>OY728145.1:800414547-801659547 GCA_963277665.1 Viscum album | reverse complement strand
GACACAAAGAAATTAAATTGAAATGGAAAATGAGAAGTCCAATTAATGTAATGGATGAGAATGTTGGTATTCCTAAGATGTCACTGATTTTTGAATGGTTTAAATGTGGAAAGTATGATCATTATGAAAATATATGTCATAGGGTAATGATTGTGAAGAGAATCAGTAAGGTGGTATGAGTAATGGTTAAAATACTGATGATGAAGTGACTATGAGTGTAGTGTGAAAAGAAAGACATATTAGAGAATAAGATGAGGAATACAAGTTAATGGCTTGAGTATAAGATGGAATAATTGGAGTGTTTATGTATTGGAATTCAAGAATTATGAATTATATAAGGATTTTTCGGTATAAGTTTTTCATTAAGTAATTTTAAGAATATGTTGAATGGTATTGAAGACCTAGAAAAGTGATATAATTTAAAGGTTATATTTTTTTAGAAAACACATGATTATAGAAAGGCAACCTTAATATATCTTGATGTTGAGAAAATGGAACTTATCTTGGATAAATATATTATTAATATGGATAAATTAAATTGGATAGTATTAATGACCTTAGAACTGATAAAATATTTGTCGACAAAGTGGTTTGTGTTAGCATTGGTGGATTTTACAACATTATTGGATCTATGGAATAAATTCTATAATCAGTGGTTTTATTCAAGGAATGAGGAAGCGTGAATTCTTTCAATAAGTTTTTATGGTAATTCAGGTCATTAACATGTTTCTAGAGAATACATGATAAAGGTATTCACATGTTTGGTATGTGATAATCAAGAGCCACTTTACAACTTATGGGGGATTAATGATAATTTTATTTTATAAATTTAGTGAAATTATTTTTAAAGTTTTGGATTTTAATCTTTTGTAAATGTCATAAGGTTAATCGTTTATGGAATGTTTTAAGCTGAATTTTTATAATATTTTAAATATTAACTTATTACTTCACTATATGAAGATTTATATATATTGGATAACCAATGTTAGCTTTTTTAACTAAAGATAATAGGAATGAATTGTCATTATATTATGTATCTTATGATCCATTAGTGATTGAAGAACAAAAAATTCACCTTTATTTCTTGAAGTAAGATATGAAGTGGAAATTGATTAAGGAATAACCAAATGGTAAGATTTTGATTATCAAATAGAATGAGATCTAAAAATTATATCTTCTTGTGAAAATTATTAAAATAAAATATTGTTATGTTATCACCATTTTTGTTGTTATCAATGAATTTTTTCATACCTATTTGGTTTATGGAATTATATTCTTTAACCTTCTCTAGATCCCCAAAATTCTTGTGATCAATGTTCTCTATCACTCTCCATCAGTATTTGGGTGTTATTTTTCTCTTTTATATCCATGTTTTCACTCCCCACCCATGTTATTCTACTTGGAAATCTAGTAGGTGTTATTATAGATGACTTATGAACATAAATTTATACTTTTTAATAGGATTTTTATTTAAACACTTTACTAAGTGGTTATATATGAAGGACTTTTAAAATGTTAAACCTTGGATGACTGAGATGAATTCCAAGGGTGAAATGCATTTTAAGGGGGGTAGAATGTAACACCTAGAGATTTTGTAAAAAAAATATTTTCAAATTAATTTAATATTTTAAGTATTTTTCTTTAAATTAAACACTAAGTATATATTTTAATACAAGAAACATTGAGTTTGGCTTGTGTTACACGCAACACCGAGTTTAACTTTCATTACACGCAACATTGAGTTTAAATGAAATGTGACATATTATTAAAATATTATTATGACAGTTATCACCTAGCCATTGGAATGATGGTTATGAATAAGATTAACTAAATTATGAAAGTATAGTTTAAAAATGTTTATAAAATGAATCATTTGGGGACTAATTAATTATAAACGAAAATAAAACCCATTTGAAAATAAAAAAAAAATCTTTCTTTTAGGAACTATTTTATGCGCACAAGTCTATTTTATATCAATAAACTAAAAAAAATCACTTATGGAAAATATTTTTAATTAAATTTATATATTATATATTAAAAATAATCTTTAAAATTCATCTCATGTGTTTTCTATACAAGAAATAATAATAAATCCATTTTTACATTTAAAATCTGTATTTTTATAAAAAATAGATTTGTCGCCTTTTTGTGCCCTTATAATAAAATTAATTTTTGATGATTTTAAAAAATTTATTTTATAAAATAAAATTTATTTTTCAAATCAAAATATAAAAACTATCTTAGGGTGAATGTTTGGGATATTTCTAAATAGTTTCATTTTTTGATGAATAGTGAAGAATACTAAATTTTAATCGAAATATGCCTTTTTTTTTAAATTATTTATAACGTTAATTGTATTTTGAATGATATTTAAAGTAAAATTAGTTCAATTTTATACCAATTAATGCAATTTAGGTAACTGGAATTGGTTTTATATTGAAATTTGATATAAAAACCTTTCAACCTTTTTAAACCTTTTATCTTTAAAAACCACTAACTCGTCGTGTCTGCGAGATTAATTTTAAATTAAATTTTCTACTTATATTAATGGAATATATAAAAATTTATTCAATATTTTTATTTATAATAATTTATAATTTCTAACAGGTTCAACTTAATTTTTGACCATAATGAATAGTGAATTCAATAAAACTTTATTATCATGGTTAAGGTAAAAATGGGTTTACTAATGGGTTAAAATAAAAATATAGGGGTAAAAATGACCTATAAACTTGTATAAAACTATTTTATGTTTATATTTTGACCACTAAACATATAATTTTTGATAATTTATTAATTTGGGCTCTTTTGAGATATGAAAAAAGTAGGAGCACTTATTTCATTTCAAAAATACCAAGTGTGTCCTCTCCCCCACCTATAGACGACCACCCCTCCCCTATCTTATTTCCAATATAAAACTAATTTGGCTTATAAAATACTTAACCAAATAAGTTTCCAAGTTTATTAATATCATCTTATGAGCCTTAGTTTTGATATAAATACAACCTAGAAAGGATTTAGTGCAAACCTAAGGAGGATACTCGAAGAAGAGGTAGTGTTCTTCAGTGAGCGTCTTTATTTTGTTTCTTTATCCACCTCATTCAATTATTTTTAAATAATTTTTATATAATAAACTCATAATATTTCATATAATTTGATGTTTTTATAATAATTTCATAAGCTAAAAAATTCTCCACTTCCATCAAATGGGTTACAAAATAATTGTTTGAGTGTATGGCAGACTTCTGCCTCACTAATCGATGTCATTCATTAATCCATTACCATCTATAATGGTTGGAAACAATGATTTACTTATTGTTTATATATTATATTTATTATATTATTATTATTATGTAGTTATTACATCACAAATACATTTATTATTTCCATTTTTTCGAAATATGATAACATCACTCATGCGTATGATGGACTACTGCACCATAAAGAATTGTGATTCATTCACACTTTACATGGAGAGAGATAATGGTAAAGTTAATGATTATATGTGATATAAATTACATAATTATGAAATTTATGAAAAAGTTATCATTATTAAAATATATAATATATCTTTTTATTTCTTTCCTTTTCACTCAATGAAATATGATAACGCCGCTCGAGTATGTATGGACTAATGCCTTCATGAAGTGATGTGAATATATTTTAATCATCACACCACTTGTATGATATGTATAAACATGTTTAAAACAATATATTTTATGATATAATTATCATTATTAGAAAATATTATATTACTTACCTTCTTTTCATAATGATCATTGAAAAATGGATATATTACCCATGCCTACGTATGACCTACTGTCTCCATGATCATAATATACTTAATTTCTAAAAACCATATTTCCTGATTGGTATATATTTGATTTATAAGTATGATAATTATTTCATGTTTATTATTCTAAATGTGATGGAAGCATTATAAAAGTTATAGGACCAAAAATAACAAATCAAAACATTTATGAAAAATGAAGCAGTTATTACCCAAAACACAACTTTAATATATAATTATTAATAAATGGGTAATAAAAGGACTTAAGTAAATAATATGTGGTATGATATATTTAAATATATTTCAATAATAAATGTATAATAAACATATGTAGAGACCCAAAGCTTGAGTTACATGGACATTACATTACTTTTGAAGAATACTTAATACATAACAAAAACAGACAACCAAGGACCATAATAGTTTAGTGTCTTTGGAAACTCAGAACATAATCTTCTAATCATGTTGAAAGATCTTAAAAATTTCACATAAATATATTCCTTTTTTTACCTAAAACCTTTCTTTACATCCTGGGGAAAAGAAAACATATAATGGGTGAGATCAAATGTTCAGTAAGGGTAAGAATGGATAAAATAAAACAAACCATATAAATTTGAACTTAAAAACATTAACATAAAGTTTAAACATCAAAATATTGAGTTGGGAAATAAATCTTGGTAGTACGTAAGACATAGATCATAAAGGAACATCAATCATGATAAAATATCATGGTAATAAAACATGTAATTTTGGCATCAATTAAGAACAAGTTATGATTTCCATAGTAGCCAAGGCATTGCTGACAAGACCATCATAGTGGACAAAGTCAATTATGGAATTGGGTTTACTTGCCATTCCAGCCTTGTATTACTGAATCAGATTTTACTTGCCATTCCAGACATGTCTATCTCATGAGATATAAATTTTTACTCAATCCATTAGAGGGAGATATAGTTCCCACCCATCTCATAATGAAATCATTCTTTTATGTGCCACAAAATAAACATAAATCATTCATCATAACCCAAATAATAATATGAGTTTCATAAATATCATCCCATCATAACATAATATATATAAAACAAGTGGGTATCATTTCATCATAAGAAAAATCAAACCATGCAAATAATAGAGACATTATACATGAAACATAAACATACTAAATAATTTCATCTTAGATGGAAAGTAGTTTTGATAAAACACTTGAAATGAATTCTTGAGGAAAATATCCTTTATTCTTCAAAATAATTTTCTTTTCACAAAATGCCACACAATTTTAACAGAAAAGGATTTTTTGCAGAAAATAATCATGAAATCTTGTAGAGTAAGCTTCATAAAAAATAAGGCATTATAAACCCGTAAAAATACTTTCTTTCCGTATAAGTTAAAAAAACATTCTTATCATACTTTTTCCATAAAAGTCAAAAAATACCTTGTATGGTAAACAAAAGAAAGATTTCATCCATAACATGTGGTAAAAGTCAAAAAAGGGTAAAAATGAATTTAAAAATACATGGAAGAATAGTAATCATTTTATGAAAATAGTTTTAGAATACATGAACATGGATGATAAATATAACCCCAGTAAATACTTACGAATAAACAATCTCGGATAAGAATGAGATTGGAATAATTATCCCTTACCATTTATGATCGGTGAAATCATACATGTCATAAAATAAAGAAAATTACTTGAATATTTAAATATAATATACTTCATAATAAAAATCATAAAACATTCATGGGAAGCATAAACACCATAAAAATAAATAGATGGTGATTAAGGCATATGTCTCACAGAAATGAAAGTGTGACGAAATAATCCCCTACCTTATGTCCAATTTGTTATGTATGTGTCCAAGACTCCTGTATAGTAGGTTTAAACATGTTATTAACTTGTAACAGAATCATAATAATATTTATGATATCATATATGATTCACTTATGACTTTATATTACCCGTTCATTTGTCAATTCCATGTTAAAGCAGCGTTTTGGGTAAAATCGTTTCATTTATCGTATGTGTTTTGACTTGTAATTATTCATATGATTACTTAGATCATTATTACTTAATTACAAAATATAAAACATGTTTTATATATAATATATTCAGAATATAATATATATACATATATATAATAGATCGAGAAATGGAATGAAAGACACTGTTCATGGAGATGGTAGGCCGTACGTACGCATGAACGCTGTTTTCCTTTCCTTATTGAATTGAATGGAAGTAAGTAGATGACATATATATATATATACATAAATAAAATAGAATTATTATGTCATATATTTCATTATTATTCAATATATATACTTTATAATCAATCTTGAATGGTTAACATGAAGAATGAATCTCATCGCGTCGTGGAGACGTTAATCCGTACGTACGCACGAGCGATGATATCATTCCCATATTTATTGAATGGTATTGGAGTGGATGATAAAATATCTCAGAATTAGTATCATTTTATAATAATAATATATAGTTATTCTTTACACCATTATACCCATCCAAGTAATGTGGTGGTGGAAAACAGATTACACCACGGCGTTGAGATGATATTCCGTACGTACGCACGCGCAATGATTTCGTTTTCTGTAGGATGGATAGAAGATGAAATAAGGTTGTTTAATATTTATAATAACATATAAGTATATTATTTATACTAATTTTATCATTTTATAATGAAACAAATAAACAATAGGAAGTAGAAGGATAAATAAATTTGAAGGAATCGGTAAAGGATATTACATCTTCTTCGACACGCCTCTTCTAAACATCCTCATAGGTCACTAAATTGGGTCTTTTAAGAAGATCAAGACATCTATTATGTTTATAGGGAAGTGGATAAATTAAATGGATAGGGTTTGTCTGAGATTTAAAGCTAAAAATGTTGTGAAGAGGAGAAGGAGGAGGTTCCCTTTTATAAGATAGGAGAGGGGCACTTTTGGAAACCTCTAAAATATTAATTTATAATAAATTCAGAACCCACTTAAAAAACTAAAAAAATGACTCAATTAAAATATTAAATGAGATAGGGTTGTAATCCCATCAAGTAATAAAATTTATAATTGTTTTTATTTTATTTTAAACCCTATCATTTTGATTTATCCTTATTTAATCTATTTAATTTTATTTGTGGTAATAAGATTATAAATTCTAAATTGTTATAAATACTTACTTATGTGTTGTGAATTGTACATAATTGGATACTTTATAACATTTTAGACCATATAAATTTCAATTTTTAATTTTTAAATATCGTTGTGATTTTTAAACAATTTAATAATATGTTATTTTTATAAAATATCAATAGTGTCAATTTTGACACTATTCAATTATTTGAATTTTAAGAAAATCCAAACAGAAGATATATTCGAGCCAAAATATTTAATAGATCCCTAAAATGTAATATTCATCTAAAAATTTCTTGCAGCACATTAAATAGTTCATATAATATTTATTTTAATATTTTTAAAACCATTTATTTGATATTTCAATCAATAAAATAATTCCTATATCACTATTGTGTCACCATTAATGATATTTATTTAATCCCTAAAAATTCTAAATAAATTCACATGACATAGATAATTTTATTATATTTCTGGTTACTATTTATGTTTGAAGTTTTATGAAGTTTATCACTAAATTAAAATTATTACACTTATAAGATATAAGAGAGTGACATGTTGTCACTTTATTTGGTTTTAATAATAATTACATCATTTTCTAGGTCAAAAGTCCATAAAATGAATCTATTAATACCCTTAGGTGATATGGTTCGACTTTTATTCATCCAATAGAATTTTTTCAAGTGTTATGATAATTTTATAATCTTATTCTTACCCTCAGTTACCCGATTTACCTTTAACTGTAGTAAATAATAATTATCACAGTTACTATGCATAATATCAAAAGAAAGCAACCTATTAACATAATTTTGACCCAATTAATTCAAATATGAAATCAATTTTCCAAAATTCAAAACACAGAAGTTGCAGTAATTAATTTAAAATTAATCCCGTTGTTAAGAAAACGAGTTTTAAAAGTTAAAACGTTACAAAAGATTGTAATGTTTTTACCTATGAATTCAATATAAAAATAATGCTAATGACTTACATTATATTAAATGGTAAAAATATATTTTATTTATACTTTAAAACCATTAAATATTATAATTTAACCATATAAATTATCTCGATGAAAAAAGTTGTTTTTAATTAAAATTTAGCGTATTTTTACTATTCATCAAAATATGAAGGTTATCAGAATAATGTCAAAAATTTATCAAACATAAATTTTTATATCCTGATTCAAAAGAAAAAGTTTAATTTTTCAAATTTAACTTATAAACTTGTCAAAAATTATATTTAAAATGGGCGCGCCATCAAAAGGCGACAAAACTGCATTTTTTGAAAAATACTTCTTGTATTTGAAAAATTAATTTTGTTCACATACCTTGTTCTAGAAAATGTGTAAGATGAATTATAATGTAATAAAATTTGAAATGTGGTCAATACTATTCATAAAGGATAGTTCATAATAATATTATAATAATATATTGTTGTTTAGTAAAACTCGGTATTGCATACAACACACGCTATTGAGGAAGGTTGCTTTTGCGTGCAACACACTTCAAGAATAGTGTTTGCGTATACTACAAGCTAATACAGTATTGTGTATAGTGCAAGCGAATCTTGGTGTAGCGTACAACATAAGACATCAAAGAAATTAAAAATAATATTTCTCATAAAATCTCAGGGTGTTACGGCTTATATTTATTATACAGGAGGTTTTAATGAGTGCGACTAAAGTTGCGACTTTCAGTAAGGGGAATTTTAGTCTCACTTTTATTTTTGATTGACTTATTCCATATTCACCTCTAATTTCTTTTTTGTGGTATATATAATACCATATGACATGATATATCATTAAAATACATCATTTCATGATAATTAATTTTTCTATTGATGTTATTCTTTCATGAGGATTATGATTCAAAAGTTACTCAAGCAGTAAGGGATTTTTTTGTATCAATTTTCATTCTTTAAGATATATGTTATGTTATACACCTGTATTCTTTCATGAGGTATATATAAATCCCATTGTAAATTTAATACCATTATTTTATTTATACTAATGATATTTTAAGTTTTACTTTTTGTTACTCCTTTATGGGTCTTATGATTCAAGGTTACTAATGCGGTAAGCGTTTTATGTTACAATCTCATCAGTTATTCAGATTGTTTATGATTATGATTCCAATGATGAAATGTTATGACATATATCTCAAGAAACTAATGTATTTTATTCTACACCATTTATTTCATTTGAATACATTTTTTCCCTTCACTTTATTCTATTTATGTAATCAATAATTTAAAAATAAATTTTTTAATAAAAATACTATTTTCAGTCAAAAACCCCTTTCCTTCTAAAACTATGTTTTCGAAAAATGTTTTCAAAAATTATATTATTATTCTCCCATGATTTTTAAAATAAATTTCTATACATGTTTTACATTTTATATTTTTTTTGAAAGGAATATTCATGTCATTTTCTAAACAATGTTTGTGTGGCTTTTACTAAAAATGTGAAAGAAATTTTTATTTTAACTTGTATGACTTAAATATAAATTGCTATCATCATGAACGTTATTTTATTTGTGGTTCAATTTTTAATTTTTCATATTTATTCTTAAATAAAATTATTTTTTAAATTTTTTATGTTTTAAAAAGTCTTTTTCAAGTGGAAAGGATATTTTTCTCAAGAAATGTTTTAAATTATTTTTAACGACTTCCTTTAAAATCCATAAAGGCTATTTTTATATAAATGAATTTTAAAAAATTTCTTTATGTTTTAAAATGTATTTTACTAAATAATTTTTTTAAATAATTTTTTAAATATTTTATTATAATCTTTCAAGTTTATTTTTAGAGGAATGGATTTTCAAAAAGGTTTTATGTTTTAAAAATTATTTTCAAATAAAATTTATTTTCATTAAAAAATGTTTAAAATGATATTTCAAAATTATTTTCCATCTAATATGACATCCTTTGGTGTTACCTATGCCTTACTGGGGATATTATCCAAGTATACCATTAATATTATTTCTATGAATGGTTTATGTTTTTATGAGATGATGTTTATGAAACCTATTTATTTTCCATGGGTTATACCATGAGTAAATTATTATAAAACCCACTTCTTTTCATGGGTTATTATATGATGAAATTATTATTAAATATGTCACTTTTCCCCGGGTTATGATTCGATAAAATGTGTATGATACCCCTTTCATTTCATGGGTTATGATATGATGAATATTTATGATATTATGGCACACATAAATATAGTTTTCATTATATGATAGGTGGGAAATATATCTCACTCTAATTCATTGGGTAAGGATTTATATATCATGAGATAGATAGTACTATAATGGGTAGTGAACCCAGTTTAGATAGAAATGACTAGAACGGAGAGTGAACCTAGTTCAATAAGACATGATTGGAATAGGGAGTGAACCTAGTTCAGTAAGAAATGACTGGAATGGGGAGTAAAATCAGTTTAGTAAGGGATTTTGTTCACTATGATGGTCTTGGGAGTGAACCTTGACTACTATGATGGTCTGGAGAGTGAACCCATCCCAATATAATATCCTTGGTAGCGATCCTTGATTAATATAAAAATGATTTTCTATGCTTATTTGTAGTCCTTTGATTCAATGTCATATGCCAATGTTATGCTCTCATAGTCGTGTTATTTGATTTACTGATTATTCATGTTTTATTAAGGACCAATGTTTATTCTATTACTCATAATTATGATCATTTATATATAGGTTATGTTTTTTAAATGTGATTCCCATGTTCTCATACCCTTATGCTCATTTCATGATTATATATTTCTCTTATTTACCTTACTGAGCATTTGAGCTCACCCATTCTTATGTTTACTTTCCTTAGGTCATGAAGAAAGGTTTTTAAATAGGAATTCAAAAGGGGAAGATATTTTTGGGAGACATTAAATATCTTCCATGAATTAAGAATATTGTGTTCCAAGTTTCCAAAGGCACTAAAATATTATTGACCTCAAGCATGTGTTTGGGTAATGTAATGAATATTATTCTTAAAATATGTATTATACATATATGAGAAGCCTAGGTCACTGTAATTGTGAAGATGATTTTTAGTAATTTGATAAGAGGATTTTCATATTCTCTTATTCTGACTCTTATAAGCCCATGGATTGGATATACAATATGTTATGATGCTCCAAAGTTATCTTGGGGGAAATATTGATGCAAGAAGATTGGGTAGTCAATTATGGGTTTTGTTAGAAATGACTCAATCAATAGAGCTACCCTACTAATGAACTGGAGTTATATGTTGTGGTTCATTCCTTGAAGTGTTGGTGTCATTATCTCATTATTGAGAGATATTTCATCTACATGGACCATAAGATCTTATGATATATTTTTTCCTAGTGAGACTTCAACCTATGATAGAGGAATTGGGTTGAGTACTTTAATAAATTTTAAATTGAAATGGTGTATTCCTCAGGGTAAGTTATTTTTTTTGAATTATCATAGTATGAAGACATAGGAATTAGAAACTCAAATATTAAAAGAGGATTAAAAGATAATGAACTTAGTAGATTGGAAGATATGTGCATTTGAGGATCAAGGGTTGGTAACCTGTACTCCCTTTATCATCACTTATTCAATGGTGGACCGAATGAAGGTTGGACAAGAATCAGATTTATATTTTCATGTGATATTAGAGCAGTTAGTGGGATGTGATCTTTTCCGAATATGGAACTTAGATTGAAATGATACGCTTCACATGCATGGAAGAGTTGGGGTTTATGAATCCATGAGAGAAGATTTGATGATAGAATCCCATGCCTCATAGTGGATGGTAAATTATTGATCAAACAAGTTGTGTCATGACATGAGACATCACTTTTTGTGGATAGTCATAAAGAAGGAAATTGCAGGGATCATCTCTCATTTATTTACCTATTAGAGGGTAAATGAAAAACACCAAAAACTAGGTAGATTATTATATCCTATTCTAGTGCCCATGTGGATTTGGTATGAGGTGATTATGGACTTCATCATAGGGTTATCCAGGGCTCTTGGGATTTGAGAAGAAGTGTGGTTGGTGGTTGACTGGCTAGTGAAGGTTGTATACTTCTTGCCTAATGAAGAAATCCAGTCTATGGATGAGTTGTAGGATATAAGTATGGTAAATAGTGCAATTTAATGGCATGGTTAAAATTATAATATCATATTAGGATTCACTTTTCACATCACGGTTTTGGAAAGGTCTGTATAAGGCATTGGGACCACATCTAAAGTTGACCACAACATACCACCTACAAATAGACAAATAGTCCGAGCAGATGATGCAAATTCTAGAGAATACGATAAGAGATTATGTTCTTGAATTTGGTTGGTTGTGGGATGAACATATGGACTTGTAAGAGTTTTTATATAATAAAATATATTATAATTAAATTCACATGGCTATATTTAAGGAACTTTATGGTCGAACCAATTGTTCACCATTGTGTTGGATTGAGATAGGTGAGTCAGTAGTGACCGAACCAATCCTAGGGGTGGAGAGTTGTAAATGTGTGAAGTTGATTCAGAATTAGTAGGTTACCACTCATACTAGAAATAATTCATATACCGACTAAAGGTGATAACCCTTTGAGTTCATTTTGGGTGATCAAGTATTCTTGTGAGAGCCACCTTGGTTGGTGCATCAATGATTGTGAAGGAATATGAAATTATCACTACTATTTGAATGATGTTTCAAGACTGTGGAACATATTTTGATGGTGTATTATAGGTTGGGCCTTTCTCCATGACATCGAGTTATATAATATGAGTTTCATGTTTCATAGCTATATAGGTACGAGTCTAATCTTGCGCATGTGATTGATAGTGAAGATATTGAGTTAGAGGTAGATGCTTTAAATGAGGAACATCCGATTAAAATTATTTATTTGCTAAAAAAGGTGCTACGAGGGATGATAGAACTTCTTTTTTAAGTGTTGTGGATGTAAAACAATAACAAGGGTGAGACTTTGGAGTTGGAATCATATTTATTGGATCAGTGGGTTTAGTTATTTAAGATAGACTCTATGATACACTTATTGAGGATGAGAAGTCTAATAGAGTGAGATTTTATAATACCCATTAGATTTTCAATGTTAAATACATTGTTTTTAAGCATATATTTATAGATTTTAAGATATTGTTATTTGGGGTTTGGTTTTGGGGAGTTTCTAGGTAGTTTTGAGGAGTTTTGGAAGTGGTTTAGAGGGTGAACAATTATCTCATGGTTAGGATAAAAAATGTAAACTCCAAAAGTAACCATGAAATTGGAGACTTTGTATATGAAGTTCACAAGGTTGGTGCATGGTTTACCAAACCATGTGGCTGAACTGTGTGACCTAAGTTTCTTTGGGACAATGAATCCCTCACAGTTAGTAAATGGTTTTAAAATTGTGTATCCAAACCATTCACATGGTATTAATTAATTCAAAAATTATAATTTTATCCCAACACCTCACAAATACTCTTATTATTAATCATATTTCGAGGGATATCATACCATGAGTCTCCTCTATGTGATTTTATAGATTATTTTCCATAAAGAATGTGTTTTGATTGGATCTTGACTCATTGGATCTAGAAATTAAAGTCATGTATCAGTTTTTTATCTTATCTATGCTCTTTAGATATTCTCTTAAAAGGAACCCAATATTACATCTTTAATTCATTTATATAAGGTCTATAATATTATATAATAAATTTTCCATGCATCATTGAGGGATAAGAACTCAGATCAACCTTAAGCCTCACTTCTCTTGGATGATTTGGGATACATTATTTGCAAAAATTTCTATTTACCAAGAAATTTCAGGACTTGAGTTAGACCATTCCTAAAAATTTATTCAATAAAAAAAAGTAAATAGAAACTTTCTGCACAAAAATCCCCACTAAACTAGAAAGGTGAAAAAACAATTCCAACTTGAATAGAGTCAAGAAAATTCATGATCATTCCCATAATGGTCTGAGTCACGATCAATAGTCTCCCACTCTAGCATACAAATCACTATATACTTCTCTCTAATCTTCTCCTGCCCTAGAGTGATCTTAGAAGAAGACCTGTTAGACACACATCATGAATAACCTTATGCTGCCACATAATCATCTCATTAATATCCTCTACCACATCCTTTTGGATGTCTACCCCATATCCATGATTTGGAATCCATCTGACTAGTTACCCCATCATCAATCAAATATTGAGTGAAAGATACCATCAAATGTTGTATTGTATTATTTCCTGAACATCCACTAGCAGGCCAGAAAATAGTAGTATATTTGGAACATCAACCTATGAGAAATCTATATATTTTTCCACTTGAGATAATGCAATATATGATTTCCCAACATACTCTCTATGTGATTCAAGCACTCCCAAAAATGTTTGAAGTAGACAACAAAAAAGAATCAGTTCCCTCACCCCTTTCCAATATTGTAGAGATCACACCATAAGGAGATCTCACAATAATAACATGTTACTATTCAATATGAATAGTTAGATATGTAGTTGTAAGAGGTAGTGAATTATTAGGAATAACGAATTAGAGGACCTCCACATCCATAACCTTAACCTTCCCCATCACTTTTAAAGGTGTAATTAAATCATGCTTCAAGTCAAAATCAAATTCTTCTTGAATGAAAGACTCATGAATAGACTGATCATCATCGCCCTCATCAGCATGTTCATCCCACTTCTTAGATTCATTAGGCATCTCCCCCTTTAAGGTAGGTTCCACATGACCAGCCCGAACTCCTTCTACTGATCCAATGTTTATTATTAGAAGTTCCTCAGTAGCTATAGCTACCCATAATCTCTTCATGCCTTTAAATTTTTCATCATTATTGAGTGCACTAATTAATGATGAAGGAACTAAGTCATTTGTATGAACAAAGTTACCAATGCCATCTTCCACATTATTGAGATCATTAATCTCTCCTTCATAGATCTCCTACATTTTTCATCCATGTGCCCCTTCATCCCACATGCACTATATAAATAGATTCTTTTACACTTATCATAGTCATTCCAAATATTTTAAAAACCCATGAAAAAACCAGGAACATTTTCAAATTCAATGCATAAATTAGACTTGTAGTCATTAGTATACAACACAACTGTTTTGATCATAGGGGATGTGAGATCAACCTCCACAAGTAATTGAGAAAAATGGCCATAAATTTCCCTTTTTTCACTATCCATATTGATCAAAACACCTATGTATAAGGAAAACTCCCAAAATATTTTAGTACGCCATAGAAACCAACTAAGACCATGTATCTTAACCCAAATTTAGGTTAGAGAATTCTTCATAGTCGAGGGATTAAATGTAGGATCCCAATATTTATTCCGAAGGACCCCAAGATTCAAATTCACAAGACTAAACCCCCATGATTTTGACTTCATAGTTTTATCTGGGAGAACAATATGAAATAAACCCCTCCATAGTGAGGTGAGTTTCTATCCATCAAAACCCCAAATGTCACTGAGACATTTCCTAATCTCTAAAAGGATACAGCGAGATTCCTGGGCTTGCAAAGAAATGGGAGAAATAATAGAATTCTTACACTCTTTAATCTTATCTTCTATGATTACTTAAGTAACTTCAATGAAATAAGTATCCCCCTTCCTCATGATTTTTTGGGTTTCCAATTTTAGTTAATCCTTTATCCTTTAATGGAGATATGTTTTTGAGAAGCTTTCAGGTCATGTGAGGCCTCGGGCATAACCGAGGTCAAGGATGGATCTGGATTCAAGGCACCAGGATTCCCATATACAACTTGAGCATAGTTGTGATTCAAACCATATTGGGAAACTCCTGAATCAATAAAATTCAAATGATCCAAAGACTTACTAACTGAGGGAATAAACACCAGAAGTTTCATGCTTGTAGTATCAACATAAACCCTAGGATTTAGCATGTTGCTTCCTAAGAGATCATTTCCACTCGAAACCAAAATCAGAACCATATATCCTAACTCATCCTCTAATGTAACAGGAATCAAAACCACTACATGAGAGTCAATTCAATATCACCCTGGGATCAATGATTTCACCAAGGTCACTGAGAACGCTACCCCCACTGAAGACACTAAACAATTTTTTATGTTTTCTTATTCTATGCCTATCTAAACCCTAAACATCTTCTTTACTTTGGATATTCATTATAGAATGATTATGTGTTGAATTCTAGTTATGTTTCTAAGATTTTAGGGTACTGGGATCAATTTAGGTAGTGGTTCTTGGAAATTGGATTTCGATATACTCGAGGTTGGAAGTCCTTACCATGTTCTGATTTTTCTATAAAGATATAAAACTTTTCTTGCTTTTGGGTGCATGCGTATCCCTGTGAGAACTTTTTTGTGTGAATGTGTTAGAATTTGGGTGCTTTTGTAACCGTATAAGGACTCTACCTTTAGTTTGGTGTAATGATATGTGCTTTTGGGTTGATTATATAGTGGCTATCCATTGATGAGATCATCCATTCATGTGATTACTTGTGCTAATTGTTTTGATTGTATGTGGATATCCACAGTAAGATGGTAAAGTCACGAGATGATATGTTTAAGTTGGTTATAATACTATAATGGTTTTCCATTTATTATATAGTTGAGTTATTAGATTAATTATTCTTTATTATTCAGATTTAATGACAGAATTGATATGAAATAACAACTGAGATGGTGCGAAAGTAGGTAAGACTGAGCTTCATGGAATCTTGGTTTGCATATGATGAATTGAATGGTATTGTGATTATTTATGACTTATTTAAATTCATTTCATACATGTTTATATACACTTTCTTAACATATACTAAGGTCACATTGGTGGTGTCCTACTAGGTTTATACTCACACCCTACATAGGAATCTTAGTGTGAAAGTAGACTTTACGATCAATGATCCAACGAAGGGAAAGGGTTCTATGTTATTTAGTTTAGTAGGATAAGTGAGGTGGATTGAGGGGATGATGTGATAGAAATTAGAATATTTTATTCTCATGCCTCTTTTATCTTTCTATTTTTTTTTATTTTGGTACATTGATTCACTATATGTGGGGACTTACTCATGTATGAAATCTTGTCACTGCATGGATATTATTTTCCTTATTTATTTTTTTGACATGGGTTGTTGATTTAGTTATTTATTGTTTCTTTCACTATATTTATGATTTTTGGATGTATTTTACTGTGGTCATAGTTTCCCCATGTTTCCACTCATGCCCTCATTGCAAGTTAGTAGGATCTTATTATAATATCCCATAGATGTGACCATCGAAGTTATATTACATAAAGAAAATATTTCATTTAAATATATTCACAATACCTTTTATAATTATAGTTTAAGAGAATTTGGAAAAAATTAACTAAAAAACCTCATATCTTTTACAAATAATGGTAATTTTTTCCATTATATAAACTACTTTTTAGTCTTTAATATCTCCTATAAATTCTTCACATAAGATACCCTTATAGAAACATATTACATAACCTAGGGAAAAGGAAACCTAATAAAGGGTTGATATCAGATGCTAAGTAAGTGTAAAAATTGGCGATAAAAATCAAATATCATAAGTGAGCATAATATGAGTATATGAGTATAAGAAGGATATATAAGAATGTTATTGTTAGGTCCACTAGGTCAAATACCCTAAGTGGGGGGGGGATGAATTAGGGTATGACAGATTAAAAATTTTCCCCTTTAGATCTTATTTCATTGTAAAAAAAAATCAATTCTCTCTTCCTCCCATAGAAATATATGAACAGATATGAAATCACACAGAGAACACAATGATTTTTTACTTTGTTCACCCTCATCGGGCTACGTCCAAGGAGCATACAACAACGATATGCTGATGTACAAAATTCACTAAGAATTACAGCCAATAATGAGTACAAAGTTTGGGCTAGATCTTATATGCCTAGGCTCACTACCTTTACATAGTTTAGATTTTGTTCACTGCATTCCCAAGGGTTAGTCCCTATGCCTATTTCTTTGGCTCACTACCGGTGGAAAGGGTCACCATCTTCCTCTACATTTGCATACTACTCCTGGAAAGGAATCCACTCACATTTTATGGACTTTTAGGTCAAACACAGTTTATAGACATGTAGGTCCCTTCATTTTAATGAATTATTGCATATTCAACTATAGGTATATGCTCTGTTGAAGTTCCTTTTTCAGCCGTTGATGAAGTCCACCTTCCTAGATACTGCTAGGTACTAGAAAATACTTTTTCAATCTGATTTGAATCTTTCTAAAGATTTTTTTTGAAAATTTTGAACCACCTTGTTACTTAACATACTATGTAGTGGGTTTGGTATGCAGAATTCCTCTCTGCATACTGTTCCTACCTTATGCAAACCATTACAGCTTCTGCGTACCGCTGCATTCGCTCCACCTCTATGAACTTCCCTCTGTCTGTGAACTATTCTCTATTCACGGACTATCTTCGCTTCCACGTACCAGAAATCCCCTTATATGTAACACTTGTGGAATTACCTCTCTTTAATACTAGATATTCATCTTCAGTATACCGAGTCTTCCTTTGTTGGTTATGAATCCATGAAAACACCTTCGGCGAAATTTCTTCCATGCGAACCACTTCATCTTTCACGGAATTCTTCCTTGTGAACCTACTTCGGACTTTGACGAAACCCCAGACCAAAAATATGTTCTCTAATGATATTAGGTCTCAACAGTAATCGGTGAGATTAACAATTATTCTATAGGAAAAGATATCCGCAAAATCTGCTAACCCAAGATTTTCCAAATCATCGATCCAACCTCTACCACATACTGATCCTTCTGCCGCTGTGAATCACAAGCTACTTGCGAAATGTTTTTTCTATCCAGACCACGTAATGTATTTTTTTGTACGTGGTCAATATCTTACTTCAATGACATGCCATCCGCATACTATGTCACCTTATTGCACGAACCATTTTCAGTTTCATGAGCCACTCGGGCATACTGTTCCCACCGCTCCGCATACCATTCCTGGAACATGACAAGTGACTCATTCGTGGTTATCTGGATTTTTCAACAATCACAATCACACCCAAAACACACCAAGAGTACACATAAATGGATTTTTTCCAAACAATCCCCCGTTTGGGTTTGTTGAAAAATCTTATCATAACAATTATTCACATTTTTATACCTCATTAAAACTCCTTCCATCGTTAGAAACCATTCACTTTATGCGATTAAGATAGTGATCACAGATTTACTCAACATATACTCTAAGCCCACATGAGCTAGGCTCGACACAAGAAATAAGAGTATACTGAAAAGTTCATCAATGAATCACTTCATTGCTAATAATCAATTGCTAAAACCATACTGATACGCTGATACCACTGAATTGATTTCATCACAAACCTCAGCCATCGTGATATCTAATCATTGATAAATGAATTATAGAATCCTCAGATTTAATGATCCCCCTAAGTTACATATCCTCCAATAGCTTCATATCATCTTAAAATCCCCCTATCTCACTGTTCCACTTAGAAGATTCTCTCCATGTCTTTTCTCCACCTAGAATAGTCACACTTTCTCCCCCCTTGTCAACAAACCCAAAGGGCACTTCAAGGTTGTCTGTAATAGGGTAAAGAACACATATAAGAACATTTGGGAAAGACATATCTTACCTTAGGGAGAGGGGGTCCCACATCTTCACTTTTTTAAGTGTGAGGATTTGACTGGACTCCCAAAGCCAGTTAATTCCTTTCAAATGATTCTTTGGGTAAGAACTTTGTAAGAATATCTGCAACTTCTTGTTCTATAGGAACATACTCCAACTTCACAAGCCCTTACTCAACCTTCTCCTTGATAAAATGATATTTTATTTCAATGTGATTTCTCCTTGAGTGATGGACTAGATTTTTTCTAAGATTTATAGCACTTGAATTATCACAACGAATTCAAATCAGATATTTCACTTCAATTCCCATATCTTCAAGCTACTACTTCATCCACAATAGCTACATATAGAATTGAGTGGCCTCAATATATTCATCTTATACGGTGCTCAATAAAATGAAATATTGTTTCTTTATCAACCAAGAAATAAAAAATAATCCAAGATAAAAGGCACCTCCTGATGTTTATTTCCTATCATCTACTGAATTTTCCCAATCCACATTTGTATATCCCAATAACTCTGGATGATATTTTTCATTATACATTATGAAAAAATCCACTGTGCCCTTGATATACCGAAGAATTAGTTTTACTAAAATCATGTGGCTCTCTTTGGGATTTATTTGATACCTCACTACTTGGAATGTGGAAAATAAAATATCCAGTCATTTTTCTATCATATACAATAGACTTCCAATGATTTTCCAGTATTCTGGGATATTAACTGGTTTGCCTTCATCATCTCATGACAATTTCAACCAGGTAGCAACCATAGTCTTCATCTCATTGGAATTATCTATTCCAAACCTTCTCAAAACCTCCTTGGCATATTTATATTGATAAATAAAAGTTCAACTTCTTTCTTGCATCACTTTTAATCCAAGTGAAAATGTCATCTCACCAATCATCGACATTTTGAACTTGCTTTTCATGAATTAATAAAATTGTCTGCATTATGCTTCATTTGCTCCACCAGTGTTTATGTCATCGACATAAACTATAACCATCATCCTTTTACTATTTCCATTGTTGAAATACTGATTTTAATCAACTCCACCACATTGAAAACCAAGATTCTTTAGTAATTGATCAAGCCTTGAATACCATGCTCTTGGTGCTTGTTTCAAAACATATAATTCCTTATTCAGCTGACAAAACCTATTCTTATCTTCATGGATGAGAAAAACATATGGTTACTCAATGTAAAATTCTTATTATAGAACTCCATTCAGAAATGCTAACTCAACATCCATCTGAAAAAGCTTAAACTTTTTTTGCACTGCTACGGACAAGAATAATCTGATTGCCTTCAACCTTAAAACATGTGAAAATGTCTCATCAGCATCAATAACCTCTATCTGAGAGTACCATTTGCACACTAGTCGTGTTTTGTTTTGAATAAAAACACCATGTTCATTCATTTTGATGCGAAAGACCCATTTTGTTCAGATGACATTCTTGTTTCCTGGTCTCGAAAAAATTTCTCATGTTTGATTATTCTCAATTTGGTCAAGCTATTTATTCATTTCTTGAACCCAATTATTATATTCAAAAGCTTCATCAAAGCATGTAGGCTCCACATATGAAATGTATGATTCTTGATGTAGAGACTTCATCCTTCTTGTCTACACTGGTGCTGTCTGAGCACCAATTATATTCTACCTATCAATTTCATCTCTTCTCACTGGTCTCTAGGTAGATACTAATTTATTTTCATCATTTGTATGTTCTTCTGAATGTAACTATTGAGTTAAAGTGTCTCTTTACCTGAGTCTAATCATGTATTTTATGAAGATTCTTCTCATTCTCCACTATCATCACATAATGACTTTCAACTATCTTTCCTAGCCGATTATTGAAGCATTTATATGATTTTCTTTTCTTTGAGTAGTCAATAAATATCCCTTCATCTCTATGGGATTAAAACTTTTTATGTTTCTCTTTATAGATAATGAAAAATTTACTTCCAAAGACTCTAAATTACTTCAATGAATGCTTATTTTCATACCATAACTTTAATGGAGTCTTCTCCTCTTTTAAAAAAGTAATGATCTATTTAAATTATAGACTACTATCATCACTACTTCTTTACAAAATTTCTCTCAAAGGTCTTTCTCAATGAGCATTGTTCTAGCCATGTTGTTGACAATCCGATTTCTTATCTCAACTACTCCATTCTACTCTAGAGTTCTTACTTCTAAAACTTGATACCTTATTCCATGTTTCTCGAGATAATCCACAACTAGGATATTTGTAAACTCTATTCCATTATATGTTCGAATTGTCTGAATTTTCCAACCAAACATATTTTCACATTCTCATCAATATCTTTTAATGATACCGAACACTTCAGATTTGTGTGGTATTATTGAAACCCATGCCATTCTTCTATAATCATCAATGAATAGGACATAATATCTTATCCCATCAATAGACCTTGGAGAAATCGTCCCACACACATCAATATGCACTAAATCAAGAAATATTGTTGACTTTTTCTCCTTTGGATTATATGCCTTTTGAATGATCTTCCCTTATTGACAGGCCTCACACATATGAGTACGATCACGTGATAATCTAAGGTGATTTCAGGCATCATCATATTTCACCCAATCTTCTAAAGACATTTGGCTTATGTGGTCAAGACGCTTATGCCATAACTTGTTTTCTTCATCATTGGATAAAAAGAAGATATATTCTTCTCCACTAACGAGGTATATATTCCCTTTTGTACACTTTCTTTGTTGCACAACAACGCCATCCTTTTCTTTGATGATACATAATTTCTTGGAAAAACTTATAGCATGCCATGAGTCATATAATTGACTAACACTAAGAAATTAGTGACTAATCCATTCAGAAACTAAGACATATACTCGTCTCACATATTTTCCTCTAAACTTGGCTTTTTATAAACTAATAATTTTTAGGACCTCATCCTTTCTGAATCTTACAATACCTTCTTTATCGTACATGATTCTAGTCACTAGATCCTTATTTCCCATCATATGGAAAGTGTATCCATTTTCAATTATCCATATCCCCATGCGATCTAATGCCTTTAACATAATTTCTACAACCAAGGCCTTCTCGAACCTTTTATTTTTGACCCAAGTCTTTTAATTCATACCTGACATGGAATGATAATCTTGATCTTCCTCAGTATATAATGGACCAACTTCAATTTTCAAATTTGAAAATCGATTTTTAATTTTTATCTCTTTTTTATGATCCATTTTACTACTTATTATTGAAAAATTCAGACTTCCTCATCATATTCCTCTGTATTATTAATATACAATATCGTTCCATATGTTTAGGTCCTTTACACCTAAAACAAAGACCATAAAATGATGACCTAGAATTATGATATTTGTACGACCAACTCTGTTGTTCTTGTTCCCTTTGGTACCTCTTTTCTATGGAACATGCATTCTGAGAGTGTCCCATATTACCACAACAATAGCATCTTATGTGAGGTATGTTCCTATGTGGAAATGATTCACCACTAGTTGAGCCTTAGGTTTTCGGAATTTTCTGATTCTTCTTAGTACCCAATTCAATATTCAATCTTGGAGTGGTTGCTTATGGTTTGACTTGAACCATAACTAATTTATGATTTAGATAAATCCCCATACCAGTCTTATCATTCATAATTTATTGTTTCTTTTTTCTGATGGAAAACTCCACTCAAATATCATATCATCTGTTTCCTATATGATCTTCTTTCCTGATGTTGAACTGAGATTTAGTAGTTTCTCTTGATCTTCAATTGTTCATCATAGACTGAAGAATTACTCTTCTAGTTGTTCTATATGTTTTATTTGATCTTTTATAGTTTCCGTCAAACTATCAATTTCTATTTTTTTCTTCACTTTTGAGTTTGTACACAACCATCTTTTCTGAGGTTTACGGTATTGAATAACTCATCTTTTCAATTTATGAATTTAGCTCAAAATTATCTTCTATCTGCTGCTGTATAAAGAGTTTAGCAACCCGAATAAATTTTTTATATTTCTATGTTTTGTCTCTAAAAATATATACCTCTTCAAGGGAAGCTTCTAATTCATCCTGAAGATCAACTCATCCTTAAATTTATCCTTCTTCATTATCACTTTCCTCTCATATTAATTAATTTATAACAAGTTCCACAAAAGAATCTTTTTTATGATCCTTTCAGTTCTCCAACTCTTCTTCCACAGATTCTTCTAAACTATCATCCTATTTTGAAAGCAGATTCTTCTTTTTGAAGAACTTTCTTCTAGTACTTCTCCTCCCTTTCTCATTTTATGAATACTTTTTTGAAAAATTTCATCATTTTCTTCATTTTCATCATCAAAATTCTTAGGAAACGTTTTTGAAAAATGCCCAATATTTTCGCATCGAAAGCATGAAAATGGAAGTTTACCTTTGAACATACCTTTTACCCTTTGCAGATTAGAGGAGAGTAATGACATGACATTATCCATATTTTTCTCCCCAGAACTATCTTCAACAGAGATATTCTTCATGTCCTTGAATGCCACTTCCTTAGACTTCCCCTTTTTCAATTCATTGTTATCATCATCTCTCATTTCATATGCTACAAGGGTACTGTGTAGGTTATCTAGTGTCAGCTCTTTTTGGTCTTTTTCTTCCAACAATAAAACATTCATATTGAACCATATTGGAAGTTTCCTTAAGATACGTTTCACAATATTTATATCTTCAATGACTTCTCCAAGTCCTCGCATGTCTTCCACAATAATATTTATCCTATAGAATAATGCATCAACAGTCTCATTGGGATTCATTCTGAGATCCTAATACTTGTTTTGTAGAACCTGTAGCTTTGCTTCTCAGACTTTTGTGTTGCCCTCATAAATGTTCAATAAATTTTCCCACATTTCATGTGATGTTTTATAAAAAAATGCCTTAATATAAATTGAATTTGATAGGGATCCCTCTAAAGTATTGATCCCTTTAGAATCAGCGTGCAATTCTCTTATTTCAGATTCTGATAAGGCACAACTATTAATCTCAGTTGATATTCCATGCTTAGCTATTGTGAAGACATCCATCCCTACTAATCAGAAGTAGTGCTGCATTCGATTATTCCATAGTTGAAAATTATTTCCGTCAAAGGTTAGAATTCCTTTATGATTAACTACCTCCATTTATTCTTCTGAGAGAGAAACATTGACTTTCAACCTTGTTTCTCTGATACCAATTGATAGGTCCACTAGGTCAAATACCTTGAGGGGGGGGGGGGGTGAATCATGGTACGACAGATTAAAAATTTTCTTCTTGGATCTTGTTTTTTTGTTAAACAAAACTGAATTCTCTCTTCCTCCCATATAAATATATGAACATATATGAAATCATGCACATAACACAATGATTTTTAATTGGTTCACTGTCACTGGGATATGTCAAAAGAGTATACAATGACTATATGATGATGTACCAAATTCACTAAGGCTCACAACTAATAATGAGTAAAAAGTTTAGGTGAGATCTTCTATTCCTAGGCTCACTGCCTTTACAAAGTTTAGAGTCTACTCACTGCATTCCCAAGGGTCACTCCCTACGACTCTTTCTCTAGATCACTACCGATTGAAAGGGTCATTGTTTTCCTCTTCCTTCGCTCACTACTCTTGGAAAATAATCCACTCATAGTTTATGGACTTGTAGGTAAAACACAGTTTATAGACATATAGGTCCCTTCATTTTCATGAATTCCAGCATCCTCAACTATAGGTAGATGCTCTGTTGAAGTTAATTTTTCACCTGTAGATGAAATCTACCTTCCCAGGTACTAAAAAATAGTTTCTTAAATAGATTTGAATATTTCGAAAGATTCCTTGTAAAAATCGTGAAGCACCTTATTCCTCTGTGTGCTATGTTGTGGGTTTTGTACGTGGAACGCCTCTCCGTGTACTGCTCCTACCTTCCGCAAAACACTACAGCCACCGCATACTACTTCCTTCACTCCTCCTCTACAAACTTCCCTTTTTCCACGAACCCTTATCAGTTCATAGACTATCTTCACTTCCACATAACAGTACTCCCCTTCCACGTACCACTTGTGGAATTTTCTCTCTCGCATACCGGGGATTCCTCCTCCGTGTACTGAGTCTTCCTTTGCGGGTTAATAATCCCCATAAACACCTTCAGTAGAATTTCTTCCACATAAACGACTTCAGCTTTCACAGAATTCTTCCTTGTGAACCTCCTTTGGACTTTTCCAAAATCCTGGACCAAAAATATGTTCTCTAATGATGTTCAATCTCAATAGTAATTAGTGGGATTAACAATTCTTATATAGGAAAAGATATCCTCAAAATCTGCTAACCCAATATATTATAAATCTTTGATCCAGCCTATACCGCATACCAATCCTTCTGCCGCAATGCACCGTAAGCCACCCATGAACCATTTTTCATATCCGACCCATGCACTGTTTTTGTTCCTACACAATTGATCTCCTACATCAATGACACGCCATTTGCATACTGCATCATCTTCCGCCACAAACAATTTTTGGTTTCATGAACTGCTCCGGCATACCATTCCCACCACTCCATGTACTGTTACCAGAACATGGTACATGACCCATGAAATGTGCTATGTGGTTCTCATCCTTTTCCAATTTTCTTCAACGTTCTCCATACCATTCACTCCTATGAATAAATCCTTTATTTTCTAACATCAAACTCCCGATTTTGTGGCCCAAAAATTTAGAAAACATTGGGAAGTGGTGCCATATTAAAAACCTATCTTCGGAAAACACAAACCATAATCATTTGTGGTAATATGGATTTGTCAACAAATATAAAAACACCCAAAATACACCAATAGGACACATCGATAGATTTTTTCCCAACAGTTATACCGAACAAATCATAGGTAATAAACCCTAAAATAAGGAAAAAATTCATGAATCAAAAGAGTATGTAATCATTATCTAATAAGTATTATCCATGAAAGCATAACATCAGGATACCTTTAAAATATGACACACACATTATTATTTCCCCCATTAATTTCATTAGATACACCATAGGTGCCCATGCTTATGAGCAACTAGAATGTACTCATTACTACTTATCTCAAGAGATATAAAACTTATACTAATGCATTGAAGGGTGATATAAGAACCGAATCATCATTATCCATACAAATGTGTTCCAAAAAAATAATTCATCATCATATCATAAAGAACCCATGGAAAGAAAATGGGCCTCATATCCATTTCAAATGAAATCATATAAGGAAAAAATTCATAATTCCATAAATAATCATAACATGATATACCCATGGAAAATAAACAGGTATCTAAATATATTCTATAACTTTATAATTAAATACCATTTAATCAAGATAATAGATAATATTTTATTTACATTGTATAGATAAAGGGTATATAGTTAAGTAAACAATCTACCTAATCAATCGATGCATGACACCTATGTGAATGCACTTCAATCAAAGGAATAAAAAATATGGTATTCATAGGGGAAATACATTGAAAAAAGAAACATGTTTTTACACTGAGGAAGATTAGGCATGATAAAGGTAGTGATAGATCATTTATCCAAAAGGGGAGGACATCAAATAATCTATTTAAAGAAAAACGTGGATGGGTACATTTGAAAAACATCCTCAATCAAGCATATGATATGCCAAAGGACAATGAAAAATAAATTTAAATAATTTTATAAAAATCACTTTGTAAATAAGAAATATCCTTGATCTTTTGAAATAATTTTAAAAGAGATACTGTTTAAATATAAGATAAAAACAATTTCCTTTTAGAAACTAAAAAACATAGAGAGAAAGTTTTAAATAAAATGAAAAAGGTTGTAGAAAGATGTGTTCACACAAAAAACATTAAAAGGGATAATTTTCAACATATTCATAAAATGATGAAGTTATAGTTAATATTAAAAATTTATTTTCAAAAAGGTGAATAAAAAAGTTTATAAAACATTTACTTTTGAAAATGAAACTTCAATAAAATATTCCTTAAAAAATCATAAAGATGATCAAAATAGTTTTGGGCTAGAAAATATTTTGAAGTTCATTTTTTTTGAAAAACCACATAGTAAAAAGAGTATTAGATATTTCTTTTTTAAAAGGTATTTCAAAATAATGCATTTTAAATTTCCATAAAATAGAGGGTAAAATTAGAGGTATGGAAAATATGGACTTGAAAAAAAGAGTTTATTAAGAGATGGTTGTTCTTTCTTGATAACATTACACTTTTAGGGGAGAACACAATCAAGTAGTAAGCATTGAATCAAACAAGACATTATCCACACAAAGATAAATGATAATATCATTAATTATAATGGAATAATTATAAATAATGACAGTGGGGATGTACTTTAACCATGATAAAAACCTTATGTATTATATAAACCGCCTCAAGGAATTCAAATTTTAGACAAAGAACCCATTACAAATTTGAGTGGAATTTGACTAAAAAACTCTTGAAAGAGAGAGATAGATTTAAACAAATCTTAAATTAAAATTAATAAATTAAATTTCATGGTATGAACCTCAATTATGCAGTATATAATCTACTTAAACTAAATTAGGTGCATAATAAAAAACATGTCTCAAATAAAGTAATTTGAGATGAAAAAACCCTTAACTAGTATTCTCGCTCACCCGACCACTATATAAACTCCTGAATAATGAACATAAATATCATAGTCACTTATCTCATAATCTTAATATAAACAAAAATCCATTTTTATATTTTTAACCATATATTAACAATATATTAAACAATTATAGTTTATTTTCATCATCATGTGTTAGAACTTTTAGTTGTTTGTATCCTACAATAATTCATGAAATGAGATAAATTCTCACTAAGTGGTTTCAAGTTCATAATTAAATTATCATTAAAAATAGAATAATCATAAATTTTCAATAATTATTCAAGTCCCATTTTCATTAGGTGGAAAACATGAATACGACTTATGAAAATGGAAATCATGACAAAGTAGTTTTCAATATGTTTAACGATTGAAAGGTGATATATTAATAAATATTTTAAATATTAAAAAAAATTTAAATGAAAATAGAAATATATTAAATATATAATCATTTCATTATATTACCATTATATTATATCCCATAATTATTTATGACAGAATCATTATAACATCATTTACACAGGCTGTTAAATCGACCAAAATGGTAACGTATTATATTGACTTAATGAGTAAGGGGATGTATTTAGGTAATGATAATGTAACATATTAATAATATTAAAAATATAATAAAAATAATATATCAATTAAATCAATTATAGTAACCATAAATGATGGGTGGTGATGAAAACAAAATTCATCGTTCATGGAGGTGGTGGTCTTCCGTACACATGATTTACAATCCCATTTCTCAATGAATAGATGGAATGATAGTATATTAAAAATTATAATTAAAGAATTTTATTTATGAAAATATATTTATTCATCAAATCCATCCTTGATACCATCCTTGAGCGGTAGGGATAAAAGTGAACAACATCTCTTTATGGAGGCGGTAGTTCACACATATGCATGATTGATGTTTTGTTCTATCTTAATGGATGAAAAGTGGTGAATAATTACTATTAAAATAATATAATTACATTTAAGTATATTAATGATATTTATTTCTTTATATTAATTAGTTTTGATATGATTTATGAATTATTATATTAAAAGAAAAGAGTAAGTGAAAGTAATACTTACATTGGGAGCTTTAGTTTTACCTTGGAAAGCTCCTTGGAAATGAAGGCCTTAAGCCAAGTAAAGGTGACCATAAGAGTATGGAAGTGGGAGAGGGTTATATTATAATTAATTGGTATATTTTTAAGAATAAATTAGAATGATATTTGAGTCTGGAAGTGGTGTAGGTGTTACCTTTTTATAAGTGAAGATAAAGGTATTTTTGGAAGTAACCATTACATTTTTTAGAATTTAATGTTACTATTCAAATGTCAATGGATCAAATATAAAAAAAGTGATGGTGAAGTGATTTTTTATTGATACTATCCTTATAAAATCATTTTGGATAAAATATAGGGTTTTTATGTGTTTATTTTACCTTTTTAACTTTTACCACAATTTATTCTTACCTTGGTAATTAATTTTTAACCTTAGTAACAAATTTTAATGACCAAAAAATAAAATTGCCTTATTAACTAATTTTAAACTTAAGATTTAAAATTTAAAAATCATTTTATCTAATAAAATTTCTAAATTTGTAAAATCTTGATAAAAAAAAAACACACTAAATCCCGTAAAAATAATTTTTAGAAAAATATGGTTTTCCAACTTTAAAATTATATATAAGATTAAATTATCATTGTAACTGATTTTAATGAAATAAATTTATTTATTATAAATAAAATAAAAATTTTGAGGATTTCAAGTCAATCCAAAACCTATTCTCACCTTAAAAATTCTTGATTCAAAGAGAAAACCGATTTTTTTTCTTAAAGTAACATTTTAATATAGTCCTAAAAATATTGTACATATGACTTATATGTTTAAAGAATATTTTAAAATGAACAATTTTATTCTTTAAATAAATATTTTATTACTTAAATGTTTTTTTAATCTTTAGGATATTATTACATAATTATAAAATCTTAAAAATTTTAATTTTAATAAAACTCTATTTTTGACTAAAAATCATCATTTTTAGAAAAATTATAAAAACTCATACAGAGTAAATTTTTATGTGAGGATTTAATAAATCAATTTTATTTTAAAAATTTAAATTATAGAATTTTTAAATTTATATTTTAAAATAAAATACATAATATAAATAAAATTTATTTTATTTAAAATAACATTTTTCAATATTAACTCATCTTAATTATTTATCTTCTGGAGGTAATATATTTTAATGGTTATCCATATTAATGTTCATTATATATTTTTTAATAATGTTCTTCTAAAGTTTTTTTTTCATTTCCATTGGATGTATCATGTAATGCAAGTTATTAAACATAACAACATTTTTACAAGGTTTATAATTTGAGGCCATTACATTCTCACCCCATTAAATAAATTACATCCTCACAATTTAACTTTTTTTTCATTAAAGAGAGTGGGTAAAGTAACTCTTAACATATTCATAATTCAAGGTATAACCTATTATATGAAATCTTCTAAATATATTGGGATATATCAAGTTATATATATTTTACCAAACTACATTATCCATTCATACAATTAGACACTCAAATATGTATATACCCTAATGAGATATTCTCTATAAAAATTTACCAAAAGCATTTGAATCTAAAAGACATTAAACCACAAAAATATTATACATTATTATAATACTGATTCTTTTATCCCCATTCAATGCATTAGTTACTAGTTCATAAAGTCAAAAACTAATAAATATATATCATAATCCCAAAAATTAGATAAAATTTACCAAAAATGTCCTGGATCAATAATCAATTATATGTCTATCAATAGAATCTAACTTACTTTTCTCAAAATCAATAAATCTATTATTACCTCATGCTCAATTATATATTTAACCTAAGTGTTGTTCATACCTCATGTAATAAGGGTTTTTGATGAAGTGAGACTTACCAGCTCATAGTTTTGATAATATCGGGATGTTGGTGTGTGGGAAGAGCTGATGTGATCTGGTTCCTTGGAAAACACAAGATTAGAGATTTAGATAGAGTGTTAGAAGGATTATGAATGTTATTATTTGACTCAAGATGGAAATTGGTCATGATATAAGAATTAATTGAGTCAAAGGTGTACCAGTTCTCATAGGGAGAGTATGATAGCTGGTGTGGGTGGCTGAGGTACCTTGTTTGGAATTATACCAAGTGTTAGGTTTATACTTCAGTGGGGTGTTTTTAATGAATTTGTGATTCCTCTAAGAGTTAATGCATTATGATTGAGTTATGTAATAGTGAATTGGTGTATACAACCAATTTGTTTCTAGAGAGATCATCCAAAATAGCAACGACTAGTATTTGTGTGTGAAATTTGGTGTTGTGAGGTGGAAATGAAATCAAGCATATTGATGGACCACTAGATGTTCATTTTTGGTATGTGATTCCTGTGGTGGGAACAACATGATCCAGAATAAACCTTTATGAGTTGAAACTTATGGTGGGGATAATATAAGCCTAGTCAAGAACTAGTAAATGAAACCTTAGTTACTTAGGAGAGAAGGGTATGTTTGAGTGAATTTTTAGTATTAGTGATAGTAATGAGTGTATATATTTCCTTTTGGAGGGTGCTGCACTTCATTGTTGGTGTTGTATAGAAGAAACTCATTCAATGTTCTTTATAGTTGTATATACCTATACATATAATAATTACCCAAATTAAAGAAAATATTTCATTACATACATTCCCACTACCTTTGAGGATTATAGTTTTAGATAATTTTGACAAAACATTTGGTAATAAAAATCATGCCTTTTTAACTAATGAAAATGTTTCCACTATATTAGAAACTTCTTAATCCATAAAAAATATTCAAAATATTCTAATTATTCTCTATATAAGTTACTGTTATAAAATTTTCATACTATTATTATCTTCATAAGTTGTGAAAATGGAAGCATAAGAAAGGGGTGAGATCATATTCTTAGTAAGGGTAAATATAACCGACCATAATCAAAGATCACAGGTGAGAGTATGATGAACATATGAGAATAATCAGGATATATAAGAGGTTTATTCCCAACAAATCATAGATAATAAATAAAATAATAAGTCCTATAATATCTTAATAAATTAATCAAAAGTGTGTGCAAACATGATTATATAAACTTTATCCATGAGGTAATAACATTGGAAGAAGAATAATTTTGAATTTATAGAGTATCCTGGAAAAAAACTTGGAAATATTGCACAACCATAAGCATTGGAAAAAATTTATAAGAAAAACATTTTCTCCATACATATGTGAATCAACTCAATATGCACCCTCTTTAAAATGTGATCAAACCCATTATGCCCATGACTGTGTAAAAAAATAATTTTATACACACCTAGCTATATGACAACACTTATTTTTAATACACTTTTATCATGATTTATTACAAAAGGTACACATGATAAAATTCAAAATTTTAATGAAGTCTATTAGTTTTTTGAATTAGGTACATAACATCACAACTTGATATATGGATATAACAACATTGTTGAAAACTTCATTGATGTGCCCTAAAATTCCATTGCTCTTTTAAAACTATATAGGATAACCTGAGACCATACATAAGAAGGGGGTGAGATCTAAAGGCTGGTAAGGAAATAAAAGAAATAATGGAATAGGTTAAATTAGTACATGTGATCCAAGATACATAACAATGTAACATAAGAGGTGGGAATCATAATAATGAATAAGGAGGCATGATATAACATGTTACCATAAAGGAAACATGAGAATGTGGAAACAACTTAAAACATAAAATCATAAGCATATGTTGAGGTTAATTACCAAGACATCAAAACATATTGTGCATAGGATAACCTCTTATAAACCTTACATGGAATCTCATGATATTAAAACAAAACCCAATGCACTGGAGCACTATCTGGGCACACCCATCATAATCATATCATGTACGTGCATAAGTGTGCCATATAGGTCATATAACATAAGATTGAACTTAATATATATTAACCTAATCATTGATGATCATGGGTTACATGAATTAAAATCCCCAATAATATAATTATAGGTACATTTAGGTGAATACTGTTGAGTCAAAATGGGTATGGGAATTCAATTCTCAATTGTTTGGCATGAAAAATCATAGTGAAATTCCAGTAGCTTAACGAAAATACTTAAAGATTCATAAAATGGTATAATGATATTTTAAGGGTTATATAATCATTTCTAAATCAAAATTAAAGAAATAGGGATGTGTAAAAACATATCCCAACATTAGGAATTGGAAATGAAAAGGCATAAAATAAATAATGTGCTTGAATAAAGAGGAGATGGAGAGGATCCCTTATCTTGAGATGGAGTTTCAAAAAATTAGGAAGAATATTATTGATTGATTGAGGGAAAATTGGGAGGTATATATATAGGAAAGTTCATAGTAAGTTCATGGTTCAAGGATTTTGAGTGAAGAGAAATGGGAGATTGGGAGGGTTTATATAGGAAAAGAGAGTAGATTTGGACTCTATACAATAAAGTAACAAAAACCACAAAACTTAGCATGGGTTTTTCCCACAGTTTCTACCAAAGAGAAGTATTTTTCATTATTTTATAAGGGCAATAACCTAACTCATTAACATATTTCCCTTGGTGATGTGTAAGTGATTCATTTTCATAAAGAATTGATTTTATATCCTTAATATATAGTATAGGTTTTGGAGGATTCATAAAGGATTTATAAAATTAATCAAATAATCTAAAAAAACACATTATTTTAATGGATAAATATACATTTAGTCGTGTATACCTTTTATAGAATATATTAAATCACTTTTTAGTCAATATGATGTCCTTATATATACTGTATATTTATATCATATTTGATTTTTACCCGAAAATTCGACTATCTCATAAAATTGTGAAAATTTCCCCATTGGATAATTTCAATGTAATAAATTAAAAAATAATATTTATTTTATCCAAATAAATATCTAAATAATGTAATTTATATTTTTAAATCAAAATCCCCATTTATTGAAAAATGCTGGTTTTTTGACGATAACATTTTTCTGACCATTATAAAAACTATTTTTGACTTCTTAGAATTATATTATCAAATATAATTAATAAATATTATTTTATAATAAGATTTTATTAATATATAATTTATTTTAAAAATTCATGAATTTTTCTAAAGGAATGTCTTAATTGAAATTTCTTATTACCCAAAAATACAATTTGAGTTTTGTCGTATTGAAATATAATTTTTTCCAAACTCATTATTTAATCATTTTTAAAGTAAAATAAATAAGGAATAAATATAATAATTATTTGAGAGAAAATAAAATATAAAATTTCATAATGTTAGGGTCAAGATACATAGCCATTTATTAAACCAGAAAACACCATAAGGGTAAGGTGTGTGACAATGATATTTTCTTAGGGTGGTTCAGAAAACATGGTTTGGTCTATGATCTAAATGAGCTTGAAATTATCCCTTAAATGATTTAACTAATGATTTAGTTGTTAAATATCATATTGGGATTGGTCGAGGTAAAATTCCAAAGATTCTATCACCCTTAGAATCTTTGATAAATGAGCGTTATAGGGTACAATTCTACTAGTTGACTTTATTGGTTCTTTTGTCTATATCAATGGGATTTATTAAATCCCTAGTGTCAAAATCATTTTCCAATGACTATATTATCAATGGTTATGTTTCTTAATGGTATTTTAAATCCGATAGGATATAATATTCCAAAATAACTAAAGTAGTGATTGTGTTTGCTATAACTTCATTACTTAATGATGCATTTATTCATTAAAAGAGAAGGGATTTCATTTATAAAAGTTTCAGATGTTACAAACTTTATCATGAGATATTAACTTACATTGATGTATTGAAGTGTGATATAAGACCCCATCCTTCATCATCCATACATATGAATTTTTTTTAAAATCAATCATATCATAAATAAACCATGGATAGAAAATGGGTTTAATATTATTTTCAATTGGAATCATATAACTAAAACACTCATAATTCCATAAATTATCATACCATGATATAACTTTGGAAAATAAATAGATATCCAAATATTTTCAGTAAAAGGTTTGGAAAATACCATTAAATATAGATAATAGAGCATATGGTATTTACATAGTATAGATAAGTTATACACGGTTAAGTCAATAATTTTACCAATCAAAAAATGTATGGAATATAAGTGAACAACCTTTAATTATGAGGTTATAGGTGGAATCCTTAGGAACAATTGGTACTAGCAGTATCCCCTTTACTGTTCTTCTCTCATTTCTGGCTTGTTTTATGCTTGGTTGTAGGTGTTTTCTATGCGGGCCATGTTTTTGGACTCACTTCATTCGAGGCATCTCATTGGGTGTTCCGGTTGCTGTTTGCATCACAACGTGTGTTCTCCGATGGGATTTGGTTTTGGAAAAGAGGGTTCACTGTCTGCGATGGTTCTGGTGTAGGAGGTGTTCCTGGGTGTCCGTTCTTGGTGGTGCGGTGGGGCTGTGAGCATTTCTAGTGTACTGTTGTCCGATGACCACATCCCAATGTGGTGTGGTGGTATCTGTGTAGGTGCATAAGGGGTGTGTGAATCAATGACAATTGTATTGTGGGCTCTGTGAAGGGAGGTGATGTGATATTGCAGGGCATGATTTCTTCCAATTTTTTTCGGCAGATCTACAAGTGAACAGGGTTCCTCAACCGACCTGCTTATGGCTCCTCAGGGGCATGGTTTTCTTCTTGGTTCTCACTAAACCTTAAAGTTATTTTTTTATATAAAATAAATTATGAGAAATAAAATAATAGGGTATTAATAGAGGTAATTCATTAGTAAAAATATTAGGTATATAAACCTTCAATGATTAGGAAAAACATAGGCACTGATGGATTATTTCCATGATAAAAAAGAATATTTTTAATCCATCCAGATAATGAAGGTGGATGGTATCATTTTAATAAAATCCTTTATCAAGAATATGATATATAAAAGTATAATGACTTAGATGAAAAACACTTTTTATTAGTTTTAGAAAAACCACTTTGAAAATAAGAAATATTCTTGATATTTTGAAAGTATTTTAGAAGGGATTTTTTATAAAACAAGGAGAAAAATAATTTTATTTAAACCCTGAAAAAATGGAGGGAATGTTTCATATAAAACAATATATTTGGTGAAAATATGTGTTCACCTGGAAGAACCTAAAAAGAGTCTTCAGAAATTTTTTTTAATATTACTGTAAAATAAAGAATTTGTGGGTCAAATTCAAAAGTTGTTTTCTAGAAGGTGAAGTGAAAAATTTGAAAACATTTACCTATGAAAATGAAATTATATTAATATATTTTTAAAAATAAAAATTGCTTGTAAAAAAAAGTGGATTAGAAAATAAAACATTTGATTTTAAAAGAATGGGAAACCTTTTTTCCCATGTCATAAAAAGTGTATTAAATTTTCATTTTAAAATTGGTAAAGTTAATTATGATAATAATATACAATTTTCAATGTTATATTTCTTTGAAATAGAGGATGATATTTTCTGTAAGGAAATTATGGACATGGGAGAAAATATTAATTGATAATAATTATATTTATTTTTATTAATGTTATGCTTTTATTTTGGATTTTTTTATCAAATAAGTAGTTATTTATGATGAGAATTAATTTCCATAGAGGAATAAATTAAACACCATATAAAATAGTATAATTGTAGGATAAATTAAATCATGTAATTTATATTTATTTAAGAAAGACTATGAACCAATTAATCGAAAATTGAGTCGATAAAATTCTTATCGAATTAGTAACATAAGAATAAAATGAGCCTAATACAAAGATCATGAAATGGAAATTAAAATCTCCTAAAATGGAATATATTTTCATATGTAAATGAAGTTGGGTTGTGAATATTTCATGTAAAATAAATTATTGTGCATAATATCAAACATGTCCCATGGTGTTCAAAATGATACAAAGAAACCCTACCCTGTTTCCCCACATAGTTGAATTCACTATAAGCTCCTGTATAAAAAAATATCTTAACCAACTATTAAAAAAAATATTTCATATATGTAAACTTTTATAAAATTCATTTATAATTATTCTCCTTGTGTATATTATTTATCTTAATATCAGGTGTGAGTAAACTTGGTCATTTTGAACTAGTTTCATTAACTGCGTGTTTTTATTCATTATTCTACCAAAGTTAATAATTCCTAGGTAATAAAAGGTAATGTAATTTATATTTTATAATTATTTATAATTTTATAATTTATTTTTATGGGTGTATTTTTTACAGTATTTAAGGATGAATTTGGCGATGAGCATGTTTTGATTATTCCTTGCGAATAAAGGGTGTTTTATTAAATAAAGAGTTAAATTTATATATTACCCATATATAATTAAAAAATAATGATTTAATTATTTATATCATATATTACTAGAAATTTAATTCTCATAGTCATCCATGATATAAATTTATATCATTTTTGAAGTTGGTGGATAAACTAACCCAAAAACCAACATACCATAATCAATGACTGATTAAAAAATGATTTAGTTGTAATATCATCATAATAAAAGTATAATAACCATATTTAGTGTTTATTAGTGTGATATATCAGAATTGGAAATAATTATAATAATAATATAACCTATATTAAGTTATTTCATATTATGGATAAATCTTTTTTTCTCTCTTGGAATACTCTTTTAGATGGTTGAATTTAGCACAATTGTTTATTGAAAATATTGTTAATATGTTGTCCAATTTTTATTTATAAAACACTAATAATTTCATAAAAAATATATTTATTCATTAAAACTACTATAATATCCATCCATGTGAGTTAGTGATCAAAATAACTACCGAAATCATTCATTCCATGGAGTTGGTAGTCCACACGTATGCATGGATGATGATTTCAATTTCTATAGAATGAGGAAAAGGAGTAATATTTATTATAATTTTATAATATAAAAGATATTATAAATAATAATGAAATATTAAATTCTCTATTTGAACCATTCTTGGAAGGTAGTGAAGTAAAATGAAACATGTTGTGTCATGGAGGTAGTAGTCCACATAATGCATGAATGAAGGTTTCATTTTTCATAATAGAAACAAGAAAGATTGTTCATAATTGTGAAATCATTATAATAAAAACTAGTATAATAATGATACTTATGTTATTATTTTAATATTGTGGAATGAAATTTTAGGAAGAAAAAGTCTATATAAATTAATATAAATGAGAAAGTAATACTTTGAAATTTATACCTCACTTCTTGGATTATCTCCTATTAAAAGAGGGTTAAGCCTTTGAGGGATATTATATTGAGAAGGCCAAAACCTCTTAAAACTGAATAGGAATGTTTATGAGAGTTTTGTAAAATTTTGTATTTGAACTAAGTGGGTCGTGTTGTGAGGTGAAATGAGGAGAGGAGTTCCCCTTTTATAAGTGAAAAGGGAAGGAATTTTTAAAAATACCTAAATTTTTTCAAAGATGGGAAGTCAATTTAAGTGAAATTGGATACAAAATTGAGAAATAATGTATTGGGGAATACATAAGGTCAATAAAAACCACTAAAAAGCAATTAAAATATTTTTTTTAACATGTTAGGCCCTTTACCACTTAGGTTAGTCATTTTTACCATTTTATTTTTTATCACCATAACTAGTGTTAAACTAGGTAATTTATCCTCTATGGCTAAAAATAAATGATAATTATTGTATAATTTGAATCTAATGATTCAAAATTTGAAATATATTTTTTTAATAAATTTTTTAAAACTGATAAAAATTAATTTTAAAATTCAAAATGTGTATATATTAAAATTTTTTATAAAAAATATAAGTTAAGTTCCAAAGTGTCAAATACGAGTTTGTAAATTATTTTTTTAATTGTTTTTGTAAAGTAACTTATAAAATAAATATTTGACCATATAAAAAGGTTTAATTAATTTAAAACTCATACTTATATATTAATAATGTCATAAAACTCATGTTATTTTTAAAAATTGTATTTTTCACTATTCGCATAAAAATCATTCGTTTTAGAAAAATCCCAAAAAAATTACTATACTTGTATTATTATGATAAATCCAAAACCAATTATTTTTTCAATTTTACATTATAAAATATTTAAATTTAACTTTTAAATAAAATTATAAAGCGTAGCGAAAAACTATTTTTAGAGGAAAATAACTTTTTAAAATACAATTTACTCTTATTCGTAATTTCTATAAAACACTAATAAAGCTATAATTAAAAAATAAATATTATATTTTATTAAAATTATCATTTAACAATAATATACTAATTTTTATTTAATAAAAACTACAACACATAAAAATATAAGTCCTTACGCACAATAATGAATTAAAAAGATTTTTATAAAAACATTTATATATATTAATATATTTCATAACTTAGTTACTCTTATTAATAACTACTAATTATACAAACCTGTTTTAATGGTCTAAAATTATCATGGTTTCATTTTTGTTTGGTGATTCATGTGGATCAAGCTATCAGATACATTATTTATTTAAGGAAAATTTACATTGAAATCTCAGGTCATTACATTCCCCCATTAAATAAATTGCATCATCATAATTTTAAAAATTACACATTCAAGAAAGTAAGTGAGGCAATTCTTAAAATATTCATAATTCATGTTATGAAATATATTATGACATCTACCTTACTCTATGAAGATATATGTATTTTACTTATCTATATTCAAATAATATTATTAATTTATACAATCATATACCCAAGTATGTATATACCCAAATAATATATTATCCATAACATACCTATCCCAAAAATATTTTAATAAAAAAGACATTAAACCAACATGAGATTACAAATTCCTCCAAAAATTAATTCTATTTTTAACCCTTATATGTATTAATCACTAGTTAATGAAGTCATAAACTAATAAATATATATCATAATATATCCCAAAATTTATATGATCTTTTCAAAAACTATCAGGGATCAATTTTTCATTAAATCAATAATAATTTCCAAGGCTATCAATAATATCTAACTCAATTTTTTCAAAATCAACCAACCCTTTATTACCTCAACCATAAGAATATATTAAACCTAAAAGTTGTTCATATCTCAATCATGTGTTCTCTAATAGTTATCCTTAAAATATAACATTGTAATAAAATAAATTTACAATGTTATTGATACCTTTTAATATATATTTCTAATTTTTTATGGAAAAATTATTAGTGAAAAATCTTTAGATGGTTCACAAAATTCCCTTAAATTTAAGAATATATCGAAATACCATCAATAAATATCACTCCCTAGTAAAAATATCTTAGAGTATTTAGAATTTTTTTCTATTAAGATATTATCCTCACCACCTTATTTAAGACTAGGATACTCACCTTTTTCTATCATAATAGGAATGTAAAAATATTTTCAACAATTTAAGTTTGATATGTTATTTGGTTATAAGACATAGTGGTTCCTAGATACATACCCTTTTTAGCTTCATTTTCATGATCTTTATTTATCCAAATACTAAATTCAAAAAGATAATCATTAAAATCAGAGTAAATGTTCATATGAATATTAAAAATCAATCCTAATATGTCTTCTCTAATTATACCTTGATTATATCCTTTGACACATTTAGTTCAATCTATTTTTATTTAAGTTAGGTTCTCTCATTCTTATTAACCAAATCCCTTAATGTAATTTTGAAATAAATCCTTCATAATGGTTTGTAAATAGAATCTAATTGACCAAATAATATCCTTTGAGTGTATCAAACTAGGTGTTCCATTAGTCCTATTTGACGTGCATCGGTAGATGATTGAGTTACTGCCCAATGCACCCTTTTTGGGTTTTTACCCCTAGGTACATTTTTACTAGATCCTATATCCACTTGTAGTATCCATAAAGGGATGTAATTTCTTATAAAACCACACAATCTATGCTTTATCAATTTTTATATTTTTTCCTACACTTATAAATTTCTCTTAGATTTATCCCTAGGGGTTTCACTAAAGTTATCTTATCTTGATCCCCATAATATTTACTCAACTGAACTAAAGGGTTATCTATATCTTATAAATTATAATAAACCTTAAATTATTAACCTTTTATGACATTTTTAAATCACAATATAACCTCAAACAATATCATCCCAATATTTAATGTTTTTAAAACCCCATCTTGATAAAAAATTTAGTATCCTGTGGGAAAAACCATCTAAATTACATGACATAAAGAAGATATTTCATTTCAATACATTCAAAAGACCTTTTAGGTTTAGAGTTTTATAGAATTAGGATAAAGATTAACTAAAATTGATATCTTTTTAAACTAATGGATATTTTTTCAAATATATAAACAAATTCTTAGTCTTCAAGATCTCTAAAAAATTATTTATATAAGATAATATTCTAGGCATGTCTTATATAAATTAATAAAAAATAAACATAAGAAATGGGTGATCTTTGATGCTTTATAAGGGTAAAAATTGGAGATAAAAATCAAATATCATAAGTGAGTATAATATTAGTATATGGGAATAATCAAGATATATAATAATGTTATACCCAATAAATCGTAGGTAATAAACTATGATATAAAGAAAAAGTCATGAATATATAGAGTTTGAAATCATTAACCAATAAACATGATCAATGAGAGTGTTACATCACGACACCTTATAAATATCTCACAAATATTATTATAGGGATTATTAATTTCATGATCCTCACCATCACTACCCATGCTTATGAATAACTAAAATTTTCTCACAACTACACATATCATATAAACCTTAAACCAATACATTGGAGGGTGATATAGGACCCCACTCATCATCATACATATATATGTGTTCTAAGACAATATTCATCATCATATCATAAAGAATCCAATTAATTAAAATGGGTTTCATATCCTTTTTAAATGGAATCATATAAAGAAAGCATTCATAATTCCATTAATAACTGTGACATGATATACCCATGTAAAAAATGGGTATCCAAATAAATTCAATAACTTTATAGGGAAATACTATTAAATAAAGATAATAGAGCATATGGTATTTACAATTTATCGATTAAGGGTATATAGCTAAGTCAACAATTTTTCCAATCAGTCACTGTATGACATATAGGATAACACCATTCAATGAGAGGAATAAAAAATTGGGTATTCATAGAGGACATGTATTGGAAGGCTAATTATAGTTATATATAAAAGATGATTAAAAAATAAAAAGGCACCAATGTATAACTTCTCCAAAAGGGGAGGGCATTATATATTTAATACTAAGAAATAATGTGTATGGTTATATCTAAAAAACATCCATGATCAAGAATAAGATATTTCAAAGTACAATGAATTAGATGAAAAACAATTTTAAGGAGTTTTGAAAAAATCAATTTAGAAATAAGAAGTACCCTTGATCTTTTGAAATAATTTGAAAAGATATATTTTTTAAATGTAGAAAAAAATAATTTTCTATTAGAAAGTATGAAAACATATAGAAAATGGTTCAAATAATATTTTAAATGTGGATAAATATATGTTCCCATAAAAAATGTTAAAATAGATTATTTTCAACATATTTGAAAAATTATAAATTTATAAGAAACTTTAAAAAGTTATTTTCAAAAAGGTGAAGTAAAACTTTTGAAATAATTTACCTTTGAAAAGGAAACTTAAATAAACAATTACTTCAAAAATCATAATGATTAACAAAATAAATTTAGGGTGGAAAATATTTTGAAAGACCTTTGTTAAAAGACCCACATCATAAAAAGAGTATTAGTTTTTCATTTTTAAAAGGGGTAAAGAGAATTATTAGATTCATAGAAAATAATAAAAATTTAATTCCTTAAAAATATTGTAGAAAATTTTTGAGAAGGAAAATATTAACATGAAATAAATATCCAATTAATATATGTAGGTTTATTCTAGATAATGTTATACTTTTAGGTGAGAGAACAATAATGTTGGATTATTTGACTAAAAAGAGGAAATATCCACATAAATATAATATATAGCATCATGAAATATAAGGTAATAATAAAAAAATCACAATGGATATAATTTTTAAGATGAAAAATAAAAGATGGTGTAAAACACAAACCTTCCTCAAAGAATTCAAATTTGAGAAAAAGGCCCCCATACAATTCGAGGGGAATTTTACTCAAAACCTATTAAGAGAGAGAGATAGATAAATCTAAATAAAACTTCAATTACTATGAAAAAAGGATATTTGATGATTTAAATATCAATTTGGTAGTGTATACACCATTTAAATGAAATTAGGTGCATTATAAAAAAGAAATATCAAAGAGAAGAACTTGAGATTAAAAAACCCTTATCTTGTATTCCCGCTTACTCAAACACACTCAAAATTATTATATAATGAACATAAATATATTATTCAGTTATATTGGAAACATAATATAAAAATAATAACCTTTTTATAATTATTTTATAACCATATATTACAACTATATTAATTTATTATATTTTATTTTCATCATAAGGTGTTAGAACTATTAGTTGTTTCTTTCATAAAAAAACTTCATGAAGATGAGATCGATTATCACTAAGTGGTTTCAAGTTCATCATTACAAAAAATTTCAATATAGAATAATCATTGTTTTTAAATTATTACTATAGTCCCATTTTCTTTAGGTGTAAGACATGAATATGACTTGTGAAAATTGAAATGGTGATGAACTAGTTTTTGACACGTTTAACGATCGAAAGAAAATATTTTTGTAAATATTTTAAATATTAGAAAAAACTTTCCAAAATAATTAAAACATATTAAATATACAATTATTAAATGATATTAACATAATATTTCACATAATATTCATTTATGACATAATAGTTATAAAATAATTTACACAAGAAGTTAAATTGACCAAAATAGTGACATGCTATAATTATTTAACGAGAAAGGGGATAAATTTAGATAATTTTAATGTGAAATATTTTGATTATTAACCATTATATAAACATAATTTTTACACATTTTATCTATTATAGTAACCATCAATGATGGGTGGTGATGAAAAATGAAATTCTTTATTTGTGGAGGTGGTAGTCCACCGTATGCACGATTAATGATCCCATTTATTAATGAATAGAAGAAATGACGGTATAATAAAAATTACTAGTTAAGAATTTTATTTGTGGAATATGAAACATATTTATTAATTAAATCTATCCTTTATACTAGTCTTTAGAGGAAGTGAAAAAAAAACAATATCTATTTGTTGAGGTGGTAGTCCACACATAAACATGATTGATTTTTTGATCTCTCTTAGTGGATGAAAAGTAGGGAATAATTATTTTTAAATTAATATAATGAAATTTAAGTATAATAATGGTATATATTTAATTTAATTTCTTTATGTTTTAGATTATTGAGGAAGGACTAAAGTAATAGAAAAGATTAAGTAAAAGTAATAATCACATTGGTAGCTTGAGTTTTCTCTTGAAAAACTCCTTAAAAATGAATCCCTTTAACAAACTAAAGTTAAAAAGAAGATTGTGTAAGTGGGAGAGGGTTATATAAGGATTAATTTGAAAAACTATAATTAATAAATTAAAATAATGGGCATGTATTGAAGTGGTGTAAGTGTTAAATTTTTTATATGTGAATAGAATGGTAGTTTTTCAATTAACCATTACATTTTTAATAATATAATATTACTATTCAAAGGTTAATGGATAAAAAATGGATAAAATTGGAGGTAAAGTTTGAGTGTGTGTAGATTCTCCTTATAAACTAATTAATGAGACAACCTATAGTATTCTTAGGACATCTATTTTAACTTTTTAACCTTTACCCTAATTTATTCCTACCATGGTAATTAATTTTTAACCTTAGTAATTAATTTTAATTAACAAAATTGAAATTGGACAGAGTGACTAGTTTGAAACTTATGATTTAAATTTAAAAACAACTATATTAAATAAAATTTCTAAATTTTTGAAAAGTTAATTTTAAAATAAACATAATTAATTGTGTGAATATAGGTTTTAGAAAAATAATGTTTTTCAGCATTAAATTTATATAGAAGATAAAATTATCATTATTACTAAATTTAATGAGATAAATTTATTTATTGTAAATAAAATAAAATCTTTGAGGCTTTATATTCAATAAAAAACCAATTATCACATTGAAAATTTTTGATTCAAAGAAAAGACTAGAAACAATTTCTATTAAAGAAGAATTTTAATCTAGTTCTAAAAATATTAGACATAGGAATTTTAAGTTCAAAGAATATTTTAAAATGAATAATATTATTCAATAAATAAATATCTTATTACTTAATTTTTTTAATCTTCTTGGATATTTTTACATAGTGATCCAATCATAAAAAATATACATATTTTCCAAAACCATATTTTTGACCAAATATCAACCTTTAAAAAAAACACTAAAAAATTCATACTAATAAAATTTTGATGTGAGTAATTAAAAAATTATTATTTTTTAATAAATTTAAATTATATAATTTTTAAAATTAGTTTTTAAAAGAAAATTTATAATATAAATAATATAAATTTTATTGAAAATAACCATTTTCTATATTAAATCATATTAATTATTAATCTTTCAAATGTAATATATTTTAATTTTTTACCATATTAGTGTTTATTATATATTTATTAATAATTTTCTTTTAATGTGGTTTGGTTTAATAATATTAGTTCTAGTGTGTAACACAAGTTATAAATCATAACATCAGTTTTACATGGTCTAGAATTTCAAGATGCTACACTTGTGTATGGGGAGGAACTTGTGTGGTAATGTTGCACATTAGCCCATAATAGATGATTTGAAATGGGGAATTACATATGAATATTGTGAGGATGAAATTATGGAGGTAATAGTTTCAAACCTATCCATACCATTATCACAGGGGGTTAAATAAGAAGAATTTTCAGCTCATGCATATGTGGGAGACCCCGAAGAATTATATAAATATTGAGAATATCTTATATAATATGTAAAGGTAATCATTTCTACCAATTTTTATAATGAAAAATTAACACCACTATATCACTTGGTGGATTTGTAATAATGTGTTATTAATGTGGTGGAATTTGTAGATAATATGGATGATATTGAGTACCTACTTATGAATCTGATAACCCAACTTAAAGTCTCACTGAGTATTGAACAATAATTAAAAGATAAGCTAATTGAAGTTGATAATATTTTTTTGAATTCAAATTTTTATGATTTTATTGAAAATTATTTTATTATTACATTCCAATGCTTTAAATTTTTATAATTGGAAAATAAATTAATTTCCTTAGAGGATGAATAAAAATAAGATCACCATATTGAGATATAATTTCCTGTAGTCTTTCCTAAAGAAATAAAGTTTCAAGATAAAATATTTAAAGGGGGGAATTTCTTTATTAATTATTATTTTTTTATTCTTATTCTAGTTATTTTTTATTTTCCCGTTAAAAAAATTTAATACAAAACAAATATGAAGTAGGACTTGAATGATGATGTTAATGGTATTGAAAATTAAAAAGAGTTGCTGCTGAAGAAAAAAATAACCCTAAATTTTTTTTCCCTCACCTTCTGTGATGCACTAATTTGCTTTAGGAATATAATTGAAATAATCTATCCATGGGTTTCTCTATAACCAGTGTGAAAGTATGCATACTAAAAATAAAATGATGTTTTTGTTAAAATATTGAAAGCCACATCAATCATTGGATTGGGGTTAAAGTGTTTAACTTTACAATTAAGGGTAGTAAAAACCTAGAACCCACTTAGGGTTTAAACTATGTTTTATTATTTATTATTATTTTCAATTATATTTATTTTTCTTTATTTTTATTTCAATAAAGTTATTATGTTTTTATTTCTTTCTAGATCTAAAGTGGTATCATCTAGAAGCTTAACATAGTTCTACCACGGTCTAAATAAACTTAGGTTTTGTCTTGAATTCCCTTTGGATTTCTACCATTATTTTTTTATTCAGATAAAAATGAAGGGTAGTTTGATCCTAAGTATGGGGGTATGTTAATCTATTCTTATGAATATTTATATGTTTCCTTTTTTTATTTTATTCTTTTTCTATAAAAATGCATGTTTTGATGTTTTTTATTTTTTAGTTTGTTTTTACTATTATTATACTAAATTAAATACATTGGGAAATTCAAACCGTTTTGGTATTTTTAGTACATTGATTGTATTAAATGTCTGAGGATTTAAATTATTTCCTAGTGAATATTTTTTTCATAATTGATAATCTTTTAATTTTTGTAATTTTGATTGATTGTGAAACTCAAGTAAATTATTGCAGTCCAAATTGAAAATCATTCCCAACCTGAGAGGATTCTAAATTGTTTTGACATATTATTTACATATATTCTTTTCTTAAGAGTGTTAATTCCTGGTGTGTGATCTAGAAAATGTTTTTTTTATATTTTTAAAATCATTTAGAGTTCATGTAATGTGTCAATTTGATTGGGGTAAAATTTTGAAGGAATATTTTTATATTCAATTCTTTTTTGGCTTACCTTTACATATGACCTTTATTAAGCCCTTATAAGTAATGAAATACCATATTAGGAAGCCACATCCATTCCATTTATCCCTTACCAACCTAGTGTAGAAGTTAAGTAGATGATTATTATTAAACTCGAGTGTTTGGGAGATTTTTTGTTGTTGTGTCAACTTGAAGAATTTGTTATAGATGAATTAAAAGTGTTTATATATTTTTTTCTACTTTGGTGGAAAACAATTTATGATGGAAATATGTATGGGTGGAAAAAATACCAATAAAAACATGGGATAGAATTTCACTATTGTTTGATGGACAAAAACACTCATATTTATTCAAAAAACTCAAATTTGATATCAAATTCCTTATTTAAAATAATGGAAACAAAGCCATTGAAATGGGAGAAGAGGGAATAAATGATATTTTTATTTGAATGATCAGGTGTATACTTCCCAAGAAGATCAATAGGTGATTGGTGGTTACGTTGTTCAATGTTATTGAGGAGAATTTTTTTTACAAAACTATTTTCATGCATTTAATTAACTTTAAAATCTAACCCTCTTCATTCGGCCTCTAATATTTTTTCATTTTAAAACCTACCAATCCACAGAATTTGAAAAAACCATTAAACATACCTCATTATTGAAACATTTATGACTTTTTTAAGGGGATATACTAAGATGATATCAGTCCTATGGAGATCACACATGTTATATAAAATGATAAAAGATCCACATATAAACAATATAGAGTGATAGAGTAATATATTTTTATATAGGTATGTATAAAATGAATATGGGGATTGTGACGACCCAAATCTTAATACACTTTATTTCAATATTTATTACATAAAGTACAAATTATACAATCCCAAAATATCATGAATCCTAGTGAATTCGGAAAATTTGGTAAATAGAACATCAACTAGATATATGGATAACACAACATTATTGAATTCTTTTTAACATTCTTTGAAAATTACATTTCTCTTTTAAAACTACAAAGAATAACCTGGATACATACATAATAAAGGGATGAGATATAAATCCTAGTAGGGGAATACAAAAATCACACCATAAGGTAAATCAGCACATGTGATCCAAGTGGTATATAAATGTAACATAAGAGGGGTGATGATAATAATATTGAACAATAGGACTTGATATAACCTGATATCATAAAGGCAACATGTGAATGCAGTGACAACATTAAACATGACATCATAAACATAAGTAAAGGATAACCGCCAAGAAATCATAAAATGGTGGAAAAAATACTATAATTGATTATGTTTACACTATAATCCCTTATATGACGTCTCATGATACTAAAACTTTCCCCAATGTATTGGAGCGCTATATGGGCACACCCATCATTTTTATATCTTGTACATGCATAGGTGCACCACATGAATCATACAACATAAAGATGAATTTCATCAATTTTAATCCCATGATCAAGGAGTGTGATTTATATACATATATGTACGTAGTCATTTATGGATAAGTATATCTATTTGAATACTCTTAAGTGGAAATAAGAATGGGTATTCATAATTAAAATGTTTGGTATGGAAAAATCATAGGATAATTCCAATATCATAACTGGGGTATGTAAAGGTTCATGGGAGGCCTTAATGATAGTGAAAGGTGTATCTCATAAATTTTAAATAATAATTTCAATAATATGGATTTGTGAAATCATATCCCAATATGAAAAATTATAAAATAATGGTTATAATTTAAAGGAGGTTCTTGAATAAAGAAGAGGAGGGGATCCCTTACCTTAAGAGGGTGATTCTAAAAACTTGTGAAGAGCTTATTAAGATATTGGAGGAACCATGGGAGGGATCCAGAGAGTTAAGGTAAGAGTAATTTTATGGTCCAAGGGTTTTTAGTGAATAGAAATGGGAGGTTGGGTGGGTTTATATATCAAATGGGGGGAGAGTTCTTTATTAATTTCCAAACTTCGATTTTGGACTCTATATGATAAAGTAATAAAAACTAAAAAAAACCTATTTTTTTGAATGGATTACGATAAGTGGATTGGTTTTAATTATTTTATATTTTTAATAATCAAGATCATTAAAATAATACCCTTAGTGATTTTGAAGTGAGTAATGTTTACAAATAATTGATTTTAAAGCCTTAAAATATAATATAAGTCTTGGAAGATTCATTAAGGATTTATAAAATTAATAAAATAACCTAAAAAAATTATTTTAAATGGTAATTATATATTTGGTCTTGGATACCATTTATGGCATATATTTCATCACTTTTGGCTCATTATGATGTCTTAATGCACACTATATATTTATATCGTATTTAATTTTTACCCAAAACTTTTATTGTCTCCAAAAAGTATGAAAAATCAATATTGGGTAATTTTGATGAAATGATTTCAAAAATAATATTTATTTTATCTAAAAATTCTATATATATGATAATTTTTACTTTTAAATAAAAAATCCATATTTATTTTAAATACTCATTTTTTGGAAAATAATAGTTTTCAGTCCCTTATAAAATTATTATTTTTTACTTTATAATTTTTTTTATAATTTATATTTAATAAAAATTATTTGATAAAATTATTTTATTAGAATATAATTTATTTAAAAAATTCCTGAATTCATTGAAATAGAGTGTCTTGATTGAAATTATACATTTCTGAAAAATACAACTTATTTTTCAGTATTTTAGAATCTAATATTTATTAAATTCATTATTTAATCATTTAAAAAGTAATTTTAAAAAGCGATAAGTAAAGTAATTATTTTATTAAAATAAATATAAAAATTCATACTATTAGGGTCAATATTTTTATCCCTTTATTACACCAGCGAATGACCTAAGGGTAAGGTATGTGATGGTGATATTTTCTTGGGGTTGTTTGACATACATGGTTTGGTCCATGATCTCAATGAGCTTGAAATTCTCACATAAATGGTTTCTTTCATACTTTAGTTGTTGAATATCATATTGGTATAGATCAAGGGAAAATACCTATGATGATATCTTCCTTAGTAGCTCTAATATATTGGATTCATAGGCTATGATCCTACTGGCCGAGGCCATCACTTCTTTTATCTGTATCAATTAGAATTTATCATAAAAATTAATATACTAAACTTAATGGTCATTGTAAAATGTATATATTAAAAAATATTATGATTCATTATGATTTTTTAAATTTGATAGACTATATAAAAATTCAAAATTTCCAAGGCAGTGCATGTGTTTTATATAACTTCATTAGTTAATAATCAATTTATTTATTCAAAAAAGGAAATTTCATTTATAAAAGTTCATTTCATTACATTTTCCCCCAATTTAGAAATTTCACCTTAAATATTTTCTTTTCATACACTAAAATATATAATGGTACTTATTTTTCATCAGCTCTTCCAGTTCCCATGTCGTTTCCTCAAACTTGTGCTTATACCACAACACTTTGACTAGGTGAGTTGTCTTGTTTTTACAGAACTCTATCTCTATGATCTGAGATCTTCACCAGATACTACTCAAATTAAAGATCATTTTATAATGGTACCGCCTCTGTATTTATTACATGTTATGGGTTTGGTATGTACTTACTCAACAGGAAATCCTAGAACACATCATGAACTTGATATAGGCTAGGTTGAAATGCTATTTGATAGGAAACCACTCCGATATGATCAAGGATCTCAAAAGGGATAATGTATCTTGGACTAATATTTACCTTATTTACAAATCACATGATTTTCTTCCATGGAGATATATCATGGAACGATTTATCTTCAAACACAATCTCCAAGTCTCATCGATGATTGTTTAAATAGATTTTATTTTGACTTTGTATGGATATCATATAATGTTGAATGGTTTGAATATTCTCTCTCATTTCTTGGATAAGATCATGTACCATCAGATTCCACTCTCTAACTTCCTCCTCCAAATTAACTTTTTTATTTTAAACACTTTTAAGGGGGAAGTGATAACCCTCACTTTTAAAGCAGATCAAACATTAAAGGAGACTAATGAATTATTGAAAACAAGACCAATACGATTAGTATCACATTCCCTAAATAGTTTACAGGGAAAGTAATTTACATGTATGTCTAGTTCATACTTTAGAATATCTTCAAAATAATTATCCAGATGATCCCAAGCTTGCATGTAATCCAATTTAATAATATTCCCCATATTTAATCCTCTAACCAGAATGTGGTCCTGCTTGTGAATCCAGTCAGATTGATCCCTGGTAACTTCCACTTGGATAAGTCTTTCCATAATTTGATCAATATCTTCCCTCATCACCATAATCACCAAAATTTCCTCCTTCATTTATTCACCAGAGTGCATGAGTAGATCCATATTATTATCCAAATATGAGGCCTCCAGACACAGAAAACCTTCAGAAGATCCTGCCTCCCACTACTGACCAGGGGGGCGGGGAATCCTTCCTCATCAGCATCACCTCCTCAGATTGTAGATGAATATCTAGTTGTTGGTTATCCATCATGATGACTGCATCCCCTTGGGGTGTTTCCAAAGCTACAAAGGTACCTTCTTCCTTAAAGGCCTCTTTGAATTGCTCTTGAGACTAAGTGTCTCCCACTAGCTAGACCTCCTTACCTGCCACCATATGGATCTCGTGAGCCTTAGTAATTCTATCTTTTTTGGCTGACTGAGTCTCCATCAATCTAGGAAGATAGGATTATTATTTGATCCCCTTTGGTTTCTACTTTTTGGAAGCAATATAACTCCCCGGGTCCCTATTCTCTTTGTTCCCTTTCTTCCTCCTTTGACTATGCAGGCCTGAACAAGCCCTGCCTAAAATTTTTTCATCTATTGGTTGCCCATATTCATCCGACTCACTTTCAGATGGGAAAATGGAGTTTCCTTTACTCCCCCCCCTCATTATGCAATATGTAAAATCGGTTATTTAAATTGAGACATGCCAAGGCCCTCCTCAAATTGGTTCCCTATTTAGAATTTAGCTGCCTACTTACACCATGTGATGTCTGCACCCACACCTGGGTATCCATAGACTTATTCTTTCCAGTCAGAGGAATCACCCTCTAACTTCATTCCAACATATCAATCTCTCACACCTCTTCCCATATAGATCCTTATAAGGTTCCATTGGAATGATATAATAGAAACTATTGTCATATGAGAACTTCCTTAGGGGAAGGTTCTGGTCCTAACATACTATGAAATCCATTGAACATGATATAAAAATATCCTAAAAAGTTCAAATGTTCCTTTAAGACTCACCATCAGTGTGGGGTTGATAAGTAGCACTAAAGCTCAATTTTATACCTTATTATTACTAAAGGATTATCCAAAACCACAAGGTAAACCTCAAATCATGATTAGATACAATAAATAGGGTAACTACATGTAGTCTTGCCACTTCCATTATATATATCTTCCACATTTTTTATTTCTCAGGTTTGTAATGAATTGAATAATCACAGTCCTTGATTAAGCCAAACCCACCTTCATTGGCTCGTATTAATCTCCTTTTGTGTGAAAATATACCTAGGGATTTTATAATCCATATATATGTTACACTTTTATATGTATTGGTAATGTTTTCTTATATTCAATGAATATATCAATGTATTCAATTATAGATCATGAGTTAGGTTTTTCTACCCACATATATTTATTTGGTGGGAGACATATACTATCACCTTTTCATCTTACATGATTATACAACCCAATCCCATTTTCAATGCATCATTGAAGATAAAAAATCCTTCCCCATTGGTGGGTAATGTGATCATAGGTGTAGTGATTAACCTCTTCTTCATCCCTTTAATTTTTTTTTACATTATCCGTAAAAAAAAAACTTAACTCTCCCCTGAGAAATCTTGGTTGGTGGAAATGAAAATCATGATAAGTTTCTCACAAATCAATGATAATAAACAGTTAATCCAAAGAAAATTCATATTTCCAACCCATATATTAGATTTGGACATCCTTCAATTACCTCAGTTTTTGATGGATCAAAAAATATCCATTTACTCATGAAAACATGTATTGGGAATGTTACTTTCTCGAACCAAAATAAAAATTTACTATACTTTACATATATATTTTCTTTCTGTATGGTCTTAAATTTAGTATTCAAATGTTCCTCATGTTCCTCCTTTATTTTGGAGTACATAAAAATATTTTCAATAAATACTACCATAAATTTTTTAAGGAAATATCTAAAGACTCTGTTGATTTGGTCTATAATGATTTTTGGATAATTACTGAGTTGAAATGGACCCACTATGTACTCGTAGTGCTTATAACTTATGCAAAAAATAGTCTTGGGGATATCCACTTTCTGGAAATTTACATAATGTTACTCAATCTAAGATCCAACTTATAGTAATAATGGGCTCCATTTAGTTTATCATATAAGTAATCAATTTTTGGTAGAGGATACTTTTTCTTTATTGTTATCTTGATGAGATTCTGAGAATCAATAGAGAGGTGAATTGACCCATTTTTATTCTTGAAAAATTGGACCGATTCAACCCACAGTGAAGCACTTGGATGTTTGAACCCTTTATCTAGATTCACCTATAGTTTCTTAATTAGATCCTCAAGTTTACCAACAACCATTATATATAGAGTCTTGGATATTAGTAAATATTTGGGTATAATCTTGAAGTAAAATTCAACCAATCAGCTTAGAGGAAGACCAAATACTTCTTTGGGAAGCACATCAGTGTATTCCATCATAATGATACTCTATTTAAAGATGAAATTTTCTTTGGTCTTAATCATTTGATCAAGATAAACTTGATTAAAAGGAAATAATATACATGATTTATATGTTCATACCAAATAATATCCATACTCATCCTTTCACTTGTATAGAATTAGAGCGATATTCATGATAAAAAGGGTGATTTACTTCTCTCATAAGTTTATATTGGATCTATATAATGAAATCCAATCTATTCCAATATTAGTATCAAATTCCACAAAAGGAAGTATCACAAGTTTTACTGGGATGTTAAACCCACAAATATATATAGGGTATGAGTTATATTGTTTCTATGCAATGATTCTACCATTAACCATCTTCATCAATAACTCTTCTTCTTTGTTTTAAGGTTGTGTTTGAATGGTTCTACTAAACTTTCATGGTATGAAAGAATACATATAACAAAAATAAAAAATTATGTTCACTATTATTGAATGAATAAAAAAATACTTGTCACTAGTTTATTATTTGGATCTACCTTAGTGTTTATCATGAAATATGGCCACCCTTTATGGTTTGGTGGTTGTTGGCATTGATTGTATCTTAAAAAACTGGTCTTAGGGTATTATCTTACATAATACCCATGTCACTTGAAATTGAAACCCTATACTTCTAGATGAGGGTTTACGGGATAATTACTTTTATCCATATCATTGGTATGTTTTTCCCATCAATTTTCATAGGCTAGGTTCCCTTCCATTACACACTTAAAAAAAATTTCATCGCCCCCCTGAGGCAATTTCTAGGATCCTTCTTCCCATAATTTTTCCAAGTGAGATCCTGGTTTTTCTTTCCACCTTAGATTTATCCATCATACCACTTGAATGAAACTCTATTTTATTCTTCTTATCCCCATGAAAACCTTGAGATTCATTGATCTCAATTTTGACTTTGAGGGTGTATCTTACAATTTCCTCATAGGTGTCAAAGTCCAGAATGGCTATGGATTTTCATAAAATCTACTTAAGCCCACCAAAGAAGCGGTCAAATTTACTTTCAGGGGTAATGAAAAAGCCGAAGACATATCATGAAATACTGTGAAGTTTTCCTCATATTCCCTGATGGATATATCATCATTCTTCTTTGGGATAAGTAAGTCCATCTCTATTTTTATTTGAAGAGTTTAAGGAAAATATTTGTCTGTTTTTTTCTAAAATTCTTTTCACTCCACCTAGATATCCTCCTTAGGCTTCATATTCTTGACCAACATCCACCATTGTTCATCTTCACCTTCCATATGATAAAAAACCATCATGAAATTCTCTTACTCAGACTATTAAAGGATGAATAAGATAATCTTGATGGAGTTGATCCATTGTTCCGTGATTAAGGGATCAGAAGAACCACTAAAAGTTAGAGTCCTTATTCACAAAAAGGAATTAATTGAAATTTATATTTCTTGTGGGGATTTGGTTATTCCTCCTAATTGAGGTTTTGTTTCAAAAATCAAGTTAATTGATTATTTATTTTCATGATGTTCTTAACCCCTTCTTCCATTGGTTTGGGCATCTCATTTGAGCTGCCATTACATTGCTCATCATATTGTCCATTGAATCTATTTCTCCTATTTCCACCCATTAGACTAGAAAAAGGGAGAATTAGGGATGGTTATTTTTAAACTGTTAAACACATAAATGCTAAACAATGAAAATTAAAGGGATAACTCATAAATGATATATATTCTTTAACCTATGGACTTCCTGGTTTGAATCTATGTTTTCCATGATCTATATACTAACATAAAATCTTATAGTAATTTTTTACCGCAATATTTTGTGAGAAGATTATGAATTTACCAAAACATATCCCCTTGGAATTTCAGTATATGGGTGTATGAAATCCCATTTTCATGCACCAGGTAATGATCGAGTCCATCTCAATGCACCATTTTCAAGGTTATTACCCCTTTTTACATCTATGCCAAAGACACATCAACTTTCCGTATCTAGAAAATGATGTATTTTATTTTAACCTAATTAATATATACTTTACCAAAATTTAGTGATTTTTTTAATATTTTTAGTCTTATCCTTATGGATTTTACTAGAGTTTTCTAATCTTAATCCAAAAAATAACTTGACTTTTCTCTAATACCGACTATCACAACCCATATTTTAATACACTTTATTTCATGATTTATTACTTGAAGGTAAAAAATATAAAACAAAAAAAATATAATGATGTCTATTGTATTTTGGAAATTTGGTACATAAAACATCATCTTGATACAAGTATAAAACAAAATTACTGAATATTTCCTTAACATTCTCATAAATTTCAATTTCCATTTTAAAACCGAATGGGATTACTTAAGGAAATACATAAGAAATTGGTGAGATATAATGACCAATAAGGGAATAAAGGAAGTATAAAATAATCTAAAGTAGTATATGTTATGAAAGTTTCATATCAAGGTAACATAATAGGGGTGAGATTCATAATCTTGGACAATAAGGCATGATATAAAATGATAGTGTAAAGGCAACATGGCAATGTGGCGACAACATTAGTCATGACATCATAAACATAGGTCAAGGATAATTATCAAAACATCATAAAATGGTGAAAACATTCCACTAATAGATTATATTTATTAACTAATCCCACACATTTTGTCTCATGAGACTAAAACATTAACCAATGCATTAGAGCACCATCTGAGCACACCAATCATTTACATATCATGTACATGCATAAGTGTGCTCTGTGAATCCTACAATATAAAGATGGATTTAATCAATTTTAATCCCATTAAAAAAGAATGTGGTTTATATACATAGAATTAAATAATAAATGAAGGATAAGTACATCTAGGTGAATACTCTTGAGTGGAAATAAGGAAGGGTATTCACAAAAAAAATATTTTGCATGGAAAAATTGTGGGATAATTTTAACAGTATAATGGGGGTATATGAAGGTTCATAGGAGGGATTAATGAGAATAAAAGGGGTCTATAATAACTTTTAAATCATAATGTAAATACTAGTGATGTGTGAAATCATATCCTAACATGTAGAATTTGAAAAGGGCATAATATAAAGTAGGTGTTTGAATAAAGGAGAAAAGGAGAGGATCCCTTATCTTAAGAGGGTGTATCTAAATGTTTTAGAGGAACTTATGGAGATATTTAAGACACCTTGGGAGGGATTTAGAGAGTTAAGGTAAAGTAATTTCATGCTCTAAGGTTTTTAGTGAAAAAATGGGATTTTGTGTGGGTTTGTATATAAAAAGGGATGAGTATTTTTTATTCATTTCTAAAATTAGGTTTTAGAATCTATATGAAAAAGTAATAAAAACACAAACCATACCTCAGTTTGGTTTATTCAAAAAATGAGTGGTTTTCATTATCTTATGTGTTTAATAAATGTTATCATTAAAATAATTCCCTTGGGGACACATAAGTGAGTCATGTTTAAAAGTAAATGATTTTAAAACATTAAAATATAATATTGGTTTTGGATTATTCATTAAGGTTTTATAGAATTAATCAAATAACCTAAAAAATTATTTTAAATCTTAATTATATATCTAGTTTTGGATATATTTTATATCATATATTAAATCACTTATGGGTCACTACGATGTCATATTACACACCGTATATTTATATCGTATTTAATTTTGACAAAAAAATTAGTTGTCACCAACAAGTATAAAAAATAACCATTAGCTAATTTTGATGTGATGATTTAAAAAATAATATTTATTTTATCCAAACAATTTTATAAGTATGAAAATTTATACTTTTAAATAAGAAATCCACATTTATTGAAAAACTTTCTTTTTTTTTGACAAAATATTTTTCCAACCATGATAAAAATTAGATTTACTTTTCAAAATTATATTATCATTTATATTTAATAAAAATTATTTAATAAATATATTTTATTATAATATCATTTATTTAAAAAATTCATGATTTCATTAAAACAGAGTTTCTCGATTAAAATTATGTATTTCCCAAAAATATAATTTGTGTTTCATCGTTACAGAATTTAATTTTTTTCAAGCTCAATATTTAATAATTCAAAAATTAATATTAAAAAGGGATAAATATAATCAATATTTTTTTAAAATAAAATATAAAAAAATAATACTTTTAGGGTCTAGATACATAGATCTGTATTACACTAGTGAATTACCTATGGTTAAGGTGTGCGATGACAATGTTTTCTTATGGTGGTTTGGCATGTAAGGTTTGGGCTGTGATCTCGGCGACCTTGAACTTCTCTCATAAATATTTTTTGTTCATGATTTATTTTTTTGAATATCAAATTAGGATTGATTAAGGGAAAAGACCAGTGATTCTTTCTCCCCCGAAATCTTTGATAAATTATATTTATTGGGCATGATCATATAGTTTGAGGCCATCACTTCTTTCATTTATATCAATTAGATTTTATCATAACCCTTAATATACTAATATTAATGGTCACTATATAATGTATATATTAAAAATTATTATGATACATAATGGTATTTTAATTTTTACAGCCTATTTAACTGTTTAAAACTTCCAAAGTTGTGCATGTGTTTTCTAAAACTTCATCACTTAATAATGAATTTATTTATTCAAAAAGAGGGAATTTAATTTATAAAAGTTTATGTCGTTATAAGGATTGAACTGAGGTTGAATGTAATTTAATTATTAGAGATGATTTTAGTAATTTTAACCCATGTATGAGTCATGATAAATTATTTTCTGTGTGAGAATAATGTGGTGTTTCCAATCTTACTATGGACAGTTTGTGTTAACCTTGATATTAGATGATTTCCGAGGAGCACAATGTTTATGTGTGGGGGTTTGATGAGGCTCATAATTTCATACATTTTATTTTATAATTAAATTTTTAATAAAAAATTATTATTTTATAAGTAATTTTCATATTTTTATGTTTTATGAATATTTCAGATTTAATTGGGAAAATGAATTATTTTTTTAATTTTTAATATTTTTATCAGTTTGTTTTTTCAACTATAAATTTACTTAGAGTAATAAAAATTGTGAAAATATTTTTTTAGGATCACGGTATTTATGTAATGAATTTCAATCAACTGAAATCAATAATGCTTCCAAACTTAGAAGTCCCAAATAGAGCTCATAATTTGGGCCTGAAAATTTGTACATAGTTTTGATGACTTCAAAAGATGGTCCTATATATCATAAATTAAATAAAAAAATAAGATGTAATTTCACATAGATATAGATACGATATCAATGATTATTTTCTTTAAATTTTTCAATTGGTGATTTTATATCCATCATATCTATAAATTAATTGAAAATTAGAGCATGGGAATTTAAAATGTCTGTCGGGATAGAAAAGTTTTTTGTATTAATTCATTCATAACTCATGCTACATGTGTTCAATGGAGCTCTAATTTTATGGGTTTAAAACTAAAAGAGACATGTGAAGAATTTTATAAGTCCATATTTTCAAATACTACCATTTATATGATAATTATTTACAAACATTTGATGGATAAAATGGGACACAAAATTTTACACCTCTCATGCCTATAAAAATATACCTCCACTCTCTCCCAAGGTGTTGGTAATTTTAGTTATCAATTTTCTGTATCTTAGTAATATTTTTTTGTGTAATTATATTATTAATTTTACATATATTAGTTTCCCTTTCTCATATGCTTCTCTTTCATTTTATCTTTAATGTTCTCCTATCATTTCCATCTCAACTCCATGAAAATGGAGAACTAATCTAGTTACTTGTTTGAGGGAAGGAGTGATGTAATGATTGAGTTTGTGAAATTAATTAATTATGTTTTTTTATTATGAAAATTTCGTTAGTCTAGAAACTTACTATGGTGAAGGGATCACACTTATTTCTCTACTATTGTGTTCTTCTTCCCATTTATTTTTCCCTCTCCTTCATTATCAGAATACTGCATATAGAGGGTCAGTGTCGTATTCTTGTGATTATGTGAGGGAGATTATCCCTCATCAAGAGGGTTAGTGTGAAGTAATAAAATTTTAAAATGATAGGGTGTTGGGTGGTAGGGTGGATATCAACATAGAGTATACTATTGAGTGTTATTTAAAGAACAATAATTTCACCAACATGAACTCCAAAGAATATAAACTTCTTTTTTTTCTATGATTAACTTCTTTGTTTTTTCTATTCTTTATGTTTTTTATTTTTTTCATTTTAATTTATATATTTACAAATGATGTGTATTTTTAAACCCACACATTATATTGGTATATCATTTATTAATGTATTTTTCATTTTTTAAATAGTGATAATAGAAATTCAGTGTGTGTAATAGGCCTCCTCAAGATATCAACCCTAGGTTGTGCCACTAAGATGAATGATATTATAAAATAAGAATTTATTTGTTATATATTCATGAAACTTTACTTTTATCAGTGAGAAAAAAATCTTTATTCTAAACAAAAATAGAATACTAAATATTAGAAATATAGACATTAGAAGTAATGAGATCTATATACTAGGGATGAAAAGGAGGGCATCCTTCAATTTGGATAGAAGGAAGATCGAGTCTTAAAAGCTTAAAATTTTTCTCACTGATTTTTGGCAGCCTACCCTTATTCAGTATCTTCAAGTTTCACTTTAATTTGTAACATTTATTAAATATACTAAAATAAAATTATCAATTTATTTTATGAAACACAATTCTAATGTTTTTAAAGTGTTTATATAATTGAAGGACATGGTTTAAAGGGAGGGTGGTCAAAATCTTAAGTGCCTACATTCTAATAATAGTGGAGAGTATATAGGATAAAAAATATAGAATTTTTAAAAAAATTAGGTCATGAGGGATAAGAATATGGTTCCATTAACTCCATAAAAAATATAGTAGTTGAGAGGATGAATCAAATGTTGATAGAGAAGGTTTGAATCATTAGGTTTTACTTAGGAATGTTCAAAGGAATTTGGGTAGGGGCACTAAAAAATATTTCTTACCTTTTAAATAGAAGTCCATTGTTAGTATTTGTGAAATATCATCTAGAGAAGTTATTTTCCATCAACTAGCTAAGATTTGATTTCCTCAAATTCTTCAGAAGCATGGAAAAATGAATACAAATACTAAAGACATATAGAAGCATGAGAATAATTGTTTTTTATTCATTATGGTGTTGAGAATTTAATTTATGGGCTAAGGGATAAATAAACAAGACAAATCATCAAGATTTTAAATGTTCACTTCCAATAAGGGGTTTTATGGAAGGACTAGAACTTGGAAAAGAAAGAAGATTATTGGAAATAATTTACTATTTAATTACAACTTAATCTGAGTAGAAGTACTGGAAGGTCACAATTTTCAAAGGAATTAGATAGAATCACAAGAATTCCAATGGTGATACTACTCTAATAAGCACCATAAAGTTAATGTACTATTGAATCTTGAGTGGGAGCACCATAAGTTAGGTTTCTAGAAGTTAGAGTATCGAAAGATCAAGTACCATATGGGAGAGATGATTTGAGCATTACATAACAACCAAATTAGTTGATAAGATCAACTAGAGTTATAAATGTAGATCAAGGTTTTTATGTTGACATTAACATTATTCTTATAATGGAAAATAGAGATATAGAGATCCCAGAATGCATGGCCACACTTAGCGATTCCAAAAAGTGGAAGTGGGTGATGAATGAAGAAATGTATTCATTGAAGTTCCAAATAAATTTGGAGAATGTAGGGATACTTGAAGAAAATATGCACCTAAAAATAAGTGTATTTTCTAGTTGAAATAAGAATCCAAAAGAAATTATGGATTTATGGAATGGTTTGAGGTAAAGTTATATCAATAGAAAGAAGGAGACAATTTCTCTAAAATATTCTCACTTGTAGTTAAACATACAAATTTCCAGATAGTGCATTCTTCCTTTATTGTGATTTGGAGGAATAAATTTACATGAAGAAACTGATAGGTTTCCTGGAAGATGAAAACTAGAATTTGGTATATAAGGTAAAAAAGATTCTTTATGAAATTAAGAAATAATTATAATAATAAAATCAAAAATTCACTCCATTTGAGTCATAATAATGTTTCAAAAAGTGTAATTCAGATCATTATTATTACTAGAAGAAATGAAAATATGTGACATTCATCATATTTACTTTATATTTGGATGATTTATTGCTTACTAGATTGGATCCTAGAAGAATTTTAAAGCTGAAATGTGACTTTTTTGAAAAATTTAAGAGTAAATATCCCCAAAAAGATAAATAAGTTTTTGGGATGAAGATCAAGAGAGATAGGAAAACCAAAAATTGGGTTCTATCTTAGGAGGACTACATGTGAAAGGTGATCCAAATACTTGGGATGAACAAAATTAATTATACATTGAATCCTCCTTTTATAAATTTTATGTTATCCAAGGAATAATAACCTATAACAGAATTTAATGCTAAGTACATGGATAAAGTTTGATATGCATCAACATTGAAACATTTTTTATGCAATGGTTTTCACTTGGATGAATATAGATTATGCAGTGGGAGTTATAATTCAATTCATAGTAAAAACAATGAATGTAATCTAAGAGGTTATTAAATTGATCCTTTGTTATTTTAAAGGAATGAATGTCACAAGCCTATTCAATGGGATGAATGATCCATTGCTTATATTTTTTTGACATTAACTTTTTTGATTATTTAGACACCTAAAATATCACAATAAGTTTTAGATTTACCTTTGAAGTAACACAAATCATCTACGTTTCATGACTATAGAATGATGTTATATTAATTAAAATGTATTGTGAGTATGTAAATTAATAATACTTGGTAAATAACTTATTTTCTTGATTAGTATATTGACAAATATTAGGAGAAATCAGGAATGGGGAGTTATTTTTTATGATGAAAAAAGTGTAACCCATTTTCTTATAAATCTATTTTTCCATACAAGAGCTAAAAATATCAATCAGAAGTATCATTTCATACATAATATTCTAGAGGATATATAGATGAAGATATATAATATAGCGGGAAGCTAAAATTTAGTAGACATGTTTACTAATGTAATTTATTAGGAAATTCCAAGATAGGTTCATGCCTTAGTGGGGATTGGGTGAATATAATAAGATAGGTGGATGAATACTACTTACTATGAAATAAGGAAGTTTTCTAAAGCGATGGAGAGTTTTTAAGGTTCCCTAAAACATGTCTTCAAGTGAATATTACTAGAAGGTAAAGTTTGATCCAATTCACTAGAAGTTCATTAAATGGATTCTGGTAAATGAAACTGTGGTCTCTAGATGTTAGATTTTTATAGAGTGAAAATAACTGGAGTGGGTTATCTCAAGGTGTAGTAGAATCATCTAAAGTTAGAATCTTCCGGTGGAATTTTGTAGAGGCACTAAAGGTATAAAAGTTAAGTATATAGGAGGATACCGGGTTGGTACTCCTACTAAGGTGGTTAAGATTCATTGAATGAGATTTTAAGGTAGTTGGTTTAACTTGTTAACCTACTGACAGTTAGAATTTAAGTGCATGGGGCCATTAGTGGAATGTTATTTTTTTAAAAGATCTGAAAATGATCATTAATTATAAATTAAAGATGTTGGTGAGGATTAGTTACAATTTAATTGCATATTTTTTAATCTCTTTTATCTTTTAGTGAATATAAATAAAATAAAAAATGTTTCTCCCATACATATAGAAATCTTTGTCAGAGAAATTTAATATATTATTTTGTTTTTCTTGAATTCTTGTGAGTTTTCTTATGCATTCGAAGGAAGAACTTTCTGAGTGACTAGGTTGAGAAATCTACCTAATTTAGGTATATTCAATCAATGGTAGATTCTAGAGTGTATTTTTCTACTACATTACTATGTATGAACTTCTAGTGGATTGAAATATGATGTTCTAGTGGTTTTATTGAAATCGCGCATGGTATGTTGTGGTTTCCCCAATAAATCAACTATAATAAGGAGAATCCTAAACCACTAAAGTTCATATCCTCATAGATAGAGTGCTGTAAAAACAAAGTATATCATTGAATACATATCATTCAAAAAATAATCATATCATAATCCTCTCATCACCACTATTTTATTAAAATGTGAGACTATACTTTTTCATAGAAATGTACATTTATCACCATGGATCCGCTCTACTGATCCCTAACACTGGAAATAAATCTTAAAAACATAGAGAATTGTAGAACCCAAAGCAACCAAATCATCCCACCTCTATAAATTCCACATCATCCATATTTTATAGTAATATTATTGTGGTACCCATGCCTCACTAAAGAGTATGTGATCCAAGAGAGAAAACAACCCATATAGAAGAACCCTAACCCAATGTGTGTAGTGCACATCATATGATATTGTTACTAACTACATTAGTGGAGGACCCATTCCTCATACCTATGATAGGGTTACCTACATTACTAGATATATAATGAACCCATGAACTAGTGTTACAAATATTTATTATATTTTTTGATTTGTTATCAATTGATATTTTTTATCAATAGGTGTTGGATGTTCTTAGAGGAGTTTTGAAATTATTCTAAATAATTTTAAAAAATATGGTATCTACATGTTTTAGTGAAAATGGTAATGTTTGGACTTATATAAATATCATTTTTGATTTTCTAAGAGTCACTAAACTCATTTCATAAGATTAATTTTTTTTTCAGTAGTTGGAAAAATGGAAAAGGATGGACTTTCGTAAGGATCATATGGCATTAAATAAGAGTCATTCAGTTATGAAGAGAAATTATATAAGATTTATTTTTATTCTAAAAGAAAATTCTATAATAATTATTTTTATATTTTTTTGAATCATTCTATGGAAAAGGATATTTTTTACGAGTCATTAGCATTCTATAATAGTCATTCACATTCAATACGGATCATCCAAAGACATGTATGAGTTATTCCATGGAAAATTAAGTTCTGTAATAATATTTAACAATCCATAGGAGTCATTATCATTCTATAAGTATAATTTCATGTATTTTATATGGATCATTCTATAGAAAAAGAAAATTTTGTAAGAGTCATTTAAGGTATATTGTAAGGGTTATTTCACAATTTCATAAGAGACATTTCCTTTGAAAATTTTGGTAAAGATCCAGCTTAAATATAGTGATAAACTTTTCTAGTTTCAAATATTAATTGAATTGTTAAAGGGATAATGGATAAGATCATGCAAGGTATAAATTTTATTTGTTCTCTGATTTATCTGGTAATTTAAATTCATGCATTGTGTAGGATTTTATGGATTTAAATTTACGTCACAAGTAAGATGGAATGTCTAAATGTGTCTATATACATGAAATAAAATCATATGAAGCCACATAGATTTATATGTGAACTATGAATAATATTTTATTATTGATAACCTAGTCAATTTTGATAAATTATTCTTTAGGTTTTGTAGAAATATGAAGACTATTATTTGTGAGGAAGATCGAGAAGATTATAGAACTTTCAAAGGAAGGAATTTCCTGGTGCTAATTTCATGGAATTATAATAATTAAAATATGAAAATTAATATGAATTAAACACGAAACAAAATTATGATAATATCATTTTATTTTTCATAGGTATTTATATATTCTAAAATATTGAAATATTTATTGGAGATTGATTCAAAGAATAGAAAAATGAGAACAAGAAGAGGGAGAAAGTGGTCACTACATAGGTCAAAAACATCTACCTTAAAGAAGAATAAGTGAAGATTGTGAATAATAAAATAAAATGATTTATCTTAAAGATATAGAGTATAATAATATATAAGGAGGACAATGATAACACCCTTGAAAGGTTTGTGTTCATTTTATGGATTAAAAATATTAGAAGCAACCTGTGTGTTGCATCTTTGCTATGTAACCCTTAACCTGAAGCACTGTGCAAGTGGTCAGGAAGAGGATTTAATTTCAGTATTAGTAGTGTGCATAATATATACTCTTTTAATACCTATATTAGATAATAATACCTCATGTAATCTCATAAAACCATTGAATTACACTTCTTATACTACCCCTTAGTGGTGAACCATATAATATGTCATGTCCCTACATTTACTTTTATATATTATAACATTGTCTGAATATGTGATAAATAAAGGATTAGTTTTTTCCTTTATAACATGAGGATTGGATACAGTGAGAAAAAATAAAATGTAAACACCACAATGAACCCCATATTATGGTGTATTAGGATTCTAGTTACAAAGGAAAATTCGAATCCTTTATTTATCAAACATTCACATAATGTTTGAATATAGAAAACTAAATGTAGGGACACATTGCATTATATGGTTCATCACTAAGGGGTAGTGTTAGAAGTATAATTCAATGATTTTTTGAAATTACAAGAGGTAATAATATCCAATATAGGTATTAAAATAGTATATATTATTCACATTACTAACCCTGATATTAATTCCTCTTCCTGACCACTTGTATAGTGATTCAGGTTAAGGGTTACATAATAAAGATGAAACACAAGGGTTTCTTATAATATTTTGAATCCATAAAATGAAAATCAAACTATCAAGGGTGTTATCATTATCCTACTTATATATTATTATATTCTATATCTTTAAGAGAAATAATTTTCTTTTTTTATTCGCAATCTTCACTTCTTCGTCATGGTAGATATATTCAACATATGTAGTGACCACTTTCTCTATATTCTTGTTCTCATTTTTTTATTTCCAGAATATATTTCTAAAAAATATTTCAATATTTTAGAATATATAAATTCCCATGAAAAATCAAATGATATTTTCATATTTTTTTCATGTTTACTTCATATTAATTTCCATATTTTAATTATGACAATTCCATGAAATTAGAACCAGGTTATTCCTTCCTTTGAAAGTTATATAATCCTCTCTATCTTCCTCATAAATCACAGTTTTCATTTTTCTAAAAGACCTAATGAATCATTTATAAAAATTTACTAGGTTATTAATCATAAAATATTATTAATAGTTGTCATATAAATCTACGAGGCTTGATATTTTTTTATTTCATGCATATAGACACTTGTATCACTTATATATTACTCATTATGTAAATTTAAATCCATAAAATCCTAAATAATTCATGAATTTAAATTACCATATAAATCACAACACAAACCACATTTATAACTTGCATGATCTTATCCATTATCCCTAGAATATTTTAATTAATATTTTTAACTAGACAAGTTTATCGTGTTCTTTAAGTTGGATCTTTATATGAATGTGATGAGCTATACTTTTTTAATATCAATATTTGATAATTTGGTTACTATATATGAAGGTAAATGCAAATTTATATAAGAAAAGATTCAAGTTTTTATTATAATTTTGATGGATTGAAGATGTATTTAGCTGAAATTATTTTTGGATTCTTTAACCAAATTATAGAAATTATTGGATCCATTCATGGTCTTAGTAAGGAACTAAAAGTTATAGAAATTTTAAAGAAAATATTAATAAGACTAAAAAATATCTATAATCTAAATGTGTTAGTCCTTGAAGAGATAAACTTGGTAGAATGTTACTTTAATGATTTACAAAGCATCCTTACAGAATATGTGATAAAAGTGAAGTCAAAAGGAACCCCAAATAATATAATTAATGAAATGGAATTCAAATACACTTAGAAACAAAATATAACTAAATATATAGATATGGAGTAATATGTGGATAATTATTTTTTTCATTGGTTGAAAGGAAGTTTAAAATAGGTAAGGGTGGATTTGAAGGAAAGTTACCCTTGTCATGTTTTCAACGTGGAAAGGTTTGGTACATTAAAAAAATATTTCCTAGAATGGTTGTTGATGGTGAAGAATAAACAGAAACTATTATTAATTTGAGAAGGAAGTTTCAACCTAGAAGTTACTTTATTTTAGAAAGATCTTGTACAATGAATTTCAGAGAAAAAACCATGTGAGCAGAAAAGAGGAAGATGAGGAAGAAAAATTAGAAGAAGAAGAAACTAAATTTAAATCTATCATATAAGATATTATTGTGGAATTTTTTTAAAAATATAAATTTTATATAGAAAATAATAATAAATAAAAAAATAAATATTTAGAGAAAAAACTTTAAAAATTTATTATTTACTGAAAGAATCATCAGAATATGTGGATTGGCTTAATGTTGAGATAGATTGTCTATAGAAAGAGTTGTATGGTTAATAAGCTATTCATGAAATCTTATAAGAATTAGTTTAGCTTAAACTAAAAATTAAATAACAATATTATATGATTGATGATGTTAATTCTTGATTCAAGGAAGAAGATAAGTGTATTTATGTACTTTAAAAAAAATTGGTTACCTTTAAAAGTAAACTTTAAACTAAAATAAAGTTATGAGATTTAAATAAGAAGCTATAGTTTGGAAGGTTTTTTGATATATAAACATTAGAAATAGATAAATAGGGAATTGAAAGTAATAATAAAATTATAAATAATCAAATAACTTAGAAGACAAAAAATAGTGGATACAGTTGTGACGATGATATATGAAAAACATTAAAAAAATAGATTAGTAAAAGGTAATAAATAATGGGAAAGTATTCAAAATATGAAGAAAAATCAATAAACTAGTATTTTCTCAAAATATGTTAACATATATTGAGGTGAATAAGGAAATATACTCCCCCTTATAAAGTTTCTATTTTTTGGATTCATTAGTTATACCATGAATAACTACACAAAGGCATAAATCTTCATGAGGAGAGAAGCACTTGAGATCCATTAAAGAAGGATTAAACCACATCCTTTATCATAAAGAAGAAAATATTTTTATGGATATAGTTTTTATTTTTATAACTTTAGTCATAAATCCACTTACTAAATACAAATAATAAGTGGAAATGGAAACCATGGGAATCAAGGATGAATGAATACCATACTATCCAATGAAATTATTTTGGAAGAAGATGGGGGAGAAGTTAAACCCAACCAATGTTTCAATAAATGTGACCAAAAAATAAGAAAACATGGATCCTCAATAGTGGGTTCTCATCCCACATGACTAAAAATATATATACCCTTAAAATATATGAAGGGAATAGTCAATGGTACTATTCATTTCAGAAATAGAAGAGGCTTAAAAATAAATGGAAGTAATGAAATTGGTAAAAGATGTTGAAATCAATATCATAGAAGTGTTACTAGTGGATGTCTTGAGGAAAAAACTCTTAAGCATGAGTCATATTTGTGACTCTATAATTTAGGTCACTTTTAATCAAAATAGATAATTGATAAAAAGCATGGTTGGGAATTCCATTATAGAAGGTTGAAAAATAATTGAAAACATTTACTAGGAGTGTAAGAATGAGAACATATGTCATGTGACCACATATAAATAAAATATTCTATGTATAGAATAATGAGAGATATTCACTAGAAATGCATGGAGAATTTTTCAAAAAATGAGAGCAATAATTGACATTCCCAATTTAAAATGTGATTGAGAAAGGGAATGTGATGTTTAATTTCATGAAAAAATAGTATATAATCCTTATTGTAAAAAGGATAAGATAACATCACACTTACTTGATCTGGTCCATAATAATCTTTTTGGGATGGTGAATGTTTTTTGCACACATGGAGAAAAATAATTCATTCTTTTTGCTGAGGATTAAAGTAGAATGGAATGTGTGATGTTTATGAAAATAAATATATATGTGATGGGTTACATGAAGAGATACCAGAGGATTATGTAGAACAAAAGAGGCCAAACTATCAAGATTCACAACTTATATAATGGAATAGGATACAAATCTATTGAGTTTAAAAAATATATTGAAAATCATAGCATCAAGAACGAGGTATCCTCAGTAAAGAAACCACAAAAAAGTGGTTGTTGAATGTTGAAACCAGATAGTGAATAATTTGTCTAAGACAATGCTTATTGAAAGTATTGTACGACACTATTACTAGAAAAATATAGTTTATGTTACTATACACATACAAAATTGAGCTTTGTTAATCCCTTTGGAGAGGATCCAATGCCCTATAAGATGTTTTATGGGCGAAATAAATCATTAAAACACTTCCATGTTCTTGGAATTAGATGTTATATTAAAAACATGGATGGAAATCAAGGTAAATAAGGAGATTTAATGGATGAAATATTATTTTTAAGATATTCAATTAAGACCAAATCTTACAATCACTTCAACAAAAAGATGAGAAAAATAATTAGAGATGAGAGAAGGAAAGAAAACTAAAATATTATTTATGGATTTTTTATGTAAAAAAGATGATACAAACATGAAAATTTAATAAAGTTAGTCAAAATATGAGGACTCAAAGTTGGAATTTGAGGAGGAACCTCTTATTGAGGAGAGTGAGTCTACATTTTAAATAATAAGTTAAATTATGAAGGTTGACCCATCTAATATTATTGGAGATAAAATAGAACCAACTAAGACAAGAAAGACGAGGTAAGTAAAGAACAATACTAGTATTTCCACTATATATCCTAGCCCAATTGAATAATATATGAAGGATGAATAATAGGTATATCCATGAATGAGGATATTGACTAAATTAATAAAAATAAGATATGTAACCTATGGAGAGACCTAAACATTACAATGTCATCAGAAAAAAGTGTGTATTCTAAAATTAATTTGATGAACATTGCATTAAGTTTTGAAATAAATATCAGTTAATACATAAATGAAATTAAAAAGTTGATGGGATTAATATTTAATACAGTTTTTTACCGGCAGACCAACTTGAGTCAAAATCACTCTTCTTGGCAGTGGGAATCCAAATAGGTTTCATGATCTTTCAAATGGATGTTAAAAAAACATTCTTGAATGTGTTACTTAAATAGGAAGTATATATTAAATAGCCAAGGGGTTTCTTGATTATTAGTTACGAAGTAAAATTATATATATTTATGAAGGCACTATATAGTTTAAAATAATCAATGCATGTGTGGTACGCTCAGATTGATTTATATTTAAAGAAACTAAATTGTACAATATGAGGTGTTTTTCATAATATTTATGTGAAATTTTCTAAAAAAAGTAGTTTATTGTACTGGTTTATGTGGATGACATTATTTCAAGAGGGAGAAAATATAAATCAGTGGAGGAATTTTCTAATTTTTTGATTTCCAAATTTGAGATGTATATGATAATTGAGTTCGCATATTTTTTGGGAATGTAATTGTTTCAAAAGGGGAGATACACAATCATATCATAGGATAATTATGAAAATGATTTGCATATTAAATTTTATATTCCTGATTCAAGGTGTATGTCAACTCCCATTATAGTTGGAACTAAGTTTGGGTAGCCTGAAAATGAAAAAATAGTGGATCCCACACTTTATATAAGGATTAATGGAAGCTTTATATATTCAATAGAAACTGATCCTAACATTGATTTTGCTTATATTTTAGTAGTTCTATTTCAATTTAATCCAAAGGAGTAATACTTAGCACTATTAAAGAGAATTATTAGGTACATTTTATTACTATAAATTTTAGTATAACATATAATGTAGAAATGATAATGAGTTATTATACCTCTCATATAATGATTGTGATGTAGATGTAGTTGTGGTGAAATTTTCATTGGCATTAAGTATGTTGGTTGGTTGAGAAAGAATTAGTAAAGAATATCTCTTAGTAAAATTAAGTTAGAACATATAGATATTACTAAGGCATGCATATAAATTCAGTGGATGAAAGAACAATCATAAGATTTAGATGAAAAAGTGAAACAACTTATGGATATATTATGTGATAACAAGAGTGCTATTGAGCTCACAAATAATCCTATTGAGAAATTTTTAACTAAATACAATGAGATCTGATATTATGTCATTAAGGAAAAGGTGGATTAAGAACTTATCAATATAGATTATGTTGTGACTGACCCCCATGTATCAAATATCATGATCAATCCCTTAGTTTCATTATCATTTGAGAGATATAAGTTTAACCTTGGTGTTCAACCACCTCATTAAACTTGAGGATATCAAGAGGATTCCCATATCACCATTGAATTTGATACTTTATTTAGTTGTTTTTATATTATTTATTAGTTCTTATATTCTATGAATTTTAGGATAAAGTGATAGATACTATCCATGGGAAATGTTTTGAGAAGGGTGAATATTTTATATGAATCATATGGTATTCATTATAGACATTTGATTTTGTCTCTTATTTCCTACAATGATCATTGAATCACATAGTATTAGATACATAATTGATAAATATTTTCTTAGGATCCTTATTGAATGCTTGGTCATGACTGTATTTTAATAGAGAATGCCTCCATTGAATTTTATTATTAAGGGTGGGGGTATGGATACAAGGGGAGGGTTCATGTGTAAGTAGAGTTAGTATATAATTGTAGTTATGTGAAGGAATTTACAAGAATAAATAATTTATAAAAAAATATATTGGGGTAATGTTGGAACCAAATATTATATTATATTATTTTTATCAATTAAAATTTAGTTTCAACTGGACTCTAGTGGACATGGAGGAGTTTTAAAATTATTCTGAAGTATTCTAAAATAATCTGGTATGTATGGGTTTTAGTTAAAATGGAAATTATAGACTTTTGTAAGGATCATATCTAATTTTCATAAGAGTCATTAGACTCATTCCATAAAATTCATTTGTTTCAGAAGCTGGTAAAATGGATAAGGATCAGATGGAATTCCATTAGAATCATTCAACAGTGAAGTGGAATTCTATAAGATACATTTTCAATAAAGTAAAAGTTTGTAATTATCATCTCTAAACTCTATAGGAGTCATTTTTTTGTTAAAGACTATTCTATTAGAATCGTCATCACTCATTAAGAGTCATTCAAAATTCATAGTGATCATCTAAAAACTTCCTAATAGTCAATCCAGGAAAAATACAGTTCTATAAGAATCCAAATAACTCCGTAAGCATCATTATAATTCTGTATAGATCATTTTATGTTTCCACAGGTATCATTCTATGGTAAACTAAAATTTTATAAGAGTTATTTAAGGTTTACCATAAGGTCAATTTTATATTTTTATAAGAGTCATTTCCATTGAAGTTTTTGTTAAATATATAACTTGAATATAGTGATAAAATTATGAAGTATCATAATTGAAATATTCATGGGATAATAGAGAATATAATGTAAGATATAAAGGTTATTTATGATGTGATTTATTATGAAATTTAAATAAATTCTATTTCTAGATTGTATGGATATGAATTTACACCACAAGTTAGAAGGTAGTGCCAAATATATCTACATTCACATAAGAAAATAATATTAGAACATGTGTATTTCAATAAAAATTATCAATCATAATATATTATGTATAACATAGAAAAATATGAAAAAGTAAACTATGAATTTTTTGGAGGAATTAATATCCTAATTTATGATGAAGATCAAGAATATTATAGAACTTTAAAAGGAAAGAATAATCCTATAATAAAAATATAGAAATTAAAATTTTGAAATTATGAAAGTAAATGAAGATAATTTCACATTGATTTTCACGGGGGTTTTCATATTCTAAATTATGGAAATATTTTTAGGAAAGATATTGAAAGAATAAAAAAAAGAGAATGAGAAGAGATAAAAAGTGGTCACTATATCTATAAAAATATGTTTCTTGAGGAAAAAGAAATGCAAATTCACAGAAAAAATTAAAAAGGGTCACTCTTGAAGATCTAGATTAGTATAACAAGTAATTAATAGAATTATAATAGCCTTGTTGGTTTGGTTATCAATTATAGATTAAAAATATTATAAGTAACTTGCGTCTTTCGTATTTTCTATGTAACTCTAGACTCGAAGGAGTGAAAAAGTGACCAAGAAGAATAATTACTCCTTAGATTGGAAGTTAATCTTTCTAAAACATTTTTAATACCTATAATAGATAATATTACCTCTTGTTATGTTGAAAACCCATTAACATATGCGCATTATACTATCCCTTAGTGGTGAACCAAATAAAACTTTATATCCCCACATTTACATTTCTACATTTGAATATTGTGTGCTGCGTGATAACTAACAAATTTATTTTATCATTATTATCATGTGGAAAATATAATTTCAAGAAAAAAATAAAAATTTAACACCCTAATTCACCCCATGTTTCGGGTGTATAAGGATTTTGGTTTCAATAGCTAGAAATAAATATCCTATAAGAGGGTTACCAAACCCATGAATTCTCTAATCATCCCCCTAAAGGTTATAGGGTACAATGGAAGTGGTTGGTCCCATGTCCAAATTTTTTTTTCATCTATTTCTTAAGATAAAATCCTTATAACTTAATAAAGTAACCCCAATATCTTTATAATGATGATCTTTTCATATAAAATTTTAATTATTTATAATAATAATTACCACTTCTTTATAATTATTTCATCATTGATGATGAATTCAGTAATCAATCTTATAGCATCCTTTCAATGAATAATCCAAAGTATAATAACTCTAGTAGTACATATACATGATTAATAAAATCTTGTAAAATCACTATTGATATTCTTGGTGCTACCATAGTGGTACCAAATTCCTCATTTCATTCTTTTTTGAACATAAAAAGAATTTTTATGGTCTCAAGATAATTCTTTCCTCTTAATATATTGGTCTTGAGAGGGTGTAAGAGTGTTATAACTCATATTTGTTTGTATATTTCTTCAATGATTATCTCAGTCTTGACATAAATCCTCTAGAGAGAATATCATTTTGATCATCCATTCTCATCATCCTAGAAAATGATATATGATGGAATATATAGTTCAGGATGAAAATTTGATAATTGCACTGAGCCCCTTCATTAAACATTGTCTCTAATATATACCCCATTTTAAATAATAATAATAATATTATATTCCATGGCATGAGCCAACACAGAAATATTTAAATATCATTTCTTAAATAGATTAATTAACTTTTTATATAAATCATATTTAATAATCTTTATCATTTCCATCCGAACCTTAACTCATCCCGTCAATCCTCCTCAACATTATCAAACTTTGAATAATAAATATTTATTTAAATAAATAAATATCATTATATTATTCATTAAATAGATACTATATTCACTTATATTGTTAATAAATTTTTATTATTAACATTCATGTAACTAAACAGCTAATTATTTATTACCCTGTGAATAAACCAGAGACAAAAACATGTTATATATTTTTATAGCTTTCAAATAATATTTATTTAGTATTCAAATCACATATATTATAACTCAAATAAATAGTGATTGAATTTATTATATGACCCCAACTATAATAATTATTAAACTATAACCTGTGATTAATAATTATTCCAACTTTTAAATCCAAATAAAATTAAACTAAGATTCTAAATAGACTTAGTGTGTGACCCTTTATGCCTATTTATTAATGGTATTAGGAGGAATTTCATAGAGACCATGATTAATATCTTAGAAAAGTCAATACACCCATTGATAAATAAGTTAATGTTATAATGACAAAAACCTCATAAGAATTCTTACTATGCAATATATTCTCCTTATATTTATATCTACATACTTGTTTTGTCAACCTATATATTTGATTTATCTTTATTTTAATATCTAAAATGAACTCATTGATTAAATACCATGTCTATGGATTTAATCAAATATTTACATTTAAATGAAAGTTATATAGATATAAAATTTCATAAATTAGAAGGGAAGAATAATTTCTTGATTTTCTCAATTAATGTCATATCACTTATAATGCACATAACATATCCTAATTCTCCATCAACAAATGTCATGAATTTTTGTGATTATACATCAAATATCATGGTACATTATATACATTAATAATATTATAAGGTCTAAGAAAAAATACACACAACCTCATATAAGAATATTCAATGACACATATAACATGTGGAATTCCTAATTCTTCGTCTTTCTTGGTAAGGCCTCACCGCATGAACCACTGAATGGTGCACAAAGTGGTATAACACAAAAATACCCTTGGTATAACTACCCAAATATTGGTGGATATAAACTAGTGATTAGGGTCTATGAAGTTTTCATTGAGAGACTATAACCTATGGTTAAATTAGCAGAAGTAGTGGAAATTAAAGAAACATATAAACAGACTAGATAATAATCATAAATAAAACAAGAAAGTGATAATAAAATAAAATAAACATCCTAATTATATATAAAATAAAGTATTATATAAATATATAAATGGATCCATTAAGGTGGGATCATATATGCAAGATAACAAAAGAAAAAAATAACTGAAACCATAACTCACTACACATTGGTCCTGAGTCCATCCTAGTACCATCATCCATAATCCATCCTAACATATGAAAAGAAAAACCTACTGCAATGAGTCCTTCACTAGACATTCTGCTACTAGAAATAACAGTATCTTTTGGGTACTCATGTTCTAGGAGGCCCATGAAGGGTTTTCTTATAACTCAGTAGGTTACCCCCAACAATGTCGATAAAATAACCAATCCATGTTCCAAGTGTATGAAGTAGTGATCAAGCTAAAAAATTACAAAAAAAATTAAACCTTTAAATTTAAAATCATAACAAAAAATCTATTCTCTATGATTTACATCCGGGCCAAACATCATGCTGTTTTTCCCTATATTCCCACTTTCCAAAGTTGGGAGGCCTCCACCTCCATGATTGGTGATGCTAGCTCTTCGATTAAAATAGGATGGTGATATGTTGGTTCCTCTTTCCATGGATTACTCCTTTGATATCTTAACCTATTCTAGGTATCCCATAATGATTTAATTCAGGTTCATGAATCTCATTCCCGATGCCTTCTTGAGGTGGATGAGAATTAATTACATTATTTATATCTCAATAGGAAAGTAACCTACGATTAGAGTAGATTGTAATGTTTGAAAGGCTTGAGAATTTATTGGAATTGATCATATTAGGAACCTATAATGTCTTCCCCTTTTGATAATAGAGGAATCTCATGTGTGAGACATCTTAGTAATGGAACCTATGGTATCACATTTCGACCATGGGGTATTTAACATCAAGGGAATAAGGCATCTGAGTAATTTTACCCCAAGAATCCCATGTTTATTGTATGAGGTATAGATTTTAAGTGGGCCATAGGCTTAACATATTATGGGGATTTGTTGGTCACATGTGTTACCTACATTACTAGATATATAATGAACCCATGAACTAGCGTTACAAATATTTATTATATTTTTTGATTTGTTATCAATTGATATTTTTTATCAATAGGTGTTGGATGTTCTTAGAGGAGTTTTGAAATTATTCTAAATAATTTTAAAAAATATGGTATCTACATGTTTTAGTGAAAATGGTAATGTTTGGACTTATATAAATATCATTTTTTATTTTCTAAGAGTCACTAAACTCATTTCATAAGATTAATTTTTTTTTCCAGTAGTTGGAAAAATGGAAAAGGATGGACTTTCGTAAGGATCATATGGAATTAAATAAGAGTCATTCAGTTATGAAGAGAAATTATATAAGATTTATTTTTATTCTAAAATAAAATTCTATAATAATTATTTTTAGATTTTTTTGAATCATTCTATGGAAAAGGATATTTTTTAGGAGTCATTAGCATTCTATAATAGTCATTCACATTCAATACGGATCATCTAAAGACATGTATGAGTTATTCCATGGAAAATTAAGTTCTGTAATAATATTTAACAATCCATAGGAGTCATTATCATTCTATAAGTATAATTTCATGTATTTTATATGGATCATTCTATATAAAAAGAAAATTTTGTAAGAGTCATTTAAGGTATATTGTAAGGGTTATTTCACAATTTCATAAGAGACATTTCCTTTGAAAATTTTGGTAAAGATCCAGCTTAAATATAGTGATAAACTTTTCTAGTTTCAAATATTAATTGAATTGTTAAAGGGATAATGGATAAGATCATGCAAGGTATAAATTTTATTTGTTCTCTGATTTATCTGGTAATTTAAATTCATGCATTGTGTAGGATTTTATGGATTTAAATTTACATCACAAGTAAGATGGAATGTCTAAATGTGTCTGTATACATGAAATAAAATCATATCAAGCCACATAGATTTATATGTGAACTATTAATAATATTTTATTATTGATAACCTAGTCAATTTTGATAAATTATTCTTTAGGTTTTGTAGAAAGATGAAGACTATTATTTGTGAGGAAGATCGAGAAGATTATAGAACTTTCAAAGGAAGGAATTGCCTGGTGCTAATTTCATGGAATTATCATAATTAAAATATGAAAATTAATATGAATTAAACACGAAACAAAATTATGATAATATCATTTTATTTTTCATAGGTATTTATATATTCTAAAATATTGAAATATTTATTGGAGATAGATTCAAAGAATAGAAAAATGAGATCAAGAAGAGGGAGAAAGTGGTCACTACATAGGTCAAAAACATCTACCTTAAAGAAGAATAAGTGAAGATTGTGAATAATAAAATAGAATGATTTATCTTAAAGATATAGAGTATAATAATATATAAGGAGGACAATGATAACACCCTTGAAAGGTTTGTGTTCATTTTATGGATTAAAAATATTAGAAGCAACCTGTGTGTTGCATCTTTGCTATGTAACCCTTAACCTGAAGCACTGTGCAACTGGTCAGGAAGAGGATTTAATTTCAGTATTAGTAGTGTGCATAATATATACTCTTTTAATACCTATATTAGATAATAATACCTCATGTAATCTCATAAAACCATTGAATTACACTTCTTATACTACCCCTTAGTGGTGAACCTTATAATATGTCGTGTCCCTACATTTACTTTTATATATGATAACATTGTGTGAATATGTGATAAATAAAGGATTAGTTTTTTCCTTTATAACATGAGGATTGGATACAGTGAGAAAAAATAAAATGTAAACACCACAATGAACCCCATATTATGGTGTATTAGGATTCTAGTTACAAAGGAAAATCCGAATCCTTTATTTATCAAACATTCACATAATGTTTGAATATAGAAAACTAAATGTAGGGACACATTGCATTATATGGTTCATCACTAAGGGGTAGTGTTAGAAGTATAATTCAATGATTTTTTTAAATTACAAGAGGTAATAATATCCAATATAGGTATTAAAATAGTATATATTATTCACATTACTAACCCTGATATTAATTCCTCTTCCTGACCACTTGTATAGTGATTCAGGTTAAGGGTTACATAATAAAGATGAAACACACGGGTTTCTTCTAATATTTTGAATCCATAAAATGAAAATCAAACTATCAAGGGTTTTATCATTATCCTACTTATATATTATTATATTCTATATCTTTAAGAGAAATAATTTTCTTTTGTTATTCACAATCTTCACTTCTTCGTCATGGTAGATATATTCAACATATGTAGTGACCACTTTATCTATATTCTTGTTCTCATATTTTTATTTCCAGAATATATTTCTAAAAAATATTTCAATATTTTAGAATATATAAATTCCCATGAAAAATCAAATGATATTTTCATATTTTTTTTCATGTTTACTTCATATTAATTTCCATATTTTAATTATGACAATTCCATGAAATTAGAACCAGGTTATTCCTTCCTTTGAAAGTTCTATAATCTTCTCTATCTTCCTCATAAATCATAGTTTTCATTTTTCTACAAGACCTAATGAATCATTTATAAAAATTTACTAGGTTATTAATCATAAAATATTATTAATAGTTGTCATATAAATCTACGCGGCTTGATATTTTTTTATTTCATGCATATAGACACTTGTATCACTTCTATATTACTCATTATGTAAATTTAAATCCATAAAATCCTAAATAATTCATGAATTTAAATTACCATATAAATCACAACACAAACCACATTTATAAATTGCATGATCTTATCCATTAACCCTAGAATATTTTAATTAATATTTTAAACTAGACAAGTTTATCGTGTTCTTTAAGTTGGATATTTATAAGAATGTGATGAGATATACTTTTTTAATATCAATATTTGATAAGTTGGTTACTATATATGAAGGTAAATGCAAATTTATATAAGAAAATATTCAAGTTTTTATTATAATTTTGATGGATTGAAGATGTATTTAGCTGAAATTATTTTTGGATTCTTTAACCAAATTATAGAAATTATTGGATCCATTCAGGGTCTTAGTAAGGAACTAAAAGATATAGAAATTTTAAAGAAAATATTAATAAGACTAAAAAATGTCTATAATCTAAATGTGTTAGTCCTTGAAGAGATAAACTTGGTAGAATGTTACTTTAATGATTTACAAAGCATCCTTACAGAATATGTGATAAAAGTGAAGTCAAAAGGAACCCCAAATAATATAATTAATGAAATGGAATTCAAATACACTTAGAAACAAAATATAACTAAATATATAGATATGGAGGAATATGTGGATAATTATTTTTTTCATTGGTTTAAAGGAAGTTTAAAATAGGTAAGGGTGGATTTGAAGGAAAGTTACCCTTATCATGTTTTCAACGTGGAAAGGTTTGGCACATTAAAAAAATATTTCCTAGAATGGTTGTTGATGGTGAAGAATAAATAGAAACTATTATTAATTTGAGAAGGAAGTTTCAACCTAGAAGTTACTTTATTTTAGAAAGATCTTGTACAATGAATTTCAGATAAAAAACCTTGTGAGCAGAAAAGAGGAAGACGAGGAAGAAAAATTAGAAGAAGAAGAAACTAAATTTAAATCTATCATATAAGATATTATTGTGGAATTTTTTTAAAAATATAAATTTTATATAGAAAATAATAATAAATAAAAAAATAAATATTTAGAGAAAAAACTTGAAAAATTTATTATTTACTGAAAGAATCATCAGAATATGTGGATTGGCTTAATGTTGAGATAGATTGGCTATAGAAAGAGTTGTATGGTTAATAAGCTATTCATGAAATCTTATAAGAATTAGTTTAGCTTAAACTAAAAATTAAATAACAATATAATATGATTGATGATGTTAATTCTTGATTCAAGGAAAAAGATAAGTGTATTTATGTACTTTAAAAAAAATTGGTTACCTTTAAAAGTAAACTTTAAACTAAAATAAAGTTATGAGATCTAAATAAGAAGCTATAGTTTGGAAGGTTTTTTGATATATAAACATTATAAATAGATAAATATGGAATTGAAGGTAATAATAAAATTATAAATAATCAAATAACTAAGAAGACAAAAAACAGTGGATACAGTTGTGACGATGATATATGAAAAACATTAAAAAAATAGATTAGTAAAAGGTAATAAATAATGGGAAAGTATTCAAAATATGAAGAAAAATCAATAAACTAGTATTTTCTCAAAATATGTTAACATATATTGAGGTGAATAAGGAAAGATACTCCCCCTTATGAAGTTTCTATTTTTTGGATTCATTAGTTATACCATGAATAACTACACAAAGGCAGAAATCTTCATGAGGAGAGAAGCACTTGAGATCCATTAAAGAAGGATTAAACCGCATCCTTTATCATAAAGAAGAAAATATTTTTATGGATATAGTTTTCATTGTTATAACTTTAGTCATAAATCCACTCACTAAATACAAATAATAAGTGGAAATGGAAACCATGGGAATCAAGGATGAATGAATACCATACTATCCAATGAAATTATTTTGGAAGAAGATGGGGGAGAAGTTAAACCCAACCAATGTTTCAATAAATGTGACCAAAAAATAAGAAAACATGGATCCTCAATAGTGGGTTCTCATCCCACATGACTGAAAATATATATACCCTTAAAATATATGAAGGGAATAGTCAATGGTACTATTCATTTCAGAAATAGAAGAGGCTTAAAAATAAATGGAAGTAATGAAATTGGAAAAAGATGTTGAAATCAATATCATAGAAGTGTTACTAGTGGATGTCTTGAGGCAAAAACTCTTAAGCATGAGTCATATTTGTGACTCTAGAATTTAGGTCACTTTTAATCAAAATAGATAATTGATAAAAAGCATGGTTGGGAATTCCCTTATAGAAGGTTGAAAAATAATTGAAAACATTTACTAGGAGTGTAAGAATGAGAACATATGTCATCTGACCACATATAAAGAAAATATTCTATGTATAGAATAATGAGAGATATTCACTAGAAATGCGTGGAGAATTTTTCAAAAAATGAGAGCAATAATTGACATTCCCAATTTAAAGTGTGATTGAGAAAGGGCATGTGATGTTTAATTTCATGAAAAAATAGTATATAATCCTTATTGTAAAAAGGATAAGATAACATCACACTTACTTGATCTGGTCCATAATAATCTTTTTGGGATGGTGAATGTTTTTTGCACACATGGAGAAAAATAATTCATTCTTTTTGCTGAGGATTAAAGTATAATGGAATGTGTGATGTTTATGAAAATAAATATATATGTGATGGGTTGCATGAAGAGATACCAGAGGATTATAGAGAAAAAAGAGTCCAAACTATCAAGATTCACAAATTAGATAATGTAATAGGATACAAATCTATTGAGTTTAAAAAATATATTGAAAATCATAGCATCAAGAACGAGGTATCCTCAGTAAAGAAACCACAAAAAAGTGGTTGTTGAATTTTGAAACCAGATAGTGAATAATTTTTCTAAGACAATGCTTATTGAAAGTATTGTACCACACTATTTCTAGAAAAATATAGTTTATGTTACTATACACATACAAAATTGAGCTTTGTTAATCCCTTTAGAGAGGATCCAATGCCCTATAAGATGTTTTATGGGTGGAATAAATCATTAAAACACTTCCATATTCTTGGAATTAGATGTTATATTAAAAACATGGATGGAAATCAAGGTAAATAAGGAGATTTAATGGATGAAATATTATTTTTAAGATATTCAATTAAGACCAAATCTTACAATCACTTCAACAAAAAGATGAGAAAAATAATTAGAGATGAGAGAAGGAAAGAAAACTAAAATATTATTATGGATTTTTTATGTAAAAAAGATGATACAAACATGAAAATTTAATAAAGTTAGTCAAAATATGAGGACTCAAAGTTGGAATTTGAGGAGGAACCTCTTATTGAAGAGAGTGAGTCTACATTTTAAATAATAAGTTAAATTATGAAGGTTGACCCATCTAATATTATTGGAGATAAAATAGAACCAACTAAGACAAGAAAGATGAGGTAAGTAAAGAACAATACTAGGATTTCCACTATATATCCTATCCCAATTGAATAATATATGAAGGATGAATAATAGGTATATCCATGAATGAGGATATTGACTAAATTAAGAAAAATAAGATATGTAACCTATGGAGAGACCTAAACATTACAATGTGATCAGAAAAAAGTGTGTATTCCAAAATTAATTTGATGAACATTGCATTATGTTTTGAAATAAATATCAGTTAATACATAAAGGAAATAAAAAATTTGATGGGATTAATATTTAATACAGTTTTTTACCGGCAGACCAACTTGAGTCAAAATCACTCTTCTGGGCAGTGGGAATCCAAATAGGTTGCATGATCTTTCAAATGGATGTTAAAAAAACTTTCTTGAATGGGTTACTTAAATAGGAAGTATATATTAAATAGCCAAGGGGTTTCTTGATTATTAGTTACGAAGTAAAATTATATATATTTATGAAGGCACTATATAGTTTAAAATAATCAATGCATGTGTGGTACGCTCAGATTGATTTATATTTAAAGAAACTAAATTGTACAATATGAGGTGTTTTTCATAATATTTATGTGAAATTTTCTAAAAAAAGTAGTTTATTGTACTGGTTTATGTGGATGACATTATTTCAAGAGGGAGAAAATATAAATCAGTGGAGGAATTTTCTAATTTTTTGATTTCCAAATTTGAGATGTATATGATCATTGAGTTCACATATTTTTTGGGAATGTAATTGTTTCAAAAGGGGAGATACACAATCATATCATAGGATAATTATGAAAATGATTTGCATATTAAATTTTATATTCATGATTCAAGGTGTATGTCAACTCCCATTATAGTTGGAACTAAGTTTGGGTAGCCTGAAAATGAAAAAATAGTGGATCCCACAATTTATATAAGGATTAATGGAAGCTTTATATATTCAATAGAAACTGATCCTAACATTGATTTTGCTTATATTTTAGTAGTTCTATTTCAATTTAATCCAAAGGAGTAATACTTAGCACTATTAAAGAGAATTATTAGGTACATTTTATTACTATAATTTTTAGTATAACATATAATGTAGAAATGATAATGAGTTATTATCCCTCTTATATAATGATTGTGATGTAGATGTAGTTGAGGTGAAATTTTCATTGGCATTAAGTATGTTGGTTGGTTGAGAAAGAATTAGTAAAGAATATCTCTTAGTAAAATTAAGTTAGAATATATAGATATTACTAAGGCATGCATATAAATTCAGTGGATGAAAGAACAATCATAAGATTTAGATGAAAAAGTGAAACAACTTATGGATATATTATGTGATAACAAGAGTTCCATTGAGCTCACAAATAATCCTATTGAGAAATTTTTAACTAAATACAATGAGATCTGATATTATGTCATTAAGGAAAAGGTGGATTAAGAACTTATCAATATAGATTATGTTGTGACTGATCCCCATGTATCAAATATCATGATCAATCCCTTAGTTTCATTATCATTTGAGAGATATAAGTTTAACCTTGGTGTTCAACCACCTCATTAAACTTGAGGATATCAAGAGGATTCCCATATCACCATTGAATTTGATACTTTATTTAGTTGTTTTTATATTATTTATTAGTTCTTATATTCTATGAATTTTAGGATAAAGTGATAGATACTATCCATGGGAAATGTTTTGAGAAGGGTGAATATTTTATATGAATCATATGGTATTCATTATAGACATTTGATTTTGTCTCTTATTTCCTACAATGATCATTGAATCACATAGTATTAGATACATAATTGATAAATCTTTTATTAGGATCCTTATTGAATGCTTGGTCATGACTGTATTTTAATAGAGAATGCCTCCATTTAATTTTATTATTAAGGGTGGGGGTATGGATACAAGGGGAGGGTTCATGTGTAAGTAGAGTTAGTATATAATTGTAGTCATGTGAAGTAATTTACATGAATAAATAATTTATAAAAAAATATATCGGGGTAATGTTGGAACCAAATATTATATTATATTATTTTTATCAATTAAAATTTGGTTTCAACTGGACTTTAGTGGACATGGAGGAGTTTTAAAATTATTCTGAAGTATTCTAAAATAATCTGGTATGTATGGGTTTTAGTTAAAATGGAAATTATAGACTTTTGTAAGGATCATATCTAATTTTCATAAGAGTCCTTAGACTCATTCCATAAAATTCATTTGTTTCAGAAGCTGGTAAAATGGATAAGGATCAGATGGAATTCCGTTAGAATCATTCAATAATGAAGTGGAATTCTATAAGATACATTTTCAATAAATTAAAAGTTTGTAATTATCATCTCTAAACTCTATAGGAGTCATTTTTTTGTTAAAGACTATTCTATTAGAATAGTCATCACTCATTAAGAGTCATTCAAAATTCATAGTGATTATCTAAAAACTTCCTAATAGTCAATCCATGAAAAATACAGTTCTATAAGAATCCAAATAACTCTGTAAGCATCATTATAATTCTTTATAGATCATTTTATGTTTCCACAGGTATCATTCTATGGTAAACTAAAATTTTATAAGAGTTATTTAAGGTTTACCATAAGGTCAATTTTACATTTTTATAAGAGTCATTTCCATTGAAGTTTTTGTTAAATATATAACTTGAATATAGTGATAAAATTATGAAGTATCATAATTGAAATATTCATGGGATAATAGAGAATATAATGTAATATATAAAGGTTATTTATGATGTGATTTATTAGGAAATTTAAATAAATTCTATTTCTAGATTGTATGGATATGAATTTACACCATGAGTTAGAAGGTAGTGCCAAATATATCTACATTCCCACAAGAAAATAATATTAGAACATGTGTATTTCAATAAAAATTATCAATCATAATATATTATGTATAACTTAGAAAAATATGAAAAAGTAAACTATGAATTTTTTGGAGGAATTAATATCCTAATTTATGATGAAGATCAAGAATATTATAGAACTTTAAAAGGAAATAATAATCCTATAATAAAAATATAGAAATTAAAATTTTGAAATTATGAATGTAAATGAAGATAATTTCACATTGGTTTTCACGGGGTTTTTCATATTCTAAATTATGGAAATATTTTTAGGAAAGATATTGAAAGAATAAAAAAAGAGAATGAGAAGAGATAAAAAGTGGTCACTGTATCTATAAAAATATGTTTCTTGAGGAAAAAGAAATGCAAATTCACAGAAAAAATTAAAAAGGGTCACTCTTGAAGATCAAGATTAGTATAACAAGTAATTAATAGAATTATAATAGCCTTGTTGGTTTGGTTATCAATTATAGATTAAAAATATTATAAGTAACTTGCGTCTTTCGTATTTTCTATGTAACGCTAGATTCGAAGGAGTGAAAAAGTGACCAAGAAGAATAATTACTCCTTAGATTGGAAGTTAATCTTTCTAAAACATTTTTAATACCTATAATAGATAATATTACCTCTTGTTATGTTGAAAACCCATTAACATATGCGTATTATACTATCCCTTAGTGGTGAACCAAATAAAACTTTATATCCCCACATTTATATTTCTACATTTGAATATTGTGTGCTGCGTGATAACTAACAAATTTATTTTATCATTATTATCATCTGGAAAATATAATTTCAAGAAAAAAATAAAAATTTAACACCCTAATTCACCCCATGTTTCGGGTGTATAAGGATTTTGGTTTCAATAGCTAGAAATAAATATCCTATAAGAGGGTTACCAAACCCATGAATTCTCTAATCATCCCCCTAAAGGTTATAGGGTACAATGGAAGTGGTTGGTCCCATGTCCAATTTTTTTTTTCATCTATTTCTTAAGATAAAATCCTTATAACTTAATAAAGTAACCCCAATATCTTTATAATGATGATCTTTTCATATAAAATTTTAATTATTTATAATAATAATTACCACTTCTTTATAATTATTTCATCATTGATGATGAATTCAGTTATCAATCTTGTAGCATCCTTTCAATGAATAATCCAAAGTATAATAACTCTAGTAGTACATATACATGATTAATAAAATCTTGTAAAATCACTATTGATATTCTAGGTGCTACCATAGTGGTACCAAATTCCTCATTTCATTCTTTTTTGAACATAAAAAGAATTTTTATGGTCTTAAGATAATTCTTTCCTCTTAATATATTGGTCTTGAGAGGGTGTAGGAGTGTTATAACTCATATTTGTTTGTATATTTCTTCAATGATTATCTCAGTCTTGACATAAATCCTCTAGAGAGAATATCATTTTGATCATCCATTCTCATCATCCTAGAAAATGATATATGATGGAATATATAGTTCAGGATGAAAATTTGATAATTGCACTGAGCCCCTTCATTAAACATTGTCTCTAATATATACCCCATTTTAAATAATAATAATAATATTATATTCCATGGCATGAGCCAACACAGAAATATTTAAATATCATTTCTTAAATAGATTAATTAACTTTTTATATAAATCATATTTAATAATCTTTATCATTTCCATCCGAACCTTAACTCATCCCGTCAATCCTCCTCAACATTATCAAACTTTGAATAATAAATATTTATTTAAATAAATAAATATCATTATATTATTCATTAAATAGATACTATATTCACTTATATTGTTAATAAATTTTTATTATTAACATTCATGTAACTAAACAGCTAATTATTTGTTACCCTGTGAATAAACCAGAGACAAAAACATGTTATATATTTTTATAGCTTTCAAATAATATTTATTTAGTATTCAAATCACATATATTATAACTCAAATAAATAGTGATTGAATTTATTATATGACCCCAACTATAATAATTATTAAACTATAACCTGTGATTAATAATTATTCCAACTTTTAAATCCAAATAAAATTAAACTAAGATTCTAAATAGACTTAGTGTGTGACCCTTTATGCCTATTTATTAATGGTATTAGGAGGAATTTCATAGAGACCATGATTAATATCTTAGAAAAGTCAATACACCCATTGATAAATAAGTTAATGTTATAATGACAAAAACCTCATAAGAATTCTTACTATGCAATATATTCTCCTTATATTTATATCTACATACTTGTTTTGTCAACCTATATATTTGATTTATCTTTATTTGAATATCTAAAATGAACTCATTGATTAAATACCATGTCTATGGATTTAATCAAATATTTACATTTAAATGAAAGTTATATAGATATAAAATTTCATAAATTAGAAGGGAAGAATAATTTCTTGATTTTCTCAATTAATGTCATATCACTTATAATGCACATAACATATCCTAATTCTCCATCAACAAATGTCATGAATTTTTGTGATTATACACCAAATATCATGGTACATTATATACATTAATAATATTATAAGGTATAAGAAAAAATACACACAACCTCATATAAGAATATTCAATGACACATATAACATGTGGAATTCCTAATTCTTCGTCTTTCTTGGTAAGGCCTCACCGCATGAACCACTGAATGGTGCACAAAGTGGTATAACACAAAAATACCCTTGGTATAACTACCCAAATATTGGTGGATATAAACTAGTGATTAGGGTCTATGAAGTTTTCATTGAGAGACTATAACCTATGGTTAAATTAGCAGAAGTAGTGGAAATTAAAGAAACATATAAACAGACTAGATAATAATCATAAATAAAACAAGAAAGTGATAATAAAATAAAATAAACATCCTAATTATATATAAAATAAAGTATTATATAAATATATAAATGGATCCATTAAGGTGGGATCATATATGCAAGATAACAAAATAAAAAAATAACTGAAACCATAACTCACTACACATTGGTCCTGAGTCCATCCTAGTACCATCATCCATAATCCATCCTAACATATGAAAAGAAAAACCTACTGCAATGAGTCCTTCACTAGACATTCTGCTACTAGAAATAACAGTATCTTTTGGGTACTCATGTTCTAGGAGGCCCATGAAGGGTTTTCTTATAACTCAGTAGGTCACCCCCAACAATGTCGATAAAATAACCAATCCATGTTCCAAGTGTATGAAGTAGTGATCAAGCTAAAAAATTACAAAAAAAATTAAACCTTTAAATTTAAAATCATAAAAAAAAATCTATTCTCTATGATTTACATCCGGGCCAAACATCATGCTGTTTTTCCCTATATTCCCACTTTCCAAAGTTGGGAGGCCTCCACCTCCATGATTGGTGATGCTAGCTCTTCGATTAAAATAGGATGGTGATATGTTGGTTCCTCTTTCCATGGATTACTCCTTTGATATCTTAACCTATTCTAGGTATCCCATAATGATTTAATTCAGGTTCATGAATCTCATTCCCGATGCCTTCTTGAGGTGGATGAGAATTAATTACATTATTTATATCTCAATAGGAAAGTAACCTACGATTAGAGTAGATTGTAATGTTTGAAAGGTTTGAGAATTTATTGGAATTGATCATATTAGGAACCTATAATGTCTTCCCCTTTTGATAATGGAGGAATCTCGTGTGTGAGACATCTTAGTAATGGAACCTATGGTATCACATTTCGACCATGGGGTATTTAACATCAAGGGAATAAGGCATCTGAGTATTTTTACCCCAAGAATCCCATGTTTATTGTATGAGGTATATATTTTAAGTGGGTCATAGGCTTAACATATTATGGGGATATGTTGGTCACATGTGTTAATGTATTGTAAATAAAGGTGGGCCAGATTGGTTATATTTGCATCATCTTGTAGGGATAGTTCAGTCACAATTTTAATGTCTTTTGGGGTCAGATTGGTCATATTTGTATCATCTTGTGGGGACAGGTAGGTCACATGTTTAACTTCTTGTGGGGATAGTTTTTTCACTGGTGTAAAATCTTGTGTAGATAGGTTGGTTGATTTTGGTGTGTTCCCATGGGAAATATGATCACATTTTAGGGTTTGGATAAGTGTGTCCCTTAAGGAAAAGATGATCACACTTTAGTACTTGGTTAAGTGAATCCCTATGGGGGGATAAGATCACACTCGGGGGGTCTTTTTAAGTGTGTTCTTAGGGGAGAATATGATCACGCTTTAGATTTTACATATTCCAAGGTGAAGACATGAAAACTTTATTAGAATGTTGGGGTGTCAGGATTGAAACTCTAGGAGGTATCCTAGGTTTGTCAAGATGTCAGGATTGAACCTCATTATGGTTTCTAATATACAATTTTAAGATATAGGGATCAAAACCCACATAGTTTGATTCTATAGTTTAAGGTCATGCAAAGAAACCGGCCCATGCATTTAGACGTCATATGGAATAGAGAATTGCATAAGAGAAGAAGCTATTGGGAAGGATGGTGTGGGAACTATGTATAGAGGCTTCCTGTAATAGGAGGACCATCCTATGGAGGGGAAAGGGAAATCTTACCCTGATGACCATACATGGGGTATCCCATGTTTATCGCACATGGTAGGAGGTTAGGGGTCATCTTATTCCAGTCATATATGGGGCATCCTACATTAATTACATAGGGTAAGGATAAAGTTTAATGTCATGTGATGTGGATGTTGTCGTATAGTTTAATATCATACAACTAGGAAGTTGGGATATGCAATTTTACACCATGTATCTCAGATTTCATGAGGGTTTATGCCTAGGGATACCATGTGTTCCAAAGGAGAAGTAATGGTTTGAATGAGGATTTCATGTTGAATATTCCCAGATGCTATAGAGGAGAAGTTGTGGTATTATTGGGGCTTTTTCATGGATATTTACAAGATTATACTATGGTGTAGTAAGAATATTAGTGGGACCTATGCATGGAAACCACCCGAGTGATACTAGGATAAGTTATGGTGTGATTAGGGATTCTATGTGGAAGTTTACTGAGTGATGCTAAGAGAAGTGATAGTGTGATTGGGTATTAGGTGTAGAATCTTCCAGGGTGATGCTAAGATAAGTGATGATGTGATTAAGAATTATACGTAGGAGATACTTGAGTATTGTTAAGACCAGTGATGGTGTAATTAGGTCTTGAGCATGAAAGAAGCCCGAGAGCTACCTGGAGTAGCGATGGTGTGATTTGGGATTATGCATGGAAGTTTACCGAGTGATTCTATGATCAATGATGATGTGATTAGTGGTTATGCATGAAATAGTACTACGTGTTTTTAGGAGCAGTGATGGTTTGATTGGAGATGATGTCTGGAGGATTCTTGGGGCTTCTAGGATCTGTAATAATATGGTAGGTCCTTATATGTGGAAGTTGCCAGGGTGCTATAATAGAGAATCTATGATGTGGTTGGGGCATATGTGTGGAAGATAACTGGGTGATTCTTGGATAAATGATGATGTGGTTGGCACTTAAACGTGTAAGGTTACCATGATGATAAGGGTATCGTCTCATTCATATCACATTAGACATCATGTGATTGTTTCATGTGGAATCCTATACTTATTTTATAGATCATCCTATATTCATTTTATAGGGTAAATCCATAGTTTAATGTCATATAAATGGACATTGTATATGAGGCTTATGCATTGAGATTCCTATTATATCTTCCTTATGTTGATTCATGAGGTTATATCAACACGCTGAGGTGCTAGGGAATATGAATAGGGCATACACCCATGGAGGAGGCCCATGGGAACTATTTTGGGGCCATCTCATTATCATTATATGAGGAAACTTATTCTTAGTGCATAATGTGTCTAATATTTGTCACATGTAGAATTCTATACTTTTTATGTTTGGTATAATATTGTTTAACATTACGTAGTGAGGATGATTTATGTCATCTCATGATTATGGCACGGGGCATCTTACATTATATATCTAAGGCATATCATACTTTCACATGAGGTATTTTATACTTTCCACATAGGGTATACTATAGTTTAACATCATTTATTGAGGAATAATAGGTGGAATATTCCTATAAATGGTTGGTTTGGGACTTCTGAATGAGTGTCCCTTTTTGTTTCAACCTGGAATAAGAGTTAGGTGATGGGTTTTTTGGAATTTCTTAGGAGTATTTTAACTCAAGGTGTGTAAGGAAACTAAGGGAATAATATCTACTCATGGAATGTGAAAGGGACCAAGAGGATTAAGTTGACTCAAGTTATACCAGGTAGTGTAGAGGAGTAACTAGACTCAATGTATTATATGGGGTAGATATTGGGAGTGTATAGGTCACAACCAAAAAATGTTCTCAACCCAGCTCAAAAAGTTCACAGTGTGACTCGATGCTATATCACACAAATTTCAGTGTTGCGTAAAAAATATTATAGAGAACCATTCTTTTCTTATAAGATATAACTCTTAAATGGAAGCTTGAATCTTAAATTTGAGACTAAGGTTGAGTCTAGAACTTGGTTTTTACCCTATGAGTGATAGAAAATGGGTCGACATGGGGTATTCAGACTCCTCACATGTCGGTGGTATGTTCAGTCGATTAATTAATTCATTTAAACTTAACTAAAATGTTTACAAATATACTATCATGGATAATTTTCCAAAGTTATTAGAATAAAACCTAGGAGAATTCTAGAGATCCTCATCTCTCCTTCATTTGTGAATCCCCTCGGATGATGAAAAAAACCAGATTAGAGAAGATTTGGGCACGGTGGACGCAATAGATTCCTTCAATCATTGGTGAGCACATTCATGAACAAAGAATGATCCAATCTCCTAGTAGGACTCATAAATTGGAAATTTACTCCCTTTTAATTGAATATATTGAGCATATAAATCCATTTTCTTGGATCTATGTCAATTGTGGCCAATTGTATGAACCTGTGTATAGAAAGTTATTTAATTTCAATGTTTTCTAATCGGATACCCGTTCTTGATCATTGGACAAGAATTCTTGGAAAAAGATATTTAAACCCTTTATTCTTTTTATTTTACCTTTTTTTATTCACTCTCTTTACTAGTTGTAACCCTGAGGTCTTAGTTCTACCTTACTAGGATGCACCAAGACCGATCATTTCAATGATAGAAGGCCATATATTCAATGGAAGAAGTTTTAGGGACATGTAGACTTCATAACGACACTCCCATGTGTTGATGGATCTAATTTATGGTGAATGAAAACCAGAAATAATGAGAGGCACATAGATCTGCTAATCTCAGATGAATTTGAGGAGGGATATACAACGGATCATCCTGAAATGACCCATGGATCACTAATATAGAAATCCAAAAATTCTGTGAAAAACCTGACCACACACTGTGTATAGGGATGAACACATGAAGTGTATCCCCATGAGTGCCACTGCTAGGGTTTTGGAAAATGATAAGGATGGAATGATGTGTAGACCTCTTTCACACCGTGTACCCCTTCCCTAGATGGGAAAACTGTGTTGTGGATCACACATATGAGATCCTGTAGGAAAGTACATGACCATGTACCTAAGTACACTAACATGACCAAGGCACATGGGTGGCGCCTTGTTTTAGGTTAAACACCATGTATTAAGTATATGGACATGAGGTCTGTACATGAACAAAAAAATAAGGACATGGCCCGGTCGCAGTTGGCTTGGACACATCATGTAGTCCATCTTCATGACATGTACTACTATATGGCTTGTGAACCTTGTACCCCTAGGGACACGACCATGTGATGGAGCAGGACCACATGCTATATGGGTCCCCTCACACCCTGTGTATCCCTTTTTTTTTCTTTTTAAAAAACTTTGAGGTCCCATATCTCCTTCATCTGAACTCATTTTTTCTCATGAGTAGCCTATCTTGATTTTTTTTTCAAATTAAAAAAATGATGCTACCCTCAGTTGTGGCTTTAGTGATATGATGTTGAATTTTCTATGAATGAAACTTATTGAGGAAACACCTGATGATGAAAGTTATCATACATGATCATGAGAGGATTCTTCTGAGTGGAACCCCCATATCAGATATGATGCGGGTCCTAGATGACTAGAGTGGAACCCCCTATCACACCAGAGTGCGAGTCCTTGAACATTAGAGTGGAACCACCCATCTTCCTGGGTGAAGGTCCTCCACAACAACCTTTAGAGTGGAACCTCTTGGCATAATAGGGCGCTGGTCATTGATGACTAGAGTGGAACACACATGTTGTACCAGGGTGTGGTTCCTTAAATACCAAGTGGAACCCTGCTGTAAGATAGGGTGAAGGTCCTTAATGGCTAGAGAGGAACCCTACATCAGCTTGGGCACGGGTCCTCTACCCACTGAGTGGGACCCCCTCTCAGTTAAGGCATGGGTCCTCATGACACTAGAGTGGAACCCCCCATCATCATGGGCATGGGTCCTCTATGGATACTTATAGAGTGGAACCCCCTGAAATATAAGGGTGTGTGTCCTGTACTTTGAGTTTGTGGCCCCTCGACTATGTGACATAGTGATGAGGTGTGACTTGACTTTCAAGGTTACTTTGAGGAAGATGTGTGAGATATTTGGCATAATTGGTGGAATTTTGGAACTGTGGGATACTCTTCTTCTTGAGATGAGTTGTGAGATGGTCATATCCTTACACTTTTGTTTGGGATTTTTTTGAATAACCATATATATATATATATTATTCTATATCCATACCTTGTGTTTGTTTACACTCTTTCCATGGGAGGTAAAGACACACGAGGTATTCCACATACTTTCTGTGGTTATCTTCTCTTGGCTGGAAGAGTATACTCTCTTTATATATGTGGTGAATACTGAATGTGTAGTTCATCTACTCACCATGTTGAGACCCTCGTGATTAGATGAAGTTACCTTCACTTTTTATTTGTTTTGAGATATTCTCTTTGACTATACATGCATCTAATATCTTTATTTTTTTATTGTATCTCATATTGACCCCCTTCAGATTTTAGGGTGTTCTACTGGGTATGTATATACTTACTCTTTCATGGGAGTTTCCCACACGTGTCTTATTAAGATGACGGAAAAAATTGGTAGTGGCTTTAAAGGAGTTTAGGGATACTTGGTACTTTGGAACACATTTGGAAGTTGCAGCTTGGGATTCATGATATGGGATCTCTCAGTGGTTTAATTTTCCAATTTTATTAAGGTGGGACATATTTATGGTTGGGAATGTATTTTACCCCTTTACTTTTTTTACACTACCATAATCTTGTACTATCTAGGGGTTTTTTAGGCATGGGTTTTCACTTGGATTTATTTTTATTTTACTTTTACTACATATTCAGTTTTTCATCGAGATGGTTCTGTGAGTGTATACAGGTATTAAAATTCCTCCACATGTTATTTATGCCTTTAGTGTTGGTATCCAGCCCTAAGCCTATGGAGGTAGGCTTGGGGTAGTTTCGGATTGATCCTCGTCCTGGTTCAGGTCATGAGAGATTGTTATTAGAGGTGGTTCATTCCATGGGAATTTTTTCATACTAGCCCCCTTATGAGGATTTAGATAGATGTAAATGTGTCACATGTATGGATCTCAAGTCAGGGAGTCCAGTGATAGTGTGGGTGGCCCTTTCATCCATTTTCCAAGACCATGACTACCTACTTGTTGAATCATCATAACAAGATAGTATTTACATGGATCAATGGTTCACACATCATATAGGATTGAGTATTTGACTGTCCTTCTTGAGTTAGATCCCCATTATTGATATATATATACTCATCTAACCACATTACATATTGATTAAAATTTTAGGATGCCTCTATGATGACAACCGATTAGGATACCAACTCTGGATTATGACGACAATATGATGAGCAATGAGGCCTCATTTTAGGGTCCATTTCATGACCCCTTCCTCTAGGTGGGTAGGTAGAATCACCTCCACCAATGAAGTATAAAATTGTTCCAGAAGAGCAGGATGAGGATGCGTGCAATCTTAGTGTGCTTTGTGAGTTTTAGAACCAAATAACACTAAGGTTCTATAGTGATCTAGATCCCCAGAAAATATAGGATTGTATAGAGTTAGGGTTTTCTATCTTTAGGCTCATTCAAACCCTAAAAAAGCAAGTGGTTTCACTAGAAGATATCCTTTTCCATTGAGTAGTTTGGTGCTGGTGGAGTCTTGTTACACAGATCCATGATGAGTCAACACTCTCATGGACTAACTTCCAATAGATGTTCCATGAGGATTACTACCCCTACTATTTGTGCTCAGTTAAGATTAAGGATCTTCTAGAAGTGTAGTAGGGAGAGATGATGATGGATGAGTACACAATAAGGTTCACAAAACTTATGTGACACTCCCTTGGTATGATCCTTGATGGATACTTCTGAGCACATAAGTTTCATAAGGGACCCCACAGAGATACATAGTCTAGAATTGTTCCCTTTTGCATCCCCACCTATACCGGGGTACTAGAGAGGGCACTACTGATAGAGATATTTTTGTCTGAGAGATGCCCGATATCTAGATCTTACAATGGGTTTTCCAGATCTGATTTGTCTAAAATAGCTTAAAGATTCCTGGTGGTAGAGTATTGACTTAGGATACCTCCCCATGATCAGACTCAAGAACTTAGGCTAGGGTATACCATATAATGGTGGTGCTTTTATTGTAATGGGAGAGGTCACATTACGCGAGGCTACCTAACCAGATGTTCTGAGGAGCATAAGAATATAGCTTATAGACCACCACAATAATGGTAGTTCCATGATTAGGGATCTACAAGGTATGGACAAGGTGGGGAGGTGGAGCTGGAGGAGGAGAAGGAGGAGCTATGGGTGGTGAAAGATTCTATGATATCCTTCCACATACACCACCGGGTAGCCCACGTCAGGCTTAGGGAGCTGGTGGTAGGGGCTACGGATAGCTGCAGGCTCTGGAGGTTTATGACCCCAAAGTGAAAAAGATGATTAGAATTTTTTTACTCTTAATTTCGTATTAGTAGACATAGGTTTTGGTCATTAATTTATCTCTATACTCCTGCTGTGAGAGTTGGATCTCCCAGTTGAGGGGCTAACCCATTGGATTTGTTTTGAGGTTCCTACAGGTTACACTTATTCTGTATCTTTTATTTGACAACAGTTCATGATATCGTGTGGTGGAGAGAGGTTCAGGTGGAAAATTTTGTATATCACAATGGAACCTTATGATTTTATATTGGGTATGGATTTGTTTTCCATGGTCTGATCCCAGATTGACTATCACCGTAGACAATTTAGATGCCTATGTACTGATGGTATGAGATTCTCCTTTTTTGATGAGAGATATATCATGGTAGAGAGAATTGTTTATGCAATCAGGATGCTTTAACCCATCTCCCATTAGTTAGTGAGTATATCCCTTCACTCTGCAGGATATTTAGGCATATTCATTCCTTCCATCAGGGAGGATTACATGGACATCTTACCGAAAGACGTTACGAGACTACCTTTGAGGTAGGAGATGGAGTTTTTCATTGAATTACAACTCAAACCGGTTCCATATCTCCTGCATATTATCGGATGGACCCTTTTGAACTTCATGAGTTGTGGCTGTAGTTGGAGGACCTTTCAGAGATGAGTTTCATCAGACCCAGTGTTTCCCCTGGACAACTCCAGTCTTGATCATGAAAAAGGAGTATGGGAGTTTGTGTCTTTGCATATATTATCATCTCTTGATCCAAGACATAATAAAGAACAAGTACGCCTTGGTAAGTATTGATAACCTCTTTAACCTGTTTCGAGGTGTGAGATGGTTCTTGAAGATCAATCTTAGATCTGGATACCACCAGTTTAGGGTTCACGATCCTGATATTCCAAATTTTTCATTCCAATGTTATCACAAACACTATGAGTTCTTAGTGATGCTATTTGGTGTAAGAAATTCCCCCATAATGATTATAGATTTGATGAACTAGGTATTCTAGCTGTACTAGGACTATTTTTTTATCTTCATCAATGACATACTTATCTACCCTATATCATAGGAGCAGTATGAAAAGCACTTGGGGATGATTCTAGATTTTTTTAGAGAAACGACCTTATGGGAAATGTAACACCCCGAGCTTCCATGATACGCTTCTCATTCAATAATGCAATAGCTTGCATTGTACGCAACTTCGAGTTCTAAAACACCGCGACTAATCAAAGTAGCCGTTATGAATAGTAATAAACACTTTTTAAAATTATAGAAATTTTATATTTCAAAATTGACTTCATTTTTGTATTCGTAATATCGAAATTATCCTAAGTTGAATTTTTTGTAACTTTCTGAGAACTTCCAATTTTTTTATGAATAGTGAAAAATACTTAAAAACAACTTTTTTAATCAAAATAATCTATAGTGATAAATTATAATATTTAGTGGTTTTAAAGTATAATTAGAATATATTTTTACCATTTTATCCAATGGTGGTCATTAGAATTAATTTAACATTGAAATTGGACATAAACAATTGCCAATCTTTTGATATAAATTGTTTCTTAAAACACGCTATTTGTTGTGACAGCGGGAATTAATTATAAAATTAATTAATGAAACTTATATGTTTGGAATTTTGTAAAATATACATCATTTTTTAATTTGGAATATCAATTATAGATTAGGGTGAAATTTTGGCATTGTTCTGAAAAACTTCAATTTTTGATGAATAGTGAAACCACTAAGTGGTAGTTAAATAACTGATTTTTCGTTTAAATGAAATATTACCACTTCTGTGATTTGATTTTCAAAAATCTGACATACATGGTTGTCATTAAGAATTAAAATGTGGTTCAATGAGATTAAAATAATTTTTTGGTGAATAGTAACTTTTAAGTTCTTAATCGCGATTAGAGGTAATTAGTGTAGTTTAAGGTAAAAATAATGTTTTAATAATATGAGATGAGCTTGACACTTGTCCTACTCCTATTGGATGAGTCATGGAAGACCAAGACAACCCATGGGTCAACTTGGGGACCCCATGGAGCCACTTTGGTTGGAAAATGACATTAATATATATTTATTTAATGTTAAAATTAAATTGACACAAACATGAGTTATTTTACTAAAACAGTTTTTAAGTGGGGTTAAACAAGTCCAAATTTTGACTATAAATATTCATTAGAAAGCTAAAAAGATTTCCTACATCATAGTATTTTTTTTTATAATTTTTATACATTAAATAAATTAAATTATTTATGACATCATTATGATACAGCGATGACCTCATTATTTAACGATTTAAATAAAATGAGAAGATAATGCAAACTCCAAGGCTTACACTTGTCCAAAGCCTATTGTATGAGGATATTTCGAACCCTTATCACCTTATACTCGAATAATACAAGTGTGGGACCTTTATAATCCGAAAAGAATTGTATAATAGAATAACATTTCATTACTTTCCAAAAGTGCCCCTCCTCTCCACTTATAAAAGGCCCCCACCTCTCCCAACTCATTTACACTTTCAAGCCATTTGTCTCGGCCAACCTCTGCCAAAATACTCTCCCAACTTCTAACTCTTACTCCTAGAAGCATCAATTTGGGAAGAACTCTTCCCAAGGAATCCTTTGGCTCAAATCAAAAAGAGTTACCCGATTTTGAGGTAATGTCTTCTCTAATGTTGTTTTGTTTTATTTTTCTTATCCAACCCCCTAAACTCTTTTAATTAATTTCTTTTGTAACAAAACCAGTATCCTAAATATACTAGGATGTTGTTATAAGAATTATTCGAGCTACAATTACACACACCTACATCTAATGGTTAAAGAACATACGGTTTCTGTGGATGGCGAATTTCTGCCTCACGAAACGATGATTGTTCAACACTCATATAACACCTTCAAAGGTGGCCATTAAGATGTAACTATTTTTATATATGATATATAATATGTTTATGTTTTACTTATGCTTATGTATTTCTCATTTATGGCATACTTTATGATTTCCATTATGGGTAAAACGCGATAATTTCATTTTAGGAAGTGCGGACTACCGCCCCCTCAAAGTGATTTGAATCGTTAATGCCATATGTGGGATGTATAAAGGATGGAGTAAATGGTATTATACACTATATTATACTGGAATTATATTATACATTTATATCATTATTATTTTGTTCCATTAAATATGAAATTGAAATGAAAGTAGCATTCATGCGTACGTACGGCTTACCGTCTCCATGAACGGTGCATTTCATTTCTTACCTCTAAATGTTACGTAATATTATAAATTAATGTATATACTGGATATATAAGATATATATGACATATAAATCATGATTATAATTCTGGAGATAATGGATATTCTACCACATAAACAACTTGTAATTATAAGAAGTTTATTGTTGACTCAAGTACCAAAGATCGACAAAACGACCGTTATTAACTTAAATAATTACATAATGTTCATATCATTGTAATAAGTGATATAATAAGGATAATGAAATTGAAAATGGTTCTTAATAAGGTATATATTAACTCTAGTTTATTATTCAGGAGGTTAAAGAAAGGTTGAGTCAAGTCAGACACGAGGTAAGGGAACTTCTTAACCCAACTTCCATTCTTTGGGTTAATCTCCTACTTTCAAATTATGTCATGATATTATTATGTCTTATTTTGTATTTTTACTTTCTTTATGTGTACCTATAGTGAATGCACATAATATATCTATTTTATTTTAAAAATGATCTTTGTAAGGACTTCGTCTCAATCTCCCTTCATTGAGGCATATTTGGTTTTATACACAAATTTCTTTTATACGGTGTATAAACCACTTTGACTTTTACGTTTATTCAAAAGGAATCTTTTTTATATGAAGCGTTTTACTAAACGACAAAAAGGGAATGTTTTTATTTCCGTACATATGTAGCGACAACGACTTCTCTGCCGCCGTGACCATTATTTGAGTTTCGGCTTCCTCTACAAGCCATCACTTTTTTTAATGAAAAATAGATACAATGTTTTAACTTTATTCTATTTTGGTATTGAAAATTGTTTTGAAAGCGTTTTTATTATATCAATGTGTTGTATTGTTATCTTGTGATTGAAATTTGGAAATGTTATGTTTCCTTTATACATGTTTTATGTGATACGATTATGTTATGGTTTATGAAATGTTTAAACCTATTCATATGAGGAATGCATTGGACTTAATAAGTGACGGGTGGAGCCCGCTATAGCTCCTCGATGCATCGGAAGGTCTCATGAGGCAAACTAGTGTCTTGGCATGAGGCCTTGACAAAATCTTATTTGTGGTCTTGGCACGAGGCCTTGGCTACGTGGTTATGATAGTCTGGCATTATGCATTCCATCATTATGAAAGTGGTTATTGATATTGCATGTGATCGTTCGACCAGTAGAATATCCATGTGAAGAAGTGAATGGCATTATCTCATTTTACTTTTGCCATATTATGTTGATGTTCAAGTTTAAAAGGATTTTGTTTTAGTTATACATTGCCTTAAATTTTTTATGTTTATTTATGAAAGCTTCCGCAATATTGTTATCCTTTCTGAGCATCTGAGCTCACCCCTTTCAATGTTTTAATATTTTTCCAGGATGTGAAGAAATATTTTATGAATGACCTGCAGGGGTAGTCAGAAAGGGATAAGAGTGTGGACTATGAAGACCATGTTATTGTAGTTTGTTTACTTTTTGATGTAATGAAAGACTTATGAATGTATCTAGTGTTTCCAAGGCTACTAAACTAATCGGTCTTTCGAGACTTGATCTTTTGTGATCATGCCAATGTTACGAAGTAATGCACCGACTCTGGCTAGCTGGGGTCGGGGCGTTACAGTTGGTATCAGAGGCAGTTTAGTACTAACCTTGGAAGCTAGATGTAGATAAACTCTGATTAGAGCACATAGCCCAAAGATAGACTTTGAGGATTAGTATAGAAGAACTTTCTAGAATTTTGGTATTATAGAGATGTTATGAGTTTTCCGAGCAATACATCCCTGTCTGGATACGAGCAGGTAGAGGCAGATCTGGCACAGACGTACCTAGGGGTAAAACCCGAAAACACCGCTTTGAACTAGACTCGAATGAGAACTGGTGCACGACAACGGGCCTTGCTGCACTCTTGGTTACGACACTCCCGGGGGATATGCTTAGGATAATTCTCATTTTCTTTACAAACCACTATGAAGGGTTATGAGTATATACTTCCTCAAAGAAAACATTTCTTTTTATGATTATGGATTATATCCATAAATATTTCAATTTATGTAAAGTGTTTTACAAGTATGGAATTATGTATTTTGATTCATAAACTAATCTAGTTTATGACATTGTTTAGAAATGGCGCCTAGTTGAAGGAATGGAAACCGTATCAATGTACGAACTCCTTGTAGGGATTGCCCTCCTGATCAAGATAATTATTGTGGATCTGGAGATACAACTGGTGCTGATCAACTTATTACCATAGTGGGACAACTCACTCAGGTTATGAATAATAACCTTACTCGTATAGAGCACCCTGATCCGCAACATGGATGATCAATGCTAGACCGTTTCATGAGGCAACAACCACCAACCTTCAATGGGAGTACAAATCCTATAGTAGCTGAGCAATGGATAAATTCCTTAGAGAAAATATTCCATGCCTTGGGGAGTAGTGAAAGGGAGAAGGTTGTCATGGCAGTTTACCGCCTCACTGGAGATGCCGATCTGTGGTGGTCGCTGATTCAAAACACAAAGGAAGATGATGACGTATCTAATATGGAATGAAGGGAGTTCAAAGAGCTTTTCTTAGAAAAATACTTTCCTCGTGACCATCGAGCAGATATGGAAAGGCAATTTCTGAGTCTGAGGCAGAAGGAGGATGAGAATGTCGCAAAGTATGAGGCTAACTTTACAAGGTTAGCGAGGCATGCTGCCGATTATATACGTAACCCAAGGAGTAAGATTGATCGTTTCTTTGATGGGTTAAAACCATTTCTCCACCGAGCTTTAGTATCACAATCCTTCTCATCATACGAAGATATTGTCTCGTGTGCTATCAAGACAGAAAAGGAATTCTCTAAGTCTTATGACAACAAAGTAAAGCAAGAGAAGAAGAGAATGGTGGAACAAGAGACAGATAAAGGGAAAAAGGGAAAGAAGGATTTTCCATTATGTGATAATTGTGGGAAGAATCACCCCGGTACTTGCCTAAAAGGAATGAGAGTTTGTTATAAAGGGAAAAAGGGAAAGAAGGATTTTCTTTGAATGTTATATATTTATTAACCTTATTTCCGATGTGGGTTTTCCACAAAGGTATTTTATATTTTCAACGTTTTATTTTCAAAGAAAATTTTCAAATTGCGAGGACGCAATTTATTAAAGGAGGGGAGAATGTAACACCCCGAGATTCCTTGATACGCTTCTCATTCAATAATGCAATAGCTTGCATTGTACGCAACTTCGTGTTCTAAAACATCGCGACTAATCAAAGTAGCCGTTATGAATAGTAATAACCACTTTTTAAAATTATAGAAATTTTATATTTCAAAATGGACTTCATTTTTGTATTCGTAATATCGAAATTATCCTAAGTTGAATTTTTTGTAACTTTCTGAGAACTTCCAATTTTTTTTATGAATAGTGAAAAATACTTAAAAACAACTTTTTTAATCAAAATAATCTATAGTGATAAATTATAATATTTAGTGGTTTTAAAGTATAATTAGAATATATTTTTACCATTTTATCCAATGGTGGTCATTAGAATTAATTTAACATTGAAATTGGACATAAACAATTGCCAATCTTTTGATATAAATTGTTTCTTAAAACACGCTATTTGTTGTGACAGCGAGAATTAATTATAAAATTAATTAATGAAACTTATATGTTTGGAATTTTGTAAAATAGACATCATTTTTGAATTCGGAATATCAATTATAGCTTAGGGTGAAATTTTGGCATTGTTCTGAAAAACTTCAATTTTTGATGAATAGTGAAACCACTAAGTGGTAGTTAAATAACTGATTTTTCGTTTAAATGAAATATTACCACTTCTGTGATTTGATTTTCAAAAATCCGACAGACATGGTTTTCATTAAGAAGTAAAATGTGGTTGAATGAGATTAAAATAATTTTTTGGTGAATAGTAACTTTTAAGTTCTTAATCACGATTAGAGGTAATTAGTATAGTTTAAGGTAAAAATAGTGTTTTAATAATATGAGATGAGCTTGACACTTGTCCTACTCCTATTGGATGAGTCATGGCCGACCAAGACAACCCATGGGTCAACTTGGGGACCCCATGGAGCCACTTTGGTTGGAAAATGACATTAATATATATTTATTTAATGTTAAAATTAAATTGACACAAACATGAGTTGTTTTACTAAAACAGTTTTTAAGTGGGGTTACACAAGTCCAAATTTTGAATATAAATATTCATTAGAAATCTAAAAAGATTTCCTACATCATAGTATTTTTTTTATAATTTTTAGACATTAAATAAATTAAATTATTTATGACATCATTATGATACAGCGATGACCTCATTATTTGACGATTTAAATAAAATGAGAAGATAATGCAAAATCCAAGGCTTACAATTGTCCAAAGCCTATTGGATGAGGTGATTTCGAACACTTATCACCTTATCCTCGAATTATACAAGTGTGGGACCTTTAGAATCCGAAAAGCATTGTATAATAGAATAACATTTCATTACTTTCCAAAAGTTCCCCTCCTCTCCACTTATAAAAGGCCCCACCTCTCCCACCTCATTTACACTTTCAAGCCATTTGGCTCAGCCAACCTCTGCCCAAATACTCTACCAAATTCCCCCTCTTACTCCTAGAAGCCTCACTTTGGGCAGAACTCTTCCCAAGCAAGCCTTTGGCTCAAATCAAAAAGAGTTACCCGATTTTGAGGTAATGTCTTCTCTAATGTTGTTTTGTTTTATTTTTCTTATCCAACCCCCTAAAATCTTTTTATTAATTTATTTTGTAACAAAACCAGTATCCTAAATATACTAGGATGTTTTTATAAGAATTATTCGAGCTACAATTACACACACCTACATCTAATGGTTAAAGAACATACGGTTTCTGTGGATGGCGAATTTCTGCCTCACGAAACGATGATTGTTCAACACTCATATAACACCTTCAAAGGTGGACATTAAGATGTAACTATTTTTATATATGATATATAATATGTTTATGTTTTACTTATGCTTCTGTATTTCTCATTTATGGCATACATTATGATTTCCATTATGGGTAAAACGCGATAATTTCATTTTAGGAAGTGCGGACTACCGCCCCCTCAAAGTGATTTGAATCGTTAATGCCATATGTGGGATGTATAAAGGATGGAGTAAATGGTATTATACACTATATTATACTGTAATTATATTATAAATTTATATCATTATGATTTCGTTCCATTAAATATGAAATTGAAATGAAAGTAGCGTTCATGCGTACGTACGGCTTACCGTCTCCATGAACGGTGCATTTCATTTCTTACCTCTAAATGTTACGTAATATTATAAATTAATGTATATACTGGATATATAAGATATATATGACATCTAAATCATGAATATAATTCTGGATATAATGTATATTCTTCCACATAAACAACTTGTAATTATAAGAAGTTTATTGTTGACTCAAGTACCAAAGATCGACAAAACGACCGTTATTAACTTAAATAATTACATAATGTTCATATCATTGTAATAAGTGATATAATAAGGATAATGAAATTGAAAATGGTTCTTAATAAGGTATATATTAACTCTAGTTTATTATTCAGGAGGTTAAAGAACGGTTGAGTCAAGTCAGACACGAAGTAAGGGAACTTCTTAACCCAACTTCCATTCTTTGGGTTAATCTCCTACTTTCAAATTATGTCATGATATTATTATGTATTATTTTGTATTTTTACTTTCTTTATGTGTACCTATAGTGAATGCACATAATATATCTATTTTATTTTAAAAATTATCTTTGTAAGTACTTCGTCTCAATCTCCCTTCATTGAGGCATATTTGGTTTTATACACAAATTTCTTTTATACGGTTTATAAACCACTTTGACTTTTACGTTTATTCAAAAGGAATCTTTTTTATACGAAGAGTTTTACTAAACGAAAAAAAGGGAATGTTTTTCTTTCCGTACATATGCAGCGACAACGACTTCTCTGCCGCCGTGACCATTATTTGAGTTTCGTCTTCCTCTACAATCTATCACTTTTTTTTAATGAAAAATAAATACAATGTTTTAACTTTATTCTATTTTGGTATTGAAAATCGTTTTGAAAGCGTTTTTATTATATCAATGTGTTGTATTGTTATCTTGTGATTGAAATTTGGAAATGTTGTGTTTCCTTTATACATGTTTTATGTGATATGATTATGTTATGGTTTATGAAATGTTTAAACCTATTCATATGAGGAATGAATTGGACTTAATAAGTGACAGGTGGAGCCCGCTATAGCTCCTCGATGCATCGACAGGTCACATGAAGCAAACTAGTGTCTTGGCACGAGGGCTTGACAAAATCTTATTTGTGGTCTTGGCACGAGGCCTTGGCTACGTGGTTATGATAGTCTGGCATTATGAATTCTATCATTATGAAAGTGGTTATTGATATTGCATGTGATAATTCGACCAGTAGAATATCCATGTGAAGAAGTGAATGGCATTATCTCATTTTACTTTTGCCATATTATGTTGATGTTCAAGTTTAAAAGGCTTTTGTTTTAGTTATACATTGCCTTAAATTTTTTATGTTTATTTATGAAAGCTTCTGCAATATTGTAATCCTTACTGAGCATCTGAGCTCACCCCTTTCAATGTTTTAATATTTTTCCAGGATGTGAAGAAGTATTTTATGAATGACCTGCAGGGGTAGTCAGAAAGGGATAAGAGTGTGGACTATGAAGACCATGTTATTGTAGTTTGTTTAATTTTTGATGTAATGAAAGACTTATGAATGTATCTAGTGTTTCCAAGGCTACTAAACTAATCGGTCTTTCGAGACTTGATCTTTTGTGATAATGCCAATGTTACGAAGTAATGCACCGACTCTGGCTAGCTGGGGTCGGGGCGTTACATGAAACTCACAAAGTTATAGTTTTTGGATTAATTATGTTCACTTTCTAGGTCATGTCATTTCTAAGCATGGTTTAGGTGTGGACACAAAAAATATCTATGTAGTGATTTCTTGTGAGACACCTAAGAGAATGTCAAATGTGTAGAGATTTTTTTAGATTGTAAGGATAATATAGGAGGTTTGTGATAGAATTATCCACTATTGAAGCCCATATGATCACCATGACAGGGAAAAGGAATCCATTTACCAAGTCAGAGTAGTGACAGAGGGCCTTTGAGGAGATAAAATAGAGGATGGTGAGTTATCTTGTGTTGAGACTACTAGAGGAAGGCATGGATTTCGTTGTGTAATGTGATGTCTGAAGAGATATTCTCAACTATGTTTTGATGTAGCAACAAGAAAGTTTTTTCATACGGTCTATGGTAATTGATACCCTAAGAGAAGAACTACATGACTCATGACCAAGAGCTAGAAGTAGTAGTCTTTTACCAAAGGATATGGTGACACTACCTTCTGGGGGAGTGCTTTGTGGTTTACTCAGACCATTAGAGTCTTACGTACATCTTAACTTAGAGAGCGTTGAACTTGATACGGTGAAATTGGTCGGAGTTTATATTGGAATATGACTTTGAGATAGTATATACTTCAGGAAAGGGAAATATAGAAGAATATTCCCTTAGTAAGAAGTCCAGGTTCTCTTGGTGAAGGAGTGTGTGAGAGAGTCCCAACTGGGAGACATCAACTATGAGGTCTTACGTGACTAGATATCCATGGGTGACTCATGTGATGGATTTTATGAAGGAGGGAATCAAGTCATCCTTTTCCAAGGATAGACGTTGGTCTGAGTCATGATGTGGGAGGATGTGATGTGATAGTTCCACACTTCTCCCCCAAATATATATCCCGGTTTGGGGAAGATGTATAGAGACCTTTAGTGGCAATTTTGGTGGTCTAGAATGAGATGGAGCGTAGATTAGTTCATCTCTTGGTGCCTCAACTATCAATAGATGAAGGCTGGGCACTGAGTTTTGATAGGTTTTCTATATCCACTTAATATCCTGGAGTGGAAATGGGATAGTATATCCGTGGACTTTGAGACATGATTCCACAAATAGGGAAGATCCATGACACCATCTGGGTGACAGTTTACTGACTCACGAATTTTTCACACTTTCGTTTCATTAGGGAGAATATTTATTTAGAGAGTTTGGGGAGGTTTCATGTGTGAGAGATCATTCACCTTCATGGGGTTCCCTCTACGATCATCTGTGATCATGATGCTCGGTTTACATCACAATTATGGAGAGGCTTGTAGGATGATTTTGGGAACTGAATATAGATGAGTACAATCTTTCATCCCTAGATTGATGGGAAGACCGAGTGCACTATCCAGGTGTTGTGGTATAAACTGAGGTATTGTGTGTTAGAGTTATTTTAGATCTAGGAGGATTAATTTAACTTAGTAGAGTTTTGGTACAACAATATCTACCACACAATGATCAATATGGAACCTTTTGAGTCCCTATATGGGAGACCCGGTAGGTCACCATTATATTTGGGCCTAGATCGACAAGACGTCTCTTATTGGTACAGAGATTGGGCATGTGACAATAGATAATGTCCAGGTAATCTGTGATCAGATAAGGGAGACCAAGTGTAGATAAAAATATTATGCATATCATCATCATAGGCCCTTGGAGTTCAACTAGGGAGACCAATTTTTCCTGAGAGTCTCGCCATGATGAGGTTTGTGGAGGTTTATCCAGGGAGGCAAGATATCCCTGAGGTTCATTTTTCTATTTGAGATCAGGTAGAGGGTTGTCGAGGTTACTTACTACCTCACCCTACCCCCACAACTATAGTTGGTGCACAATGCATTCCACATGTCATAGATGCGGAGACATGTGCATGACCCTACGTATGTCCTTGACTGGGGAGAGATGGACATCGAGGATGGAGCCACCATTGTGGATCACCCATCAACAATCGTGGATCAGAAGAAGATGACCTTGAGTGGATATACCATCCCCTTGGTTTTCATGTTGTGGAAGCGTGGGAACATATAGGAGAGTTCCTAGAAGTGAGAGAGATAGGTGTGAGCTCAGTACCCCGAGTTGTCTGTTTAGTTTTTTTCATGAAGAAAAGTTTGAAGGAGGGAATGATGTAAAGACCCAAGTTTTTCCTTATAATAATTTTAAATATTTATATATATATTTTTAGATCTAGGAACTAAGACAACAAGTGATTTTGAGTCCTTGTGTTCCTGGAATTAGTTTTATAAAATTATTAAATTTATTTTATATTGAGCATACATAGATTGTTAAATAAAATGATATAACTCTTAAATGGAAGATCATATTAGAAATTCTAGACTATTTTTGAGTCTAGAACAAGTTTTTTACCCTATGCATGATAAAAAATGGGTTGGCATGGGGCATTACGACTCCTCACTCATTGGAGGTACATTAGGTTGATTAATTAATTCATTTAACCAAAACTAGAATGTTTATACATATAATTCCATGGATAATTATCTAGGTCTAGCCACATAAAACCTAGGATAATTATAGAGCTCATCCTTTCTCTTTTATTGTAGAATCACCTCGTAAGACAACAAAACTCCGAATCAGAGAAGATCGGGCCACAATGAAAGAAATAAATTCCTTCAATCATTGGTTAGTGTGTTCTTTGATGAAAGACTATCTAATATCCAGGTAGGACTCATCAATTGGTAATTTATATAGTTTTTATTAAATATATCAACTTTATTGATCCCTATTCTTGGATTTGTGCCAATTATATGCAATTGCATTCACCTGTGTACACAAACTTATTTAATTTCAATGCTTTTAAACCCCAGACACCCGTTCTTGATAGTTTGACAAGAAATCTTGGACAAAGTTGTTTTAAACATTTTTTATTTTTATTTCCCCCTAATTTTCATCTCGTGATTCAACAGTTTGACCCCTGCAGTACCGCTTAAACATTTCTAGGTGGTACTGAGCCTGATTTGGCCCCTATTACCACAATGAAACTGCCTGCGAGGAGAGGATCGATAATCAAGAATGAAAATAGATAGTTTGTGTCTTGTGGGTGATTCTTTCAATCATGAGAGGCTAGATATTCAATGGTAGAAGATATAGGGACGTACAAGACTCTCAATTGCAGTACTGTGGGTTTACAGATCCAATTTCTAGTGAATTATGGCTCGAAATGACGAGAGACACCTCGATAAGCTAATATTATATGGATTCAAGGTAGGATCTATGGTGGATTGGCCTAAAACAAAGCATGGATCATGGATCTAGAAATCTAAAAAATTTGTGAAAAACCTAACTTCATGCCCTGTATAGGGACACAACATGTAATCCCTTGAGTGAAATGGCTAGGGTTTTGAAAAAATATAAGGATAACATGGTGTGTAGACCTCTTACATTCTGTGTACGCCTTCCTCGAATGGGAAACCCATGTGGTGGATCACATAGATGAGATCCCTTGTGAAAGTACACAACTGTGTACCTGAGTACTCGGACATGGCCAGGTCACATGGGAAGCACCTCGTGTGAGGAGATACTGTGTACTAAGTACATGGACATGGGGTCAGTACATGAACATGTCTAGAAGGACACAAACCAATCACAGTTGGCTTGGACATGCCATGTAGTCCATCTGCACAACATGTACTACTACATAGATTGGGAGCCATGTACCCCTTGGGACATGGCCAAACTATGGAGCGGGACCACACATTGTGTGGGTCCCTTCACATGCTATGTATCCCTTGGTTTCGTTTTAAGAAACTTCATGTTTCCATATCTCCTTCATTTAAACATGGATTCTAGACCACAAGTAGCCTATCCTGAGTGTTTTTCCACATAGAACGTGACAGTTCCCTCAGTTGTGAATTTTGAGATATGATGTGGAATTTTATGGGAATAATAATTATTCAGAAGATACCTAGTGATGGAAGTGATCAAGAAGAGTCACCAAAGGCTTCTTCCAAGTGGAACCCCTATCAGATAGGTCAAAGGTACTTGATGACTAGAGTGGAACACCCCTATCACACGAGGGTGCAGGTCCTCTACCTATAGAGTAGAACCCCCCAACAACATGGGTGTGAGTCCTCTACAGACACCTTTCGAGTCAAAGCCCCCTAACACACTAGGGCACAGGTCCTCAATGACTAGAGTTGAACCCCCTATTTTACCAGAGCAGGGGTCCTTGACTATCGAGTGGAACCCCCTATCAGATAGGGTGTGGGTCCTCAATGACTAGAGTGGAACCCCCATCATCTTGGGCATGGGTCCTCTACCCAGCTAGTGAAACCCCTATCAAATAAGGCACAGGTCCCCGTGATGCTAGTGGAACCCCATCAATATGGGTGCGGGTCCTCTACAGATAGTTGTAGAGTGGAACCCCCTGACATACTAGGGAGAAGGTCCTCTATATTGAGGTTTTGGACCCTCAACTATGAGGCAAATTGATGAGGAATGTCTTGTCTTGCATGATTACTTTTGGGTAGATGAGTGAGATGTTGGGCATCAATGATGAAATTTTGTAATTGTTGGCTACTCTTCTTCCTGGGATGAGCTCTGAGGTAGAGATACCCTTTCTCTCTCATTTGGGTTTCTTTTTATTGAGCATATATATATATATATACATACATTATTCAATATCCACACCATGGATTTGTTGACTCTCTTTCCATGGGAGGCGAAGACGTGCGAGGTATGCCATGTGCCTTCCATGTTTAGCATCTCATGGCTGGATGAGTTTACTATCATGCTATAGGGAGTGAAGACTCGGCGTGTAATTCATCCACTCACTATGTCAATCCCCTTGTTCTTGGATGAGGTTACTTTCACTCTTGGTTTGGGTTGATCTATTCTCATTGACTGTATGTTGCATATACTATCTTTCTTTTCCTGTTGTATCTCTTACTACCCCTTCATCTTTTTGGGAATCTGACTGGGTATTTATAAACTCACACCTGCATGGTCTTTTCCCGCACATGTCATGTCTTATGCACATGACATATAAGTTGACAGTGACTTCAAAAGAGCTTAGGGATACATGGTAGTTTGGACTGCGTATGGTGGTTGTAACTTGGGATTTAGGAGCTAGGCTCTCTCAGTAGTTTACTTTTCCAGTTTTTTCATGTTGGGACATATTTCGAGTTAGGTGTGTATTTTTCCCCTTTACTTTTCAGTTTACCCTACCGTACTCTCACTATAAGAAAAAAGGGTTTTCTCCGTGGTTTGGAAAATTGCTGTTAAATATTCCAGAAAAATTCTTTTACCGACAATTTTTTAATGGAAGTGTTTAAAACCTCCGCTAAATGTGTTATTTATTTATTTATTTTTTTGTAGTGGTTTTTTAAAACCACCACTAATTTAGATTTTTTATTTTTGAAACAAAATTAAAATTTTTTAGTAGCGGTTTATGAAAACAACTGCGAAATAATGATGATTTTTTTAAAACCGCCCCTAATTTAAGGAGGAAAATAATAAATAATAAATAATAAATTTGGATTTGTTATCATTTATTATTATTTATTGAATATTTATTTATATATTTTCATTTATTTAATATCTAATTATTATCCATTAATTATGTATCTGTTATTTAATTACTATTTAATATTAAATATTTAATACTAATCTAATATTAATTATTAATTTTTTATTTAATATTGATTATTTATTGATTATTTATTTAATAATTATTTTTTAAAATATTTATTTGTTTAATATTTGTTTGATACATATTTATTATTTATTTAATATTTATTTATATTTTATTATTTATTATATTATATTTATTTAGTTATTATTATTTATCATTTATTATACATTTAATACGTATTTATTATTTATTATTTATGGATTATTTTTTATTATTTATCAGTTATTTATTATTATTTATTATTTATTATTTATTATCATTTATTATTTTTTATCATTTATTATTTACTATCATTTATTATTTATTATCATTATTATTTATTATCATTTATTATTATTTATTATTATTTATTTATTACTATTTATTTATTATCACCATTATTTATTGAATATTTATTGATTATTTATTCAATATTAAATTATTATTTATTTATTACGTATTTATTATTTATTTAAAAATTAATTATTTAATAATTATTTACTATTTATTTTTTACTTTTATTTGGTGACTATTAATTAATTAATTAATTATGATTTATTTAATATTTAATATATAATATTTAAATATTATTTATTTAATATTTATTTATTAATTATTAATTATTAATTTATTATTTATCAACTATTTATTTATTATTTATTTATGAATTATGAATTATGAATTATGAATCATGAATTATGAATTATGAATTATTATTTATCATATATTATTTATTATCATTAATTATTAATTATTATTCATTTTTTTATTTATTTTTATTAATTATTTATTATGTATTTATTATTTATTTACTTAATATTTTTTTACTTAATATTAATTTAATTAATATTTATTTATTATTTATTATATATTATTATGAATTATTTATTTATTATTTAAGAAATATTTGTTATCATTTATTATTTTTGATCACTTATTATTTATTATCATTTATTACCATTTAGTATTATTTATTATTATAGTTATTTATTTATTTATTATTTATTTAATTTATTTATTTTTTATTTATTACGTATTTATTATTTATTTTATATTTATTTATTTAATATTTAATTATTATTTTTTAATTATTTATTTTTATTTAGTGAATATTTATTTATTTAATATTTACTTAATATTTAATTTTTAATTATTATTTATTTATTTGTTATTTATTTTTTATTTCTTATTTATGTATTATTTCACAATTATTAATTATTAATTATTAATTATTTTCATTTATTATTATTCATTATTCATTTATTTTTTTTGTTTATTTTTATTATTTATTGATTATTTATTTAATATTTATTTAATATTTATTTATTATTTATGTAATATTTAATTATAATTTATTTATTACACATTTATTATTTATTTAATATTTATTTTTCATTTCATATTTATTTATTATTTATTATTATTTTTATTATTTAGTTATTATTTATCAGTTATTTATTATTATTTATTATTTGTTTTCATTTATTATTTTTATCATCTATTATTTATTATCATTTATTATTTATTATCATTTAATATTATTTAATATTATTTATTTATTATTATTATTTATTATTATTTATATATTATTATTTATTTATTTTTATTATTATTTATTGATTATTTATTTAATATTTAATTATTATTTATTTATTGTGTATTTATTATTTGTTTAGTAATTATTTATAATCTTTTTTATTATTTATCTATTGTCTGTTATTTATTACTTCTTTTTTATATATTCATTATATATTATTATTTAATATCATTATTTATTTTTTATCTATATATGTATATTTATATAACATACTGTTTACTCACTAGATGAAGAGCTTACTTTATTGGTGAAGTCATTGCAGTATCTCCAAGAGGTAAGGGGTTCAAAGCTCTCCTAAAACATATTTATGCCAGATTTAATAAATAACTACAAATAATAAATAATAAATAATAAATAATAAATAATAAATAATAAATAATAAATAATAAATAAATAATAATAATAATAAATAATAATAATAATAAATACATTAATTAATGACATAAAAAAATAATAAAAAACCACAATTAAAAATTTTACGGCGGTTTAAACCGCCTCCAAACGAACTACTGCGAAATAAAAAACCACACACAAAAGTGTTGGGAAATGATTCCTAATGCGTCAATATATGGCGCTTTTAGAAGCATCACACATCATTTAACGGCGGTTTAAACGGACACTAAATGCCAAAAAACCCGTCAAGAAATGCCATTTTTATAGTGTCTTTTACTATCTAGAGGTTTTGTATCCATGGTTGTTCCCTTAGATTTCTTTTTGTATTGCATTTACCCCCTCTACACTTTTTCATCGAGATAAATGTGTGTGTGTGTTCAAGTATTTAGGAAAAGTCCTCTCTATGTTAGTTATGCCTTCGGTACTGGTGACCAGCCCCTGGTCTATGGAGGTGGGCTCGGGGTAGTTGCGGCTTGAGCCCCATCATGGGTTGTGTCAGGATAAGTATTTTGTGCGAGACATGGCCTACAAGCATGATTTTTGGATAACATTATGTCATGAATATTTAGAGTTGTTCACCAATATATTTGCATAGAAATTTGGACTTTTCATGGAATTAGGATCCCCATGGATAGAGTTGCATGGAATCATCTGGAGTAGAAGCCCGTGCATTGAGAGACATTGTGAGGTAATTTCTTGCAAGTTTGGTATTTTGGGGTTGTGCAAAGCGCACAACCCGAAATTGCACGAATAAGAGCGCCAACAATTGAATCCCTGAGTTCCTCTTTGATAATGAGGGGTTGATTCTATATTTAAAGGAATTTTGGCCATGTCACGTAACTTAGCCTATGTCACATAACTTTTGGATGCTTTTTTGAATCTCTATGGATTTTCAAAAAAATGCCTTTGTTTTTGGTGGATAACTAGCATATGCGTGGAGATTATGCATTTCGTGTTTCCTTTATCATGAAACTCAGTTTCACAATCATGAAGTGGTTGTGAACACTTTTGGAAAGTTGTGCATAATTCCATACTTTTCTCTAGAATCACCTTGACTAGCCTCTTTTAGTAGTCTAACTTCGAACTGCCATAAATTTTGATTCGTAAGTTTGTTTGGGATTCATGACTAAACAAATAGAATAATTTGAAATAAAATATTCTACTGGATCATGTTTTTCAGCATTTAGTCCATTATTGGATGCATTTTACAATACTAACAAACCCCAAACCCAAGTTTTGTGATGACACCTAAGAATGGTACATACATTCTTCGACTAGTGTTGGGGTGTCTTTGAGAACATCCTGATGATCGTGCTCACCCATCTCTAACTGAGGGTAATATACCTATCCCCTGTTAAGAAAATATAACTCAAGGGGTGCTATAACCACCCCTGGGGCCACAATTTCCACTCAGGGGCCATATTCACCCTGTGTTTAATCATTGATTGACAATCCATATCTACCTGGGGCTTGGTTCATATTAGGTCTATTAAGAACAACCAATTCCACCCGAGTTCCATGTTCACTCTAGGTTTAATGTGAAAAACCAAAAGGAATTTCATTTATTTTATAATCATATGTTCACATTTCTTCCTTGCAAAAAGTCAAAATAAACAGTCAAAAAATTAAGGGTCATTTTACACTTCCATTCTGAAACAATTTTTACCCCAAGGTCTATTTTTATTTCCTTTAAAATAATTTCAAACAAAATTCATTGCTAAAAAAAGTTCATAATTCGATTTTATATTCCTAAAATAAATCACCCCATAAATGTGTTTACTTCCCTTTTTAGTAAAAAAATCATATAACTATAGGCCATTTCATTATGAAATACCAATTAAAATTTCACAAAACCTCATTTTGAAAAAACTAATTCCTTCTATAAATTACAAACCAAAGATCAAATCACCATCATTTATAAACTAAGATTTATATTTCAAATAGGACCAATTCAAGACTCAATTCCATTTTACTAAACTGATGGTTGTGAAATTCCATTTTACAATCAACTATTTAACAATATAAACCCCAATTTTAATAATTGAAACATGGATTAACCATCTATGAAATTATAAGTAAAAAGGTAAACAATTCTAAAATTGGGGTATTATAACAGAGGCAAAACCACTTTAAAACCTATAATTAAATCTAATATTATTTCATGACAAACCAGTGAGATCACAGATCACATTCACCAAAAACTAATGCAAGAATATAGGTTAGATTTAGGGATCACCTTCCTCATGCTTAGACAAGTTTACAAGTCTAAAATCACCTGTTGGTTCATCCAAAAATGGTGGAAAATGATAAAGAAAACTAATTCCATGAAAATAGAAATATTAGACTAAACTAGCAACACTACTTAAAAGTAAAGGAAAACTAAAATATAGGGAAGAGGAGTGGTAGACTCACATTAATATTTCCAACACATTTTATAGAATATGCATTTGATAAAGAACCAAGTAGAGACTTCCATAGGATAATATGATGAGGAGGAGGAGAGGGTGTGGGGGATGATATTGGTTTAAATGTGGTTAGAAATCAGGTGAGGTTTTTTCAAGGAAAAGGGATAAAAGGCTATCCCGACCATGAAAAAGACATTTGAGAAGCTCTTTGACTAGATTTTGGGAACCCACCAGCTTTTTGTTTAGCCCAATACCCCAATAGAGCTATGGGTGTATCCACTAACCAGCTGATGGGATTGCAACAACATGTTGTAGTCCCAGCTCCCTTTGGAACCCTTTGAATGATCCTCCATGCCCTTAAATCACCCTTTAATCTTTATTCCAAATCAAAACACCCCTTCATTATATTCAATCTTTCAAAAAAAAATTCCCAAAGAACAATTTAAATTTCATCACCTTTACCAATAAAAAATTATACTTCCATCTTAAAATTTCAAAATCCTATTTGGACAAGGGCATCACAAACCCCCCACTATAACACTTTTATTCCTTGATAAGTCTTGGTGGTCCTCATACCACATCAACTAAACTACATTTGTGGTCAACTAGATTCTTAAAGAACGTGGTCTATTTCCGAGCACTTAAAGCACATCTCGAGTTCCACTTCCTTAAATATTACACTCCATTTAGTAAAACACAACACACATCCATAATTAAGTCCCAAACTACTAGGTAAGAAATTAACCATCCTATATATTCTGAATCATGATCGAGTTGTCATTCAAGGATACTTGGGCATATACTAATCCCCAACTTAAGACTTAGATCACAATGAAAACTCTTTTATTGGGTGACTTCAGCTAACAAAATTAATTACCAAAACCATTATTGTGTTTAAAAATGAACCCATTTCCATTTTCAATGAACCACACCTAATCTATCATGAGAATACTAGTCTAGAATTGTTTTTCATCTTTATTTCCATATCTAAACCAAAATAGGCATGCCTTCTTAATCCGTGCACAACACAAACATGCATAATTTTCCCCAAAATTTCCCAACCAACTCCAGAAACATCTCTATCATATCAATACAACATACCTAATACATTTCAAACTCACTGTATCCAATCACACTAAAGGAAAATAGTTAGACCTTCTTTGGACGATCTATCTCAAAACATCATGATTCCACATCTAACGTGCTATTAACCATTGAATAACAATGCCTTGAACACTAGAGGAATCCCAAAATCACCCAAAACACATGCCATGGTCTAGATCTAACCTCCCAGAGTAATTTTATGGTTGAATCACCAACCACCCATACTATTCACTATGACCTCACCTGAGAATCAGTGTCCCACCAATCCAAACCATGATTAGATCACATCATTTCACCTCGAACACAACATGATTGTTCCAAGCCTAACTAGAATCACATAGAAACTGTCCTCATGCATTACTAAAGGAATATGAATTATATCAAAAACACATGTGCACTAGAATATGGTTCCTTCATTATTTTCCAAAGTCTAACCCCAAAAATTAGTAAGCCCTCTACACACCCTTGAATGACATGACTCTCCTCACCATAGAAGTGTCCCTATCATTATTTCACTAGGTTAACACCTTGATCTTATAAAACCTATCTTTTCTATGTCTGAACATAATGATCAGATGTGGCTTCCCCACTCATATTTTAGTTCTAGGTATGAAACAGTAAAAATTATTTTTCCCGGTCCATGGAAAATCATTATTAAAATTCAATGAAATCAATACCATAATGAGGGTCATTCCCTCAAATGGGATGACTTCCCACCATATGTATTTACCTTATATTAATTCTAGTTTAAAACCTTGTAATATTCTATCACCAAGTAACACGTTATTTTCCTTTTGATCTATGATCACCTGAGAAAATACTGACACCTATATTAAGTGTCAATATCAGTTTGATCATGTCACCACATATTGATCTAAACCGATGAATCCAATCTCAAATAAGGATATTTTACCTTTACACCCAAACTTTAGGAAACTATATCCATAATTTTTCCTCAATTTCATCATAATAGTCCATACACAGTCACTCATTAGTCCAAAATTTATTTGGAACTGTACTTACTAGGGTGCACTCCCTTGATTCATCGAAAAAATGGTATAAAATCTTACACCAGCCAATCATTTAACTTTAATCACACACCCATGAGTCATGTCACATCCAAACTAGGATTATAAACCCTAAGAACTAACCATTATCATGCATAGGTCAAACTTACTTAACTTGGAGTTCCCTTGATACCCCTCATCAAAATCGGGTATTTCACTTACACTAAGGACCAACACATGATAACCCTCCAACGAGTGCTACTCCAAAACTATAAACATCTATCCCCACTCACACCAATATGTTATGAGTACATCCCAAAATCGACAGGGATATTCACTTGAATAATCTTGTGACACCCTCTATCCCTAACCATGATACTAAGTATCATCACCCCAGGTGTTTTCATGTTTAAAACAATCCATGTCATCGCTTCACTAATTCCTAACACTTGATCCCCCCATACATGCATCAATCTAGGCTACAATAATACCATGAACAATTCTTATAATAAACTAATTCTAATTATCTACCATTCAATATTATCTAAACTCAAGGGTCACATGCTCCCCTACAACCAATTTGTTGAACCCGACTCATCATCCCATGATTCAAGAACCACTGATCCTAGGATCACATTCCTAACCAGAAAATTGTCCAAAATTATGAAATATTTCTTCCACTAACCATAGAAATCCTAGATGACTTCATACAATAGGATGGAAACCTCACTTGTTTCTGGAATACTCACATAACCACCCATCATCTCAGGTGTCATTTCTAGAACTCGAGGAGCTTGCTTACATTACCGCTACATACAAAAAGAACTTCTAAATCTGATAGGATTAGGCATATGAATGAACATACCCTTCAAAATTTTCTTAGATGTAAGGCACAAAAACTAAAGGTTCTTAACCAAAACTACATCATCTTTCAGTATCATTGAACATGAACCGATTATTTAAATGAAATAATTTACCTTACCCCACATCACTAAATGACTTATCTAGATTGGGGTGATTCTCTTGTGGGTTACCCTCAAATATCTTTAGGAACAAACTCACTCAAAATCCAAGTCATGTTAGAAAGGTCACTAGGTACTCCTACTTATTCTATTCACCAAGGTCTCACTCAATCCTTAACCCACGGGGCGACACTCGCTCCTATATCAAGGTCATAGGACGTCTAACATTCCATGAAACCCACTCCAAGTTTCTCATACATATGCCTAAGTACAATCCATCCTTCCCAATACTGGATCAGGCATAAGAAACAAGGATCACGTCTCAAATAAGGCTATAATAGGTGCAAAATCTACTATTCAGTACACCTCTCATCAATAGGGGTTTCACAAAATGACTCTCTCTATCCCCACAAAACCTTTACAAGGATCAACAATACACATATCAAAGGTCCACCACCCTCATATTGTCTATATCAATATATATCATGATAAAATAAAAAATTAGGCACCCTTAAAAACCCTAAAAAACCATCCCCAAGGTTAATGAATGTATACAAGATCTCCAACACCATAATCACGGGGTTCACATACTCTTTAAAATGAATTTCTCATTAACAAAAAGCCACATAAATCACCCCTTTTTAAACAAGATTTAAATTTCCAAATTATTCACAAGTTACCTAGATAATAAGTTGTCTAAGTCTTAGTTAAATAGAATTTAATTCACAATCTATAAAGGAAAACACCTTATAGGTTTTTTACTAAAGATCTATTTAATCTAGAACCTAATTTAAAAATCCATGTATATATTCCTTTATATAAAAATACCATCTAGGTAATTGGCCAAATAAGATTCCACCATAGACTTCTATGGGAAAACACCATATATGATGTTGCTTACACTTTAGATGACCAACCTCCTTTCACCAATAGGCAGTCACAACAAAAGTTAGATATAAATTCAATAGATATAATCTTGATTAATATAAACCATAGGCAACATGAAATTAAAATCTGAATATGATATCCCTGGCATGATGCATGTCATGTGAATGCCTACGTGCATGAAATGATGCATGAACATACCCACACACTCTTCTAATACCGGTCCAAGAGTATATATTCCATAAACCAGTAACATCATAGACCATGTGTCTCACTCAAGGTGAAAATTAAATACAATTGTAACTAGTGAAATCCATGAAAAAAAAGTCCAACCATTGGAAACTTGGGTTTCCCCCCATGTATGGGTTGATCACTCCATTACATGATCACGTTACCAAGATCCAACACAACCTATCCTCCCATAAACCATACCCAAAATATTATGAAAAAATTAAATAGCTTTGATACTACATTGTAACACCCCACCACCCTAAACCACTAACCATTGTCCATACCAGTGGAACACTGAAATACCTCAGACATGACTCCTCATATGCTAGAGGCTTCTAACTAGTGGAAATTATTCATAAAGATTCTATGTGGATAGTATACCCTCTGATCATATTAACAATAATAGCAAAAACAAAATAAATATATAACCAGATCAAATAACCATCATAGATAAAATAGTCAAGTGCTAATAAAATAAACCAATCATCACAATGCTATATAAAAATGGATTATGATATATAAGTCTCAATTGATTCCCCATAGGAAGATCATATATATAGGATAATAAAAGAACAACATAACTGAAGCCACAACTCATTCCACACTGGTCCCAAGTATGGCGCGACACCATCATCCATATTCTATCCTAATAGGACAAGAAAAACCCCATGCAATGGTATCTTACTGTATAAACTTCCCTATGAAAAATAAAAGTGTCTACTTGGGTATCAAAGTTCTATGGATTCCCAAGTAGGGTGTGAATATAACTCAGTAGTATACCACCAATGACATCCCTAAAATAAGTAATCCAGGTAGCAAATGCATGAAAAAGTTATAAAGCTAAATAATTACAAGAAAAGAATTAAAATATTTAAATTTAAAATTATAAAAAAATGATAAACTTGGGCTCTGTTATGAAAATCGATAATGGTACATACCTACTTAGACTAGTTCTAGTGTGTCTCTGAGCATGTCATATTGATCGTTCCAACCCATCTTCCATTAGGGGTAATATACCCATCCCCAGTCAAACAAAAGTAACCCAAGCATAATATATGCATCTTTAGGCCCCCATATCCACCTAGGGGATGAATTCACCCTAGTTTTAACCATATATCAATAATCCATATCCACCATGGGGATAAGATCACCTCAGGTCTATCAAGCATAACTAATTCCACCTGAGGGTCATGTTCATCCCAAGTTTAACAAGTACAACCAAAATAAATTTAATTTATTTTAAATGAATACACACATATTTCATCATTACCATAACTCAAAATAAATTGTCACAAGTCATAAGGGTCATTTTACACTTCCATTCTGAAAAAAATTCCAACCCACAAGGGGTGTTTTTATTTCCTTTAAAACAGCGACAAACAAAATACATTTCCAAAACAAGTTCACAACGCCATTTTCAATTTATGAAAGAAATCACCACATCAATGTGTTTAGTTCCCTTTTTTATAAAAAAATCATATTACTCTATTATATTTCATTATCAAATACCACTTTTCATTTCACAAAACCACATTGAAGAAAACAATTCTTCTTTTTATAAATTCAAAACCAAAACCCAAATCACCATAATTTTCAAATTATGATTTCTATTTAAATAACCCTTATCCAAGAGTCAATTAAATTTTAATAAATTGATGGTTTTGAAATTTTATTTTCTAATAATTAGTTCCAAACCATAAACCCCAATTTGGAATATTTGAAACATGGATTAACCATCTAATAAATTGGAAGTAAACAAGGCCTAAATTAAAAAATAGGTGTATTTTATCTATGGTAGAACCCAATTTAAAACATCTAATAAAATATAGGACTATTGTACACCAAACCATGGATACCACACATAACATACACTAGAAACTAATGCAAGAATTTGGTTTAAATTTAAGGACCACCTACCTCATTCTTAGACAAGTCTATACAACCAAAATTGTCCACTAGTTTGTCCTAAAATGGGAGAAAATGAGATAGTTGATAAACACCTTAAAAATAGTGAATATTATACTAAACTAGTGAAAAAATGATTAATAGTGAAATGTAACTAAATATATGGGAGAATAGTGGTATAATGACAATAATATCTCCATCGCATTGGACTATAGCTGAATCGGGTGAGGAACCAAGAAGATCCATCCATGGGAGAAGAAAAGGAGAAGGGCGCATGAGAGATGTTACTGGTTAAAAGGGGGTAAATATTAGGTGGAAATTTATTAATAAAAAATGGGGGTAAATTCCATTTCTTCCATTAAAAATACATCACATAAGCTCACTTATTATCCAGTTAGAGTAGTAGCCCAATGGATATATTAGTTTGTACACCAGTTGACCAATGGACTTGTACCAGTTAATTTGTAGGACTATAGCAGCACGATGCAATCTTAAATACCTACATACCCATTTTAATAATTCTATGAACCCTATGACCACCCTTTAATCTTTATTAAAATTCTAAAACACCTCTGTTAAGAGGTTCAAACTTTTTAAGCTTTATTCCCAATCTTAGTTATAATTTTGATCCCTCCACCAATTCAAATTTTAGGTTCCTTCTTAAAATTTCAAAATACCATATGAAAAAGGGAATTGTATTCCTTATAACCTCTCTTATTTGATGTTACTAAGTTGTAATTTCATGAGAAGAAGTCTGAATTTATTATGATTCTCCAACACCTAATAATCAAACATCATCTATGTCCCACTTGATAGATGCCATCTAAACTATATAAATTATGTTTATGAATATTATCATTGCAATTAAATGGTTATAATTATAATGGGGAACTTCTATAACCTTATGGTATGAAAAATACTCTTATGAAATTATAAAATTAATATTATGTAGAATAATACTCAACATGTGATAACAAATTTTATTATTATTCCGGAGTTTGAATATTTTGGTAATCGAAAGTACACAATCAATTTGTTCTAGGAAACCAACACCAACAGACTCCCACTTTCAATAGATACAAATTATACCTACCTAGTTATCCTCAAAATATAAACATGCTTCATTTGAGGTGTATAAAATGTTTTTGGGTCTACCACATTCTTCTATGTCTATTCTGCTTATTATAACTTTACTCCATTGAGAAAATCCCTTAAGAAGTAATTTCACGGAGCGTTGTCCTTTTATACTCTATCATAAAATTTACATATCGATTAATACCATATTCATAAGTTTATCATAATATGACAATGTTTTACTATCTTAGCATTACTCTAAAATTTGGAACACCTCATTATGTAATCTACTTCTTAAGTTGCATCATAATCCATAATGCACTCGGTCTATATAGATATATCAACCATTGACCATAATAATATTTTATTTATTATTAACTTTTACTTAGTATGACTCTAGATTATATAAGAGGAAGGAATAACAGATTTATATACCCTTTAAAACGAGTATTCCAACTTCTCCAACTACCAGGTACTCATCCATTGTACTTTCTCAAGTACTCATGGACAGTTTTGACTGCATGTCTATATAGTTATTATAAATCTATTTGATGTTTTCCATCTATGATTTTATGCATAATAAATATCAAAACACAATACATATAATGGTATATGAGATATATTATACAATAATTTAAGAAATATGTAATCATATTCATCAAAATAACATCCTCTTTTCTTAGATAGATTTCAGGGCATGTGACAATGAAAAAATTTAGTCCTGAATTGTCTAATATTTTATTTTTTAATACCTTATCAATGTATGTATTATGAATAGATCTAATTAACCCCATAGATATATCTTTTTAGATCATGTTCCCTAGAAATTAGGTTACTATATTAATTTGTACTAGGATAAATTATTTATATCTTAATCTTAACAACCTATAAGATTAAATATTTAGTTTCCATATGTTTTTGAAATCTATGATTTAGAAAATGAGAGAACTCCCACAAACCACTTGTAGACACCTGTAGCACTTTTGTTCTTGATAAAACTAAAATACCTCAAATATTAATTAAAAATGAATATTATACGATAATAATGATTATTTAAATCCATAAATGGATTAATGTGAATTACATAACTCATTGGAATTCATTTGAACCACTAACCCTTTTGGTTTCATTATATAGACATCTTCCATAAGGTCTTTTTAAAGAAGGTGGTGTTGAAATCCGAATTCCCAATATAATGTTGATATAAGGATTCTATGACAAGTATAATTCTAAAGTATTTTTTCCTACTGCTTGATGTAAGGTTTCATCGAAGGCTATTCTTATATATCTCTTGAAACATTCTATAAACAATCAAGAATTTTTGTTACCAACTAGTTCCTTCCATGATTAGTTTCTTCTTGGATACCCAATAATGAATTTACATCAACTTGAGAAATTACCAAAATACATAAGTAGATTTTGGTTCATGAAAGAAATATCCAAATTTATATGAACATGCCAATATTATCACCTTAATATTTACTAAGATCAATTACTATGATCAAATAATTTATCACCTATCTTAGTGAATATAAAACCACATTTTTGGTTTTAACATTCTTATAAATTATGTGTCTCTAAAACAACGTATCCCATTAAACCTAATAAGTTATAGTGTTCCTATGCCAACTCAATAATATATAAAGGCTATACTTCATTTAAGTTTATATTTCTCTCACTATCTCAAAATATAATCACTTCTCTCTTATAGAAATCTATCCAATCTTGATGAATTCATTTCTATATCAAGGATAATAATATCCAGAGTACCAAAATGAAAATTAAATGAGATATACTTAGTGTTTTATTTAATGTACATTTGTATCTAAATCCAACTTTATCAATAGTTCTCATTTAAGATATGAAGTTGTTACATAATGGATTCCCATTATATTTTTACTTATATGATATCTTTTATTCAATATGGTTAGTATATGGTTATTTTTTACACTTATATTTTAAAAAAATGTCTTGAAATGAATTATGGAATAATTGAAATACATATATGAATCCTCATCAATCCAACTTGTACTAACATCACATCTTTGATGTGTATAAGGTAATGTGAGATCAGGAGTATCCCCACACTATATTTAAATGGTCTATAAATACTTAATTAATATATTCTATAATAATCCTACCTTGAGGATCTTAGATCATTTACCAAACATATTCATTACTTACATTACACATTCCAAAAACCTCTTACAAGAATCTCATAAAGTATACAAATTTATTGGTATATTATATTTAGAATAGTTTACATGGTCTTGATGAACAAACTTGAGTATATTTATGGATATATCTTTAATATAAAAGGTTTATTTATCTAAAACATAATAATAATGTTTTTCAAATACATAAGAGTTATATTTTAAAGAGTTTTAACACTCTCCTAAGTATATACTTGATAATTACTTTTAGTTTTACTTTAGATGAATTATCTTATAAATAATAGGTATTACCTATGATTTAAATTTTATATTCATAAATATTTTCTAATTTCAATATTAGTTATTAAAATAACATTGAACTACTTGTTAAGTATTACATACCATTAACTATTTTCTTTCAAACATGAAATAATTTGTCAATGTGCCTCTAACTGGAAACTAAGATACATGTTTTGGTAACACTCAATATATAAGTATAGTTTGACTAGAATAAATCCACTTAGAAATATGAAGTCATGTACTTATCTTTTATGATTCGGGGTCCTTTGGTAATTGTTAACTTAGGAATGAATCTTTCTCAGCTACTTAGAGAAGTCACTTTACTTATTATGATGTTTTTGAAATTACTTGGTTCCTATATTTGAATACAAATATATAAATTACATATTGAATTTAATACTCAGGATATAAAATTGAAATATTTCATTCAATGATAAATATACCTAAAGTATAATATTATGTATATTTCATCCTCAATCTATTTCAGTTTCTCTTTTAGTGACCTTTCATGCCATGTGATCAGTAGATATCCTTCTATTCACTCCTCAAACCTTAAATATTATACTTATTTAAAGGATTTTGTAAAGTATCCACCCAATTTGAACTATTAATTTAATTTAAAACCTTGTCTTTTACTTATTTCACCATATGGGATGAGAACTGCAATTCCACCAATCCTTATATGCCTAGATAATCATAGTTAAAATATTCTTGTGTGTCTTATCTAATTGTTCACCTTGTAATTTTAGATGAATATGGATAATATTGGTGGTAAGAATGAAAATACAATATTAATGGATAATTTATTATCCATGTAGAAGCCCAACTTCGCTAACTGATCAATATACTTAAATATATTAAAGTTAAGATCAATATCTAGGTACCTGTCTTCAAGCTTTCACTGGAATAATGCAGTGAGAATCTCATTTTTCTTGATCCTATGTTTCTCGTTTTAAAATTCTTGGAGATGAGCTATCATAGTGTACAAATACATGTATTTATATTTTTATATTTAGTTCTATAGGAATAACTGATAGAATGAATCAAAGTACATTAGAAGTTTCCTCTATGTATCACAAAAGGCATCATTCTCAACATCTCTTTCTCAATGAGGTTTTTGATTAGGAATAAGGGACTCCAAAACATAATACTAATTTTCATATAGTAGTGGACTATATAAATGGATGTTCTGATATCATAAATTTTTACTATTAAGGACATATAATTTTTCTAGGAATGATCATCCTATTCTCGTGGATTCACTTTCCATTTTCTACAAAAAAGTATATTTTAGTAATTTATCTTAATTGAATGGTGTGACTTAATAAATTAATTTTATTAATTTCTCAGTGTTTTACCAAATCTTAATATCCATCACCATGGAATTCAAAATATTACATCATGTGTATTTTCTAGTGGAATGGATCCATATTCCCCTTAACATAACCCAGACAAGGGCCTGGTCAAATTACTCATTGGTATTTTGGTAAGAGGTATTGTAAACTATATTAACTCATAGTTCCTTGATTAACTAATTGGACTCCCCAATATTGAAATCACATGCTTAGATTTCCTCATCACTTACCTCTAAGTTACTCTAAGTCTTTAAAATCCAATCAACCATTGATTATAACTCGGTTAAGTTGACCCAAAATTTTTATTATAACTCCCTGATAAATGAAAGTATCTAGATAAAGGATAGTCTAAACACTTTAATCAATGGTTTAATTCTTACTCAAGTAATGGAAGGAGATATATAATGTAATATTTTCTTTAGATATTTTTTTATCTTATTAATAAATATTTCTTATTTTATATTTTACATGATTATTAATATTATATATATTTTTCATAATTAATAAACCACATATTCATAAAATAATTAAAAAAATATATATTTATTTTAATTTATCTTAGGATTCTTGTTATTTCATTTCCTTTATATTAACTTCTTTAAATATCAAATAAAAATTTCATCATATAAATAAATAAATTTCTATGCGCTGAATAAAATAAAATAATTACGTGTTTTGATCATTAGATTTTAACTACTATTTGGTTTTTTAAGGGGATGATAAAACAACTCTTGAACCTAGGGGAATAACTCCTTGAGTCAGGATTAGGTTGAGTTTCACCATTCAACCCTTAACTAGTGTATCTCTTTGGTTGGTTTGACCTTGAATTGGTCTTGAATCATCTCCTCTCACTTGAAGATCCTTCCTTTACATATTCTCGATCACTCAAAGATAAGGGGTAACTGGGGTTTGGGGTTATATAAAATAAACTTTGGATACACAGGATGTGCATAATGAGAAACAAGGGATGATATAATTATCAACTTATTTAATTTAATAATAAATTTAACACAAAACCCATGTGATAAATAATCAAATTAAATAAAAACCCAATACATACATAGGTCGGTTAAACTAATGATCATCCACAACATGAAACATATACTTATTATCATTCATTTCAATCAGTTATTTGTTAAAATAAAATTCTCAGATTAATTAATTAGTAATATTCTTAAATAACTAATTCTTTATCTTAATTAAAAATCCAAATAGTCATTGAAAATATCATCTTCTTTAATTTTAAATAAATTAAGAAACTTAATTTTAAATTTAAATTAATTAGTACATGGTGTGTACTGATTGAGAACACAACATGTAACCTTCCTGGTGAGATTAAATCTAATATAGAATTTAATATATGTAACCTATAATGGAGGAAAAATGGAGGGTGCCCTTATTCATTACACAACATGTACTGCGAATCACATGATGTGTGGTTGATGCTATGTATGGTCTTGTCATGCACTGTTTAGTTACATGACATGTATTCTTACGTGGTGTTTTGTGATATTACATGATGTGTTGTTTTATAGGTAAATCCATATATATTATGTGGCATGTATAACCACATGAAAATCCTTGAATATATGTGGTGTGTTCCATTAGTGATTTCCATGAAGTGAACAACATATATAATGACCATACACATCGTGTATATTTCATAATTTCATAGAAAATAATTATTAAAGAATTTAATATCATATGAACAACTAGAAATCACTTGGTGTGTAATTCATGAGAATGATCCTATCACATGGAATGTATATCCAACTAAATATCCTATAGATTATTATGTATTTAAATAATTTAGTTTTCCCATGTATTTGACTGACACAATATGCCTGTCTCGATGTATATCATTAATGAGTTGGCCCAAGTTAGATGTTGTGTACAACGAGTTAAATGTTATGTAATTCATTACTTCCTCCCACACTACACACCTAGAAACTTGACATGTTTATTGTGTGTATTATTAGTTATTGCATTATTTTTACAAGTAAGATATATTCTATTCAATTTATATGTATTTTTTTTTCTTGGTTTTCAATCAGTACATGACGTGTATTAATTACATGCCACATAATTTGACCATATAGTTTCCAAACTAGGTGGGGTTACATGCTGTGAAGACTTGCTACAAGTCATGAACTCTCTATTGAGTCATGTTCTAACTAGTTGTTTACACATGAAATGTATGTAAATCACATAATTATCCCCACAAGAAATATCATGATTTATGTACCCCACCATGTGTACTTGACCAAGGGTACATGATGTGTATTTTTCCATTACATACCATGCATCCTTGTCCTATAGATAGAATATTCAGCACCTCTAGATGAAATTTTTGTGTTTTATTAATCTATTCATATATTTTTCTTGGTTATATGAAACTAAATGATCATGTTATCATAACATTTCGAATAAGGAATGAAAAACTGAAAAATAAATATAAATAACACTTCCAACAATTTATCAAAAAATAATAAATAGTCATAAATTATAATGTAATCACCTTGATACCACTTTAAGGTTCTATTGTGCAACAAAAATGATCAAACTCATGAAAAACCATATTTTTCATTGGTTTTTTTCAGATCAATGAAAACCTTGTATATTTATAGATTGGATCTTTTCACATATAATCTATAATTAATTTATAATAATAATTACCTCATATTGATAATTCTATCATCATTGATTATCAATTTGTTATCCGCTCCTCTGTTATCATTATGACAAATAATCTTAATTATATTTCTTCTAGCAGCATCCAAACATACTCCAAAAATCTCAAAACAACAACATTTATATTCTAGGTTCTATCATATAGGTAACAAACACCTTACATTGTTCTTAAAATATCACAATAATAATTCTCTTGATCTTAAAATAATTTTTTCTATTATTCTCTCATCTTTGAGAGGGAGGAGGAGGATCATATCTCTATGTTATTGATAGTTTTTAACAGATTCTCTCAGTATCGAGTGAATCTTTTAGAGATAATATTGTTGTGTACAACCATTATCATCACCTTAGAAAATGATATAAGATATAATATATAGTTAGGGTTAAATATTTGATTATTATGCTGAGGCCCTTCAACAAACTTTATCTTTAATATATTCCCCATGTTAAGTAATAATAATAATATTATAATATTCTATGACATTCCCTACTCATGAATATTTAAATATCATTTATTAAATAAATAAATAATATTTATTTAAATTATATTAAATAATATATATCTTTTCTATTATAATATTAACTCGGCTTGTCAATCCGCCTCAATATTTATTCATCCTTGAATAATAAATATTTAAATAAATAAATAAATATCATTATATTATTTATTCAATGCATAAATAAATATTACATTCTCTAACTTTTTAAATAAGTATTAATTATCAATATTCATGTAACTAAATAAATAATTATTTATTACCTTGTGAATAAAAAAGAGTTAAATAAATATTATATATTTTCTAGATTGAAAATAATATTTATTTAATATTAAACTCATATTTATTCTAAATCAAATAATTGTTGATTGAATTTATATGATCAACCCAACTATAATAATAATTAAACCATAAGTTGAGAATAATATTTATTCTAATAATTAAATTTAGATATAATTTAACTAAGGTTATGGATACACTTATTCTGTGACCTTTAATGCCTCTTTCTTTGTGGAGTTGGCCATACTTGCATAGATTAAAAGAGTATAAACTTGCAACCCATCAATATACCCATAGAGAAATAAGTTTATATTGTAATTAAAAAACCTCATATGAACACTTACTATGTAATATAATTATTTTTACTAATATCTTATCAAGCAGGTTGCAAATTTATGTCATTGAACTATATTCTTGATTTATCTTTCTTTAACTCCCTAAAATGAACTATTCAATGATCTTTCATGGACATGGATTTAATTTAATAGTTTAATTTCAATAAAATTGACAAAAATATCAAATTCAAAAACTCATAAGGTAAAAATCCTTTATTTATTCATGTAATATCATATCACTTATGATGAAAACAACACATCTTACTTTGTTACGATCATATATCATCATTGTTTTTTATAATACATCAAATTATATGATTCATGATACACATTAATAATTATATCAAGTCAAAAGACCATTAGATACATTCACAGAAAGGAATATCCAATGAAAGATATATCTTGTGGAATCATTATCTGAAGGTATGTCCTCATAATGTCCCATTTTGGATATTACCAATTATACACTTTATGAGAAGAAATATCAAATTCTTATGAGCCTCCATGATGTAATATTAAAACATCATATGTGTCCCGTTATATTGATATGAACCAGACCATAGGACATATGTTTAAAAATATTTTCATATCAATTCATGGTTTTCATTATAGTGGGAAACCGATATATCATTTTGATTTGAAAGATACACTAAATATATTATCACATAAATATTATATAGAAGAAAACTATTAATGTAATAATATATTTTATTAATATTCACACCTTATGAATATTATGATAATAAAAAGTAAAATTTTTATTAGTTTTAGGGATCCAACTCCAACACCACCCACACACATCATCGTCTCTAAAAAGATGTGAAATTAAATCTTCTATAATGACTCAAATTTAAACCCCAAATGTTGAATATTTATTTTCCATCATGTTTTACATGGAAAATCACTCATAATGGGCTAATATTACATCCAAAAAAATGTCAGGTCAAGAAGATATGATAAGTATTATAAACTGTCCTGTATATGACATATTCTTATAAAGTACATGATTGGAGAGGGATTTGGGTAAGCAGGTCAAGTACTCCTCCAAATATATTTTTATATTATTTTTGGATAATACCACTTTTTAATTGAGTTTAGATGGAACCCTTTACATGGACATATAGAATAATGTTGAAAAAACTTTAGAATTATATAGAATAAAGGCACAATGGAATAAGTCCTAAACTACAACAAATCCTCTTATAATCCTACCATCCATTCCTACTAGATCATCACATCCATAGTCCTATCATTGACTACATCATTTTGTGAGGTTCCCTTTGTATCTCTTCAATATTTCCAGTGATTGGTCATACTACCACTGCACTCTAAATGGAATCCACATATTTATATGATTCAGACCACCCAACTAATGTAAATCCAACATACATGATGTTTCTAGTGGGTCACATGATGTGTGAGGCCTTTTCTATACTAGATGTGTGCCATAATCATGAAAAGTATGTCTACATAGAAATATATGCCATGTTTCCTAGTACATGGTGTGTGTTATTACCCGAGCTACTTAACATGTGTCTCGGTAAATGTTGAATTGAGGGGCCTACCATACATAGTGTATATGTTTATACAAACAGATTGTGATTCCATCTTGATAGACAATATGTATGGCTGCTACATAGAAAAGTAACACAACAGATGATACATGGAATGTGATACTCTGTCACATGACATGTGATATTTAAAATTTAATGGAAAGTTCTATCCATTGAGTTCGAGTCACATGATAAAATTATTAGGGGGTTATATATTCTGTAGAATTAATAGAAATTCATTTACCAAAATCATAAATTTACATAGTGTGTGATCAAACACTATATTCCATGTAGTCAGAAAATTATTAGAAATAGTACATTATTTTCACATTGGGAACAACACTTCCATATCTAAGTCTGGTTGTGAATATACTACTTTCTGAGTGGGTTTCCCATGGATCCTCTATCACACATTGTTATAGATTCTATAAAATACATCATCTTATCCATTCACCATTACTGTCACAGTCTTTCAGAGTCACACCCAAAAAATGTGAACCCATAGCATTGAACATACTCCGTTGTTGGAATGTATAATCATAAATGAACCATGTAATGAATAATATAGGGTAATAAAAGAAAAATAACAGTGGTTAGTGTGAATTCTGACCACCTAAGGTATTATTCACCTTCACATCTATTAGTGAATATATGAAGATGAAAATAAAAATAACAATATGTAATTGCTGATATCAATGTATTTCATCACTTATATTCATTTATCTTCACTCATTTCCATTATTCATGAAATTATCACCATCTAATATGATAATAATAAGAATAAATAATCATATTTATTTTATTATTATTAATCAATAAAATAAATCACGGTTAATCTATTAATTATAAATAAAAATATTATTAAAAAAATTATATTATATATTTGAGATCATTATTAATAAAATAACCACTAAAAATGAATATAATATCCACCAAAGATATTTTTTTTCTGTCACCCAATAAACAAAATTATTTATAAAACAAAAATATTAATAAATTTTCTTTAAAAATTATTTTAAAAAATTATTTTCATAACCAAAATATATGATTCAATAGTAAGTTTGTTAAAGAACTCATATTCCACAAAAACATTTCCTCATTCTATGTCAAATTACATAATCATAAAAGGGATTATATATTATAAAAAATAGTAATAATTTAAATAAAAATTATTATCATTATCTATCTAATACATATACTACAACAATAAACTTTATTCATGAAATTTCATTTGCACAAATAATTTCTCATTTTTTTATAATAATAAATGTAATCAAATTTACCTTTTATATCCATGAAATAATCACATTTCATTATCATATGGATTTTTTGTGAGTAAAATATTATTTTTATTAATATAATATAATAATTAGTGATTATTCTATTTAGTATTAAATCTCATATCTTATTACCATCAAGAATTATTTTAGGATGTTCAATCTTAGATAGGGAAATCGAACCCATGTAGAATGAGGTTGAATGAAATAAATAAAATTTCATACCTAATGGATTAGATAACTATTATTTAGTAATTCACTCACCATATAAATGATTGGTTCGATTGTATTCATTATAAATTTCATCATTTCCACCTAATGATAGGATTCCTTTTAGCAGAGAACAAAATGATTTCATTTTGGATATTTTATTTTCACCAAGAGAAAAAAAAATAGAACCCATAATGAGGGTTTTTGTATGAATAAAATGTACCAATTATTTCATGATGAGCCTCCCATAAATATCCTCCAATACATTAATTTATCTTATAAATCCCCTTTGTAACTATAAATTAAAACCCCTCATAAATTCCTCTAATTACAAATGCCAACAAACTTAAAATATGAACTCTAGACATATAACATGGCATGTCATCACCATATTTCCATGAAAATACCATTTCAAAACTATTATATAAATACAAATAATAAATTATATTTATAGGATAAGTTTTTTATAAAAATAAAACTCTGAATATACTTGGTCCACAACTTGACTCTTCATTACTTAAACTATACTTCACATGGAAAAAACACCCCATTACAGACACAAATATGGTGATAGAATTCTATCTAGTACTCTCATTTAGAAGATATTGATATTGAAACTTTATATATATATATATTAATCAATATCAATTATTACATAAAATAAAAAAAGGATTGAAAAATAAAAAATTTAACCCAAGAATAAACATCATGTTCGAAGACAAATGAAATAATAAAAAAATTATGAGGTTATTCACTATTTTTATTTTACCACTTTACACTTTTTAGGGACAATGGGATTAAAAAACATAAAAATGAGCTAATTATTGGTCAAGAAAAAATTTTATCCCCTACATCCTCTCCACCATTAAACTATTTCATCCATAAATGGAAAAAATCAAGTTACTATTCTAGAAACTCATGAAACCACCTCATTTAAAAAAACCACAACCCATATTCATATGTACTAATTTTTCCACTAGTGGTCCAAGTTTTAAGTGAACTTGAGCACAAACATATAGGTAAGGGATACACACTTTCATTGAACAAACATAAGCTTCCTACCCTAGGCTTACACAGTATTACAAGCACTACCAACTCTATATTTCACTAGAGAATCATCCTAGTATAAGCATATTATTTCACTAGAGAATCATCCGAATATCAATGATGAAATTATTTTATTCTAAAAATACCACTCTTGGAGGTATTGCATTCCCCAATTTAAATAGAATTCCGAATATCTTTCATATGGTAGTAGACTACCTGCATCAAATTACTCTACCAAATATAATAATAAATCTTCTATACAAACTTTGGATGAAATATAGGGTAGATTTTTATCTAGGTTGTATTTTACCATTTTTATATATTATATCTTTTATTATTATTTAGCAATGTCCTGAGATCAAATAATAATGAAAACATGAATTTTCATTCTCAAAATAAGAAAGAAATCTAGATTAACCTTACCCAACACAAACAAGAAGGCCTCCAGTTATGAAGAAAACTTGGTTGTGTTGTTTTTACTTCTTCATAAATGATAATGGTGAGAACTTAGAGATAAAATTCCAACCTCATCATGATACCCAAAAATATTTCAATTATATTTAATGACCCATTCCATGTTAATTCAAAGTGGATGGTCCTAAACATTCATATCACCCTTATATTTGGACTTCAAACCCCTAAATAACTTATGATAAACTCAAGAGACTAAACCTACTAACATTAGGATAACATTATTCATCGTATAGCTAACTTTTTTACGCGTTGGTAATCAAAAAAGATACTTTTGAACATACTCTATTCAGATCCATACTCCATTAGGGAATATTCTTTCTCAGACAACCATTGATATATGTAAAATGGAAAACAAGGAGAATCCTATATCTTCTTGTGGAAGTGGATGATGTAATTTCCACCTTCGAGGTGGTGGGGTACCTTCAAGACCATCACCTAAAAATATATGGTCACATAAGAGCACTCATTCGATACCACCCCTATAAGAAAATCTCACATAAAGGAACGGTGTGGGAATACAATCATTAATTAGAGGTGAGAAATGTATCCCTCTCTCATATAAAATACACAAATTTGAGGATAGATACCAAAGTGCTGCTCCAACAAATGAATACATAATTACCTACCAGAGCACAAACCAATACACAACTACTACACCACACTGATTTCTCTTACCTTCACAACATCAAGTTTTATTGAATCTAATAATTATTTACAGAATGTATAATAGTATGTATATATTAGTTCACATTGAGGGACTACCATTGGTCATACTATATAAATAATTCACATGATACTTATAATCATATGAGGTGAATATTTGGGGTACAATTTTAGGGAAGATAAGATAAACTCAGCACCTGGTGGGTAGTTTTCCACAACTTCTTGAGGCTTAGCTCTAATATCTATAGTTAGGGTCCCACTCAACCCTTGGGTGTAAATTTACTCATCGCATCAACTACAAATAACCTTGGAATTATTGAAACAGGTATTAAATCCATATTAAAGATGATACCACTATGTCTCATCATCACCATGATGGAATCCCATGAAAGATCTCCTCCTCCATCTATCTTAAAAATCAATTTATTACAAGGTGTGAGAGATAAATAGTTGCTATCAGTGGAGATTATCTTGGTGACATGGGTATAACCAGGATATATAATAGAATATTTAGTTTTAGATTAAATGGCTTGGGATACATACCTTTAATTTTAATAAAAACCAAAAGTTATCATGCGGAGAAGATTTGAATCATACCACATACCACGTTGAACATCATCTAGTTGTAGACATCGATCGAATGCATTAACCCATATCTCTATGTTTCATCACTCTATATCCAAAAGAAATTATGTAAGGATAATATTGTTGTGAGTGAATCAAAGATCCATCCATCACTAATTGATTCCATACCACCTGGTCCACAACTAAGACTACTTTCCTGGAAGGAATTTTTACCTACAACATAAAGGCCCCTGGTATCAACACCACCTTCAACATTGAGATCTGTCCATGAAATAACTATGAATATATCCATATAAAAATATATCCCATTCATAAAACAAGGGTGTATATATAGAAGAAGAATATTATATTGTAATTCTTGATAAAGGACTCTAGTATAGGTGGGGATGTATAGGAGCACAACCCCAGCCATAACCATCTCTCTGAAATCTCCACTCAAACTAGCGAGATAAAACAATTAATAAAAATCATTTCCAAAGAGTAACACATGATTATTATGGGTCCTAATGTGTACATAGACATAGTTTTTCCAACCTATTAAGGTTCTATCATCTATTGATTTCGAATTGTTATCACATCACCAGATAGAATAAAATCATGAATAAGGGCTCAAACTTCATTCCTAGTAGAGTAGCTCTGTCATGGGTTTGATTAAAACATTTTTCATTAAGGGTTCAATGTGATATAAGTGAAATTAGTAAATAATCATCACAAAGTAAATGAGTGTTTGAATTAGATAGAATTCATGAGTTACTGACTCCAAGAAACCATCTTTAAGAAGAGGATTTGGGTCACCTCAGACTCTAGAAAACCTCAGCTAATTGAACCCCCATATTGTGAACTAGCTATGGTTATTCATAGATGAATCAATAAGTACTACCATCTGATCCAAAAAATGTCTTCAATATTAAAAAAGGGAATAAAAAATTCCTTCAATCATTATTCAAGGAAAAATCTCAACCAATTATATGAATAAATTCCTCATCACTAATTTGATTAGATGTGGGAGGTGAAAATATTAACACAAGATCTAATAATCATATCTATGTATAATAATTATCTATATATAAATTAAATCATTTATTAAATTGGATAAAACCACAATTATTAATGAATATCTTGGATATTTGACATAGGAGGGATATGAAAGGGCCTGAATATCCACTATATAATGAAATAAACATCCTAACTGTACCCTAAAAAAGACTCCTTAGGTTTTCAATTTAAACAAAATATTATAAAAGTCCTAGTGAATAAATATGTTTTCCACTATACTAGACTTGGGGTTTTAATTTTGTTAATCAAATTAAAACCCCTTAACATAATTGTCTAAAATTCACATAAAAATTCTTATAATACACCAAACCCAAACTATGTCCCCTAGAATAAAATTTTTCTTATACCATTCTAAAATGAAGTGACTCACCAAAAAACATTTTGGATTGGTTATGAGTTGAGTGTGAATGTCACACACTAACATAAATAAATAAATTAGTTATTTATTTTTGGATTTATATTTTTATTTCTAGATTTAGGTTAGATCTCAGATCAAACCTATATTGTTTTCGAATCTTTTGAATATATGGAGGTGTTTTGGGCAGGGGGAATAATGACGTGATAAGTATCTAGGATGGCTAAAAATAGATAAATCCTTGTTTAAGGGTCACCATGACCAAGATATTACTTTTATGTAAGGGAAATATTGTATGTTTAAGGGTCCAATAATTTGTGAAAATCAAGAGAAAGAAAAGATCTTACCATGATGACGGGTGTCATACCATGAGAATGAATCTTATGTATCAGAATCATGCCATTGAAAGGCGTTTCATAACATGATGATGACTATCATGTATTAAAATATCATATATTATTTTGAATAAGTTTTCATGAAATACTAGCCATGTAGTGACCCTTTATTACACTGTGATAATGGTGTTGTTAGTGAAACCACTTCAATAGGCTTGGCTTGTAAGGGTCTTTGTGCCATGTAGTATGAAGGTCACACTGTGATGGACTAGAGAATGGGGTTATTGGTTCTTCCAGGAAGAGGTGTGTCATGACATAATCTAGAATGGTCACATTGTTGGTTTTAATTCCTTTTACCTGGAAGAATTTCATTAGAACACACTATGGATGGTCACGATCTCGGTCACACATTCTTACTTTCCAAATATGGGTATCTTGTCACCCCTAGGATGATAGTGTTAGACCTTTATCAAAATAGGATCATGAGATGTTGGTGTTTATCTAGGAACTTCATTTCCTATTTCATGTATCCCTCATAGATTTTAGACATTATTATGTATCCCATTCTTGACAACATCTCCATGTGGACATCACTTAATTACATCACTTTATACCTTAGCTAGGTGAACACCTTTAGTTGTAGAGGATGAGTCTATCAGTTATTGTTTGAAATATTAGGAATCTATTGTATCTTCCTTAGGATGGTCGATGAGGGAATCTTACATTTATCACATAATGAATCATGGTCCCATCACCTAAGGCATCCTAGGCTCTTCACCTAAGGATCATATCCTAAGGCACCCCAGTTCTGTGACATGAGGTAACCTATTATCATCACATAAAGCAATATGGTATCCTCACCAAAGGAAACATAGGATTTCTAACTAAAGAAATTAATACTCACCATATGAAATATCTTATGCTCATCATATAATTAAACTTAGGATAATCACCTAAGAAATCCCATGTTTTTTACATGAGGGATATTGTTATCATCACATAAGGCAATATATTATCTTCACTAGTTTCATGACATGATCATCACATGGGGAATCCTATGAATTTCACATTGTTATCATAGTCTTATCACCCTAGAAATATGGGTTATTGAGCCATATATAAATGGTTTTACTTATGCTCATCATATAAGGTGACTTATTCTTTCCATATTAAGAAGATATTTTAATTAGTATCATCACACAAGGATGACATTATGCTCATCAGGTGGGCCATTTATTACTCTTCACATGAGGAAGTATTCAACTTATATGTGTCACATAGGGGAGGTAATGGTTTAAAATCCTTAGGGTAAACTCACAGTTTAATTTTTAGTGGGGATGAATCCTCTTCAACTTGTTATGTAAGGGCATGAATAGTTTAATGTCTACCGTGGACGCTCACGGTATAGAGTTCTGTGTGGGAACTCGAGAGGGATTAGTGCTTTCTAGGAAAGTATAGTTTTACTATATATCAAAAGGTATATATGAATTTAAGGTTATTTAGGTGTGAATATTTAACCTCAAAGAGTCATCCTATGTATCCTGTTTATTTAGGAAGTGAAACCCACATATTTCAAGGCCCGTAGTTTAAATCCATGTAATAAGAATGATCTATTCAGTTTAATTTTATTCAATAAGTATGCCATTATCATGAAATAGATGAAATAAATGAAAAGAGTGGGGATTATTTACATGATATGATAAATAGTATGTTCTTGGGAGCTACAAGTATAGACAATTTTGTACCACATTCTTGGTGAAAAGGGTTTTAATATAAAAGAGCCTATTCTTAGGGTAATAGGAAGGGAGAATACCCAGCCCATTCTTGATACAAAGGGGTTAGATTTTAAAGTTGATGATACTAGTTATACATATGGATTTTTCATGATTGTATATCGATTATATGGGTGTTTCACAAATGATACCACACGTTTTTTGAAACCATACTTTGTGAAAGGAGGACTCCAATTGGATCACCAAGGATGAGTTTCATACAAGTTCGGAGTTGTGTGAAATAATGAATTGTATGTGGATATTTCCCTTTGCATAAGGATTTTTCTCCATGTAATGGATTTGTGTGATAAATTATAAATAACAAGATAATATTTTGAAGGACTTTTGTAAGGTAATTGTCATAAGTTTCTCACTCACAGAAGTATATGGAGTTGATTTGGGTTTCAAAAATATATTAAATCAATCTTACATAAGATGAGAGCTATGAATTTTGAAATCATAACCTAGGATCCTGAAAATGGTTATGTAAGGGGGATTTATATGCCTAAATATAAAAAAATATAACCAAAAGTTTTAATTATTACATGTGCAAGAAATGTTGTACTTGTACACTACCTTCAGTTATATACTGGTGTAATTCCAAGTTGTATGAACTACTATCCTTTTCTCAAAAAATATTTCTCTCAGATATCTTTTCTTTTTTTATTCTTATTGGATTCATTTTTTGTAACTAATAAAGGATCACCTTATAATTGGGTACAATAGGGAAGTATAATATTGAATTATAAGGAAAATGATGAAATTTGGTGATTTTCACCTCAATATTGATGCAACTGGGATTGACCCTTTACCTATAAATAGGGGTGAGGACCCATAGAGGAACATGATCTGTTCATAAAACATTTATTTATTCCCTCTCATGAAAATATTATTTGTGTGAAATTCATAATATTGAAGTCCTTGGAAATTATACTACACTAACTTCCATAAACCATATTCCATGAATGAAGTTTATGAAAAAAGAATTTCATCAACCATTTTTTCTAAAATTTTATTAGGTCAATTTAGTGAAATTGACTAGCGTGAACTAGAAATTGTGAACTTATTAAGAACTCATTAGATGTATGGATACGAATATGAAGTTATTACAACTTACAAGAAGGAAAATTTTGAAAATCCTGAGATTTGATCGGGGAAAAGGATCAAAGATTAGCATCAGATTCTAGATGGTTTTATAATAGAGAAGTAGTGGGAATACACTCTTAGTAACTGATTTCCATTGTATGAATTTTTTATATGTAATGATGTCATCCTCTTAGATTCCAATACATACCCCTTTGTAATTTTCATAGAATCTCAAAACAATTTCACTCATATAATGTTATAGCTTCTAACCATATCATGAAGGACCATAGTCTGATATCTATGTTCATTTTTGGGAATTAGAAAAAAACAATTGATGGTGAAAATCCAACAAAAGAAATTTTTCTTCTGCACTAATCCAATATTTTACAAATGAGTATTACATAGACAAGACATTGGTAGTTATATAGATGGTAATTTAAACCAAGAATAAATTTTAATGATGAACAGGTCGGATATTTCTTGGTTCACCAAATATGTGAAGATTTTTGGGAAGATCTTCAAAAAGTCACACTGTATGAAGTAGCATGGACTTTGTAATTCTACTTATAATTCCATTCATATTTGTTGTTGGATCTGTTGATCCAGTATTCTCCTGACATAAACACCTTTCAGCTTCATTATGGGGCAGTCTATATCAACTTGTTGGAAATATACCATATTGAATGAATCTCTATCATGAGATCAACATATGGTGAGTTAATCTTGGAAAGGAATTATTCGGAGGACTGAGATTATTTACCACTGTTAGTGATGGAATTAATTTAGGCATTGTGGGTTTCCTAATTACTGTAGACCATCTTTTACTAAGATTTAGTGTTCAATAAGTGCTTCCATATTATTTTGAACGTGCCCTAAAACTGGATTCTCGGGAGACTGAATCAATTCTCTAAGGTACAACAATGTGCAATACCTTGATCGTACTGGATTATCTTAGAGGAGGGCCAATATAGAGAGTGGGGGTTTGGACCATAAAAAATGGTCACTTAATACAAGACTAGAAACTTTCTTAGAATCATTCCTTATCATATATATATATTCAGTCTGATATATACACATGGGAGTGTGGTTCAATATATCTATTATGTTGGAGGAACTTGAATACATATACCAAATCGACTTAGTTGTAGTATTGTTAGTGAGTCTTCATGATCTACTAGGAAATATTATATTATCCCAAATATAAAATCTGGTAAACTACAGGGGTGAATTGTAGTTTATAAACTAAATATTACTTTTGAGCCACCTCAAGTTAAAAAAAACCATAATCATAATCCTTTAATTAACCTAAAAACTAGATAAAAAAATATAAACACAGTGGAAATTTAAACTTTCATAACTTTAACAAATTATGAAAAAAACTAAATGCAATAGAAATAAAATGAAATGTAACAATTATTAAAGAAAATGAAATAAGTATTAATTAATGTCCTTAAAACCTAAAATTATATTATTAAGAACTACTTCCAATCAATGGATGTATAAAATTTTATCCTAAGCGATAAGAGGATCACAAACTAGATCCATGTTTCCCTATTACAATCCCTAAAATATCCTCAAATGTAAACTCATCAGTCAATATATCTATCCAATTATCCAAATAATCCCTTGACTTTAAACCTTTCAAAATTTATCTTTTCCTTCCACACCTGCATGCCATTGACTATAGACCTATTAGAAGGTTTGTTTGTTTTCCACACCAAGAATCTCTTGATTATACTGGATTGGAAATAGCCCGATTCTACCCATCAAAATCTTATGATCCTCAATGATAAAAATAAGATCAATATTCCTCATGGAATCATTAAATTAATCAATATTATAAAAGAATGACTATCATCATTAATTTATTTGATCAATACAATGATTTAATTTTATGAAAAACTATTCGAAAAAAATAAAATAAAGAAAAATTATATTGATTTGAAGCACTCTTATGAAAAAACTGCCACACAACATCAAAACGATCAACTAAAACTCTTTTATTATAATAACCAAATGTTGTATGAACTTACTTATGATCCTAAAAGTAGTGGTCTATTTATTGAAAATAATCCAAAGTATGTATTTTTTATTCTTTGGACCCATTTTTAATTATATCATAAGATTATTTATCATCTTATTATGAACTTATAACAACTCCTCATATTTTAATGAAGTCAATTATAGACCATTACAGTGCTCTTAAATGTGTTAAATTGAATATATCATTAAGTCTAGGTTCTTAGTATTTTCTATTTCAGCTTAAACATATAGAATTAAATTTACCATATTTTTATATTTCACACCATAAAATAATTAACAAAAAATATTAAGTTAAATCATGTTCTTGTTAAGTGTGTTGATATTTATAAAAAAATGAAATGGTTTTATTGAATCAACAATCTCCCCCATTTTTAAACATATAATAAACATAGAAAAATTGATAAGATTTACTAAAATTTTAAATAAATTCTTCCTAAAAATTCTTTAAGATCTCATGAATTTAATTTCTAATTTCTTCATCAAAATATTCTAAGTAAATTTATTAGTCTAAAGTAAATTAATTCCCATATTTTTCAAACAATTTATACAATAATTATATCTCTCCTTTTATGTAATAAGTAATATATATATATATTTTCTCAAAATTAGTCCACATTTTGATTTTTAGAAAATAAAAAAAAGAAAATAATTGAATTAGAGTAGTAAATAAATGCACTTTTTTAAATTTGACACAAAATTCCAATTGAAATTATATTTTTTTGAACTTAATAAAAAATACCTTTTTGAAAAAATGATATATTCTTTGAGTAGCTTATATACCCTAATATTTCAATAAAATATCTTAAAAATAATAAAAAATAACCTTTATTTCCTTTTATATATTGATAAAAATTCATATTTTAGATAATTTTTAGACTTTGAGAAATTTATGCATTAGAAATTAAAATCATTAAATAAAAAATATTTTTTGAAATATAGAATAATTCTACCCCATTATAGAGTATATAAAATTGTGTTTAAATTATAATCACCATTAATCAAAAAAGTATAAAAATTTTAAAAATTAATATTTCTTCAGAATATTTATGATCATTAAATTTATCTTTTATGCTTTAATTTTTTTTCTAAAAAAACATATACTTTTGAGGTTAGAACTTCTGATCTCAATCTTCCATCATATGTTTCTTCTCTTCCTTTTAGTAATTTTGAAAATTTTCCATGTGTTTTATCTATTTAGTGAATTTATACTACTCATCAACCTTCTTAATATGTTCCCCAATGAGTTATTTAATCTATCATGATCTCTTGCACAAAAATTCAAAATTTTCATGTTGAGAAAAAGTTTTATCATCAGTAAACTTGGTTTCCGTGACTTGATATTTTTTAAATTTCAAGAAATCTATCATTAACTTTAATAGAATTTTTATTTCTCTGTGAAACTTCTCAAACTTCCTCTAATTTCATCAACTGGTTCAATAATATTCTTCTTCTCCTTTAAAATTTGAATTAGAAAAATGTTTTCTCATATCAAATTAACTCTCATGTTTAATTTTATTTTAAACTTTGACAAAATATCATAATACTTCATTTTTTTATAATATATTTTTTTATTCTCTACAATCTAGTAAGAGAAAAAGATTCTAATGAGCTATCAAAATTTTCTTGGTAATCTAATGATCCTTCTAGTTAAACTTATAATGTTTTGTATTTTTCTAGGGAAAGGTCGAAAATATTTTTATCTACTTGAAAAGTTTCAACATTGATTCCATTCCGGTCATTTACCTCATCTAAAAAAATTATTTTCTTCTCTTTATCTTAGATTTATAAAGTTTATGTTAAAGTAGAAACTCCTTCTGATCGAATTATATAGGAAGATGAAGTCTCATCAATTGAGGTATGAAATGAATATTACTTCAAAGAATGATCTTTTTAACTTCTTTCTTGACCTCTTTTTAAAACTTTTTCTTTGATTGATTGTCGAATTCTTTCTCATTTTATTTATCTATTTATTTTTCTTTGTTTTTCTTAAAGGTCCAGTTTGGGATATGCCTAACACTTATAGGGGGGATCAGTTTTGGAAACATTTTAAACTAATTTATTGTTTTTATCCCCATACCTATTGACCTTTTAGGATCTTGATTCTCTTATTCCATTTTCCCTGTCACATGAAATTAATATGAAAGTCGTAAAAAATTCACATGATATTTTTACAAGGTTCACCACTCAAAAAGAGAAGCTACGTCCTTTCTGTGTATGATAATGACCAGTGCACAGATTCTCCACTATAATGAAGTATCTGTTACAGTGGTTGACTAAGAAAAAACTCCTATAGTTAGTGTGGATCCCTACACTTGGAGGAGGGAAAGAAATAATCTTTTCCTATTGTTTCTTCTAATTCTCAGAGGGTGGAAGGGAAAAAAATCCTCTTCTAGATTTCAACAGGTTAGATATATCCTTATAATCACTGTTTCTTTATTCTTCCAATGTAGATAGTCTCTGGAAGCCTCTAGATGGTTGTTTATACTGCCTCTGAAGACAATATATTACCGCCTCTAGCTGGTTCTTTATACTGCCTCTAAAGACAGTCATCTCTCTGTTAAAAGAGTTCGGAACACCAAAAGAATCATCCACCTATTAAGACCTATACAATACTACTTTGTTCTTCTATAACCTTATTCTTCTCCTTGTTACTTACTTAGTATCATGAAAGTAACCAACCTATTCTTTATCTGCAGCAAACCTGTAAGCTATAGACTCTTCCTCTTCTTCCGCTTCTTCAATGAAAAACCAGCTGTACTGAAACCTTCTCTTCTTCACACTTTCTTTTTTAGTGAAAAAACAATTTCACTGAACTCTTCTTCTTCTTCTTGAAAGAATCCCAAGATCCTTTTTTTATTGTTAAATCAATGAATTTCAGCTCAACTTAGAATCATTAGAGTTGACCAGATGCTGGTAAGAACTTTTATCACAACTCACAAAGTGTGCGTTAATCCCTACTTGCGTATCACCCTCATTGCGTGAATTACTTCTTGCATTCCACCAACTACTTTCATGCCATAGTTGTGAAAAACTCACAACTTGCGTGCCAATTCAGGCTTATACAAAAAACACTTGTTGCACAAAACTCCCTTCTTGCGTGTAACTTATAACTTACACACCAGTTCTACTTGCACGCCGCTTTTGTGCATAACACACAACTTGTGTGACACTTCAACTTGCGCCTCACTTTCTATCACTTGCACGATCAGATCTCAAATTTTTTCTTAAGTGCTGAGAATCATAAAATCAGGGGGCTATTCATTTATTTATAAGAATTTTGGTGACTTGCGCACCACATACCCTTGTGCTCCATTCCAACTTGTGTGTCACTCCATCACTTGTGCGCCGCTCCATCACTTGTGTGCCGCTCCATCACTTGCATGCCACTTTCTTTACTTTGTCATATTTTGATATGATGATGTTGAAATATGAATTGTGCGCAACATAAACTTACACACTGCTTATACTTTTACACCACTTTTTGACTTGTGTGCCTCTTTCAACTTTCACACCACTTTATTTATTTTGTCATATTTTGATGTGATGATCTTGAAATATTACTTGCACGTAACATACACTTGGGTGCCACAAATAATTGTGAACCATACTTGATTTCTATTTATACATGCATGCCACTTTCTTTCCTTTTCAAAAAACACTTCTTTACTCACCCTATCCTTCATATGGATTTCATCACAAGTTATTAAAACTTATTATATGTTGAAATACAAACCAGCAAAGCATCGTCATAGTTTTTTCCATTCTCATTATGCCAATCCCATGCACTACTTCCTGTCTTCTCTTCATCTTCAACAATCAACCTTCTTTCTTCTTATACTCTTTAGAATATGAATTCCAAATTACTTATTCATCCTCACTTAAAATCCTCAATTCCTTTTGGAGTGTTAATTCCAAATAACTCCAATCATCTCTCTTCATCCAAAAGTAGAGGCATGAGTATTCTTCAAAAACCTTCAATGTTGTAGACAATGTGTCACCTTTGATACATGTATTTGGAACTTTAAGAACAATGCAACAATCATATAATTTCAAGGCAATGTGTAATGCAAGACCATTTTAGAATGCCAAGACCTTCCACACTATCTCTTATCTTTCAACCATCACTCTCTAATTCAAATCCTCATTCTTCTTCAATCATCTTTAGATAGATGATACTTCACCATTCTGCTTAAATCATCCTCAAATGGATCATAATTCTCAATTCTTCATTGTTTTAAACAATATGCCACCTTTGACACAAGTTCTTTGAACATAAGACCAGTTCAACAGTTGTTTGAATTGCATTCTCCATCAACTATAGAGTTCTTCTTCATCTTGTTCTTCATTTTGACCTGTATTGACAACTGTTGACAACAAATACAAATTTCATACACAAAGTGGTCCTAAAAATCTCCCCCTTTGTTTTTTTGTTGTAAATAACTTAAATTCTCCTCAAATTAATGTGTCAATTACAAAATGAGAATCTTCTCTCTTCTGTTTACTTAATTCTCTACCCCTTACTTTTCAAACTTCCATTTCACTCTATCCCCCACTTATTGAAAAGAAATAAAAAGTTCATGGCAGAGAAGGTATTAGTCCTTATTTAAGCAATGTTTCATCAAGAATTTCACTCTAAGTCTACTTGATCAAAGCTCGATGTAGAAAACGAGAGGATTTAATATAGAAAACAAAGAATTCCATTATGAACTGATCGTGATACCTTATGAGATGAGATATCATACACTTGTATTCAAGGGTTTTCCACTTTCATTATAAGCTGAAGATATTGAATGTGATAGGAAATAATCAACCTAAAATTCCTTCACTCACTTCAACAAATGGATCAAAAACATTCAAGTGCAATTGGCATGATAAGTGGACTTAGAGAACTTTCATTCTTCTTATGTCACTGATTGACTTAGTTACTCCACCTTTGTAAAAATATCTTTATTTTGAGTAACCAAGGAGGATATATTAATAAATGACATACATTTTATAATGAAATTATATTCAAGAAATTTCTAGAGTAATTGAATTTGATACATACTGAACTTGATACTGATTGAAATAAAAACTATGGCAGCTTCTTCATATGTCCCCCCCCCCCTCAAGGGAAAACCCTTCATAATATTCATCAATGGTGATCCATTATCATATTAATATTTGAATATCAATTGATGAATCTTTCATAGATTAAAAATTATTTAGCTTTTCTATCGAGAGTTGATAACAATAACTTCTTCTTAGGTTCTCCCCCTGAGATCTTGCGTCACATTCAATTCCCTATATTATTAGAACAAATACAATACATAAATATTTAAGGGAATAAGGTGGATCATACTTGCTTTTTAAATGTGAACAGGAAAGTTGGGATGATTTTCTTAACAAGGATTCCTCATTTTCTCCACTCCTCACACTTGCACATATAATCTTCAATTTTTACTGTGGTTGTGTGGATATCAATACTTCTTCCATTTGCTTGTGTGTGAATATTCTCTATTTAAGAGCTTTCCAAGTATTAGAATCACCTGGTGAAATTTTCATCCTTTTGATAAATTCTTCTTGGGCTGGAATAAGTTAAATGCATTTTTTAACAGTGTTACCGACCTTGTTGCACCTCACACACATAACTTTATGAACATGAATGTTTGGTTTTGTTTGCAAACTTTTATTGACTTTTTTTATCATGTGGAATATTCTTACTAATTTTTTTACTATAATATCCTATGAATCTTCCTCCTTTCTCATTATTTCTGAATCTTTAGGAAAAATAACCAATATTTCCTTAGTAACTATGGAAACATGTTTGTAATTTCAACATGTCTTTTTCAGAGTTTCATCCTTCTTGATTGTTTTTTTGGATGCACTACCCGTTAACTTCTTTGATTTAAAACCCAAGAACTTCTCAGTTTTCTTCCTTGTAACCTTCTTGGGAGAATTTTATTTTACTACATACTTCTAATTACATTCCAAGATATATTCTTCATTCATTGATATCTTCTGTGGTCTTCTATTCTTATTAGCTTTTAATACATTCTTAGATAATCATGCACCATTCTTGTAACCACTCCCATTATATACATCACATATTTTTCCATCATTCAAAATATGTTTGCAGTATAAAAATTCTTCTAGATCTATGGATGTTTCTTCTTCTTTTCAATATTTCTCCCCTTTGATATGAGATTTATCTATGGCTTTTACATTTAAGGTATTATACCAAAAATCCATTATATAATGCCCAAATCTATTGTATCACAAACATTGACCCACACATCTTGACTTCTTGATATATTCTATATTAGATTGCTGAGACTTATTCTTGATTTGTTGTGATCTATCTAGGGAACCATGTTCTATATTATTATTTCTATCCACCCTCTCCATGGTGGTAGGAATCTCATCACTTTTCCTCATCCATAATTTTTTAGAGTTTTTCTTCCAACCTATACTTTTTATAGAAATAGGTTTAGAAACATTAGTACAAGATTCCATGGATGGTACCTTCACTTTCTCAGCTTCTTGTGATAGATAAATGAGTGAATCCATGATATTATTATCAAATTTTGAAGTTATTTTGACAGTATAATCCTCAAGTGAGCATTGAGTACTAGAAGCAACTCTTTCATTATTTTTTAGAGACTCAATATGTGTCTTATCAAGATTGGTCAACTGAGCTTCCAACTCTAGACATCTCATATAGAGAATGAATTTTTGGTCTTCAATCATAGTAATATTATATTCAAAATCCTTATTCAATCTCTCAACTTCCTCTTCATGCATATTTACTTTTTTTTTCTAACAAAGAGTCATGTTCCTCGATCTTCTTGAAACTTTCTTCCAGATATAAATTTTTTACTACAATGCTCATTTTCTATTCATCTTAAAGTGCATAGATCTTCTCTTCTAGAGTCTTATTGACTCCCACTTTATCCTAAACTTCTTTGATCCATTTTGAGGAAGTTATTAGAAATTCCCTATTTTTTTCTTTAAACACTCCAACCTGTCTGGAGAGATTTAGACATTAAAAAATTTCTTCTTGCAAGCCTTTCTCCAAAACATCATTTTCTTCTTTTAGCTGGGTGAAATATTTCTATATACATTGAAATAATCCACAAACAAGGGATGAATTTTCTTTAGGTATATCATGTAGAATATCTCTTAATATTCCAACAGAAAATTCTTGCGATGTTGTAGATTGATTCTCTTCACTTGTGCTAGAATTTTCATTATGATAATAGTTTTCAAATGTACTAAAACATATCTCCTGATCACAAGAGGTAGGAAGTTTGTCCATATTCTTGGTGAAAAAATGGGTCACCATCTCTTTAATTTCCATGCCTGATATGTCCTTATTTTCTGTATGGCATGAAGATATAGATACTTCCTCTTATTTAGATAATAGGGACTTCTTCTTCAGTTTTCTCTTCTCCTTCTTTTTCCTATTCATCATGGTTTTGGTAGATATAGAATTATTCTTAGAGATAACTAACTCTTCATCAAAACTGCACTTCATTGTTGACTCATGAAATAATCCAAAGTCTTTAAAAGAGAATATATTCAATGAATAGAATCTAAAAGTGGTGAACATGTCTATCTGATACCAATTGAAAGGACCAGTTTGGGATATGCCTAACACTGAGAGGGGGATCGGTGTTGGGGACTTTTTAAAAAAATTTCTTCTTTTTTATCCCTGTACATTTTGACCTGTTAGGATCTTGATTCTCTTATTCTATTTTTCATATTTCATGCAATTATATGAAAGCAGTAAAAATATGCACAAAATATTTTTATAAGGTTTACCACTCAATAAGAATAGCTACATCATTGCTGTGTATGGTAACGAATAGTGCACAGATTCTCAAATATAATATAGTAACTGTTATAGTGGTTCACTAGGAAAAAAATCCTCTAGTCTCTGTGGATCGCTACACTTGGAGGAGGGAAGTAAAAAATCACTTCCCATTGTTTCTCCCTACACTCAGAGGGGGGAAGTGAAACAATCCTCTTCCAAATTTCAATAAGTAGGATATACCCTTACTCTCGATTCTTCTTTATACTGTCAATATAGAAAGTCCCTTGAAGCCTCTAGCTTGTTATTTATACTTCCACTGAAGACAGTCTCTTGTAGCCTCTAGTTGGTTCTTTATACTGCCTCTGTAGAAATTCTTCTCTCTGTTAAAAGATTTTGTAACACCAAAAGAATCTTCCACCCATTGAGACATATTGGATGCTATAACTCTACTTTGTTCTTCCATAACCTACTTCTTCTCCTTGTTACTTACTTACCAGCATGCAAGTAACCGAACTCTTCTTTCTATGCTGAAAACATGTAATCTTCAAACTCTTCTTCTTCTACTTCTTCTTCTTCTTCTGCTTCTTCAATGAAAAACTAGCTACACTGAAACCTTATATTCTTCACACATTCTTTTTCAGTGAAAAACCATGTACATTGAACTCTTATTATTATTATTGCTAAAATCACAATTTCTCTTTGTGATTGCTAAATCAATGAAGTCCATATCAACTTAGAATCATCACATTTGACCAGAATCTAGTAAGAACTTCTAGAAAAACTCATAGCTTACGCGCCAATCCCTACTTTGGCGCCACCCTACTTGTGCGCCTCCTGGCTTGCATGCCACCAACAACATGCACGCCAAAGTTGTAAAAATATCACAACTTGCATGACACTTCATGAATAGACACAACACACTTGTTTCAAACAACTCCCATCTTTCATGCAACTTATAACTTGCATGCCACTTCTACTTGTGTGTCACTTTTGTGCATAACACACAACTTATGCGACACTTCAACTCGTGTGTCACTTTCTACCACTTGCACGTCTAGAGTTCAAATTTTCTCTTAAGTGTTGAACATCATAAAATAAGGAGTATATTCATCTATTTATAGTTAGTTTGGTTAATTTCATGCCACATAAACTTCTACGCCATTCCTACTGGCACGTTGCTCCATCACTTGTGCACCGCTCCATCACTTTCACGCCAATTTATTTCCTTTTTTGAATTTTAAAATAGTGAGGTTGAAATATGACTTGTGAAAAACATACACTTTCACACTGATTTTAATTTTCACCACTTTTTTACTTGTGTGCCTCTTTTGACTTGCATGCCACTTTCTTTCCTTTGTCATATTTTGATGTGATGATCTTGAAATATGAGTTGTATACAACATACACTTGTGCACCACATATACTTCCACGCCACACTTTCATGCCATTTATAATTTCATGTCACTTTATTTACTTTTTAAAAAACACTTATTTACTCCCCCTATCCTTAATAAGTATTTCATCAAAAGTTCTCCAAACTTATGATATTTGTGAAATAAAAATCAGCAAAGCATCGTCATAGTTTTGGAGGCTTGAGGCTTCTTCAAACACCATCACTATTTTAAACAATGTATCACCTTTGATACATGTATTTATAACTTTAAGAACAATGTAATGATCATCAAATTTTATGGAAATGTGTAATGTATGACCATCTTATAATGTAAATCCATTCCACACTCTCTCTTCTTCTTCAACCATCATTCTCTACTTCAAATCCTCATTCTTCTTCAATCCTCATTCTTCATTAATCATATTTAGATAGATGATACTTCACCATTATACTCCAATAATCCTAAAATGGATGATAATTCTCAATTATTATTTTTTGTAAACAATGTGTCACCTTTGACACAAGTTCTTTGAACTTAAGATCTGTTCAAAAACTATCTCAATTTCATTCTCCATCAACTATGGAGTTCTTCTTCGTCTCCTTCTTCAGTTAGAGTTGTATTGACAACTATTGACAAAAAAATACAACTTCACACTCAAAGTGGTCCCAAAAATTTCTCCACTTATGCCATTTGAATTTTTTCCCCAACTGAGGGAACTTCATCCAAAGAACATCCAGGGGAGTAACATCTAATAAAATAAATTACAATGGAATAAATTCTAGTGGAATGATATCATTATCTTTATTTATATCTTCTCCAACTTCATGATGTGAAGAAAAGAGTGAAAAATATTTTTGAGATTCTAATATCAATAAATCTTTCCCATTTCCTATGAAATCAAGATTTCTCCTAAGTGGAATATATTCAATAATGTGTTCTTAAATAGTAAAAAAGGATATAACAAATCTCGTAAACTGTGAAGCTCTTACCTTTTGAGAATTCATTTTATTTTTATTTTAATCTATTAATTTTCAGTGAACATTTTCTCTTAAAGGTTTATCATCAGCCTTATACAAACAAAAATATGGATTACTAATAAGTATTTTTTTTATTTATTCTTATTTATCTCTTTATCCCTTTGTATCTAAGATTAGATATGCTTTTCAACCAACTTTTGAAATTCATATTTTAATGATTCTAATATATGCAATGATTTTTTCTGTATTAATTAACCTTCTATAGCCTTTTTATGTTTTGATGGGATTTACTTAATAGTATATGAACCTTTTAGCCATTTTCACTTCTCCCATGATTTATTGGTTCTATTATCTCTCCCTCAAATTTCATCTTAATATATTTTTAATCTATTACTAAATTTACATATAATAAATTTCTAAAAAAATTCTTCTTAATGAATTCATAAACCAATCTCATTTTAGAGATAGTACCAGTGTTAATAATGTTTTCCTTCAACCTCTCAATTAACTCTTGATTTTAATTCTTTATTCTTTATAAAACCCAAAAAGGGCCCTATTAATAATCCATGGAAATTAAAATTAATTTAATATTACCATTATGGTATATATGGCTCTAGTATAAATCCATTTAAACTTCACTAGATTAAATATTCTAATATTAACTTGGAATTATTGAAGATAGAAGTCATGAATCTTTATTATAAATATATCTTCCTTCCTTAGTAGTATAAATTATTGAATCCACTAAAATATAATTATAGTTTCAATTGGTTAGTGATTTAATTTTTATACCCCTATATTTGTGACAAACATACTTTTTTTAGAATCACTTGTTACAAAAGATCCATTTACTTTTAGTGAATTATGAACAAAAATAAGAAATTTTATTTCAAACAAAAGCTACAAAAATTCATCAAATTGAAAACTCCATCATCATAATAGGTAGATAGAGATAAATTTATATTACCCGTAGTTATAGAATTGTGGCTAACCTAGAGGTAACTCCCAAGTAATCAATGTCTCTTATCCTACTAATATTCCAAAAATATTTTGGTGTTTTTTAATATTTAACTATTTTCAATTAAATTAGAAAGGGAACATGATGATGGAATCGAAATAGTAAAATAGTGAATTAAAAATAAGAAAAAAAAGAGAAATGACATGTAAGAGGAGAAAAATGTTAGTGAGAACAAGACTAGATCCAAGTCAATTCACTCTTCAACTACCCATTATAGACCTACTAGAGTGAAAGACCAATCAAAATCAACCTCACTTAGTGAATATTCAATTTTTTCTATGGAAAAATCTCTCTCACCTAGAAAAGTGAACAAAAAAACACATACCCACTTCTGGTGCATGAGAGTTATACAAAAAGTAAAATAATCACCCAATCTAACCACATTATCCATGAATCTCTTACTAGATGAAGTGATAATTTTGAGATCATCAGTCACACATCCTATCCTAGAGTCTCAATAAAGTAACTAAATGAAAAAGGAGGAAAATGATGGGGAAAGAGAAGTAAATACTTTATGTGGGTGGTTATTATGTCACACCACCACTTACACCGTCACTGTCTTATAGAGGTAAGAAAGAATAGGATAATCAGCATAATGTCCAAATCTTCAAAAAATATTAGAGATTCACTACATAGTTTTAGGTTTGCAAATTAGTTCTCAATTTTTAGAGGTTTGAGATCAGAATACTCAAGGAAAGAATAAAAAACAATCAATAAGTATTTATAATCGAGAAACAAAATTATAAAATAAAAGTAAGAAGGAATTATAGAATTATATCAAGGTCACATGAATCAAGAATTTAGGGATTCCTACCATGTACTGTAATGAGGAATCATAGATCTTAATATGTATACTTATTTAAAAATAAAATAGAAAATAATGACAATATAATATTACAAGTAATTAAAATCCATGTGGTGTGATATCAGGTTCTTGTCATCAGCTTCCAGTTAAGCCATTGTGAGTGGAGTAATCCTCCAATAAAAAACTATGAAATAACAAGATGGTATTGGATTAGGTAGAAAGTGATCTCATAGTTTACTTCACCCCATGATATGTTTCCCCAATAAATTCTAGAATCTTTATAGATCCCCATTTTTTAGTTCTTTATTTTAGATTTTTATATCCACCCATGCATTTTAATTTTCATTTTTCATCATGACATGGATTTATACCTGAAAATTTTAATCCATTTTTTGATCCTTGAGAAGAAAAAACCATGCTCGAGTTTTATTTCCACATAGTGGAACTACCCTTCAGTGTCCACTCAAATGTGGGCACTTTTATTTCTTGAAATCGACCTTGAATTCCTTATATGGTCATCCTCGATCAGAATTGCATTATTCTTTGGTGGTAGTTTGGAGCTATAGCTCATTTTGGATCCCACATCAGTTTGAGATTACTTATTTGGTCTCATAGAGATCTCAAGATTGGACCCCTCCACACCAAGACATTACACTCCACTCAGGTGACTCCAGTGGCATTGGTGTTGAACCTATGCTATCCATCTAGGAAACAAACAATCCCACCACTCGACCACCGCCCACTTTTTGTTGACTCCTAGTTATTCCGAAGAACAACTGCCCCCATCTTACAACAGTTGCTCACATAGAGTTGTCTAGGGCTTTAAACCCAGTTCTTTCATGATTTCAATCACCCCAGGTTTGATTCAGATAGTCCTAACATCTCCCATGTTGAGAAACCTAAAAAAATTCATATTTATTTACCCTCTTATTTGATTGTCGAATTGTTTTATTACTCAAGATTTGATTCAATGAATATAATCAAGAACCATGTTCATTATTCCATCCTTGTTAATTATAAAAAATCCAACATTTACGTTCTTTAAAATATTCAATTCATAGTGACTGTCACCCACAATGAAAATAGAAGATCTTTGGTTCATTCAAATGGATTTGAAAAAGTTTCATGGGGATTCATTGAGGCTTTTTAACGAACATCATGTGCACACCATACCTCATCTAAGAAATTGGAACATTATGATGATTTGAGGTCTCTAATGCCTTATTCAGATAATTATACAACAAACAAACAAAAACTAAAAATGATTTAATGTATATCTGGTTATAATCTTCCATCGTACTAAAGAAATTTAGTCAGGTTTAGTTTAAGTCTCAAAACACATCCAATGCTTAGAATCAGAGTAGTAATCATCAATTTTTCTTGGTTCAATATCAACCAGTTTAATCTAAAATTGGTTTTCTATTTTTATAGCTCATTATCTCTTTTTTATCATTAGTGGATGGCAGAATACTATGCCTTAATTTTATAGTTCTGATCACACCTATTTAATAATAACTCATACCTGAATCCTCAAAGCTATTCATCTACTTCAAATTTCCAAGATAAATTCCACACAATCCTAAATACACATTATTATTCAATTCCATTCATCATCCTGTAGTTTATTTGGACTCATCACTTGAACCAACTTGAAAAATATATGTTTTTACCATCCCTAATGAGATTCAGTTGATTCATGTCTCATTTCCTATTCATTTCTATCAACTAACAACTCAGGTTCTTTAGTGATTCATCGACGACTCAATAATGAATCGAGATTAGTCATTTGTTTATTTTAATTAAAATTGTTTCAGACTTCCCACACGTTCGACTATAGAATCTAGGGTTAGTTAACCATGGTTGGTTCTAATAGGCATGTGGATGATTTTTCAAGCACACATGGTAAAACCAATATACTTTATGTTTAATATTTTTTCTTTCAGTTAGTACATGATATTGAAGTTTTTTGTGGTATTCTTTCATGATAGGATGGTGATTTAGGCATGATTGGTTTAGACTTTATCTTATGGTCACTTACTCTTCGAGGAGTGATCAATTTTATTTTATCATGTGGTTAGTTGGGAATAGTCACGCGATAGGTTACACATGGTTAGTTAAGCGAATGTGGCTTAATTATTGTGGTCAGTTCACACTTTATGAAAATTTAGACATGTAGTCTCTTTTTTCATGTAGTACCTTTTTTTATAGTTAGATAGATGACCATTCCTCTTTCATGTAATTACTTGGGGTGTTTTTAAAAATTTTACACATGATGTCAGTTGAGTGATTACATGACCATTCTTCAAGATAGGTTTCCAATGTTTTTTATTGGCCCTAAAAAACTAAAAATCCAGAACTTATTAAAAATAATTAATTCAGAACAATAAATTATTTCAACATAAAATAATCAATAAATTTTCGAATCCATAATTAAAATAGAATTTCACAAAAATAATTTTAAAATAAAAAAACATTGAATTTGAAAAAATTATTACTAAAATATGAACCTCATCCAAAATAACTATAGAATTTTTTTTCAATGATAAATCAAAAAAATGTTTCTTCTTAAAATATTTTTAGAAAATGAAACCAAATAAATTTAGAAATAAGGATCACCAAAAAGTGATTTTATCAAGATTTTCAATAACAACTAGTTTTCAATCAAATTACCAATTATTCAATAATTCTACTTTAAAAAAACATTTTTTACTTTTAAAACACAACTAATTATTCAAAAGAGATTTGTAAAAAAATTGAAGTAATTTAACATAATATTCCCCCACACTTAATCCGATATAACACAAATTTATATATTTACAATAAGACCTAAATAATATGATTATATCACATAGGTCTAAATACACACTATAAATAAGGAAAATATCTAAACCATCAATTTGAAAAAAAATCATGTTTCCTATAAGAATTAATGTCACTGTCACACTTCCATCAAAAATCAAGTATGTGTTCTAATAGTGTAGAAATATTAGATTTAATCCGAGTTAAAACTTTTACAAGAATTACATTCCATTTTTTCTATCTCCTAGTTTCATAAAAAAAAATATACATTTTCCACTTCTTTAATACAAATCAAATGATTTTCCTCTAAATAAATTTCCCCGTATTCATTTAGGTTCAATTTTTCTTTCACATAAAATAAATCATTTTAGAAACTTAGGAATTTTTATTTGAAGTTTTCCTAGAAATTTATGTGAAAGTTACAAGTTGATTTATTTATTTACACTCACAGTTCTTTACTTATCAATGATTCACCATGGGACCCTAATTTACCATTTTTCTCTAGTTTCAAAGGATTTGAATGATTATATTTTTAGTAGGATCCCTAAGGTGTTTGGTTCAAAAAGTCCAAGTTTCTATATTGGAGTTTAAACATCAGTTTCCTTCATGTTATAATTCTATTTCCACACAAATTAATCCAATAACACTTTCTTTACTTGTCTTAAAACAAAATTACCATAAACACAATGGATAAAATTCACTCAGTAATCATTAAAATATAGAAATTTTATAACCAATGAAATTCCTCATAAAGGGATTGAAATTTTACTCTAGGAAGGATACATTGGATTTAAATTTTCCTAACCTAAAAACACACAAAAATGGAATTTGTTGATAGGGATAAGATCCTAAAATTATGGTGAAAGTGTGTATTTTTTTAATATTTTTGTGGGTTTTTGTTTTAAAATACACTAAAGAAACTTTAAGGAACATTTTAAAACCACTATACCCTACACTAAAAACCCAAAATTTTCTATAATGCTGAATCCCATGGTGGAAGAATAATAAAAACACTTTGGTTCAAATTTGTTTTAAATTTTTCAATAATGATAAATTATATGGTCCCCTAAAATTTAAAAAAAAACTTCCCACACAACTCAATAGTGAAAAATTTAATTGAATGCTCAATATTTTCACTAGAACCACTTAATAAAATTCTAGAATATAAACAATATTTTCTAGAGAAGTCTAATGTAAAAAAATTTAAGTTCATAATAATTTTAAAAAGACTCCCGGTATGATCATTCATAAATTTTTTCAATTAATGATTATCACCAGAGTAGTAGTGACCATAAGATTTGACAAACAATTCATCTTGTTAGACAGTACCTTTAGAAAATGTTTGAAAAAAAATTCAATCCACAAACAATAGAAGTGTTTGAGGAAAATGATGGGAAATAACCAAAAGTAAATAATATAAAAAATGAATCCCATGGTAGTATAAGATTTAAATGTTTAATTTTATCCCAAATATATCCTCTATTTGTTTTTATTGAGAAAGTTCTCTAGTTTCACTATAGAAGTTGCAAAATTTGAATTAGGGAGTTGATCTATTATGTTCCAAATTTCTTCTCCCATTGATCATGAAATTCCATATGATTCTTCCATGGCTACTCATTTTTCATTTTGGTGCCTTTAAATAGTCTTTCATCTTGTGGATTAACTACCTAGTTATTTTCTATAATAAGATAAAAGACACTTAAAAAAGAAAATGTAAATGAAATCATGAAACCAAATTAACATAATATTATCTTGGGGAAACCCTACAAGGTGTTATATATTTATACTATCCATAGTTATAAAGTCTCTTTGCTCTACTCAGTCTAAAAGTGGTTATATCTTTTTCCTTAACGACAATAAGATGGTCTTCTTTCTAAGTTCATCATTGTTTAAATTATAAAACTTATTGAGTACCCCTTGGAAAAAATCAAGCTATTCTCACTCCCCAATATATTATCTTTTGTAGAAAAATGGAAAGGGAAATAGTATGTAGGGTATCTTCCATTTTTCTTAATCTTTCGGTGTGTTCTACACGGGGTGTGGAAATTGATCTCTAGGATGTGTATTGTCTTTTGGTTGAGTCCAAAACAATATTTTCTATTTGAATGTAAAAATATATTAACATCATATTTAACCCAATTTTTTCAATATAACACACCATCGTCTATTTTAATAGATCCCAAACATTAATTATCTACCCAAACTAGGCGTTCCTGAAATTCCTGAGTAGGTGAAGCCCTCTCAAGATTAGTCAATACCTTTGGGAGTGTGAATGGGGTAATAGAGTGGAATAAAACCTCCTCCTACCTATATTTGAAATAAACTACCCCATAATTGTAATCTTACATAGAAAAGGACTGGTGTGTCAATATGGTTTTATCTGTTCCAATATTTAACAATATTTATCTAATTGAGGAGTTAATAAATGATCTTGTAAAGTACCATAAATAAAATTATGTTCCAAATTGTTTCTAGATTCCTGAAATTATTCTTGACCCATCTTCTTCTAACCCTTGAATAAGTTATAATTATGTGGATATTCTATTTCCCTCCTTTAATCAAAGTGTATGTCAATTTAAAAAAGTGGGAACCTCCACGTATTCTGTAAGAAACTCATTGAAAAATTGTAAAAACTACTTAAGATCTTTAAATAAGGATTCCAGAAGATGTGATTTCAGGTCTTATTTAAATTATTCTATTAGGTATTTAAAATATTATTCACTCAAAATATTATATTGATTCATAATTTTATATACAATAACTTAAACAATGTCCTCTGTGGGTCATAGAGGATTCCTCATTTTTTTTAAATTTGAAGTTGAAAACCAAAAATAAAAAGTTAAAGAATCACTAAAAGAAACACTTATTACTTGAAAATGGAACCAAAATTTGATGAATACCCCATAGTAAGGGGTTTTCAGAGATACATTTATATTCTACCTAGAGATTTCATGATGGCCAACCCATGAGTTTCCCTTAGAGAAGAATTGCCACTTATCCTAATTATATTCTCAATTTTTTTCTTTTATAATATGTAAAAGTATTAAATAAAATAAAAATAAGAACATAATTATGGAAACAACATAAGAAAAGGGTGAAGTGAGAATAGGAAGAATAGGGGAATAACAAAAAGTAAGTGGATAAAAAGTTCAATGAGAACAAGGGTAGATATAGGTCAATTTACTCTACAACAACCTATCATAGACCTACTAGATTGAAATTCCAAAATCACTCAACCTCACTTAGTTAATGTTCAACTTGTCTTGTCACACATCTATATCATATTGAAAAATGATCATACATGAACAGAACCAATTATGGTGCATGATAGTTCTTCCAAATGTAAAAGAATAAACCAATAGAACCTCCTCATCCAAGATTTTTTTTAGAAAAAGTGATCCTTATGAGATCATCAATCACATATCCTCTCTTAGACACTCAATAGAGTCACTAAGTGGAAAAGGAGATAGATGAAGGGGAAATGGTAACAAATAATTCTCATGGGTAGTTTTTCTCTCATATAACCACTTAAATTTTCACTGTCTTCCAAGAGTAAGGAATAACACAATGACCAAAATGAAGTTTGAATTTCCATGTTGTATTATAAATTTACTCTCTAGTTATGGTACTATAATTTTTCTATCAATTTATATATTTTTAGGACCAAAACACTTAGAGAAAGAAGAATAAATAATCAATAAGTATTTACAATAAAGATCCATAATTATAAAATGATATGAAATGAAGAAGTAGATAATTAGATCAAGATCCTATGAATTGATAATTAAGGGATTCCTCCCATTTTAGATAATGGGGAATTATAAATCTCAATCCCTTTACTTATTTGAAAATTAAATTGAAAATAATGAAAAACTAATCTAACATGCCGTAAACATTCATGTGGTGAGTTCTCAAGTACTCATCAATAGTTTCCAGTGAAGTCCTAGTGAGTTCATTAATCCCCATCTAAGAAATTTCAATATACCCATGTGGTCTTGTCTTAAAAATCATGTTAACTTATAACTTTATTCACCCCTCGATCAATTTACTAAATAGATTAGAAAAATCATCTAGGATCACCATCTTTGAATTATACATTTTAGAATTTTGGGGCCACCCTCTCATTTTAATTTCCATTTGGAACAATGATGCTACTTTGGACCCATTCTGTTGATATATTTTTTGTGCCTTGAGTAGCATAACCCATTCCAAAGTTTCATATCCAAGCAGAAGAAATACCCTTTTGTGGCAATTGAAATGTGGGCATTATTTTTCCACTAAATAAACCTTGGATTCCTTATCTTGTTATCCTCAATTAGCCTTGTATAATTATTTTCTATTGATTTTACATAATTATTGAATTCAGATCCACTCTTGGTTTGATATTCCTTCTCTTATCTCATAATATTGACTTAGACATGCCCAAAATCTCAACTATTATGAAACCTTGGAAGGAACGGATTAATTTTCCAAATTATTTTGATAATCGTATTGAACTCTTCCCCAAGATCTATGTCAATAACCATAATTGAAACCTATATTTATTTTCAAGAGTTTTTTATCTATGAAAATATTACATTTAATTCATTTGTAATTTTTGATTATTAGTGAGGATTGTTGATCATGTACTGATTCAATAATTTTGTTAATTTATTTTTTATTTTGATTCTCAAAAACACCCATATTTATATTACAAATGAAGATTATTTTATGTGAATTTTAGGAAGATAATATGTGGTGGTATATTTATTTTGGAAATATAATCAAGTTATTGATCCAAGAGAAATATTTCTGGAAGTATTATGGATGTGTTTGGAAGTATTCTGGAAACACTATTCATACCCTTTATTTGTAAGTGTAATGTATGGTTCAAAAACCCTATATTTTAGATAACACATATGGATCATAAACTATACGTTTTTGTAAACTTATAGTTCAACAACCCTATATTTTGAAGGAAACCAATGTCTAGAAGTTACCTTAAATTTGAGAATAGTAATGTATTGTTCATAAACCCTACATTTTGATTTTTTTCATTAGGTGAAGGAACCATACATTTGACTATCCAACAACAGAGTTTCAATTTCAAGATATTATCCATGATTTCTACAAAATTTTCACTAGAAGTAAATATTTGTTAAAATATATTTTAGTACTGATTTAAAGGATCACATTCAAGAGAATTAATCATTTCTATTCTTATGTGAATATATAATTCTCTTGAATGTTTTGAAATTAAAATATTTATGATTTATTTTGAAATATTTATAGAGTTGGTTTGACTTAGAATAGTTTGACCTATAATATAAATATCAAGACCATCTTCATTGAAAAAAATATATTAGATATAAAATATAAATATACACAAGGAAAAGATGTGTTTGAAAACAACAAGTTTTTCATTTCCTTTAGAGCTACACTTTGGAGACATACACGTTTTGATCTATCTAACCGACTAACTATTGTTGCTATCATCTCTACTGCATCTTATTATTAAATCTTCTTTTAGAATATCGATGAATCATTTTTAGAGATGAACTTTAGAGTCATAAATTTTTACACATCTATCCTATGTTTTCTCTGTTAATGCTTTAAGAAAGTATATACAATGTTGAAGATCTATCTGATTATATGGATTATTAGAGATCAGAATACATCTGTTCATTTCTTCTGTGACTATGAAATAAAACCTATTTTCTCAATAAAATCATTATCTATTGATTTATTGGAGTTTCAATTGATTGAAATTAGTCATGGTGGAGTGTTAACTTCTTGTACTAAACTCTGGACTTATGGTTCCTTGTAAAAGAACCAGAAGGCCCTATAAAATACTTGTAAGGTTTCAACTGCCTACACTCAATTGTTTTTAATTTAGAGGTCTATAGATATAAGAACTTATAATTAAAAATAACCAAGTTCTTAGACTAGTGAATTGATGGAGTGGACTAGGGAATCTCTGTGCCTTGAACCACTATACATTGCTATGTTATTTTCTTTATTTATTTCCACTGCTCACTCATATTTAAGAGAGAAAGAAAAATTCACTATATAGGAAGATATTTTATCTGAATCTATCAATGTTTTGGAAAAAAAAATTCCCTCCCCTCTTATGTCATTTTCTTATTCATAGCCACCATGACCTAACACGTGGAATCAAAGGCAGTGAACTAGTGGTATATTTTATTCTTAAAAATTATTTTGATTCTACATGATATCAAAAAGTAATTGTGATCTATTCATTTATTATTCTATTTGATTATAACCAAGTTCTTAAAATGTTTTTACTCCTATGAAAAATCAAGAATATTAATTGGGTTTAACAAGCATGAGTTAAACATTCAGATAAAGACATCTTGAAATGAATGATTCTAGAGAATTTATATCAATGATTCATGCTCCTTATTTTAATACTGATAATTATAGATACTGGAAATATTGTATGATTATTTACTTGAAAAATCATGGAATACGGGTTTATTTAAAAATTGTTAAGCATTAATATATTCCTATGGAATATTTGAAATATTGGTATGATGAGAAAGAAAATGAATATGATCTCAATTAAAAAACAATGAATGAAATTGTCTATGGTTTCTGAACTGATGAGTTTAATTGAGTTTCTCAGTTTTACAATACATATGAGATGTGACAAGTGATTTTTTTTGAATATTAATGTACTAAAAATATTAGAAAAATAAGGTAAAATAAAATAAAGATAAATTTTGATACTTTCAAAGTGCATTAGGATGAAAATACCACTCAAATGAATGGGATATTGATAGAAATTACCAATAATGTTGTTTCTTTAGGAGATCCAATTTCACAACCAGATTTAAAATTAAATTTACTTAGAGTACTAAATTTTAAGTGGAATGGAATACTTGTAGTTATATGTTAGTCTACACCAGTAAAACATTTAGCTATGAATGAATTGATTGGTACTTTAATGATGTATAAAGTTGAGATGCAGAATGAAGTAGAAAGGTATATCAAACATGAAAAAGATGCTCTAAAAACTACTATGAAGGAATAATTTTATTCAAGTTATCCATACTTAGACAAATATTTATTAGATCTTACTAAAATATTTGAAAAACTATATAAAGTTTAAAATAAAGGGACTGAAGAAAATACCTTCTATGAATATAAAGAAACAGTTCATACAAAGGATAACTATCGTTAGTAAAATCTCAAAAGAAATACAACTATTAGTGAAAAGGATATAAAAGTATGAAGGCTACTTGGAGTGATTCTTCTGAATCTTATTCAGATTCTAAGATAGAGAATAAAAGTAAAATGATATGTCTTATGGATCATACTGATGAGGTGAAATCTTTGTACTTTCAAAACTCTAATTGTGAAAAACTTTCTTATAATGAATTAAATAGGTATTTATTTATTCCAGAAGACAAATATTAATAATTTATAAAGATTATTGAAAAATTATAAAATCTTATGATGCTTCTCTATTAGATAAAGAAAGTTTTTCAAAACATATTTCATATTTAAAATTAAATTCTTCTAAAATATATTCTGATCTACAAGAAATTAAGGTTAAAGAATTATTGACCGAATTTGATACTTTAGAAAAACTTCTTGTAAACTGATAAAAGGAGAAAATTATTTAAATTAGATCATTGGTAAAAATAAAATTTATAATTATAAACTTGGAATATGAAGTGATGTTTAAACACTAAAATTACAAAGGAATTATTTTGTTCTTGGATCAAATATAAAAATCATGTCAACTATTAAGTGTTTTATTATAGTATTAAAAGAAATTATACGAATGACTATTGCTTTAGAAAACCTCATATTTCTAGTGTTAAAAAAGTTTGTTGTTCAAAATAGTTGTTTAACTTGAATAATAGAATCTCTATTAAAAATAATCAAGTTTGGTTACCAAATAATTTAATTGTTAACACAGTTGGACACAAAATCATATGAAAACTAAAAGGAACTTGTATTTTATGTTCTTTTAGGAATACACTACTGAGATAAATTATTAAATCTTGAAGTGGTTTTCTATTTAGTGTACAGAAATATCAATCTTTAAAGAGTGATCAACTTTGAAGTAGATTATTATCAAAATAAATATCTTTAGAATTGGAATCTATAATCCTTGAAGTATTTTATTACTATTTTTCATATATGTTTTTATTATATTAACTAATTTATATAGGGGAGATATTTTTTATTACTCGTTGAAGAAAGTCATTAAAATATTGAAATAATTTAATTTTTTGCTTAATGTTTTATCCATTTGTTTTCATATTGTTCTTGAGAAAAGTTTTATTTTATTAAAATTAATTTTCAAAAATTAAATTCTATAATGATTATTCTGTATTTTTTCAACTCGAGAATGTTAAGTATCGTATGTAATGTGTTAGAAAAAACATATAGTTTTCTATTTAAAAACCAAGAACCTTAGTTTTAAAACCTTTTAGATTATGTATCTATCTTATTTGAACTATCTTGTTCAAAAGCTTCTGAAAGATAGAAATTGTAAGATAAAGAGATCATGTACTTCAAGTTTAGAAGAAATTATTTTACACAAAAGGTAAAAAGTTAATTATTCTAATTTAGAAAATTAAGTTTTGTATGTTAAATATTCATCTGTATGGTCATATGAAATAAATAAGGAAGCTCTTGGTTCGGAAGAACTGGAAGTATCTTCATCTCAAAAATCTTATGAAAAAATGATTGTTTTAAGTCAATACCTTGAATGAAGAAAAAGTGAAGTTACAAGATGATTTTAATACCTCTATAAAGTTGTATAGAGAACTAAAAATGGAATATTATAATGTTAAGGAAAGTTAAATTTCAAAGAAAGACATGGAAATTTTTAAAGTATAAGTGCTAAATCAGAAGTTATTTCTCAGCAAATAAGATATTACTAAGTTGGATCATGATAAGATGAAAGTGTTATTGGTTAAAAAATATTATTCATCCTTATGATATCAAAGAATAACAGATTTTCAAAATAGAATATGGGAACTGTCAAAAGTTTATCTTTTTTAAGTAAAAAGGTATGAAGCTTGGATAGTTTAGATGAACCGTCTAATCCTTCATAACAAACTGATTTTAGTTTCTTTATATTATTTAAAATCAATATTATATATATCTTATTTTTAATATATTTTTAGTAAGAATATGTGTTTTAAGTTTTATCATAATTTATTTTTAAAACTTTATACCTTTATTAGTTATTTTACATAAGCATATACTTAATATTTTATTATCTCATTACATATGGAAATCTTGGCTAAGTAATTTTTTTCAAATATGGCATGTACAAATATTAGATGAAATTATTTTTCCTTGAAAACGTTTTAAGTCCATGAATATCCTATATGATATGACTTGGGGGTACTTGTTAGAAATCTTTTCAAATTTATTTTTATCAAGTAGATTTCTAAGCTATTTAAAATGTTTGTTTCAAATCAATCTTTTATATTCTCCTTGATTACATATTTATATCATTTTTAAGGTATCAAGAATTTTGTGGCACTTTATTTTACTACTATATTTTTGGTGACATGAAAAGAGGAATAGGTTTATGGTTTTAGTTTACATGTTTTTTGTCATGGGGAGAATTTTGAGAAGCTTATATATAGATTATATAAAAGAGATAAAGTGGGTGATATTTATATAGATATGTATTTGTGAAATATTTATTATGTTAATTTATGGTTTTTGGTTATGGAAATTTATTCTTCAAAAAAAATGTTTTTTAATTTTTTTTGAATTATGTTATTGATTTAGTGGTAATAAAAAAAGGGGAGGTTGTTGATCATGTATTGATTCAAAAATTTCATTAATTTATTTTTTGAATTTTATTATCACAAACACCATCATTTATGTTACTAAGGGAGTTTCTTTTAAGTGGATTTAAAGGAGATAATATTTAGTAGAATATTTTTTTGGGATATATATTCAAGTGATTGATCCATGGGAAATATTTATTGAAGTATTATGGACATGTTTGGAAGTATTATAGAAACAATGTTCACACCTTATGTTTGTAAGTGTAACTATGGTTTAAAAACCATATGTTTGAGATAAATTTTTTGGATCATGAACCCTATGTTGTTAGGAATGTATGGTATTACAACCCTATGTTTTGAAGGAACCCTACATTTGAGTAATGGAAAGTATTTTTCATAAACCCTACGTTTGGATTTTATCATTACATAAAGTAACCTTACATTTGACTATTTTATAATGGGGTATTAATTTCAAGATATTATTTGTTATTTCTGAAATTGTTTCTCCAGAAGTAAATATCTATTCAAATCTTTTTTTAGAATTATTAAAGGCTCTCATTAAATGGAATTAATCATTTCTATTTTTATAGGAAGTTATGATTCTCTTGAAAGTTTTTGAATTGAAATATTTAAAATTTATTGTATGATATTTCGACATCTGGTTTGACCTAGATCTCCTCAAAAAAAATATAAATATCGAGACAATATTAATTGGAAGAAAGAGAAAAGATATACAACAGAATTATACATAAGGAAAATCTGTGTTTGAAAACAAAAAGTGTGTCATTTACTTAAAATATATACTATGGAGACATACATGTTTTGATATATTTGATCAACTCATTGCAATTTCAATCATTTATGCTTCATATTATTTTTAAACTTCTTATACAAGGTTTAAAACACATTTGTTAGAGATACAATTTTGAGAAAAATAATGTTTAAACATCTATATGGTGTTTTCCCTATGGTTACTTAAATTAATCTTGTGAAACATTAAAGATCTATTTACTTTGGTGAATTAGTGGGGATCTGAATACATCTATCAGTTTATTCTACAACTATTAAGTAAAACCTTTTTTAAATCAAATAAATATCTATTGATTTATTGGATTTTTTTCTTCTCAAACTCTGTCATGGTGGAGTGTCAACTTCTTTTACTAAGATATTGATTTAAAATTCCTTATAAAATAACTATATGGTCTGGTAAAATATTTTTAATGTGTCAAATTCTTATACTAAGATTATTTTCATTTATAGGTATCTGGATAAGATGACCCACTAGTGAAAATACCCAATTTTGTGGTGTAGATAATTGGTGGAGTAGACTAGGGGATCATTGTGCCCTGAAACACTATACATCACGATGTTGTTTTATTTATTTATTTCCACTTCTAACATGTATTTAAGAGATAAAAAAGGTTAACCACATATCTAGAAAGGTGATCTGAATCTGTCAATGTTTTTGAAAAACACAATTCACCCCCATCACGTGTCTTTGTCTTCGTCATATACATTCTAACTTAACAATGATCGCTCATGATCATATTGGGTGAGATTAAGTGTATTAAAATGGATTCTCATGAGTATTATTGGTTTTTATTGAGACTTTATAAGGAATAAATGGTGCACACCCTTACTCATCCAAGAATCCAGTGCTTTGGGATGATTTGAGATCTCCACCACCTTCTTTAAATCATTATCCTGTAAAAAAATACTAGAAAACATTTGATACATCCCTAGTCTTCAAATTACATTGTAATGATTCATGCTCTATTATTTTTTGTAGAACTCTTTGAAATCATCCTATGGTAAGGATCTAGGTGGCAATGAACAAATTATACCAATTTAGTCATAGTCAGTTTCATCACAAATCAATTTACTATTTTTAAACATCAACATCTCTTCTTGATCATTATTAAATAGAAGATTATAATACCGATATTAAATAGTTCTAATCCACCATCTTTGATATAAACAAACTAAAATTGTTGAATCTCTCAATCTACATCATGTTTCCAATTTCTAATCTAGGAAGTCATAGTTATGCCTAATTATTGAATTCCATCTTCATGTTTGAGTTCATCTACCCATAGCACCAAAACTGGTTAAAAAAACATAGGTTTCAACCTTCTTCAATGATATTCAATTGGTGTGTATCTCATTTCCTATTCATCTCCATCAGCCTAAAACTCAAGATATTCAACAATTAATCAAACATTCAATAATGGATCAGGTCTAGAAATGTGTTCATCTAAATTCAAATTGGTCCAATATTCCTTCACTATCGACTATGGAATCTATATTTAGTTGATCAATCTAGGTTCTAAGAGGTTTGTGGTTGGTTTCTTAAGCATGTTTGATATAGGGATCTTCCCACAAGTTAAAGATTTGTTCTAAAATCCAATATATAAAGTCAAAGTTTTTCACTGTGGTTTTTCATGAACAGTTATAGATTTATATATGGTTGGTTGACACTTCTTCATGCAGTGGTAGGTTGACACTTCTTCATGCAGTCACTCTCTTTTCTAGGACCATTCTATTACACCCTGATTTTTTTTGCAATATTTTGATTTCTTCAGTAGATTTTTTTTCACACAACACTGAGTTTAAATGAACTATGATATTCTATTAACATGGCCATTATAACCTATACATTGAATTGGTGGGTATGACTAGGAATAACATTATTATGAAATGTTTTTATAAATTATTAGGAAATAAAAACTTAATTTTTAGTAATTTTTTTTTATTCTTCAAAAAATATATTTTCTTTAAAAAAATATTTCATTTATTTCTATGATAAAATAAATTTATTTAATTTTGAAATATTGAAAAATTTTATTTTGAAAAATAAAAATCAATTTTGAAGTCATAAATTCAAAATTATCTTATGATTAATTTTTTAGAGATTTTTAAAATGTTTTAAATTTTAATGATTGTGAAAAATATTATTCTATATTGAAAGCTGTATATTATTTTAAATCATTTAAAAATAAAAATTCTATTTTTAATTATTTTTAAACTTCCATTAGTTCCTTATGATTATAAATAATCTAATTTTTTTCTTTGAAATTAATTTATACATGAATTTAGTATAAAAAAAATTTATACTTAGAAGGTATTTTTCATAAAAATTGTATTTTGTTGTGTTTTAACATTTTAATTTTAAATTAAATTATGATACATTAGTGTTTTGATTTTTTGAAAAATGTTTTCTATATTTGGAATTATTAGGTCCAAATTTAAAAAATACACCAATTTAATTTTTGTTCTATAAATCCTTGACCCTAGTTACCCAGATTCGATGAATTATTACATAATCTTGGATGATCACAATAGATCAAGTACCGAAAGAACGATTATTTTAGTATCTTTGGAAGTAGTAGATACAAACATACGTTTCACATTAAATTATGAAATGTAAAAACTACCACATTGTGTCTCATTTGAACACACCCAAATACCTTAGCCTATTCCTACAGGTCAATCATAATATAATTCTTCACATCCAAGGAAAAATAAAACATAAGAAAGGGGTGAGCTTAGATGCTCAGTAAGGATAACAATATAGCAGAAACTATCATAAGAAAACATAAAAATTTAAGGAAATGTATAAGACTAAAATAAAAGCCTTTTAAACTTAAACATCAGTATAATATGGAAAAGATAAATCAATTAATTCCATTTAATTATTCATATGGATATTCTACTAGTCAAATAATCACAAGTAATATCAATAGATAATTTCATAATGGTGGAATGCATAATGTTGGACATCATAACCACATAGTCAATGCCTCGTTCCAAGACTACAAATAAGAATTTTTCAAGACCTTGTTCCAAGACCCTAGTTTGTCCCTTGATAGCTACCAATGCATCCAGAGGCTATAGTGGGCCCCACCTGTAACTTACTATGTCTTATGCATTCCTCATATGAAAAGGTTGAAACATAACATAAACATTCATATTAAAACTATCATTCGAAATATTAATACTTTAACCATAAACCGTGAATAGTATAAAAATAGAACTTACATAGTCCAAAATACCACAAAACCTTCAATACAATACGAAATATTTTATCATAATAAATCAACTTCAAACAAGTGTAAAATCCAACAAAGGATGTTGGTATAGATGAAATCCAAACTATTTGAGAGAAATATCTCTTTCAATTTTGAAATCACAGGTAATTATAAAAGAAAAAAATATTATTTTGAAAATATTCTTATAATCTTGTAAGGGATGCTTCGAAGGTGTTATAATGGCAGAAAATAGTCCCACCTTCTTTATAAGTTAAAAAACATTCTTTCCTTAATTTTTTGAAAAGGCCATAAAGTACCTTTTGTGGAAAGCGATAGAAATATTCCTCTCAAACCATTTTATAAATAGTAAAACATAGGTATAAATGAATTTAACCCATTGTCTAGTAAATAGTAAAAATGTTTCGAAATACATTTTTAAGAAACAGGGATGTGGATGATAAAGAAGTCTTAATGGATATTTACATATAAACAACCTCAAAAAATAAAGAGATAGTAAAAATAACCCTAACCTTGTAATTTTTCTTAGTCGAGGGTAAGTTAACCTACTATATAATGGTGAAATTATTCTTATTAAATTATATAATAACCAGAAACATAAATATGATATCATATATGATCTTCTAATATTTCTTTGTTTATGATATTTCAGTAGTATCATTTTTTTGGGTGTTACTGGATTCGTTTTCCATTATATGTTTTGTTATGTAAGTCATGTTTCTCATGGATAGGATTTATTTGATTCGTATACATAATGATATTAAGTTCTTAAACATTTTTTTAATCATCCAATGAAAATTATTCTTGAATGGTTATTATAGGAAACAAAATCTCATTGTGTTGTAGAGATGGTAATCCGTACGTACGTACGAGTGACAATATCATTCTATTAGTGGTGAAATCATATGTAATTGGATGATATATTATATATATTTAATCATTAACATGTTATATTTATTATTTATATCAGTTATACAAATTATTATACCCATACAAATAATGAAGTGTTGAATAAAAAACTACACCACGACGTTGAGACGGTAAGCCATACGTACGCACGTATAGTGACGTTTTCATTAATAGGATGGAAAGAATAATGAATATGGTTATACCATATTTGTAATAACATCTAAGTATGTAGAAGGTACTAGAGTTATTATTTTATTATGGACACAACAAATAAAGAGGAAGTGGAAGAAGAAAAGAACTTTGAAAGAGGTGATGAAGTAATTACCTCTTCTTTGGGTTCTTCATTTTGATTTGAACAAAAGGGATCCTTAGGTTGGATTTATGATAAAAGTAAGTCCTATTGGTTGAAGTGAGGGTAGTTGGAAGGATATTTGATTATATTTTGTCTGAGATAAAAGGCTTTGGATGTGTGAAATTAAGATAAGGTGAAGTACCCTTTTAAAAGATAGGTGAGGGGCACTTTAGTAAGAGCCTGAAATATTTTTTAGAAAATCATTTTCGGTTTATAATAGCTCCAAATTGATTTATTTCATGGGTAAGGTGTGTATGGGTAGAAATACTCTAAACAAATAGGATTTTGATATGATTAGGTAACCATATTAACCTTATCTTTTAGATTCAACTCTTGGTTAAATAGTTTAACTTTTACCATGTCTTCTTGTATTCTTACTCTATATTGTTAATAAAATTACTATAAACTACCAAGAGAACCTCAAGTGGTTTATTAATATATTATATAACATTATTTAATTCCTTTGGACAAACCAAATATTTTTAGGAATATTATATCATTTAATAAAATTTTATTTGTTTTTAAAAGTCATTTATGTCAATATTGACACTATTTAGTATTTGGTTTTTGTGAAAGTCATAAAAATTTGATTTCTTCAGAAAAAATCATTTAACAAACTCTAAAATGTCATATTTACCTAGAAAATACGTGGATGATATCAAAATATTCAATCTACATTTATTTTAATATTTATAATATCAATTATTTTAATCTTTCATTAATAAGGTAATTACTTCATCATCATTGTGTCATAAATAAATGTAATTAATGTCTAAAAATTATAAATAAAATACCATGATGTAGGAAATATTTTTATATTTATAATACATATTTATAGTAAAATTTATTTTATGTATAACCTTATATTAAAAATGGTTTAGTTATTAAACTTTGAATTTTACACTTTTAACTCTTCTTTAAATAAAATAATAATAAGTATCCTAATCTAATCTAAGTAGATCAAAGAGTATAATATTTTTGTCCTAAGGATAATTTTGGTCGAAATAAATTTATCCAATAGAAATAGGACACGTGTTGGGGTAATTATTATAACATTTTTTACCTTTAATCACACTATTTACTTTTAACCGTGGTAAATAAAATTCAAAAGTTACTATTCACCAAAAAATATTTTCATCCTATTGAACCATATTTTACTTACTAATATCAACATTTTCTCTTGGATTTTTGAAATTAAATTCACAAATCAGTAAAATTACATTTTATTCCAATTCAAAAATGTGCCTAGAAGGTGGGTAAAAGGGGTTAAATTGTTCAACAAAAATATATATATATATATAATCTTATTATAAAATGACTCCAATGAATTAAAATGGACTTAGATAGGTATTATTTATCTATTTTTACTTAAAATAAATTTAAATAAAATAAATAATTAGTTAAATAAAAAGTTGATTTTAAACAATAACGCAGTGTTTTTCATTATTCATCAAAAATTGAATATTTTCAAAAAAATTCCAAATATTCAACAAAAGATGATTTTGACATTCTGAAACCAAAAATGAAGTCCATTTTAAAACGAAAGTTTATAAAATTTTAAAAAATGGGTATTACTATTCATAATGGCTAGTTTTATTTGTCGTGGTGTGCTAGAACTCGAAGTTGCGTACAACGCAAGCAATTGCATTATTCAGAGAGAAGGGTACTGTAGAAGCTTGGGGTGTTATATTATCTCCTCTTTCTAATAATTTCATCCTAAAAATTTCTAGAATGTTACTGCATAAAAAGATTCAGGTGGTTCTTTATCATAAGTTTCTTAGGTTTCCACGTTGCCTCTTCCATTTAATGGTTTCTCCAAAAAACTTTTTCCAGATGAGTTGTCTAGTTTCTCAAAACTTGTTCTCTGATATCAAGAATCTTGACAGGCTCTTCATAATAAGACAAATCAGATTCTAGTTCTATTTCTTCATAGGTGAGTAGATGCATTAGGTTAGACATATATTTTCATAACAGTGATATGTGGAACACATCATGGACTTTGGAGACACTTGGCGGAATTTCCAAACGATAAGCTACAAATCCAATTCATTCTAGAATTTCAAAAGGTTAGATGTATCAAGGACTTAATTTACCCTTCTTACCAAATCACATAACACCCTTCCATGGATATACCTACAAGAAAACATGATCTCATACTTGAAATTCCAAATCCTTCTTTTTGTTATCGGTATATTTCATTTTCCTACTTTGAGATGCTTTGATGTGGGTTTGGATAATCTTCACCTCTTTCATTATTTCCTCAACAAGTTTTGGGCTTGCGAGTTTTCGTTCACCAACATCATCCCATCAAGTTGGTGTGCGATATCTCTTTCCATATAACGCTTCATATGGTTCCATCTGAATACTTGAATGGAAGATATTATTATAGGAAAATTTTACAATAGGTAAATACTGATCCCACATAACTTGACATTCAAGTAAGAAAGATCTCAACATGTCTTATAAGGTTTGAATAGTCCATTCTAATTGTCCATCAGTTTGAGGGTGGTAGGCTGTGATTAAATGAAGTTCAGTATCTAAATATTTATGATGACTTTTCTAGAATCTTGATATAAAATGGGGATCACAATTAGAAACAATAGATAGGGGTACACCATGATGTCTTAAAACTTCATTAATATATAGTCTTCCTAAATGTTCAAGTGGTAAATCTTCTCTTATAGCAAGAAAATGTGTTGATTTGGTAAGTATAAATAATAACCCATATTATATCATTATTTCTTGGAGTCTTTGGTAGACCCATGACAAAGTCCATCGTAATATCATGTAACGACCCAATCTTTTGAGTAATATATTAACTTACTTTTATTGAGTTAATAAGATGTTAATGGTTAATGTAGAAAGAGGAGTCGATGGCTTCATCCAGTAGACTCGAACCTTATGAAGCCCACATATCAGAGCTTGGGAAGGAGGTAGCATCTGTGGGCTTCGCTTTGGACCAAGATCAAGCCGAACTCCAGCATGTCAAGCTTGAATGGAAACGCCTGTGGGAGAAGTTCAAGTTAGTAGAGATTACTACTAGGGCAATGTTATCTGATCCTCCCTCAGATTCTCTCACCATAGCACACCTTACACTGAGGTCTTATGTCTGTGTTATAAGGGGCTATGTGACAAGACCCTAGCTTCCTTGTGTAATCCTTTCGGGTGAATAAATTGAGATTTCTTCCTTTAGTGATGTTTGTGAAATTTCAAATGTCCAGATAATTTTAGAATGCATTTTATTGATGATTATTTTTGAAAACCCTAAATAACTAATGATGTGTAATGATTTTCAAAAAATAGTCTTCTACAAAAGTGTTCAGTAAGGAATTTGGAGTCTAATAAGATCAACTTAATTTTTGATGAATAGTAAATTATGAATAGTGATTTTACGCTTAGGATTAGTAATGTGACCAAATGGATTAGTAATTTCACTCAAATAAAGTTTTAATATAATTTAGACACCTAGATTAAGTAATGTGATTCAATAAAATGGGTAAATAACGGTTTCATAAATTATTAATCAAGTATTAGTTTTTTCGGGTGAATAGTGTTTTTTAATTAAAAATTTAATTGAAAATAATTAGATAATTATTTTTATAAAAAGAACTTTATTTTTTAACTCAGAGCATCGATATTATGTTAAGGTAATTTTTGGGGATTTTTCTGAAAAAAATGAATTTTCGATGAATAGTGTTTTTATTTAAAAATTAAATTAAAAATATTTAGAAAATTATTTTTATAAAATGGATTTCATTTTTGAAATCAGAGCATTGATATTTGGTTAAGGAGAAATTTTGGGATTATTCTGAGAAAGTTGAATTTTCGGTGAATAGTGAAATTATAGTTTTTAAGTTACGGGTGTTTAATGACATCATTAAATGATGTATTAAGTATATATTCAATATGGTCGAATTATGAATAGTAAGATAAGGTGTGAGGTGTCCCAAGTGGGAAATACCATGGGCAAATACCATAGGCAAGCCCATGGTTTTGCCAAAACCACTAGTGAGGTGTCCCTTGGCCATTAATGCCTTGTCCCCTCACTTTCCCTATAAATACCCACCCTTTCCTCCTTTATTTTTCACTCAAAACTCTCCGCCAACGAAGTTATGGTCTCCTTACCTCCCAAGGAGTCCTCCCAAGGTGCCCCCAAGCCCTCAAGGTCCAAACCTTTGAGTTTCAAGAGTCACGTTTTAAGGTAAGGGATCCGACCTCTCTCTTTCTTTTCATGTAATCTCTTTTATGTCATTCCTTTTATACTACATGTTCTTATGTGAGAGGATTTTCTTTTATATTCCTCCTAATTCCCTTTTCATATTTATATGATGAGAGATCCCCTCTTACTCTCATCATTTCATTTTATGAAAGTTTAAGTGACGCCGTTAGGCTGCCGACTTTTTAAGGGATCCTTTCACCCTTCTCATTTTTCAAGTTTGATTTTCATATCAAGTCTTTCAAGTTACTTTTTTTGTTATGTTGGGGTATGATCTCTATATCTATCATACTGATCTCTTATGATCATATGATGAGAGACCCTATTTGATCTTGCCAATTCATTTTTATTGAAGTTTAAGTGACGCCGTTAGGATGCCGAATTTTCATAAGAGAAATCTAATTTTTGTCTTCCTTCCATGTTTTTCATTTCAAATGGTATGTCCTCCAAATTTCATTACCATGTCAATATATACTTCTTATTACGTCCCCCTACTATTTTATGTATCATTTATGAGTGGGTGACCCATGTCCCCTCTCTTTTCAATGTTTTCTAAAACCCCGAAACATAGCCGTTATGCTGCAGAATTTTTCGTCTCAAAATGCCTCTCTCTTTTCTCAAAATTATTTTATGTTATGAAGTGAATACTCAAAGCTCTTATTTATACAAGGGTATTCACATATATATCAAAATTTTTTATTTCAAATTCTGGGAATTACATACATGAAACCCGCTCTCCCCTTCCGAGGGTTTAAAGTGACGTAAAGATCATATCTTTAAAGCAGTTTTTTAAAACGTTATGATTATGAAATGAAACCCATTTATTTTATGTTATATGGGTTATTTATGAAATGTTTGATGATGATATATGTGGATCACATGATAATAAAGGCAAATTTAAGGGTGCGCCCTGATAGTGCTCCAATGCATTGGGTAATGATGTAACCACTAGAGATTACAAGTTTCACGATACCTTGGTGAATAACCTTGGTAATTTTCAAATGACACCTTGGGGATGGACCTTGGTGATATGTTCATGATTGTCTATGTTAAATGATGTAGCCACATCTTCAAGTTATGAAAAATGTTGTTTTTATTATGAAATGCCTCATGATTTCTTTCTCATCCCTTAAAGTTCTTTTCATATCCTTATTGAAGTATATCAAGTTCACATGTAAAATGTTCCTCTTGTTTCCCTTACTGGGCCTTCTACTCACCCTTTCTTTTGATGTATGTACCCAGGTTATAAGATGCAGTAATGAACCTAGGATGAACTTAAGGAGAAGCCTTTCAAGTGTTTAAGAAGAATGATTTATGTTGCTTTCATGTATTTTGTTCCTGGTTTCCAAGACACTAGACCTTAAAGATCCTCAGTTATGTGTAATGTAATGAAAGTTTATGTTATAAGAAGACGGGATGCTATATATCATCCCATTTCCACTCAGGTATGTGAAGAGGTTGCATGAATCTTCTAATAAGTTGTCTTCTAGCCTTAACCTGTTTACAAACCATACATCTTGACACATAATCATCAATCTCTCTCTTCATGTTCTCCCACCAAAAATGTTCCTTCAAATCTCTATACATCTTAATGATACCAGGATGTATAGAGAAATTGGAGCTATGAGAATCATCCAACAATTCCCTTCTTAGATCAGGTATATCGGGAACACAAAGCCTCCCAAATTTAAAAATTTTATCTTCATATATGAAGTCAATAAATCTCCCATCATTAATAGCTTTAATTTTCTATTAAAACTCTTCATCATAAGTATGAGAAATTTTTATCCAATCTAGTTAAGATGGATTGGAAACCATTTGAGAAAGTATCAATGTTTCACCTTCCATGTTTATTCCCTTATCCATATTTACTAGATCCATGAATATAGGATTCCTATCAACTCTCATCTTGTTCATAATTCCCTAATCCTTTCTGTTTAAATAATTTTTCACCTTATTTTCCTTCCCTGGGTGGTAGTGTATAGTGAAATCATAATCCTTGAGTAGTTCAAGTCATCATCTTTTCCTCATGTTGAGTTCTTTCAATGAGAAAATGTATATTAAAATATTGTGATCAATATATATCTCACATTTTTCACCATAGTGGGAGTGTATTCATATCTTCAAAGAAAATATTACAGCTTCTAACTCAAGATCATGAGTATAATAGTTTTGTTCAGGAAATTTTAGCTACCATTATACATAGGAAATAACTCTATCATTCTGTATAAGGTCACAACTGAGTCCTTTCTTTGAAGCATCACTATAAATAACAAACCCATCATTCACCAATGGTAGAGTCCAGATAATAGAATTGACTAATATTCTATTTAGTTATTCAAAAATATTCTTCACACAATTTTTTCCAAAAAAATTTAACCACTTTACGTGTGAGCTTGGTTAATGGGTTATCCAATTGGGAAACATTCTGGACGAAATGCCAATAATAACCTACTAAACCAATAAAACTGTGTACCTCAATTATACTTATCGGTGCTGGAAATTATTGGATTTCCTTTTTCTTTGAAGGATAAAAAAATACTCCATCCTTAGAGAGAATATGGACAAGAAAATAAATCCCCTGAAGCTAGAATTCACACTTGTTAAACTTCCCATATAATTCATTTCTTCTAAGAGTTTTTAGAATAGTGCGTAAGTGATTTCCATGATCTTTGTAGATTTTAGAGTATAGCAAGTTATCATCAATAAATACCACTAAAAAGTCATCAAGATATTCCTTGAAAACTATATTCATTAGATCTATGAGTACAGAGGGTGAATTAGTTAGTCCAAAAGGCATTACTGTAAACTCGGAATGCCCATACCTGGTTCAAAATGATGTCTTTAGAATGTATTCCTTATTCACACACAACTGATGGTATCCAGATCGAAGGTCAATATTTGAAAAATATTTATATCCATGAATTTTATTGAATAAATCATCAATAAGAGGTAGGGGATACTTGTTCTTTATTGTTATCTCATTGATCTCACCGTAGTCAATGCACAACCTCATAGATCCATCTTTCTTCTTAACAAAATTAACAGGGGATCCTCATGGAGAAACACTAAGGAGAATAAATCCTTTATTACTCAATCCCTCTAGTTGTTTCTTTAGTTCCAATAATTCCATAGTGGCCATTCTATAGGGGGTCTTCGATATGAGCCTTGAACTGTGAATTAATTCAATAGAAAACTCAATTTCTCATTCTAGAGGATGTCTTGGTAAATCCTCTAGAAACACAACAACATATTATTACCCAATAGGTACATCATCTATTTGAACATTAATTTACTCACCCATAGTTATTTCACTCTCTTCCTCCCCAATAATTGAATTTAGTATAGATAATGGGGGTGGATCTATATAAAAATCAGATGGTGATGTTTTTCTCTAAATATAAGGGATTCCTTATCATCATCAAAAATTGTAACCTCATTCATCTTACAATAAATTTTTGCCTCATGATCTGAAATACAATCCATACTGAGGATTATATAAAATTCAATCATAGGTATGATGATGAGATCTACAGATAAAGCATGTTTATATACCATTATGGTAACTGATTAACAAAAATTTGTTGAAATGATACTTCCCTTTAGAGTATTGACTGACAACTCCCTTGTTAAATAAAATTGGAAATATTTAATTTTCTTAGAAAACTCGGAAGATATGAAAGAATGCAATGATCCAGAATCAAATAAAGCATTGGATAAATTTGAGGAAATGATTAATGTACCTGCCACCGCCTTATTCGGAACATCAACCTATACAGTTGTGATCGTATAAAATTTTCCTTGACCCCTTGGCCTTTTATGAGGTATGTTTACTTGAAGATAAGGACATTCATTTTCATAATTCCCCATTTCATTACAACTGTAGAATTCAACATTAAAATCCTTTTTCTTCCCTTGCAACCACGGGCTTGGTGGATTTTTTATCCACACTTATAACATACTCCCATTGCCTTCAGGGAAGTACCAGGGTGTTTCTTCCCACATTTAATGTAGGATAGAAAATAAAATTTTCCCTTCATCCCCTTATTTCCATTTATAGAGTGTTTAGAAGATCTCTTCTTCTCATGATTTTCTTTAATGTTTTTAGACTTAGAGAATTATTTTTCTATCTTGATAGCACATGAGATAATATCTTTATATGATGAGAAGGATTGTAAGAATAATTCTAGATGTAGAAATGGTTTTAACCCATCAAATAATCGATCAATATTAATTTTTGGGTTATGTATATAATCTATATCATTCCTTGATAACCTTGTAAAGTTTTCCTCATACTCCTTTTGCATCAGACTCAGAAATTTACTTTCCTTATCTGCTCGATGTTCATGAGGAAAGTATTTTTCTAATAAAAGATCTTTGAAATCTATCTATTCCATATTTGATACTTATTTATCCTTCTTTGTGTTTTGAATTAATTACCACCATTAATCTGTATCTTCTGTGAGGCAATAAACTGCCATGAACACTTTTTCCCTTTCACTACTCCCCAAAGCATGAGATATTTTCTCTAAAGAACTTATCCACTATTAAGCTACAAATGGATTTGTATTCCCATTAAATTTTGGTGGTTGTTTCCTCATGAAGTGGTATAACGTTGATCCTCCACATTGTGGATCAGGGTGATCCATATGGGTAAGGTTATTATTCTTAAACTGAGTGAGTTGTCCCAGTATGGTTATAAGATGTTCATCACAAGTTGCATCACCAGATCCACTATAATTATCCTGAATAGGAGGTCAATCCCTATCTGTATTACATGTTTTGATACATTTTCCATTCCTTCCATTAGGTACCATTTCAAAAAAATGGCATACATTACATTACTTTATGAATTGCAATACATAATTCCAAACTAGTAAAATACCTAAGATAAAGTGAACAGTTTATGCATATAATCCATAATCATAAAAAAATTCATTGAGGAATTATTTAATCCTAGATCCTTCATAATTTCTTGTAAAGAAAATGTGAATTATCATAAGAATATCTCCCGACGATTTTCATAACCAAGAGTGTAGCAAATCCCATTGTCGTGCACCGGTTCTTGTTCGAGTCTAGCTCAAAGAGGTGTTTTCAGGTTTTACCCCTAGATACATCTATGCTAGATACACCTTTACATGATTGTATCTAAAAAGTTATGCATTTCTTGGAAAATTCACAAAATCTCTACATTACCAAAATTATAGGAAGTTCTTCTATACTAATCCTCAAATTCTATCTTAGGGTAATGTTCTATAATCAGAGTTTTTCAAAATCTAGTTTCCAGGGTTTGTACAATACTTTATTTAATACAAACTGTAATGAACCTAACCTAGTAACCCAAATTCAGTGCATTATTACATAACATTGGCATGATCACAAGAGATCAAATCTCAAAATACCGATTAGTCTGGTAACCATAGAATTAATAGATACATACATATATTTTACACAAAATTATGAAATGGAAAAACTACAACATTGTGTATCCTTTAAACAAACTTCTACCCCTTAGCCTATTTCTACCGGTAAATCATAATATACTTGTTCAGACACTAGAAAAAATAAAACATAAGAAAGGGGTGATATCAGATGTTTTAAAAGGATAACAATATAGCAGAAACTATCATAATAAAATATAAACATTTAAGGAAATGTATAAGACTAAACCAAAATCATTTTAAACTTAAACTTCAGCATAATATAGAAAATATAAATCAATTAATTCCATTTACTTATTCACATGGATATTCTACTAGTCTAATAATCACATGTAATATCAATAGATAATTTCCTAATGATGGAATGCATAATGATGGACATCATAACCACATAGTCATGACCTCGTGCCAAGACTACAAATAAGATTTTTTTTCAAGACCTTGTTCCAAGACACTAGTCTAAGCCTCATTTTATTATTAAAGCAAAGAAAATACCTCTTTTTACTGGGTAGAGGGAGACCCATTACAAAGCCTGAAGGCCCAGTGGGCATATAGCCCGTAGGCCCAAATTTTTGGCCCAAGGCCCATTATGTGAATAGTAACCCACCTGATACAATACCTGCTTCTACTACAATGCCCTTCCCCCACTACAGTACCCACCGATGAACAGTACCAACACTGCTACAGTATCGCTACAGTACTGCTACAGTACCTGCGCCCAATGGGGTTTGAACCCCGATTTTTCTTCTAGGATTATGGGGTGCTTACCACTAAGACAAACCCCAACTACACCAAGACAATAGTTGGTCCAATGAGATCTACCTATGCATCGAGGGACTATATCAGGCCCTGCCCATCACTTACTATGTCCATTGCATTCCTAATATGAAAAGTTTTAAATAGAACATAAACATTTGTATAAAAACTAGCATACTAAATGTTAATACTTTTACCATAAACCATGAATGGTATGAAAATAAGACATCCATAGTCAAAAATATCACAAAACCTTCAATAAAATATAGAGTATTTTATCGTAATAAATTAACTTCAAACAAGCGTAAAATCCAACGAAGGATGTTGACATAGATGAACTCAAAAATATTTGAGAGAAATATCTATTTCTATTTTGAAATTGTTAAAAATTCATGTAATTATAAAAGAAAACATTTATTTTGAAAATATTCTTATAATATTTTAAGGGAAGATTCAAAGATGTTATAATGGTGGAAAATAGCCACACATTCCATATAAGTTTAAAAAACATTATTTCCTTAATTTGTTGAAAGGGTCATAAAGTACCCTATTTGGAATGTGACAGAAAGATTCCTTTCAATTTTTTTTTATAAAAAGTAAAATAATGGTATAAATAACTTTAACCCATATTCTAGTAAATTGTAAAAATGTTTTGAAATATATTTTTAAGAAACATGGACATCGATGATAAAGAAGTCCCAGTAGATACTTACGTATAAACAACCTCGGATAATAAAGAGATTTTAAAATTAACCATTATCTTATACTTTTAATTATTCTAGGGTACATTAAAATCATGTATAATGGGGAAATAAATATTATTAAATTATAAAATTTCCACATACATAAATAAGATATCATATATGATCTTCTAATATTGCTTGGTTAATGATATTTCAGTAGTATCATTATTTTGGGTGTTAATTGATTCAATTTCATTTATATGTTTTGTTACGTAAGTCATGTTTATTATGGATATAATGTATATTATTCATATATATAATGATATTAAGTTCTTAAACATTATTTTTAATCCTAAAATGAAAATTATCCTTGAATGGTTACGATGAGAAACAAAATCTCACTGCGTCGTGGAGACGGTAAGTCGTACATCCGCACGGCCGACAATATCGTTCTATTTGTGGTGAAATAGTATATAATTGGATGATATATTATATATAAAGAATCATTAAATTGTCATATTTACTATTTAAATTAGTTATACTCATTATTATACCCATTCAAATAATGAAGTGTTGAATAACAAACTACACCACGACTTGGAGACGGCAAGCCATACGTACACACGTATGGTGATTTTGTCATTCGTAGGATGGATAGAATAATGTATATAGTTGTACCATATTTATAATAACATATAATTATGTAGAAAGTAATGGATTTATTATTTTAGTATGGAAACAACAAAGAAATAGGAAGTGGAAGAAGAAAAGAACTTTGAAAGAGGTAATGAAGTAATTACCTCTTCTTCGGGTTTTTCCTTTTGATTTGAACAAAAGGGTTCCTTAGGTTGGCTTTCTGATCAAATTAAGGCCACTAGGTTGAATTTAGGGTATTTGGGAGTATATTTTACCAGGGTATTGCCAAACCAAAATGATTTGGAGGTGTGAAATTAACAGAAGGGGAAGTAACCTTTTATAAGAGAGGTGAGTGACACTTTAGGAAGATCTTGAAATACTATTTTTTTATAAAATCATTTTCGGTTTATAATAGCTCAAAATGTATTTATTTAGAGTTTAAGGTGGGTATTGGTCGAAATACTCTCAACAAATAGGTCTTAGACAAGTTTAGGTCACCATATTAGCCTTATCTTTAAGATTTAACTCTTGGTTAAATAGTTTAACTTTTACCATGTCTTCTTCTATTCTTTCACTATATGGTTAATAAACTTACTATAAAATTCCAAGAGAACCTCAAGTGGTTCATTAATAGAATATGTAACATTATTTAAGTACTTTGGATGAACCTTAATTTTTTTAATATTATATCATTTAATAAAATATTATTTGTTTTAGAAACTCGTTTATGTCCATTTTAACACTATTTAGTATTTGGTTTTTGTGAAAGTCATAAAAATATGATTTCTTAAAAAAATGAATCGAATAAACTATAAAATGTAATATTAACGTAGAAAATTCATTGATGGAATCAAAATTTTCAATTTATATTTATTTTAATATTTATAATATCAATTATTTTAATCTTTCATTAAAAAGGTAATTACTGCCAAATCATTTTGTCAGAAATAAATATACTTATTTATTGTCTAAATTTTTTAAATAAAATACCATGAGGTATGAAATCTTTTTATATTTATAATTAATATTTACAGTCAAATTTATCTTATTTATAACCCTATATTAAAAATGGTTTAGTTATTAAACTTTGAATTTTACACTTTTAACTATTCTTTAAATAAAATAATAACAAATATCATAATCTAATCCAAGTGGATCAAAGAGAATCATATTTTTTTCCTAAGTTTTATTTTGGTAGAAATAAATTTATCCAATAGAATTAGGACATGTGTTGGGATAATTATAATATCATTTTTACTTTTAATCACCCTATTTAATTTAAGCTGTGGAAAATAAAATTCAAAAGTCACTATTCACCAAAAATTATTTTCATCCTATTAAACCACATTTTACTTACTAATAAAAACTGTTTCTCTCATATTTTTGAAATTAAATTCACAAAATCATTAAAATTACATTTTATGAAAATTCGTAAATGTTCATAGAAGGTGGGTAAAAGACATTAAATATTTCAATAAAATTATCTGTATATATATATAATCTTATTATAAAATGACTCCAATGAATTAAATTGGACTTGTATAGGTATTATGTATATATTTTGACTTAAAATAAATTTAAATAAAATAAAAAATTGTTTAAATAAAAATTCAATTTTAAATAATAATGTAGTGTTTTTCACTATTCATCGAAAAGTAAATTTTTTCAGAAAAATACAAAAAATTCAACTTAAGCAAATTTTGATATTTTGAAACAAAAAATGAAGCCCATTTTGAAAAATAAAATTTATAAAATTTCAAGAAGTAGGTATTACTATTCACAATGGCTAGTTTGATTGGTAGTGGTGTATTAGAACTCGAAGTTGCTTACAACGCAAGTTATTGTATTATTCAAAGTGAAGTGTACCATGGAAGCTTAGGGAATTACATTGTCAATATGAATAGTTACATTGGTAAAATTTATCATCTCAGTAAAGGGTAATTCAGATTAATCCTGACTAAAAATCAATTATAAGGTCATATGTTTTCATAAAAATTATTATTGAATGAATTAAATTCTAACCTTAACACTTAAAGTTATAAATTTTGTTATTTAATGGACACATTTAAATGAAAATGTCTTAGAAATTGTTAAATTCAATAAAAGTTACTAAAGTGCACACTCTTATTTTTAATAAGTATATAAATTTTAATATGGGTTTAACCAAAATATATACTTGACTATAAATATTATTTGGAACAATAATATGTTTATCTCAATAATGGTAATTTAATTAAATATTTTAGGAATTAAATAATTAACATAAATGCTTACACAACACTGATATAGTAATTATTCAATTAACAGAAAGATCAAATAAATGAGAATAAAAATATTAAAAGTAATATAATTTAAATATTTAAGGTGGTACATAAATTCTATAGATGAAAATTACATGTTTATGATATAATAAAATAATTTTTTCTAATTTTACTTGTTTTATTAATGTTTTTAAATGTTAAAATATTGAATAGTATGAACATTGAAAATAATGATATTTTAGTGGATTCATATTTTATTAAATTACGTTAAAATAATAAAATATTTTAAAAAATAAAAAGTGATTATGAAATGGTACAAACTGTCATAAATTTTCAATTTATTGTAAAATCAACACCATATAGGTAGAAATTATAACCTTTTAATGTTGAAAAATTTATCACCATAATTAAAATTAAAATATGTTTATTATGGGCTAATGAAAACAATAAGGTTTAAAATAAATCCAAAACATGTTTAATTTTTTGGTTGATTATATTACAATATTATATCATATTATCTTATAATCCATTTACATTTTTAGTATTTTTATATAAAATTAATTTATTATAATTTAATCTTTTGAGAAATTCCAAAACATCCCTCTTCTTCCTTATAAATACAACCTTCACAATCCCTTATCCACACACCTTATAAGGATTTAACTTGTCATTATTATACCCAATTACCTTACCAAGAATCATACCTACTTTCAAGAAGTTATTTTCTAAAAAATAATTATTCCAATTTCCGCAAGGGGTTTTTCAAGGAGGTGATACTCAAGGGGTAAATTTTTCAAAACATATATTTTAATTTCTTTTCTACTTATATATTCTCCTCACATAATTAATACATAAAATAATAAAAAATAAATTATCATGTATATACTATAATTTTATATTTCTAAGGGAATATCTTATATCCACCCAATTTCTCATAACTTCTTATTCAATGAAACAAAACTGTTTTCCAAACTATGTCAGTTTACCGTCTCCATGGATAATGATTTCTTGTTTTCCATTAATACCTTAAAGGATGATCATAAAACCATTATTATGGTCACAAAATATTTTAATATGTATATCAAAACTTTTTTCATGTTTTTAACTAATAAATTGACATAATATTAAATAAATTTAAACTAGTTCATGATGGTTGGAAAAAACAGACAAAATAAACTAAACATTTATCATTAATGTTTTATCAAATAAATCATCCTCATACCAGAAAGGAAAATGATATATGAGACTATTTATAATTATATAATTTCATTAATACCATATAATCTAACTTCTATATAATTATATTATTTTACAAGAACTTTCATAATTATACACAAGTAATCTGACCATGAAACCATAGAAACGAATGCTCTAGAAATGAAGAAATTGAACTCTATAACTCATTTAAATGAAAATAAATGAAATTGATAAAAATATAATAAATAAAATAAATATATACACAGGTTATGAATTAATTATTTAATTAATACAATTTTATTATTCAGGAAATTAAGGGAAAGTGTATAACACATTCATACAAAAGGTAAGGGATCTCTCCAAACATCAATATTTTCTTTGGGTTATGCTTTCGACCTATATGCATCATTTTAAATCCGCATTATTTGTATATAATTCACCTATATTCTATGTATATTTACCAAAAATATACATTTCAACTTGATTCATCTTTCCTTGATTGTTAATTACATATTTTAAAAGGTTCCCTTCATAATACCTCTTGATTAGAAAACCCGATTAAAGGGACATTCTCAATTTATAACCAATTTTAATGTACACTCCATAATATATTTTAAAGGATAAATATTTTTCAAAAATCACTCATTTTATCATAAAATATTTTTAGTTAATTTCTGGTTTTATGGAAATAGTTATCCCTTTATACTCTTCAAATACTCTATATTGTTTTATCTAAAATCGTGTTAAATCAAAACATTGACAGAGATACCTAATCAATATTTTTATATGTTTTCACTTCATTTAAAATTCATTTATACTGATATATTGTTATTTTACGTTAATAATATAAAATAATTATTTAAATCCCTTCTTTCATGGATACCATTATGATATTCCCTTTGTTTATGCCTCATGACATGATTACGAAACCCATCTATTTTCATGGGTAACAGTTATGTTTATCCCATATGTTTTATTATTTATGTGGAACAAATATGAATGAACATTTTATGATGGGTTCACCCAAATAGTGCTCTAATTTATTGGGTATTTTTTAGTCTCATAGGACATTAAGTATGGGATTAGGGAGTAAAACTAATCTATTATAAGACATTCCACCATGTGATACCATATTGGCTATTAGCCTTGAATCATGTTTATGTCATGTTGTATGTTACTGACACATTTTAATATTTCCATGATTGTATAATTACATGTCCCATATGTTATTATTCCATCTTTTTATTCACTATCCATTCTTTTCATGTTATCATGTTATGTCTTTCTGACTCATGTGCTATGCTTCATTCCAATATTCATTCCCTTACTAGGATTTTATGATAATTCCTTTCTATATGTATTCCCTAGGTTATTCTATGTAGTTATTGGATCACAAAGGGATTTAGGAGCTCATTATATAAGATTAATAAATTATGTCTTATTCTAGTTTAATGTTTTCAAAATATATACCTAGTCTTTCAAAGACACTATACTTTTCGATCCTTGGATTGTATTTATTGGATAATTATGATTAAAAAAATGTAATAATATGTGTCAAAGGCTAGAGTCTCTATAAATCTAATCAGAGAAAAGTCAAGTTATTTTGGGGCATTAGGACTATAAAACATTATTAATACCCTAAGGATAATTCTATCACCATGGATAACCATTATTGAAACATAGGGAATAATAAGTTAGGATATAATTATCATTTATAATTTGTTCCCTCCCTATTTATTTTTTACTTTTTATTTACTCATTAGATAATTATTAAAGGACTCTAATTGTATTTTTTTCTCTTTGTTTAGTTAATGGTGTGAAATAGGAGAAACTATAATAACAACCAATGTGATAGGAAATGTGATGATTTCCCTAATGAAATGCCAAACCTAATGAGAACGAGAGATGAGAAATTCATGAGAGTAATAGATCAACTAGTTGAAGTTATTAATAATAACTTTAATCATGTGGAACAACATACATATTCTAAGAAATATAATGTTATAATTGAATACTTTATGTGAAAAGGACCTCTTATCTTTAGTGGATATTATGATCACCTCATCACAGAACATTGGATTATGTCCATTGAGATGATATTATCGATTCTACATTTCTTTGAAGAAGATAAATTCATACTAGTGGTCAATGATTTTTATGGGGAAGCTAATAATTGGTATACACAAATCAAAAACACAAAGTATAAGGAGGAAATTGATTCTATGCATTAAATAGGATTTAATAAAAATATTTTGGAATACATATTTCCCTATTAATATCCATCTTAAGATAGAGAGGGAGTTCCTTAGTTTAAAGAAAATGTAAGACGATTCTATTAGGTAATAAAATTATAACTTCACTAGTCTTGGAAGATATTCTTTTGGCCTTTTCACCAGTACTGAAAGTAAGGTGGAGATATTCTTTAGTGGGTTGAAACCATGTCTATGAAAATCCTTAGCAATTTAGGAAATTGATAGTTATTAGAGGATTATCTGATGTTACCTAAAGGTTGATATGAAAATTTATGACTCTCAATGATCTCAAGGGATCAAAGATAAAAAGAGAAAAATGGATTTTAATACGGGAGGATCAATAGATAATTCCCATGAAGGAAAGAAAACCCAACATCCAACATGTGAAATTTGTGGGAAGAAGAATATCAGGAAATATCTAAAGGGAAATATAATATGCTTAAAATGTAGAATAGAGGGGATTTAGGATAATTATTTCTGAAGGTATTTGAAGAATAACACCAATACAGAAGAATAAATAAAGTTTTAGATCATCACTCTTCCTATAGTGTAGTGGTTCAACTACCATGAACATGGGAATTATATAGGAAAATTATTTAATCTAAGGGTTTTTAGAGAAAATCCATAAAAAACATCCAAGGTAGCATTGATGGTCATATTCTATCACTAATATTGAGGTGGATCCCAAAAATTATGTGGTGATAGGTAAATTTGTTTTTAATTCAAGAATAATAAACATACAATTTGATTCTAGTTAAACAAATTCATTAATATATTGAAAGATTAGTATAAATTTTCAAACAACACTACAAAATATTGAAGTTAAATTATCTGTAAGAATAATGAATGGAGAATTTAGTGCCTCAAAAGTATATAACTCCTCCTAGGCCAATGTTTGTGAGTTGAAACTCCCATCAAATCATGTCATACTTATTTTGGTATAGTTTGATTATATTTTTTCCATGGTTTGTCTATACTCATATAAGTCACACATCAACTATTGGGAAAGGGAGATAAATATCCATATCCAAAAGAATCCCCCAATTCTATACATGTGTAAGGAGGAAGATGAATCTCATTTAGAATAATTATATCCATTTTGGATATTATTTCCTTATGATCAAGTATATATAACTTAAATGATTGATACAAAGGTGATAATCATGCTCAAATACATGCCCCTTATGAGGGAATAACCTAATGTGTTCCCTAAATAATTTCATTGTCTTCATCCTGATTGAAAGGTTGATTTATCAATTGATATTATACCCATATCTTTGTGAATATAAAATTATCCTCACATGATGGCCACCATTGAGTTGGAGGAACTCAAGAAGCAATTATAAGAGAATCTAGACAAGGGTTTAATATGCCTGAGTGTTTGACCATGAGGTGATCCAGTCCTCTTCAGCAAGAAGAAATATGGATCAATGGACTTATGCATTGATTATCATGATCTAAAAAAATCAGGATAAAGAAAAAGTATCCATTTCCACATATATATGACTTATTCTATTAACAATGTTAGGATAATCATTTTTCTAATGTGGGACTTTGGTCCGGATATCACCAATTAAAGGTGAAGAAGAAAGATATTCCCAAGATTACCTTTTGAATGAGGAATGGAAAATATGATTTCATAGTGATTCCCTTTTGAATCAATTTTGATCCAACATTTTTATAGACTCAATGAATATATTATTTAGATATTACCTTGAAAAATCTTTGAAAGTATTAATAGATAATATTATGAAATACTATAAGTGCAAGGATGGACATGAGGATCATTTGAATAATGTATTATTGAATTTTTGAAGGGCGAAACTATATGAATATTATAGTAAATTGGAGCTTTGGATGGAGGAAGTATCATTATTAGAACATGTTATCACCATAAAATGAATATTTTTGGACCCTTCTAAAATAAATGTAATTAAGGAGTGACCCAGACCATCATCTATAATGGAGATACATAGTTTCCTTGGTCTATCTATGTTTTATTGATTATTTGTGAGGAACTTATCATGATTTTAAAACCCATTAACCCGAGCGAATCAGAAGGGAAGAAATATTTTTTTGGACAAGAGAATGCGAAATCTACTTCAAAGAGTTGAAACAAGAGAGTTATCACCGTATCAGTACTTTCAATACCATCAAGCGAGGAACTCTTTTAGGTATACAAAGATTCATCAAATAAGGTCTCATGATATATACTTATAGAAAATGATAATGTAATAATTTGAACCTCAATGCATCTAAAATTTCTTAATCAAAACCATCCCACACATGATCTGGAGTTGGATGATATGTTCTTCACATTGAAAATTTGGTGGAATTATCTCTATAGAGAGAAATGTGAGATATATAATGATCATAATATCCTAAAATAGTTATTCACATAGAAGTAGTTTATTATGAACTAGTGAAGATGGTTAGATCTCATCAAGGGTTGTGACTGCTCAATCTACTATCATTTCAATAATGAAAATAAAGTGGTAGATTCTTTAAGTAAAATAGATCCTATAACTTGATCAATGAAGACAATTGAGAATGATCTAATCGAAAAATACATGAAAATAATAGACATGAGAATGATAAAATAAGTTATATCATCATTCCTTTCACAAGTGATCACTCAACCATATATTTTAGAGAAAATAATGGATGCTCAAAGTGATGATGTGGAAATTAAAAAAAAGGTAGAAGCTATAAGAAAGGAGAAATAATCAGAGTTAAAACTTTTTGTGGAAGTAATTATAATATTTGGGTCATAACTATGTTTACCATCCAATTAAAATATAAAGAAATACCTTCTAAATGATGCACATAGGTCAACCTTCTCTATTAACCTAGGGAGCACAAAGATATATCAAGATCTTTAAGAGCACTATTGGTGGGACATTATGAAGAAGGAGATCAATGAATATACATCAAAGTTTCTAGTTTTTCAGAAAGTGAATGGTGAAAGGAAAAATTCTAAGGGGCTAATGAAACCATTATCCAAGCCTACATGTAAAAGGGAAACCATCACTATGGAACTCATCACTGGACTTCTAAAAACATATAAAGGAAATATTTCTATATGGGTCATTATGGATCATTTGATAAAGGTTTCTCACTTTATTTTGATTTGAGAGGAATTATAACTTGAATAACTTGAATGGATATACATTGGAGAAGTGGTGAGACTGTATGGAGTTCCATTGTCGATTATATCCTATCATAATCTGAGATTTACCTCCATGTTCTAAAAAATTCTCCAACATGATCTAAATATTGAGTTGAAATTTAGTACATCTTATCAACCACAAAATAATTTCCAATATGAGTAAAATATTCAGACACTAGAGTACATGTTGAGTTCATGATCAATGGACTTGAAAAGAATATGGGATCATCATTTTTAACTGGTTGAGTTTTCTTACAATAAGAGTTCCCACTAGAACATCCAAATAGAATCATAAGAATCCCTTTAAGTGTATATATTTATAATACCTTCATGATGGTATAAAGTTAGAGAAAATAATCTTCTTGGAACTAGAATGGTTGAGGAGATGATAGAAAAGGTAAAGACCATTCTGTGGCATATCTGGGAATCCCATGTCAATTGAAGATATATAGAAATAATCATTGATAAGACTTAGAGTTTGAGGTCAATGACATGGTATTACTCTTTATATCTATATAGAATAGGGTTATGAGATTTTTGATTAAAAGAAAACTAAGTCCCACACACATTATCCCTTTTTAGATTCTTGACCTTGTTAGATCTGTGGCATATAGACTATCTCTTCCACCAACTACGTATCAAATACATGATGCGTTCCACATGTACCTCTTAAGGAAACGCATACCAAATCCAAAAAATGTACTAAATTCAAAGGTTATATAGTTGTAAAATTATCTCTCTTATTACAAGCATCCATTGAAGATCTTGGACCATAGAGATAAAGTTATATGCAACAAGACCACTCACCTAGAAAAAGTACTATAGAGGATCCAAAAACATGAGGAGGCGACGTGGGAACCATAGGAAGTAATGAAAGAGACGTAGCTTCACCTACTACTACCTTAGAATGTAAATTAAAATTTTGAGGGTGAAATTTCAAAATGGTAGAAGAATGTAACACCCTAAAACTTTTTTGAAATATTTTTATTTCTTTTGTAGATTGTGTCAGACATGCCACCAAGTTTAAACGAACCACAATATACTATTAACATGACTCTTAAGAATAATTTATAAAATTGGTGGGTATGGATAGGAATATCCATATTATGAAATTAATTTTTTAATTCTTAGTAAATAAATATTTATTTCTTAGTAAATTCATTTTATTCTTCAAATAATATGTTTTAAAAAATGATTTTATTTATTTCTTTGCGAAAATAAATAAAATTAATTTTCAAATGTTTAGAAAATTTATTTTAAAATATAAAATTAATTTTTGAATTCATAATGTCAAAAATATCTTAGGACGATTTTTTGATAATTTTCTAAATTTTTTGAAATTTTAATGAATAGTGAAAAACATTGATTTATTTTGGAAATCATATATTCATTTAAAAAATTTAAAAAGTAAAATTATATTTATAGTTATTTTTAAACTTTAATTAGTTAAATTTTATTATAAATAATATAATTTTTTTCTTTTAAATGAATTTTATACATAATTTTTTTATAAAAATAGTTTATACTAAAAAGGGATTTTTTTTCAGAAAAATTGTTTTTCGTTGCGTTTTTTCTATTTAATTTTAAATTAAACTCTTTCACTTTTGTGTTTTAAATTTTTAAAAATGGGTTATATATTTTTAATTATGAGTTATAAATTTATCATATATACCCCTTTTTGTTTTTGTTCAATATGAATAACAACTGTGGTAAAAATTATCATCTTGGTAAAGGGTAAACCAGATTAATATATTTTAAAAATAAGTGTTAAGGCTATATATGTTCATAAAAATTCATATTTAATGAAATAAATTCACCCCTAAATACCTAAGGTTAAAAATGGATTTATTTAATGGACACTTGTCCATTATAATGAGCTAGACATTATTAAAATCAAAGAAAGTGACAAAATGTCACTCTTATTTTTAGTAAGTATAATAATATTAATATCGGGTTAAAAAAATATATGCTACACTCTAAATTTCATTTTTAAATATAAATTATTTATATTCATTATGGAAATTTGTTTACAATTTTTAGGAATTAAATAATTATCTTAAATTATTACACAACGCTCATAGAGAAATTATTCAATAAACAGAAAAAAATATAATAAATGAAAATGAAAATATTAAAATTAATATAATTGGAGATATTTAAGGTGATACATGAGTTATATATACTACCATGACATATTTAGGTTAAATAAAATAGTTTTTTTTTGAATTTTACTAGTTTTATTAATGTTTTTAAACATCAAAGTAGTGAATAATATGAAAATCGACAATAATGACATTTTTTCTCATTAATATTTTATTAAATTATTTAAAAATAATAAAAATATTTTAAAATATAAAAAATTATTTGTAAATTGTCTAAAATTTCATAAATATGACATTTATGGTAGATTTTATACCATATAATTAAAAAATATAACCTTTCAATATAGAAATATTTGTTAAGATAATTAAAATTAAAATAGGTTAATTAAAGGTTAATCAAAATGGTAAGTTTTAAAATAAAACCAAAACATGTATAAATTTTATTAGTTGATGAGATTAAAATTATGTGGTATTTGGATGAAAAAGGAATATATTATAATTTAATTTTTTGACAAATTCTATTAACAACCCTCTCCTCTCTTATAAATTAGACTCATCACAACCACTTTTCCACACACCTTATAAGAATTATATCCTATAAATATTCTTCAAAATTACATTAATAAGTATCTTAAACAAGTCTAAGATCTTGTTTTCTCATCTGTAAAATAACAATTACATGTTCCTTAAGGGATTCTTCAAGGAGGTGGCATTATAGGGGTAACTTTCTCAGACCATCTCTTTATGTTGATATTTTTCTTCTAACTTCTTATAATATCCTTCATCCATAAAATAATTATAAAAAAATATCACATATATACTATAATTTTATATTTTTAATGTATTATCTTCTTTCCACCCATTTTATCATCTCCTCTTATTGAATGAAATGAAACCTTTTATCCACATTATGGTGGTTTAACATCTCCGTGGGTAATGATTTTTTATTTTCCATTACAACTTATAAGGAAGATCATAAAACCATTATTATGGTCAAAAAATATTTTAATATGTATATTAGAACTTTTTTTAATTTATATGACATAATATTAAATAAAACAAAACTAGTTCGTGATGGTCAAAAAATCATCAAAATAAACTAAACTTTTATCATTAAGGTTTTATAAAATAAATCAACCTCATACCAAAAATCCAAATGATATATGGAACCATTTAAACTTATTTAAGTTAATTAATACCATATAATTTCACTTCTATGTAATTATTACCTTTTTATAAGAACATCTTTAATTATACACAAGTAAATCGACCATGCAACCTTGAAAAAATGCTCATGAAATGTCAAAATTGAACTCTATAACTCATTAAAATAGCCTTAAATTAACTTCATAAAATTTTTATAAATCCAAAATATATAATAGGTTATTAATTAATTTATTAGTTAATATAATTTTATTATATAGGATATTAATTTCAAGTGTAGAACACATCGAGACATAAGGCATGGGATCTCTCCGAACCTTCATATTTCATTTGGGTTATGCTTTATCCTAGTATGACTCAATCTATCTCCTAATTAATTTTATATTATTAACCTATATTATGTTTATATGTACAAAAAATATGTATCTAATATCAATTCATATTTATTTAATGAGTGAATACATGTTTTAATAGGTTCCCTTTAAAACACCTCTCGATAAGAAAACCTGATTAAAGGAAACTTCTATTTTTATAACCCATTTAAATTTACACTCCCTAAACTATTTTAAGGAATAATTTTTTTTATAAAATCAATAATTTTATCATTAATAACAAATTCTAGTTAATTTATGTTTTGATTCAAATAATTCTGCCTTTATACTCTTTAAATACTCTTTATTCTCTTCCAAAAAACTTTTTTAAAGATGAACATTTCAAAAGATAACTAATCAATATTTTTACATGTTTTTACTTCATTTGGACATTATTTAATCATGATCTACAATTATTTTCCATTTTTAATATCCAATAATTTTTTAAATCCATTCTTTCATGGAAAACATTATGATACGCCCTTTTGTTATGCCTTATGGAATGTTTACAAAACTCATTTCTTTTCATGGGTAACCCTTATGTTTATCCCATATGCCTTATTATTTATGTGGAACACATATGAATGAACATGTTATGATGGGTGCACCCAGATAGTACTCTAATGAATTGGGTATTGTTTAGTCTATGATACATTATGTATGATATTAGGGAGTATACCTAATCTATTAGGGGACTTTGTCCACCATGTGATACAGTCTTGGCAGTTAAACATGAATCAGGTTTTTGTCATGTTATATATTTCTACCAAATTCTAATATTTACATGATCATATGATTCCTTGTTCTATATTTTATTCTTCTATATAATTATTCACAATACATGCCTTTTATGTTTTCATGTTTTTTCTTTACATCTCATGGGCTATGACTCATTCCAATGTTTATTCCATTACTGTGATTTTAAGCTCATTACTTTTATATATAGATTATCCTATGCAGTTTTAGGAGCTCAAATGGAGTTAGGAGATCATTATGAAAGATTAATAAAATTATGTCTTATTCTAGTTTCATGTTTTCTAATTATATACCAAGTCTTCCAAAGACATTAGAATTTTAGATCCTTGGATTTTATTTCATGGATAATTATTCTTATAATAATGTAATAATATGTGTAAAAGTATAGGGTCTTTATATAGTCGGTTTTACTTTATCACATGTTTAGTTCGGAATAGTTATGTGGTAGTTTGTTCATAGTTAGTTAAGTGATCATGGAATCCTTCCTGTGTTATATTCACACATTAAAAAAATTAGATATGCAGTCAATTTTTTGTGTGTGGTTACTTGGGGAGTTTTTCAAATTTTTCCACACATGGTCAGTTGAGTGACCACATAACTATTCTTCAGAGTTGGTTGGAAATATTTTCTGAAGGTCCAAAAGAATAACACAATTCAAAACTTGGTAAACATAATAATTTCGAAATAATAAATGATATTAATGTAATAAAGTCAATAAAGTTTCAAATCCAAAATTAAAAGTTAAATTCCATATAAAATGTTGAAAATAAAAAATCATCGAATTTAAAAAAATATTTTTAAAATTAAAATGTCTTCAAAAATCACTTTAGAAATAATTTTTCAATTCTTAGTATATATATATAACTAAAAATGAAGAAAATATTAAATTAAGAACACCAAAATATTTATTTTTCAATATATTCAAAGGTAAATATATTTCACTTAAATTTCCCAATATTTAAGAATTCTCCATTAAAAACAAACTTTCACTTACCAAAAAAATTGAATTCATAAAAATATATGTGAAAAAATGTATTAAATTATTTCCATATAAAACTTTATTCAGATAATAACAATATTGAATTTAAAATAGAGTAAATAAATATATTTTATCCCTAGCATTGTCAATAAAAATATCCAAGTTATAGAATTCTTGAATAAGAACTGGGTAAAACAGATACTTTTCTTCAATAAAAAAACACAATTCATTCCGATATTTGAAATAAAGTCATCCATTTCAATATAAATTCATTATTTTATGAACCTTTGAATATAAAATCCTCTCATGAATGATTTACCATGAAGCTAATTCTCTAGATAACACCATTTCACAATTAAAAAATGAATAGTAAAAAAAATTCAGAAAATATATGGGAGAAAATTAGAAACAAATATGTCAAAAAGACTAATGTTCTAACACCATTTTATATAGGTATGAAAGGCGATTGAGGAAACCATTTTTCTTACCTTGATCAGATGGTCTAGAATGTTTCCTGCCAAAACTTATTTGGTAATACACTCTAACAAAATTAAATTTTAAATTTATTAACTTTATGATTTCATAAATTCTATTTATTAATCCTTAATTTTCATCTTTTGATGAAATAAAATATTTATAAAAGAATAATATATGAAATTCCATTCAAAATAAAAATTAGAAACAACAGATCTCCTGAAAATTAGTTGGTTTAAGAAATAAAATATATAGCACTATGAAAGTTATCGATCGATGAATTAGATGGATATTTTTATTTTGGATATATTTCTATATATATTCAATATTTAAAAATATATAAACTATCTTGAAATTAAAATTTATTTATTTGAAATTTTTTGTAAATTAAGAAATTTTTTTCCCTAAATAGAAGGAACTAAGGTAAAGTATAACTAAAAACTTAAATAATTCAAAACTTAATTTAAACAATCAATTAATAAAATATGTAAGTTTTGATAAAATTAAAAAGAATTTATAATACATAATGGATATAGAAGTTTAGCTATGAGTACACAATGACTTTACTTGATCAGAAATTAAGTCTGGGGAAACATTTCCTATTTTGGTTTGGTTGTATTCGTAAAGAATAAATTTGGATCCTAAATATTTCTTCAAAATTAAAATTTAGAAAGTTCTATTGAAATATAAGTTTAATTTCTTCCAAATTACTGAACTATATCTAATAAAAAACTCTTCTTCTAGTTCCCTCCTTTATATCACTCCGTACAGAAGGGTTTTTTTCTCAGTAGTATCCCACTTCCACACATAGACAGCTCACATTATTTAATGATCAAAAGAACAAATATATACTTCATGTAATCCTTATATTTGTTCAATATTATAAATAATGAATATAATAAAAAATTATAATAAATTTATAACGAAATAATTACAATTCAAAATATTAGAAAAAAACACATAAATAAAAATTAAATTGATCTGAAGTGTTCATAGTAACAAACAAGTTGAAAAAAACTAAAAATGATCACGTCAAATAATTATTCTAAATTCTAAAAGTACATAAATAGATTCTTCTAATTCTCTATGTTTTGTCTATTTAAATTAATCCCTCCGATTTCCAGATTCCAAATTCCACATGTTTTGTTATAATAAAATCGAATGTTTCTTCATTATCTTATGATGAACTCAACATAAATCCTCATCTTCTAATAAATTCAATCATATACTAATAAAATTCTCTCAAATCTAGTAAATTTAATCTATCATCAAAACTTAGTTCTTTAAATTCTGACATTTCATGTTAATCCTTCAAAATTATATTTTTCATATTTTTACCCCCACACCATAGACATCTCAACCAAATAATTTTAGTTAAATCAGGTGATTATTAAGTGTATTATAATTTTCAAAACAAAGGATTCAAAGGAGTCGATAAATTAACATATTATCTATGGTGATATTCCTATATCCATTTTCAAACCATTTCATTTCCTATATAGATAGTTGATTTTGTATTTTGGGGGGAATAAGTATCTGAATCTGACTTCATCTCTAGAAACGGTCTTTAAGAAATACCTGATTCACATTAGTAGGATTAGACCAACGAAAATTGATTGAGAAATATTAGTATCCAAATTATCTTTCTGGATCATTTCATTTTCAATATTTTCCCCATTCAAGATTGGGAAATCACTGATGAATACTAGGGGAGCATTGAGTAAAGATAATATAATATGGCCTTTAGTAGTGGGGTGTCGGTTGTGTGCATCAACAAAAACCCCATATATAAGACATGCACCCCAAAGAGTTTCATACACCAATTTTATTTCTTCTTTTGTAATATGTGAAAAGCACACGCCCCAGTTCACTAAGAGAGGCACCCCATAGTCATTTAATGATTCTAGTGTATATTGGTTCATGAGGGCCTGAATAAGAGGACCCTTCTTCTCATGGTTGATGTTCCCATTAGGCTAGTGAAGGATTATATTCAGAACTATGTGGTAGAATATCCTAGAGTAGTGTTGAGGTAGGTGATGATCACGGTAGTCCCATTAGAAGTGTCTCAAGGGAGATCGCAAAAAAGAAGTTTTGTAGTTAAATGACCATGAACACGGAGAAGGGGAGATCCTACAGAGGTGGCATTGACTGCTAAAGGAGCTTTGATAACTCTATCTTATCATTAGGGTAATGCTTAAGAAGTAGGTGTGTCTAGAAGTAGATCAATCCCGAGGAAGTTAGTTTAGGATTAGGGAAAATTATATAATAATACAAATGTTTCATCCAGTATGGAACCAGGGAAGTGCCTATGTGATGTCAAATTGGTTCCTAATAAAATGATATTTCCTGAAACCTACTAGAACTAGGATTGATGTGGGTGGTCTTTACATAAAAGAAACCTTGGAACCACCTCAAGACATATTAAATAACTATTCTATTGATTCAGGTTTCTAAAGTTGTGGAAAGAATATATGGTTATAAATTGTGGGGAATATCATGTACTTAGATTCATTGAAATACTTCCAGGGTGTGAGAGAACCTTTCACCAAACAGGTGTGATCAATGCTTAATATACATCTAGGTGATGGTTTTGGTGGTTTGTGTGCCAAGATAGGTTGCACCGAATGAGGAAGTGGTGTATGATGATATTGAAAAATCTTATAGAAGCATTTCAGATCTTGATAAATCCCCATCAAAGGCCTTTAGGCCACCTAGGCCTTCAGGTCAGTAAGGCCTTAGGGCCACCTAAAGGAATTCGGACCACCTTTAAGTGAAGATGAAAACTATACAACCTACAAGGAACAAGATCTACAAGGAGGATGAGAAAGGAGCTTTCACCACAGTATAAGCTAAACAGATTGCAAGAATGATAGGGTATGGCACCTGCCATCAGGACAAGCCTGTGCATGCACGGGAATGCCTAGCCGAACATCCATGCGAAGGTGAAGAGCTGATTTCACAATGAAGATGTTGGGGAGGAGAATTTCTAAGTAGCTAGTATGGGTTGTATGTAATGTTTGAATCCTATGGGCAATGAATTCCTCTATAGCCTACGAGCCATGTAATACTTATGCCTATGGGCCTTGTAAGGGTTCCACCTCACCCCTTGAAAGGTGGATTATCAAAAATCAATAAAAAATGAAGGCTTTCGGGCCATTGGAGTATAATTCTAGAGAACTCATTCTTATCAAGGTAATATTTCATGCCTCACATATTCATATCCGTCATTGGGCCTGAGTAAATAAAAATTTATTTTTGTTATTCAAACGTGAATCGACATGTGAGGAGATCCTAGAAGTTCCTCTAGATCATACCGTGTGTAAGGATAGTAGACACCACTTCAGAGGCCAAGAAATAGAATTAGAATCACTAGATAGAGTTTCTAGGGAACTCCAGTAATTTTATGATTGGATATATCCAATATAAATGATAATACACCAGTTATGGGGCTTTGTAGGTAAATTATAACTCCCTTCATAAATTTTCCTTGATAAATTTTTAAACTAGTCATTGAATTTTCTAATTTATTTTCACAGAGCCAGTATGACTGACCAGATATAATCTCACAGTGTCCACTGAGGTGCCTACTATCATGGAGTAGTCCCCAATGGTGGTGTCTATCTTTAGTTCTTCAAACCCCAACATAAAAATGAGCGATGTAGTTTGGTATAGTGAAGTATCCAAAAATATTTTCATTTTGATGGAGAGTGATATTATGGATCAGTAGGATGTAAATATCACACTCAAGATTTTTTTTTAAATTTTTATATTATCATGGTATGATCTAATACCCTACTATCTTATGATAGTGAATCCATTGGAAGTGTACCCCCATTAGAGTTGAATCATAAGACGATAACATGACAGGGATAATCCATCACCCTTATGATGATCGAATGGTGGGAGCAGAAAATGATAAAAAAAACTATTCATGATGGTGAGTATTCTAGAATATCATTAATGGGGCAAGATATAATGGAACTAACTACTTATAATGAACCTAAAGTGTCTAAAGAAGGGAAGTAACTTTTTTTTATGGGAGGAGGTGACCAAGGGCTTGGTGGAGAAGCTTTCTAAATCAGATCCTAATTTATTAAATATGGAGTATGAAGGAAATATTATGTATCCCCTCCTTGATATATTCCTAATATATAAGCCAATATCTGAATATGAGGATGACTTAAGACTAGATGCAATAGAATATAGGAAAAAGATATTATGTTGGGCTTGTAAGAATATTCAAAACATTATTTCCTACACACGGTTGGGTTTTCAAAAAAGAAGACTCCCCCATTAGCTGGTAAAGTTAAGAAATAGTGGGGTTGATTACCATTACATCCATGATACGGTCCATAAAATTTTGGTGGTTCAATAGTGTTTGGTAGTGTGAAAACTTGATTCGACCATAGTCTTCTCTATGGACCATGGTGTGGTGGATCTTGTAGTTCCTCCACAGGTGATTGTTGTTGGGGAGGAAAATGAGTACCAACTATAAGACTTCTACAGGTTGCATGAGAAATGGGAAATGCATTTGGGAGATCAACTATTCATATTTGAAGTGATGCTGGCTCAGACTATATCCTAAGTGGTTAAGCAAAATTATCATTATGATTACCTCTAGATGTAGGCAGTATAGGTACACCCCTAGGAATAGTTCAATCTATCTAGGTTGTAAAAGACCATTGAATCTTTTATTAGTGTATGGTTGATATCGAGAATGTAATTTCGCAAGCCCAAATACAAGCCCATTTTTTTAATTTGAGTATCCAATCTATGGATGAACCTCATAATTTTTCTAATTAATAAAAATAACTTCTCTTTTGAACTCTCTGTATAATATTTTCATTCGTCGAACTCTTATTTATGAAAAGATAAACAAAATCTCTTGGTCCATGAGATTCATGCTCAGTGTGATAAGTAATATATGACATCACAACATTTAGATTACATGCGAGTGCATGCCAAGGGTGAATGACTTGATGTTGGAATATCACATCGACCATTATTGGGAAACCTATGAGGTTGTGGGAGCCGAGTTGGTATATTTCCAAAATTTTGATTCAGACGATCAAATAAAAAAATGCATGGGGACCAACATTAAGGGTTTTGGAAATCCAAATGAGGAAGTCAAGGTGAAGGAAAGGTCTATCATGATTCTAAGAGTCTAAATTGACAAATGAAAAGGGGTAGGCATGTTAAGGATGACATATTAAAAAGTTTGAAAAATTGGTTCCACTATTATACTATCAAGGATGCCTCTTATGGGATGTGCACCAAGGATGGGAGGTGGGGCAGAGGAAATTATTCCATCACTATAGGGGAGTTTATTCAGAAGTGATAAGGGTGTCTCTTCAATGATGTGAACTCTAGATGGTAAGTGGGACTTTGGCGTATTGTGCTATTAGTCCGGGTGAGTCCATTCAAAAATGAGAGTGTACATAAATCCAAATTTAGGGAATACAAAATATTCTTCTAGAAGAGTGGGATGTTCAATTTTTTTAGAAATTATAGGGATACATAATTATGTATTGAGAATATCGATGGAGTGCACCAAAAATATAGAAGGAGCATGGGATAACAGGCCAGTCACAAATGCTAACTAGGTGTCAGATATGAGAGAAGGATTTGACCATGATATTTAGAATATATTTATGTGATATATGGTATTAATTAGTTTATGTTCATATATATTTTCCAAAATACAAGTTTATGGTCTAAGGTTCCATAGCTTACACCATTGGGGTGTTGGTATTTGAGGTCATACAACTTTAACCATGGTCTTTTTCCTAGTTTAAGGTCAGAGAACTCCGACAAAGGGGTGTGAATTTTTATTTTATGCAATGAGAAACAGGATAGTATAGTTTAACATCATGTAGTGAGATTGTGTAGAGGGATCTTCCTACTATAATGCACCTAAAATATGTCAATAAATGATGGAATAAAACCCCTAAGACTATGTGAGTTGTTCTATGTGTGGAAAACATGGGGTAATATAATATCGAAAGTTTTTATTTAGAGATAACACTAGGGGAAGACAAGATAAGGTCAGAATATTGAACTAGCCATAAGGGAAACCCATGAAGATAGGGAAATTATCATTTATGACACCAGAAGTCTGATTTTCTTTGTCAACATGCATGGATAAAGGATGGGGGAACACCAAGGGTGTTATAAAATTTATTGAATGAGTAAAGATTGAGGTGATGTGAATTGTGACATTTAGGGATCGAATCACGAGGGGAATGGCTATGGATAACTAATGACCATGTCTTCAAAATACAATATCTACATCCATACTACTAGAAATGAGGGAAACAAGCTGAGAATAAAAATAAACCCCATTTGAAACATGAGTTTCATCATATGTTGTTGTTAATAATCCTATGGAATATGTACTTAGATAGGAGGTGGGATAGGGGTACTTTTATGTCACCATAGGGGTTCCTTATTGGATATAAAGGATTAATGGGGAATCAAATACAAGAATCCTAAAGTGTTATTGAAAAAGGAAGGATGTTCAATAATAGTTCAGATACACTAGGGTATGAATCATTCATTAATCATATCAATGGACTGTACTAATTCAAGTGGAGTGGAATACATTTTAGTGTTGTTTTCGGCTAAATTTTAGTGACAAACCAATTAAATTCCCTAAGGGTTTTATTTATTAATACCTTTGGGGGACTAGTGAGATCACTAAATTTTCATAGTTTAAGATCTTATAGATTTTACCCTACTTATATACTGGATTTTAATTCATATAAATTTCCACTAATGGGTTTTGGAGTTTGAGATCACATAGTTTTGATCCCATTGGAAGACAATCTATATTTATTGTGAAAAGAAAACTTTATGTGAATAAGAAATACCAATTCTAGAATAAATATCCTTCATGGAGGGTAAAATAGTTTTGAGATCGTAATTCATGGAATAGGTGAGATTCCTTTTAATTTATTGCTTTCAGGAACAATATTTTATTGTTTAATTCCATGAAACCAAGATGAAAGGGGGCCTAAGGAAGTCTACTTTTCGATATGAGAAAAAGAAAAACCTAACATTATTTGGAAGCCCAAATTCCAAGTTAGATAACTTCAATGATGTTTGTACATAGTTTAAGGTCATTATTCTTAGACCATCTCCATGGAGATTATCATTGTTTCATTATCATATGGGTAGAGGTAACCCAATGGGGAATCAAACAGTAGGGTGAGATGGGGGCTACCAGAAGTTTGTAGTTTTTCCTATGATAAGAGATCCAATAATCACTACATATCCCATGAAATGATAATTAGTCCACACATATTTCTTGAGCGTGGAATCTCTCTATATAGACCTGTCTCATGAAAAAGATAAGGGGAGAGTGAAATGTGAGGATGCTATAGTGGGAAAGATTGAAGCATACATGACATGAATTATTCATGGACTCATTACCAAGGTGTCATTGAGAAAAAATCTACTTCACTGATCTGGATTATATGTTTTAAATTACTTAATGGGGGAATCATTCGAAATTTGGGAGAGAAATGATATTGATATAAATCAAAGGAGTCACCCAAGTTAAAGGATGAAATGGGGCGTAGTTTGGGGATTGATCCATGAAAATGCATCCCAACATTACTTTATGTCTTATAGAGTAGGAATCGATATATAAATAGTTTTTTAGGTGGTGTGGTAGGGGCCCTACATTGGGGGTCATCTCAAATGACAATAGAAACATCATTTAGTTTTAAGTCTTGTGATTGGGTTGATAACATGTAGTTTAATATCATAAATCTATAATGTTTAACACGTAGTTTAATTTTATATGGTGAGGATGAAAACCATTCATTTTAACTTCATAATACAAGTACATTGATCATGCTTATTAATGTTATATATTGAGAATAAAAGGGAACTGTGCAGTTTTGAAGTCATGTAACCCAGACTACGAGGGGAAACTCAATAATGAAAATAAGTAAAATGACCAAAACTCATAACCTCATGTAATTAATGCTTGATATGAGAAAAAATATGTAATAAAATGTTAATAATTTCATATAAGAGTTCTAAATAAAAATGTATGGGTTAGGGTTTAGACTCTAAATTGAGCACCAAAGGGACTCATAAATATGGTGAACATTTATTGGGTTATTCAAAGGGACCATTTCACCCTACCAACCTACTAAAACGTATAAGAGGGTAACAACAAGGGTGGTAAGACTTTAGTTAAGAAATATAATGTTGAAAAAGGTTTATAATATTTTATTGAATTTGAATCTAAAGGGAGGTGACAAAGATGCTAAGGTTGACTATTGACCAAGTTTGAGATATGAATCATAATACCAAATCATCAAGGATTGGGGAATGAAAATTAGGGTTGAATATTGACCAAATTTGAAACATAGGATCCACCGAGTTGCATAGAGAGATTTTCCTCTAGGATATGTATCCAGTATGAGAGATAGGCCATGGAGAATTATACCATCACCAATGGGGATTACTCATAGGATTGAAAGGTTGATGGGGGAAATGAAATATTCAAAGACACAAAGTGAAGAAGTGAAATATAGGGGAATTATAAAGGGGAGTTAAGAGCACCTTGGGGGTACATCCTCATTCATTAGAAATTTCAACATGGTGCACTAGGACTGATGGAGTTTCAAACCTACGAGGGACATGGTAATGGATTCATAATTCCTTATGGAAAAGTGAGATAGACATTGATGTTTCATATATTAAGTCATATAGCTTGGACCATGAGGTGGGATAATATTTCATGGTAGAGGAATAGGGTAAACCCAATGTGAATCAGAAATCCTATTCCACTATAGACAAAACCCAAAGTGTGTGCACATAGTTTAAGGTCATGTTTTTTAGACTAAAGTGTCTATAATTTGATGTCACATGGAATTTGAATATGGGTGGATAATACTTTATGGTCATGGGGTTTGGACCACATAGTTGAGATGGTCTATATTACGATGGGATCAATGTATACCTGACATGAATAGTTTACCCAATGAAAATGGAGACATTCTCAAGGGGAAATATGTATACTTTAAGGTCTTATTCTAATACTAAATAAGATATGTCTTCTATATTTCAATACATGTGAGGAAAACCCTATGTGAATAAGAAATCACATATTATAACATAAACAAACCTCAAGGATGATTAAACAATGTTTAATATTATGATGTGGGGACCATAGAGTATGAATTTATGTTTTTGGAGCATTGAATGTTACCAGATAAGTGTGTAATTACCATGATGCCTGGGGGAGTTGGTAAGAAACATTAAATAGGGTGTTTTATCAACAATTAAAGGAAGAGGAAAAGGGAAATTTGTTAATGGGCTTGGTATAGGATATCCAGAATTCACTATATATCCTGTAAAATGGGAATAAATCCACAAATATATATGGTGGATGGTATAATTATACAAAAATATAACTCTTGTTAAAAAGAGGTAATATATAGGGTTAGACTTAAATTCCATGTATGGACCTAGAAAGGGGGTCAAGATGTCACAAAAAATTCTATGTGGTAGGAATCAGGCCACACGTAGTTCTGGTAAGGTTGTGTTGTTGGTGACCAACACCAGAATAGAGGAGGATCCCGCTAAGTTGTGTAATATTGCACAATAATTTAGTTTAAAAATTATATAGAAGATGTATATTTTAAGTTCATACATTTAAGACCTTTATTCCATATAGTTTAGGGTTATGTGACAATGATACATTCTAAGTAGATTAAATTCATAGAAATATAACTTCATGTAGAGTAGTTTAATGTTGTGAGGAATATACAAGGAATGTTATGCAGTTTAAAAACTTACATTAGGGATGATATGCTATGAAGTTTAAATTCAGGTATCATAGACTTATGTCCTGTAGTTTTAGGCACGTGACAAGGACCAAGGGCCCAATGTGAAGTCATGTGAAATAATTATTTAAGAATTTCATATTGCTGAGAGGTGTTATGTACTCTCATCCATGGTAATCTTTGAATACACACTATTAGAGTGAAAATTATAAATGGAAAAAGGGACTATCCCAATTTGGAAACAAATCCAGAATTTTACTTTTAAGTATCAATGGTGGACTCAATGCCAGCAAAAAATCACCATGAAGGAATAAGTAGTGGTAAAAATTCTTGTTGACTATATGGGCCACTCTATTTTGATAGTCCTAAAGATTGTGCAGTTCCTAGATCTTATTTTCATTATGAAATTCCAACTCAGCTATATAGACTTGGTACCTTCTATCCAATATAAAATTATTATAAAATAATGTCTATAGAGATGGTATCTCAACCTCTATGAGAACCACTTATTTTGTTCCATACACCAGGGTGTGAGGGATCTCCAAGGTTAAAGTCTTAGTCATAGTATGGTATGCCAGTAGGGAATTGGATAGCTTATCAAGAAATATCTTATTGCTATGATGAACCATATTCTATTAAATGGTTTTGTTGAATTTATTGAATTCATTGATATTTCCATTAATTGTCACATGGTTACTAAAATTATTGTTTGACTGGATGTTGTACTTGGTGTACACCTTCTACAATTCAATGGATTGAAAGGTGGTAACGTTATTTTTATGGATGGTGTGAGAGATCATGGACCAATGAACGATGTTGGATTTCCAAAATTCAACCATATACCAATTCATGGCCTCCTTCAGTGGAATTAATTTAGGCCACAAAGAATAAAGTGATGGCAGTAAAGATGAACCTAAACTGTTGAGATGTTTCTTATGGTGGGGATCCATGACATAAAGTTTCCACATAATGAATGTATAGAAGTACTTGGAGATGTGGAAAAGATCTGATGTCCATTGGAAAAAGGTATATGGAACCTATCATTTATGATACATTTTGGATAGTTCCCAGAAATCATGAACCATGGTGGGCCAAAAGTATCCCAACCTTCAGACCTAGTGGGAGAGATTTAATCCTATTTGACGAGATCCACATTGCCTAATATGAACCTCCTACAAAACTTTTGTAATTTAATTTACATTAATTTAGTAGAAAAGGATCCATAAAAGTTATTCTTATAGAGTACTCTCTATAAGTTAGGTCCATTAAAAAGGATGAAATTTGTTACACTCCTACTCCCACTAGTCCCAGCTTACAAGTATAGTTTTTTCTTAGAGTTACTTAATCAATAGATTCACACAATTAGATTCTTCTCCAATCATATGGGAACTTGAGGGATCTACCTAGGAAGATATGGAGGCAATTTGATTCACCTCACGGTTCTCCTAATCAATGTAAATGGTAAGAATTAATTTTTTATGTTCCACATTGATGACAAGATCATCATAGTCCAAATTGGAAAGGGATGTGATAATCTTTTATTGGGAATATACATGATAATTCTAGGAACATGGGATAAGAGACACTATTCAATTATAAGGAAACATGGATATCAGTTTGAGAGTGCACTATGAGCTCCTGTTTAATAAACTTTTTAATTCCCAGTGTCCATACAGACAGTTTGGATTTTCATGATATTTGTAAATTTCAAATTAGTTGTCTAGAACTTTTGAGATCGAGGACTCAAAATCATACTTAGGGAGTTTTAACTCTTTCCATGGGTTTCTTTAAACATTGATGGAGGATCCAAATTCATCAAAAGATCTTAGAGAAGCCTCAGGATTGGATGGGTAGATATAGAATTAGTGTCTATGACTCACCGGTGGCCCTTTTAAAGGGGGATTTTACCCTTCCCCCTTAGGTTTTTGAGGGTACAACCCCAATTTTATTCCCTCATTTGGCCATGAAAACCAGGGGTGTTCTCCCATTCTCCCTCCTCCCCCTCTTTATTTGGGGTTCCTATCAATGTATTTTTCTTGTTATTAGAGGTATATCTTTTACTCTATTGGTCACTATTATTCTCCTCTTATGTTTTTATTTAATTTTTCTTACCTCAGGTTATAGTCATGATTCTGATTTATCCAGAGCATTATGGGATTGGTTGTATGTGGTGGGGATTCATATCTACTAGCAATGAGAGCATCCTGATATTCCATCTGCACATGGTTTCTTTTTTATTCAATAAGGCATGATACCAATTTATTTTTTCTTAGGTTTTCACCTAAATTTAAATTAAAATTTTTGTGTATTTATTTTCATTGTTTGGGGCTTAGATAAACAAAGGATCTGTGGTGTACTAAGGGTGGATGACACCTTGTGGATTGAGGTTTTGACAGATTGCTAAGTCTCAATGATTTTTCTTTATGCCAAGTTATTTTTGGTTTAATTAATTAATTATAAATGTTAGTATTAATTAATTTGGGTTTTTTGGTTTGAGATATGTGCTTAGGAGTTTGGAATGGGTTTCTATAAGCATGGAAAGACCTTGGTGGCCCTTAGAAGTCCTTCTAAACTATGGTTAATTTAATGGGAAAGCATCTAAAAATTGTAGGTGGTACTTATAATTGACCCAAAATATTTTATATTATAAGTGATTATGTCATGTGGTCTTACTAGTTTTATCATGCTTAAAACAATTTAAATTTAAATTATTAATGCAAGTAAATTCCAAATCAAATACTTTTGGATAAAGGGGGAAAATATTTTAATGGATGTTTGTGAAATGGAATTTCAGAAACATTGATAATTAGAAATTGATTTTCCATTTTTAATTGATTTAGATCTAATGAAATAAAAAATGTGACTTTTTAATGTATTCCTTTGAGTAATGTAATTTTTCTAATAAGTGGTCATATGAAAGGATATTTTGGTTTTGGTGTTCGGAAATTATTTTGGCTTAAAAATGATATTTGAAAAATGTAAAGGAAATGTAAATGGGGTTTGGAATGAAATGGAAATATTAAATGGTATTTGATCGCATGTATTGGATATTTTGGGAATAGGTTGGAAATGGGTTATACCCTTGAAATTAGAACATTTTTAGTAATAGTTTAGGAAATAGAAAATAGAATAGTTATTAGAATAGAAATGGAAACTAATTCTCTATTCCATGTTTCATTTTTTTGTTATGGTAATTATACATGTTTTTTTACTCATGTTGTAATCATTAACTCATGGTGAATGTGAACCCTATGGGGATGTAGGGATTTATAGTTAACCCGGGGTGAACACAACTTCTAGGGGATGCATGGTTTTTAAGGTTAACATGGGGTGAACACGACCCAGAGGGGACAAATAATTTTTAAGGTTAGGATAAGGTTAAAATGACCCCAAGGGATGTGGAGACTTATATTTAGGTCCAGGGTGAATGTGGCCCCTGGGTGGATGTTGGGTATTTGTCTATTTGTATATTTTCCCCAAATTCCACTAGTATGGACCAAGGATGGGTATATTACCCTTTTCTAGGAGATGGTTTGTGTGATCATCCTGAAATGATCATTAAAACATCATCATTAGAAAAATAAGGTATGATCCATTATTGGGGTTAACTTGACCCCTAGGTTCCACGTTTTTTATATTTTCAGTTTTAAATATTTTAAATGTTTTTAATAGTAATTATTTTCTTGATAACTTCTATATGTATTTATTATGGACTATTTTTTAGTATATTCCATTAGTGGTGACTTACTGAGTTATACTCACACTCTTATTATGATTCAAATGCACTTGGGTATCTGATTGGCTATCGTAAGTTATTGTAGGTATATGTTAAAAGGTGATTCTTGGGTTTATATTTTCCATAGATGAGAAGGAAAACTCATTGATGCCAATAGTTCAGGTTTAGGCATGGATCAAAGTGGAAATAGGGAATTAAAGTATTTTTTTATTTGTATTTGTATATGTGATCAGACTAGTGAGTGATCTTTATGTTCTTTATTCCATACATCAATACTTTATTTTTTCCACAATGTTTTAGTTTAATTACTTTTTTTCGTACTCTAATGTGGTGGTATTTTACAATATTTAGTTATTTATTTTTTCCATTTTTATGAACTCTGATATAAGGGTATTGTATCCCATAGTACCATCATTGAACCATACTACTAATTAGAATCCTTTAGAATACAAGGAGGTTCCCTTAAGGTGTTGAAGTGTTTCGTTGGTTTGGGAATTGTTTTGTAGTCTGGGGAAGAAGGATGCTACATAGATGTATTTGATATTTTTTTTACTATTTTGGATTTAGTAGACCAGATACATCAGAATGTGTTGGAGCTTGTAATGGAACCTAGATTGGTGTATAAAAAACTTTTTGAGTAGAAGATTAGGATACCATTGGTGTGGGATTGATGTTATTATATTGATTTTTTATGGTTAATGTGATTTTCACCTTGTGTTATGCAAATTTATTTTGAAATTTATATTTTATGAGTTATTTATTTTCATCTCTTAGCACGTTTTAAAGAGGCTATGTGTGGATTTTGATTCCTGACATGTATAGGTGTCAGGGATCACATGCATCATGATTAAGCATGTAGGATCCCAATGATATAGGTATGATAATGTGACTTTTTTTATTGATTAATGGGGCCTATCTATTTAAAGAGTCAGTGAATACTCATAGAACATTTTCCCATATAAGTGATTAGTGGAATTCTACTCAGCTTGCCTGACTTGTATGCAATTTTTATTCATGTGGCTGGTCTTATGGATCTTATGATGAGATTATCAATGTCAATAATAGGGATTCAATCCATTTTTAAAGGGATGAGTGGAGACCCTGAGGTATTGGTAAATGAATTAAATTCCTTAGAGATAACTATTTTAGGGTGAGGTTGGAGAAGGATAATTTATTTTATGCTTCAGTAACAACTTATATAGTGTTTTCATATATACATTGAAATGAATTTATATAAAACTAAACCTTATGTGTTGTGTTTCCATTGATATGTATCATTTGGGATGATGTTTTAGTTATGGAAAGTGTCTACTAGTGTGTTTTGATTCTCAAGAGAATAGTTCCATGGGAGGATGCTCAATGAGGATCTGTTCACTTATGGGTAGGCAGTTTGGTATATAATTCCTGATTCACATGGGGACCATGAGTGGGTGTTTTGGCATGTTGTTATAATGGTTTGAGATGAGATCATGGGTAATTACCTTTGAATTGTGACACTAGTGTGACTAAGCAGGACTAGGTGGTTAGATATAATGACACTAACATGAGACCTAAGGTTTGGGAGTCGGCATTAATGTTAATTTTGTTGGATGGTGCTACTTCATCAATAGAGAGAATGGGTTTTTAGGAAACTTGACAGCCAATAGAAAATCCTATATGGTTGGATATATGGAAAGCAAATATACCACTGGTTTCCCCATGAGAATTTTTTGAGGTATGAACCTAATATAGAACTGCTAAAGGATCATTTCCCATCACATCAAATATATATTCAACATGGGGAAAAGAGAATTTTCTTCATTGGAACAAAATGGGATATTAGTTGAACCTTTTGATGATATACATAATGGTTCAACTTATAGAATACAAAGAACATGGTAAGAAGGTTATTTTGACCTCAGTGTCAATCATCATGCGATCGAGGATGTATAAAATGTCCATTTTCCCTTTCAGATCTTATAATACAGGAGGGTATCGAGATATCACTCTAGATCTATCCCATATTGGACCAAGGGTCTCCCCTAAGTTTGTTGAATGTGAATTGGAGGATACATTAGGTACTAGTTGATATTTTTTAATTCACTATGGAATTAATCATCCCACTAGTAAGTAGATCCTTTTATCATCATCATGGTAATGGATATACATTTTATTAGAAGGTTTGTGAAAAACAATAAATATAAAAAATAATCCATTGAAAGCCTCATATATATCACATATATCAAGGAGTAGGAATTTCATTGGTGGCCTTGATCTTCTCTAGGTTGATTTCAACGCCTTTATAGTTCACAAAAAAAATTGAAGGATTTTTTTATAAGTAACCAATAATGATAATTTAATATAGTCCATATTTAGGATAAGTGAATAGAGTATTATAGACACTTTTTGAAATTATATCAGATGGTTATGGTATTGGTTGGATTTTACAACTAGATCTTACACATAACAATCCAATATTTTCTAAGGAGGGTATTGAAGATGTGAAAAATATATTTTTGGTAGGTTACTTCAATGTTCTTAAATACAAAGCGTATTAATAAGCATCAATAGGTCCCCATGGTACCTTGAATGAAGTGTACTCTTCATATTTATGTGTCATCTAGATTTGAATTTACTTTGAGTACACATCTATGAAGGAGAGAACCTAGAAAATGAAAGTTTCATCAATTATAAACATTGTGACCAAGATAGGAATGAAATCCTTTAGGCTATAGTGGTTGAGGTCTTGGAAGTTGATATATACTCTGATTTTTCATTTATTCCTCATAACTCGGACAATATTTACTTTTCTCTTAGGGGTAATGAAATTCTATAATGATGTTGGATTTTATTATCTTGCCAACTTCATCCATAACCATATCACAATGGGAGGTGTAAATGTAGATACCCAAAGCCTGATGTACATAGACATTACATTACTTTTGCAGAATACTTAATATATAGTAAAAAAAGACACCAAATGACCATAATAGTTTAGTGTCTTTGGAAACTCGGAATATAATCTTCAAATCTTGGTGAAAGATCTTCAACATCTCCGATAAAGATCTTCCCTTTTTTTACCTAAAACCTTTATTTATATCCTGGGGAAAAGAAAACATATAAAGGGTGAGCTCAAATTCTCAGTAAGGGTAAGCATGGAGAAAATAAAACAAACCATATACATTTGAACTTCAAATCATGAACATAAAGTTTACACATCAAAATCTTGAGTTGTGAAATACATCTTGGCAGTACATAAGGAATAGGTCATAAAGGAACATAAATCATGATAAAATATCATGGGAATAAAACATTTAATTGTTTCAAACCATTAAGCACATGATATGATTTCCATAGTAGCAAAGGCATTGCTGCCAAGACCATATTAGTGGACAAAGTCCCTTTCAGAATTGAGTTCACTCCTCATTCCAGTCCTGTATCACTGAACTGAATTAACTTACCATTCTATCCATGTATATATCATGAGATATAAATATTTACCCAATGAATTGGAGGGAGATATAAGTCCCACCCATATCATAATAAAATCATTCATTTGTGTGCCACAAAATAAACACTAATCATTCATTCTAACCTAATAAATAAAATGGGTTTCATAAACATCATTCCATCATAACATAATCCATATAAAATAATGGATATCATTTCATCATATAAAAAATAAAACCATGTAAATAATCATAACATTATACTTGAAACATAACCATATTAAAGAATTGAATCTTAGATAGAAAATAGTTTTGAATAAATACTTGAAATTAATTCTTGAGGAAAATATCGTTTCTTCTTAAAAATCATTTTATTTTCACAAAATTCATCACAATTTAAAAATAAAATGATTTTATTGAAAATAAACATGAAAATTTTTAGAGGAAGCTTCATGAAAATTAGGGGTTATGAAACCGTAAAAATCTGTTCATGCCGTATAAATTAAAAAAAAACATTCTCCTTGCACTTTTTCCGAAAAAAGTCAAAAAGTACCTCATATGGTAAACAAAAGAAAGATTCCTTACATACCTTGTGGTAAAAGTAAAAAAAGGGTAAAATTAACTTTGAACATAAATGGAAGAATATTAAACATTTTATGAAGACGTTTTTAGAAAACATGTACATGGATGATAAACATAACCCCAGTAGATACTTATGAATAAACAATCTCGGATAAGAACGAGATTGGAAAAGTTATCCCTTACCTAAGGGATGATATGATTTGTATGTATCAGAACCTCCTCTATAATTATATAAATAATGTCATTGCTTATTACAGAATCATATTCATTGTTATGATATCATATATGGTTTACTTATGACTTTATATTACCCGTTCTTTTGTAAATTCGATGTAAAAGCAGCGATTTGGGTAAAATCGTTTCATTAATTATACGTGTTTCGACTTGTTATTCTTGATATTATTACTTATATACTCATTTAATTAATTCCAGAATGTAAAAAATGATTTATATATAATATATATTCAGCCTATACAAAAATATACGATAGATCGATAAATGTAATGAAATACACCGTTCATGGAGACGGTAGGCCGTACGTACGCATGAAAGTTGTTTTTGTTTCATTATTGAATTGAATGGAATTAAGTAGATGACACACACATATATATACATAAATAAAGTATCATTATTATGTCACATATTTTATTATTATTCATTATATATACTTTATAATCATTCATGAATGGTTAACATGGAGAATGAATCTCATCGCATCGTGGAGACGGCAGTCCGTACGTACGCACAAGCGATGATATCATTCCCATGATTGTGGAATTTTATTGAAGTGTATGTATAATATTTCAAATTCAATATCACTTTAAAATAATCATATATAGATATTTATTTACACCATTATACCCATCCAAGTAAGGTGGTGGTCAAAAACAGATTACACCATGGCGTGGAGACGGTATTCCGTACGTACGCACGCGCGGTGATTTCGTTTTTCGTAGGATGGATAGAAGATGGAATTGGGTTGTTTAATATTTATAATAATACATCAGTATATGAGTGATACTGATGTTATTAATTTATGATGAAAGAAATAAAGAATAAGAAGTAGAAGAAGAAATAAATTGGAAGGAATCGGTAAAGGATATTACATCTTCTTTGACGCGCCTCTTCTTAACCTCCTCTTAAGGCAATAGGGTTGGTCTTTTGAGGAGACCAGAACCTCTATGATGTAACTAGAGAGGTTTAGAAGAGGAATTTTCAGGGTTTGGCCGAGATGAAAGGCTCAAAATGGTGTGAAGAGAAGAGGGAAGAGGTTCCATTTTTATAAGGGAGGAGAGGGGCACCTTTGGAAAAACTTAAAATATTATTTTATTATAAAGTCATATTCAGTTTATAATAGCTCCAAATTGATTTATCTCGAAGCTAAAGTGGGGATAGGTCTAAATACTCTCAACCAATAGGTTTTAGACAATTTTAGGTTATTATTTTAACCATATCGTTTAGATTTAACTCTAAGTTAAATAATTTAACTTTTACCGCATCTTCTTGTTTTCTTACACAACATGATTAATAAACTTAATATAACCAGCCAAACGAACCCCAAGTGGTTCTTTATTAATATATATAACCTTATCTAAGTCATTTGGATGAACCTTAGATTTTAAGGAATATAATAACAAATAATAATATAATATTTGTATTAAAAACCATTTTATGTCAATTTTGACACTATTTGGTAATTGATTTTTGTGAAAATAATAAAAGCATGATTAGTTCGAACAGAGTAATTTAAATAAATATTAACATGTCATATTAACCTATAAAATTAGTGTAATTCAGAAAAAGTATCAAATTACATTTATTTGGGTATTTATAATATCAATTATTTTAATATTTCATTATTTTGGTAATTACTGCATCACTATTGTGTAATAAATAAATTAAATTATTTAATGTCTAAAAATTATAAATAAAATACGATTAGGTATTAAATCTTTTTATCTTTATAATGAATATTTATAGTAGAATATATATTATGTATAACCCTATATTAAAATTTTTTTAGTTATTAAACATTGATTTTAACCATTTTAACTCTTCTTTAAATAAAATAATAATAAATGTCCTAATCCAATCCAAGTGGACCTAAAGGGTAATATTTTATTCCTAAGGTATTTTTTGGTCGAATTATACTTATCCAATAGAATTAGGACATGTGTTAGGGTAATAGTAATATCATTTTTACCCTTAATTACCCTATGTACTTTTAACCGTGGTAAATAAAAGTAAAAAGGTACTATTCACCAAAAATTATTTTTATCTTATTGAACCACATTTTACTCCTTTATATTAATCATGTCTCTCAGATTTTCAAAATTCCACTCGCAGAAGCGGTAAAATTATGTTTTATGTAAATATTCAAATTCTTCTAGGATGTGGGTAAAAGACAGTGAAAAGTTCAATAAAATTTTTATATATTTAAAATTGTTATAAAATTACTCAAATGAATTACAATGAACTTATATAGGTATCATGTATCAATTTTTTACCTAAAATAAATTTAAATAAAATAAATAATTATTTAAATAAAAAGTCGGTTTTTAAATAGTAACCTGGTGTTTTCACTATTCATCAAAAATTGAAAGTTTTCAGAAAAATACCAAAATTTCACCCTTGGATAATTTCGATATTACGAATCCAAAAATGAAGTCAATTTTGAAAGATAAAATTTATAAAATTTCAAAAAGTGGGTATCACTATTCATAATGGTTAGTTTATATAATATTTTAATAACATATCGTTGTTTAGTGAAACTCTGTATTTCGTACAACACATGCTATCGTGGAAGGTCACGATTGCGTGTAATGTAAGGTGAGGGTTGCGTGTAGTGCAAGACTCCTTTGTTGCTGCGTATAATAGAATCCAAACATATTTCATTTATACATTAAATATATATATATATACACACTCAATGTTGCGTAGAATAACTACTATAAAACGAACTTGAAATTGTGTGTAACACGATCCAATAATAGTGTTGTATATACTGCAAGCTAAAAAGGTCTTGCGTATAGCGCAAGATAATCTTGGTGTAGCGTACAATAGAAGATATCAAAGAAATTAAAAAGAATAAATCTCATAAAATCTCGGGGTGTTACAGTAAATATTTATAGGTGTTTTCTTATATCCTCTATGGCCAGAAAAGGAGGATGATTCTGTGGATGATGATATGGGGATCAAGACCTGACATCTCCTTATAGTTCTATATAAATAAGTCAGGATGTAACTTTAAGCAAGTAACATGTTAATCTTGTTCACCTAGATGCATGATGACAAAAATTAGTGTTGTTCTTAGATATCCCTCATCATTGAGGTTCACCTGTATCAGATCACTAATGATGGTGAAAACATTAACACACTAAGATTTTATGGTATGTCTCTTTTAAATTTAACATCTTTGATTGCTTATGTTGGATGCAACACCGAGCTTAAACGAACCATGATATAATATCACATATTAACATGATTTTCAGAATAGTAATGTGACTGTTAAGAATATAAATCTATCCATTAGAATAATTATCTCACCTTAGAATGTATAAATAAAATTTAGGAATCTCATAAATGAAAATATGATATATTTATATCAACTAATAAGTAAATAAATGTTTTAAAAATGATAAATTAAGAGGTTTTATTTTTTGGAAACATAAATGTGTATTTAAAATTTTATAATTAATATAATTATTTAAAATCTTTTTTTCCATAAAATACATTCATAAATTAATATTTTTCTTTATTATAATTATATGATAATTTTATGAGACCATAATTAATTTTTCAAACTGTTGTAAAATCGATTATAATTTTAAAATCATTATTTTTTAATAAATGATTATTTTATTTAAAAATCATTTTTCTCATATTTATGAAGTAATTTTCAGAAAAGAGAGTCCATTTTTTAAATCTACACATTGAAAAATGGTTCAGGTGAATTTTTGATGAATAGTGAATTATGATAATTTACGACTTTTAATATTATAAGTTAAATACATGTTTTTTTGATTCATTATTTATACAAGTACCCACTAGTTCAAAATCACATACACTGGTTACTATACTCAGTCACAAGAATCAACAATATTGATAGTTTTAAACCAAAATAATAAATAAATGATTAAAATAATAAAATAACACCCCTCTCCTCCCCTATAAATACCATCCTTCACTAACCATCCACTTCACACCTTCTAAACCCTGAATCTTGTATAGATTTTGAAAAAATCTCTTTCCAGTACTCTTACCCATGTCCAAGACCTTCTTTTCATACAATAAAACCAAATCCGTGTGTCTTAATGAGGTTCCCAAGGAGATGATATTAAAGAGGTAAAATCCTCCTTCTTTCCCTTTTAATTTCTTTTAATCTACTCTCATACGCTATAAAAATTGTAATGATAACCCTAGTATCATATATATACTAGAATTTTTATTTTCTAATGTATTATACATCATCAAATCCCTTCTCCTCCCATTTTATATTAAAAATGAAAACATCATCCTTGAGGTGTCGATTCACTACCTTCGTGGATGATGAGTTTTCATTTTTCATTACCACCATTAAGGATGGTAATAAAACCATTATTATGGTTAAATATGATTTTAATATACCTATTATAACTTATCAAATTTTCTTGAATGAATATATATACATAATATTAAATAAAATGACACAAGTTCGTGATAGTTGTAAAAATCCCCAAAATAAATCAAGTCATTTTCATCCACATGTTATCTAATGAATCATCCTCATACTATATAACCAAATGATATAAGAGACCATTTAAACTTCTATAATTTCATTAATAAAAAATATTTTTACATCTACATAATTTATTTCTATTTGAAAAGAACTCCCATATTTATACTCAAGAGAGATGACTATAAAACCATGAAAATAACGATCTAATAACTAAAATATTAATCATTATAACTACCTAATATGACCATAAATTAATTTAATAAAATAATAATAAATTAAATATATTTTCAAGAGGTTCTTAATTAAGTAATTAATTAGTATAATTTTATTATCCTGAACATTAAGTACAACTGCAGAATGCTTTCAGACATAAGGTAAGGGTTTCTCATCTCACTTTTACTTCTATGAGATATACTCCTTATTCAACCCTTTTTTTCTTGTGTGGGATATACATACCAACCTTTAATATAAAATATGATGAATCTATTTATCTTAATTTCATTCAATGTTTTATTTGGTTATCATTAATTTTTTGGGGAATATGGTTTGTCTGATTATAAAGTGGTAAGGAAATTCTTAACCCAATTTACATTCTTTGGGTTAAATTTACACTCCATTAATTATGTCATGATATGATTATATATGAAATGGATTTTTATTATCTTATGTTATATTTAAAATTTTTTAATGTATATTTATATCTAATTCACATAATATATTCATTTAGTTAACACTCACACTTTCTTTTGAAAATATCATTTTAAATGTTTTTTTTTCAAGATTTAAAAGGAATATTTTTTTAACTTATACAAAATGATAATATTTTCCCCATTAATGACACCTTAATGTCTTGAGGAATCCCTTATAGTATTACAAGGTTATTTTCAAATAAATATTTTCTTTTATAATTGCGTATCTTTTTAAATAAATGATTTCAAAGTAAATCAGTATTTTTCTGAAGAATTTATCAGTGATTTTATGATAGTATTTTCAAATATTTCAAAACCGTTTTTTGGATCTTATGAATAATTTAGGTTTATATATTATTATACCATATACCATATTTTATTGAGTTTTTATGATCATTTTGAATTTTCATGTGCTATTTTGATATAATTCACCATATTACACTGGATTTTTTATGATAATTTTAATTGTTTAAAGAAATTTAACTCATATTCTAGTTTAAATATGAACGTATATGTTGATTATGTTTCACCCATTTCATATGAGGAATGAATTATACTTATTAAGTGATGTTTAAGGACTTCTATGGCCCCTCGATACATCGTTAGGTCTCATAAGACAAACTAGTTTGGGCATTGGATGATGACTTACTTGATTATAATGGTGTTTTGGCCGAATATATGATGGTATATTTATGATGTCTCACATTATTCATTCCCTAATTATAAGGTAGGTTATTAATAATCGATGTGATTATTCGACTAGTAGAATATCCATGGTTATGTTTCATTCTCAAGTGATTATAGGAAATTATTTAATTATATTTTATTCCTTCCATATTATGCTCAACATTATGTTTTAATGACATTCACATTTCCTTAGAGTTTATTTTTATTTATGATAGCTTCTGTTGTGTGATTAACCTTACTGAGAATATGAGGTCACCCATTTTTTATGTTTTATTTTCCATAGGATTCCAAGATATATATTATGATTGATATATATTGATAATCTAGGATAATATGGGTGTTTCTAATGGAGTTACTATGTTGTATTCCATTTCAAGTTATAATGTAATAGTTATTTTTGTATCTAGTTTTTTGAGGTTACTAAACTATTCATTTCATTGGGTTAAAATCACTTGTCCATAGTACCAATGTAATAAAGTAAGATACTAGATCTGAGCTACTAGGGTCGGGGTTTTTCTAGTTGGTATCTGAGTATGTTTAGTAGAAAATTTGGAAAATAGAATTAAAAAAACATATATTAGGTAAATATAACCCTATAAATTAATTTAGGAATATTACCAAGGTAACCAAGATTATGTTTTTTATATTTTTTATGAATTTTTTTTAAGTGTTTCACTTGTTTGAAAATTTTATAATATAATCTAGTGTATGCCATTATTTATAAAAAATGCCTATTGGAAGGAATGAAAATCATCTCAATGTACATATTCCATGTTGGTATTTCCCTCTTATAAAAGATAATGATGTTGGAGCTGGAACTATAACTAGAGATGAATAAAGTATTACTATACTAGGAAAATTGACTCAGGTTCTAAGAAATAACCTTACCCGTATGGAATATCCAAATCCACAATGTGGTGTAACAATGTTAGACCACTTCATGTGACAACAACCTACATCATTCAATATGAATACAAAACCATTTGTAGCTGAGCGATGGATATGTTCCTTAGAGTATATATTTTTCTCTTTGGTACGTAACAAAATTGAGAAGGTTGTCACGATAGTTTACCATCTCTCAAGAGATGCAGATTAATGGTAGTAATTATTTCAAAACAAAAAGGAGGGGGAAGAAACTAAAAATATGAAATAAAAGGAATTTTAAGGAAATTTTCTTGAAAAAATATTTACTACACAAACATCGAGCATATATGGAGAGGTAATTCTTGAGTCAGTGGTATAAATAGGGTTAAAACATTGCTATGCATGAAGCTAACTTTACAAGGTTATAAAGTCATGATACAAAATACACATATAATTAAAATAGAAAGACTGACCATTTATTTAATGGTATTAAGACAATTTTAAAGAGGTTACTAGTCTCCCCAACATTCTCATAATATGAGGATATAATATCAAGTTCCATCAAGATGGATAAAGAATTTTCCAAGACATATAGCTTTGAAGGTAATTAATATAAGAAGAGGGTTATTGAGTACTTTGTAAAATAAAATAAAGAAAAAGTGAAGAATGGATAAACAAATTAAAACTTGCAATAAAAGTGGAATGAAACATCATAGAGCATACCTATTAGGAATGAGAGTTCATTACAAGTGTGGAGAGAAAGGCCATGAGGCCTGTGATTTCAAGGGAAATAAAGAATTCATCAATATGTAACGATTCAGTTGAAAGGATATGGGACACTATGCACATGATTGTCCTATAATTTAAAGAAAAATTCCATATAAAAGAACAAAGGAACACGACCATGCTTATGTTGTCACACCAGTTGAGGATAACATTCCTAATGATGTGGTGTAAGGTAAATTAATCATCTCCTCAAATAGAGATAAATAATTATTTTATTCTGAATCACATAATTCCTTTATATCTTCCCAATTATCTATAAAAATTATATATTTACAATTCATCTTAAACCAAGTGTTGTTTGTCAAAAAACATAGTGGAAACTATATTGTAACAAATATTTTCCAATAATTTCATATTATGACACATAAACATAGTCTAATTGATGATTTTTTTATCACACATATTGTGGATTTTGATATAATCCTTAGATTGGTCTGGATTTTAAAATATAATGAAACAATTTTCCCAAAGATAAATAAGTTATGTTTCTTGATGATTATTTTAAATTTATTAACTTTATAGGGGAGACTTCATCATATAAGTCATATTTGGATCCACCACCATTAGCTCTTCTAAATGAGATTCTTGGAGAATAAGAGAAGATAAAACCAACTAATGAAAAAGGTGATCAGTATTTATCTATGATAAAGGTATACATTGATGCATTTATAAAGGAATTACCTAGACATCCTCTAGTGTGGGAAGTTGAGTTTTCTATTGATTTAATTCCTCATGCTAGACCTATATCAAACACTCCCTATAGAATGCCCATAATTAAGTTAATAGAGTTTAAGAAATAACTAGAGTAATTGAGTGGTAAGAGATTTATTTTCCCTATTGTTTCACCTTAGGGATATACTATTCATTTTGTTATGAAAAAAAATGTATGTATTTGTTTATTCATTGACTATAGGTAGATCAATGATATTATGAAAAAAACAAGTTTCATATTCCTTTCATTGATGAATTTTTTGACCAAATTAGTAGAGATAATTTTTTTAAAGATTAATATTCATTCTATATATCTTCAATCTTATATAAATAAGGAAGTTATTCTAAAGATAGTGTTTTGAACAAGGTATGGACATTAATATTTTATAGTAATTCCATTTGGACTGCCTATGAACCCTATATTTTTATAGATATAATGAATAGAGTATTCATAAAATATATTGATAATTTTGTTATGGTATTTATTGATTATATCTTGGTGTACTCAAAATGCTATGAGGATCAGGATAACCACTTACAGATTTTCTTGGAGACTCTTATAAGAAAAGAGCTATATCAGAAGTTTAGAAAGTGTAAACTCTGGCTTCAAATGGTTTCTTTTCTTGGACATATTGTCAAAAAGTATGGAATTTTAGTTAATCATATGATTTCAAAATCAGTACAAGAATTTCATACACAAATGAACATAACCAAGTTATGTAGTTCCATTGAGTTAGCAGATTACTATCGATGTTTATTTCATTATTTTTCATTATTAGCTAACCCGTTATCCAAGCATACTCATAAAGGGGTTAAGTTTATTTGAAAAAATGAATGTGAATAATGCTTTGAAGAATTAGAGAGGAGAATTGTGAATGATCTAATGTTGACTCTACCATTGGGAAATTGGAGATTTGTGATTTATAGTGATGCATAGAATAAAGGAATTGTTTGTGTTCTTAATAAAAATGATACAGTTTTACCTATTCATCAAGGTAGATAAAAACTCATAAACATAACTATCCAATTCACGATATTAAGTTTGTTTCCTTAAAATATTCTGTAAAGATATAGAGACACTATCTCTATGGTGAAAGATGTGAGATATATATAGACCACAAGAGTTTGAATATACACATTCTCTTAGAAAGAACTCAACATGAGGCAAAGGTGATGGCTTGAGCTAGTTAAGGATTATGATTGTTCAATACACTACCGACTAGGGAAGGAAAATAAGGTAGAATATGTATTAAGATTAAAGGATCATGGATTTCAAAAAAAAAGAGAATTGAAAGAGATCCTATGTACATAAGTCTAGTAAATAGGGACATGATAATTATCAGGGAATGTGAAATATCAATATTTTTTCAAATGGATTCCAAACCATCTTTATTAGAAAAAATAAAATGTTCTCAGTCTGATGATGTGAATTTTAAAATGAAAATTAAGGTTATGAATGATGGGAAATTTGTAGACTTCATATATGAAGTTGGGATTTTAAAATTTGGGAATAGGATTTGTGTTCCCTCTATATCTGATCTAGAAAGGGAGTAAATGGATGATGCTCATAGCTCGAATTTTTTCTATACACCATGGTAGCACTATGATGTATATAGATTTTAAGGAACATTTTTGGTGGGATAATATAAATCAAGAAATTTCTAATTATGTATCAATATGTTTAGCTTATAATGGGATAACGTTATTATGGATTGTTTCACTAGATTACTAAATACTTCAAGAAAAAATGATGCAATATGTGTAATTGCTGATAAAATTACCAAATCCACAAATTTACTCAATATAAGGGGGGAATTTACAATGGTGAGCCTTGAATGAATCTATAGTAATGAAGTTGTAAGACTTCCTGGTGCACCAATATTGATTGTGTATAATCAAGATCCCATTTTTTAATCAAAACTCTAGAAGTGTCTTTAGAAGGCTTTGGATACTATGCTTCTTTTGAGTATTTCTTATCACAATCAAACTGATGGTAAATTTAAAAGGACTATTAAAACATTATAAGACATATTGAGATCATTCCTACAGGATTCTAAAGGTATATGGTATCTATATTAACTTTTGATATATTTTTCCTACAATAATAGCTTCTATTCTAGTATTCAAATAGCATCATATGAAGCATTATATGAAAAAATATGTCGTACTAAAACTTGTTGGGATGAAGATGGTGTGAGGAAACTTATAGAACCATATTATATGGATGAAATAATAGAAAAGGTAAATAATCTATAAACCCCTGTTAATTCATCTCAAATTATGAGAAATAGAAATACCGATAATTGGGGGAAATATTTGGAGTTTCAAGTGGGAGATCAAATTTTCTTGAAGGTATCTCAATGAAAGGTTGTTATAAGATTTGGAAAGAAATGAAAACTGAGCCCTTGGTACATTGGACCTTTTGAAATTATGGGGACTATTGGATATGTGTATTATCCTTCTTCAACGGCTCCAAGCCTTTCTAAGGTGCATGATGTGTTCCACATCTCTTTTTTTGAGGAAGTACATACCAGAATAAACACATGATCTCCCTTAAGAATAAATAGAATGGGAACATGATTTATCTAACTATGAAGTGCCTATACAGATTTTTTTATATTAGGGAACATTTCTTGAGGATTCGAATGACTCGACTAGTAAAGGTACTTTGAAAAAATCGGAAAATAAGAGTGGAAATGTGGGAACCAGAGGGGTTTATGATGAAGATATTCCAAAATATTTTTATAAGGTTACATTTTGGATATTTTTTAGGATAAAAATTTTGAAGGATGGGAGAATGTAACACCATGATTTTTTCTGGTATGCCTCTTTTAAATTTAAAATATTCTATAGCTTTTGTTTCATGAAACACTGTTCACAAGTGAATCATGATAGACTATTAAATATTAACATGGCCATTGGAATTGTAATGTGACCATTAGGAATACTAATCTGGACTGTAGAACAATAACTTCACCTATGAAAGTATAAATAAATTTTGGTTTATCATTAATGAAAATATGATATATTTATATCATTTAATAAGTAAATAAATGTTTTATAATGATAAATTGAGTGTTGGTATTTTTGTGAAACATAAATGTTTATTTACAATTTTATAATTAATATAATGATTTAAAATAAAATTTAATTTTATAAAATAGATTTATATAATAATATTTTTTGCTTTATAATTATAATATAATTCTTTAAGACTGTAATTAAAATTTCAAAAGTGTCGTAAAATTGGTTATAATATTAAAATTAGTATTTTCGAATAAATGATTATTTTATTTAAAATATACATTTCTCATATTTAGAAAATTATTTTCATAAAATAGAGTCCATATTTGAATTATACACATCGATAAATGGTTAGGGTGATTTTTTGGTATTTTTCTAATATAGATGAATTTTTAATGAATATTGAACTACGGTAATTTAAAGTATTTAACATTATAAATTAAACACATGATTTTTTGAGTCATTGCTCATGTAATCACCCATTATTTCTAAATAAAATTCCCTAGTTAATATAATTATTCATAAGAATCAACACTATTGATATTTTTGTGCAAAAATAACAAATAAATGAATAAAATAATCAATCAACACCCCTCTCCTCCCTTATAAATACTAGCCTTCACCAACCTTCACCTCAAACCTTATAAGCACTGTTTCTTGTATAAATTCACCCAAAATCCCCTCCCAATCTTGTTTCCCACGTTCAAGACCTTGTGGTATTACCAAGACACCAAATCCAAGTGTGTTAAGGAGGTCTAAAAGGAGATGATATTCAAGAGGTAAAATCCTCCTTCTTTCTCTTTTAATTTCTTTTTTTTTCTTATTCTATCCCCAAATCCCTTATCCAAACTGTAATGGTAAATAAATTATAATATATATACTATATTTTTATTTTTATATTGGATTATCCATCATTAAATCCCCTTTATCCTATCATTTTATTATAAAAATGCAAACATCATCTGTAACATGATGATTCACCGACTTCATAGATGAAAAGTTTTAATTTTTCATTAACACCTTCAAGGATGGTTATGAAACCATTATTATATTTAATCAGATCTTTATATACACCTTATAAGTTATATAATTTTCTAGAACCAATATACATACATAATATTAAATTAAATGACTCATGTTTGTGATGGTCGTAAAAAGTGCCAAAATAAATTAAAACATTTTACAATAACTACCATATTTATACTCAAGGATATCAACTATAAAAGCATGAAATGAACGCTCATGGAACAACAAAATTAAACCTTATAACCCATCGGAATGGCCATAAACGAATTTAATAAAATTATAATAAATAAAATATATGTTTAATATGTTATTAATTAAGTAATCAATTAATCTAATTTTATTATCCTGGTCAATAAGTACAAGTGCATATTTCTTTTGGACATAATGTAAGGGGTTTTCAACTCATTTATGCTTATGTGAGATATACTATTTATTCCACCATTATTTATTTTGTGTGTTGTACATAATGAAATTTAATATATCATATCAGGAATATATTTATATACATGTAATTAAATGATTTATTTTATGAACATTAATTTTTTAGGGAATACAATTTGACTTATAACACTGTGGTAAGGGATTTATTAACCCAATTTCCAATATTTGGGGTAAATTTATACTCCCTTTATTATTTAAATATATTATTATGTGTTAAATGAATTTTTGTTATATTATTTTTTATTTACACTTGTTTTTTATTGATTTTTATCTAATACACATTATCTATTCATTTAGTTAATGCTCACAATTTCTTTTAAAAATACACTTTTAAATGTTTATTTTTCAAAATTTAAAAGGAATGTTTGTTTAACTTATATGGCATTAGTTCATTTTCCCACTTTCAAGATTACATAATTTCTTGGGGAATACTTTAAAAGATTAAAATTTTATTTTCAAATAAATTTTTTTGTTTTATAATTTTACATCTTTTTAAATAAATGATTTCAAAGTAAAGTGGTATTTCTCTCAATAATTTCTCAATGATTTTATTAAAGTATTTTAATCTATGTCAAAACCCTTTTTTTGGATCATATTATTAATTGTGGTTGATCTATTATGTTACCATATAATATATTTTATGCAATTTTTTATGATAATTTTTACTATGGATGTTCGGTTTTGATACCATTCATCATATTAAGCTATATGTTTTATGATTATATTTACTCTTTGAGGAAAATTATTTCAAATTATAGTTTCTATATGAATATATATGCTGATTATGTTTCAAAAATTTCATATTAGGAATATATTAGACTTATTAGGTGATGGAAGGGGCCTGATATATCCCTTTGATGCATTGGTATGTCTCATGAAACAATCAAGTTTCGGTATTGGTGGATGTCTTACCTGATTATGTATGGTGTCTTGGATGATGCCTTGACGATATGTTTTTTATGTCCCAAATTATTCATTCTATAATTATGATATTAGTTATTGATAATCAATATGATTATTCGACTAGTAGAATATCCATGTTTAACTTTCATTCTCAAGTGATTATATGACATTATTTGATAAGCTTTTATTCTTGCTATATCATGCTCAAGATTATGTTTTAATGGAATTCACCATTCCTTATTGATTATGTTTATATATGATAGCTTCTACTATAGGATTTACCTTACCAAACATCTAATATCATTCCTTTCTTATGTTTCATTTTCCCTAGGATTCTAATATGTACATTTTGACTAGCATGCAGGGAAAATATAGGAGAAAATATATGTTTCCTATGGAGTTACTATATTGTATTCCATTTAAAGTTATAATGTAATAATTTTGTTTTTATCTAGTTTTCCAAATATGCAAAACTATTCAGTATTTTAGGATGCGATCACATATACTTAGTACTAATGTAGTAAAGTAAGGCACCAGCTCTGGGATACTGGGGTTGGGGTCTTTATAGAAACAATGTATTCAAAGGTAGGATGGGATTCATCCAAATCCTATTTAAAAAATAATAATAAGTTCTTGAGGGAGGATATGGATCCTCAAGAACCATCAGTTGATATGTTTCATTATCTTCTTATGTGGGGGTAAAATATTTGGAATCATATCCTTGTATTTTTGGTTTTGTGAAGACTATAATGAAGGAGTATATGGGTCATATCCCCCAGATTATTTATTAGTGTGGTGAACTTACCTTATTAGAGCATCGTATCTCAGTTGACCATCCATTTATTAGTCCAAATATTTGGTATACATGGTGAATATTTTATTTATATAGGAATATGGTGAACTTTTTGGAATGGAATAGGAGAGGGTATCCTTAGATTTAGAGGTAGATACCCTTTATAGGAGTATAATATGATCCGAGTTCAATCCATTTTCCTAAGAATAATAAAATAGTTTCCATGGTATATGATTATTGATTATAGATAGTGGATAGGTAGTAGAAATCTAATTTTCATTTAATCCTTTGGATCTATCAAGTTGGATTTAAAATCATTTATCATATTAATGCACTCAAATCCTTCGATTCAAGGTTTCTCTACATTTATTTTTTAATATCAAGCATCAAGGTAGTGGGTCTTAAACTATAGAAAGGGAGAAATATAACCATGGAGAACCCATAATCATATTTTAAGGGATTACATAAGGCAATGATGATATGATAAATTTAAAACCACTTTCATGTTGAGATAATGACTTCCATATAAGGCATTGAAAGTGGTGTTTTGTGTACTGACCAGAAATTCGGTGTTGGATACCAAATCACTAAATTAGACCTTGAGTTGGATTTTTTTAGTAGTTTCTATTACCTCTTCTCATATATATAAATTTTTTGGTTGGATGAGGCTATATTATTTTCTATATACTACATATTAAAGATTATCTATATTGATATGTGATTTATCCTCACATTAGTATTGACTAAACAACTAAAAATATCAATTCCATTTTTTTTCCAGAGATATAGAGAGGGTGTATGTGTATTAGTTTGAATTCAAAATCATGTTACATACATCAATAGATGGAGGTCATGTAGTTATCATGCTCACCTTAATCCACATGATAGAATTCTGTGGAAAACACTTTAATCTCAAACTTTATAGGTCTATTTAGGGCCTTGATGATGGCCTCATAAAAAAATTTAATAGGTGGGGTTACTTTAAGGATTCAGAGCCATGTTGGAAGGTTATGGATACATTTTTTTATTTTAATTGTATATTTATAGTTGATAATTTGATGGTTGTGGCTGAGAAACATATTTAAACAATCTAATGGGAAATTGAGAAACATTGGAGGATGCTATCATGGACAAATTTTCCTACTAACCTCAGAGTAATTCTCATATTCAGATCTTTCTAGAATAGACACTATCTTTTAGAGATCTTGATTGTGTAAACCCTATACCCACACTATCTGATACGGTGATAAAACCACATAACACAAAATAATGGTTTTGATTCATATTTATGAATACAATATATTTCAACAATTTACTATCTAAGGACCTTTTAGTTTTGGTTTTTTTAGATTTAGTACAAAACCTAAACTATTAGATCTCAAGTATTCTCATCAAATGGTAATTGTTTATACTACCTAAGAAACTAATAAATCCATAACTATTCTTCAAAAAAACCCATAAATTTTAATTAAAAGATATTAATATAGGATTAGTATACTTAATACTTTCTTTCATAAGCTGGGGAAAAAGAAACATAAGAAGAGGTGAGCTCAAATTCTCAGTAAGGTAATAATTGAATTAAATCATAATGGAGAGACAACTGATTCAAGTCAAGAGGTATAACATGATTTCATAAAGATCATTGAATCAAGATATGCTAAATGATAACAAAATAGTGTGAGATAAGAATGACCATATTATAAGTTCATTGATTCAAAGTAACGTGGAGACAAAATAAACATGACATCATAAGAATAAGTCAAGGATCCTTATCTCCACATGTGCCTTGTGTATTTATATAAATAGTTTTATATAAAATGTTTATTAATCCATTTGTTTAAATTATTTCAATAAATTGAAATGTAAATCATGATTTCTTTTAATTATGATTTTAAAAGTTTATGTCTATTTATTTAAAATTGGATGCTTTGTTCGTCTAATTAATTGTGTTATATTATTATGGAATCCTTGGTGAGAACATATTGGGATTTTAGCTCACACACTACTTGTTCCTTTGAGTGTTTGTATATTTCCTCTTTTGGGGTTTTATAAAGGGGAAAACACCACTTGGAGGTGGTAATTTCTGTTGATTTTTATGATTTGAGCTACTATGTTCATTGGGACTTGGGTTGTTTATCCTATTTTTTAGTACTTTGATGATGTACTTTGGGTTGTTTAAACATGTTTTAATTCAGGTATAATTCCCCTTGTGAGGTTTTCTTTTGTCCATACTAAATTGTGTCTCTTGTTTTTTTTTGTGTTTTCGGAAAAAAAATTATCACTTTCATATTGTTTGATTCCAGGTTCTTGTCACCAACTTGTGGGGATCAGAAAAAACCTTTGAGTTATGTCAGTGTCATCTCGGGTATTAGAATACCAGGGTATCCAAGATGGTTCATGAAACATTGAGTCTCTTTTTTAAGATTCATACACCTACCACATCAAGGATGAATTAGTAGTAATATGATAAATTAAAACACAACTATTTCCCTCTCCAATATCAAGTTTAATTATTAAAAGTTCTTCCATCCCTTTCCAAATTTCACCGGACTCTTGAACTACATCTCCTTAGGACTTTCAAATCAATGCATCAACAACCACATTCCCCTTTCCTAGGGTGTAAGAGGTCTAAAAATTATAATCCTAAAGAAAATCCATCCACCTTCACTATCTTATATTTAGATCTCAATGGGAGAAAAAATATTTCAGGCTCTTATGGTCTATGAAAAGCATAAAGTGCTCTCCAATGAGGTAATGACACCACAACTTTAGTGAAAACAGAACTATCAAAGACTGCAGATCATGGGTGACATAGTTATTCTCATGGGGACGTAACTAACTTGACCCATATAATATCAAATCTCTCTTTTACATAAACACACTTCCCAAACCCAGATAGAATGTGTCACATAAAACCTTAAACAACATGACCTCCTCTGAAAATTAAACCACTAGAGCACTGAAAAGTTTATCCTTCAGGTAACCAAAATATTCCTAGAATTGATCAATCTACACAAACTTCTAGTCCTTCCTAACCAGCACTATTAGTGGGTATGGAAATCAAGATAAATCTTTTATAGACCTCTGATAATAGCCTGTGATACCAAGGAAACTATGAACCTCTTCCACATTCTTGGTTGATGCCTAAGAAAAAACTACCTTGATCTTAGAAATGTCCATTGTCACACCCTAATGGGACACCACATGTATAAGGAAACACATCTCTTGTATATAGAACTTACACATGGAAACATTACAAAGATATGGTGGAGCTGAATGTCCTGCAAACTACTCTAAGATTCTCTACATACTCCACCTCCAACCTCAAGTCAACCAAGATATCATCATTGAATACAACGATGAAATGGTCTAAGAACTCATAGAAAATGGGGTTAATAATACCAATTAACATGATCAGTATATTCATAACATTGAATCACACAACCATAAACTGAAAGTTTCCATACCTTCACCTAATGGTGGTCTTTAGAATATCATTATCCTTCACACTTTATTGGTGATATTTATGCCACATATCAGTATTTGAAAGCCTACTAGATCCCCTCATCTGGTCAAATAGATCATTTATCCTCGGAAGAGGGTAACAATTCTTGATCGTCACCTAATGCAACCTTAAACTATCATCTGGATTCTTGGTGAACAACAAGAGAGAACCACAGGGAGACAAACTAAGTTACTTGAAACCCCTCAGAATTATATTATCTACTGGTAACCTCAACTTACATAGCTCCATAGGAATACTCTTATAATAATCCACCAAAATCAGAGATATGCTCAACTGTAACTTCACCCTGAACCCGATATCACATCGAGGGTGTAAGGATATAACCACATCCAAGAAAAATTCATGGAAATCCTCTAAAACTCTTCGAAAATCCTCTAAATAAGAATCAATTAATAGCTCTACTAACTGATAAAAAATAGGCTCATCTTTCCTACCACCCACATGATAAAGTCACTCACCAACGAAATCCACTCATTGGACCTCTACACCAAAAAATAAAACTCTTCTCCAGAAATATTCGATGGATTCTCACACAACATACATCTAATTAATGTCAAGGATAAAATTATATGAATGTATCTAAAACAAGAGGAAGTCTCCCATTGACAGGTGTTGCACCATCACTAGTCTACATCCCCGATACACATAAAAAAAAGAATATTTAGCTCTAACCGACGTGGATAACACCAGGTGAACTATATGATTCTACTTATCCAGTCCCTAATAATAAACCAAATAAGGAGAAAAAAATGAGTATAAGTCTTCAAAATTAAACAACACACACAAGGGTAGATGAAAAGATATTTTTACCTCAAACAAATCCCAGTTCTACTTGATCTACTTCCTCTAATACATGTGTTTGACCACACCCAGCTCCCCTTCCTCTCTCCTATCAACCACCATGACCAAACTATATCCTAGTTCCCTATGGACGAGGACTGTCATGAGTATTCCCTCTTCCAAATACACATACTCAAGGTTGATTAGCAAGTGTCTAAGGACCCTAATGTTGAAACTACCCCAGAGGAAATGACTACAATCGTTGAAATGGGTCTTAACCACCCAACTGACACTAGACTTCCCGAGTGGTCAACCACTAAGCCTATAGGTGTCCCTATCCAAAAAAAAAAGAATAAAAATGGATATATTTCTAAAGGTTACCATAATCAACATATCCCAAAATAATGGTAAAATATCTATCATGCCTGTCTCACTACTGACTAGAAACCTGAATATCTGAATGCCTGTGGACCACTACCTGAAGCTATACTCCTCGAGATTCCCTACTGGACACTCTCTAAAGGCTCAACCCCCAAATAAACAATCCTATCAATGACCTATTCCGTGTTATGAACCTCCAAATACACAGGGAGTGTAAACAGAATAACCATATACCTAATCACTGGGTGAAAAACCTCTTCCAGATGTCGTTATCTAGACACATCATCTGGAAGAATGTTTCAAGCAATGTATAGAAGGTCCTTGAACCTAATATCAAGCTCTCACATACTCAAAATTCCCTATTGAAGGGAGAGAAACTATTTCCTCTTGGATTCCCTCAGAGTTGATTAATAGAAATCTTCCTATATTTCCCTTTAATAGTCTGACCACAACAAATCTGCCTCCTTATGGTCACCAAGAAACAACAACCACCACTAACGCATAACTCCACTTATCTGACTAACTTCCAATAGAACCCAAAACATATATCATGCTTGGATCAGACTATAATCGTTCTTGAGCTCATACAACTAGTTCTACGTTTCCAGATCTGAGACCCTGCCCTCATACTTTCGAAAACACTTCCATTGAAAGGCATGAGAAGCCCATTGCCAACCCTCATCCTCCTTTATCAGTTCAACCATATGATGATCAATTGGATTATCCTACCGAACCCCAAATTCCAAATCCACTCATGGTTAACAAATAAGATCCATTATTGAAAATCAAGGAGAACATCCTATGACTGGTATCATATAATTTTTAAATAATCTTATTTATTTAATTCATTTTATTTTCCCACAAATAGTTCCACCTCACATAGTCATTCAATAAGCTCTAATTTGGTTCAATTTATTACAAGGGTCCCTAAAATCCCCTATCTTAGCTAGTAAATCTAGCCTATGTAACACACTAATATCAACTATCATTTCTTCCCTTCCAACTCATGAAATTTTTATCATGAAAAACTCCAAATTTCATCTTATCTCTCAACCATCAGCCTTTTGTACTACTCTTTCATGACCCCCACCCTCCAAAGATATAGAAATGAAGGAATGTAGATAATGTTCCCCGAGTCCTGCCTCAAGTAGGCCCTAGGTTGGTGACTAGTATAAAGGGTATAATAATCACATAGTTATAGGAGGAATCACCCTCTATAATAAAATAAGATCATGAGATAGGATAAATAACCACTAAAAAGGTCCATTGGATAATGTAAAAGTAAACCAAAAAACCTTCCCACAATGAATGATAAAAAATAAACCAATACAAATAAAATGCTACAATATAAAGTACCAAAATAAAATTCTACGGTAGCGACTCAACAACAAATCCTAGCTAGCTAGTAATGTCCAGCTTGGTCCCCAAAATTCACCTAAAAACCTGAAAAAAAAAGTTTATATATATGTAGTGTGAGCATAAAAAGTATACTAAATAGGTACATAACTAAGGTCTTAAGTATACATGTGAAAACAACATGCTAATACACCAGTGAAAAAATAGAATAACCAACAAGTACCTAAACATGTCAACTAGCCAATATTGGCCTCACGGTGGCTCACTCACCCAATCACACATCCAATATAGTAACATAAAATCTATATCAAATCAAAACAAGGCACCTCACTACCTATTCCTTTCTGATTTTACACTCTCATGTCCCAACATTGAATATCCTATGCTCTTCTACCTTCCATACATATCACATCACATCTCACCCTAAATAAATTTGGGCCATCCCTAATGTGGGGTAGGATGCATCCCTAAATAACCCACCCTCTAAAGTTCTAGAATCTGATGCTATAATTAAGCATCATCACACCACTTCTTGCAATAAGACACAAGGGCCATCATATCTCATCTCTTCACAAAACCATAGAAGTAGGGAATCATGAATGTGAAGGACATAAACCTCATTCCCTCCATATGCTATGCATAACCCCCACCATATATCACACCACATCACCACATCTACACCTCACACCTCGACTGAAAAAACCTATTCCAACACTATTGGGTAACACCCACACCAACCAATATCATCATTGATGTTGAAGTGTGGGGAAGAGGGGTATACAACCTTCTGTAACACCGCCGTCTTGGATGTTAGGGAAAACACACTGAACCCGGGACCTATGAGAATTGGTAAGGTTATCCAACTCAAGTGGAGAATATATAGAAATAATATAAACCTAATTGATATATAGATAACACACAATACCCAATATATGGGTTCACATCAACTACTCTACCACACAAAACATCACCACCATGACACCATGCATTGATTGCCACAATTGGTGCCATAACTCTATGAAACTCATCACACACCCATATATAGCAACTCAACATTTACCACTTTTAGTTAAAGTTTCACCACTTTAAAAATCCAATGAATTTAATTTACTAAACCACTTCAGTCACATTTACATCTCCCATACATTTATTATTTAATTCATTTAATCCATTTTACAAACATCAATTTCTATCCTATCTCATTTATTTACCAGAATTTTTTGTTCCATTTTAACAACATAATTTATTTCATGGATAACTAGAAAATTAACACAACAATTCCACACACAAAATGGACCAACACAAATCAACCATCTCCACTGTGCCACACTAACCAAACCATCTCATCCATTTCATACCTAAGCCACATACCCTCAAAAACCACACTGTAATTTCATCACACAATGCTTCTATATGATATAAAACCATTTCACATCATTTCTATCATGACCTATCCCAATGGGGCCCAAATCACAACTCCCCAAGCCCACCCCCAATAGGCCATGGGCTGGTGACTAGCACCAAGTAGGAATATTACTAATATTGGATGCATTGCCTAAGTACTTGTGCACACACAGACATATCCAAGACCAAAAATGCTGAAATGAAAAAACCACTAAGGAACAAAAAATGCATGCATACAACTAAACCCAACTAAACAAAGTACGACTGAAGGTAAAGAACTTAAAGTAAACTGGGCCAAAATACAATCCCACCAAAAACAAGAGACTGCAAACTAAAAAGTCAAACCTGTAATCACAAAGAGGTACTAAGACTACTGCTCATAGCAGTAGGAGCACCTTGGCCTATAGAGAAATCAAAAAGCCCGGTCCTTCCCTGGTCCACCCTGGACTCTGTCAGAAGGCCACTTGTCTGTACAAGACATGAAATGTGCGGGAAAATCCCATAAAAGGGTGAGTATAACAATAGTCAATAAAGGACCCCGAAAACCACAAAGAAAAACAAAAAGTAAAGGTACAGTCAGATCTACACAGTATATATCTACTAAACATATAATAAGGGAAACATAGACCAGACATACTCAAAGCCCAGAACCATAGTCTAAGGAAAAGTCACACAAACACATACCCATTCTAGGGATTCATTTAGAATATTTACATGAAGCACTCCTCGAGGAGAACTCACTCCATGATTCTGATAGCACTGATGTCGTCCATCTGAGAAGTACTATTCGTTGGGAAAATACAAGAGAGATGGATACACTCATTTTGGGAGAACAAACTTCTGAGTGGGGAAAGATCTCAATACATAGATACAGATCACTGTTTGTGCCTTGGTGGATACCACAACTCTTCAGGATTCACCTTCTAGGTAGAGGATTGGTGGCCTGTGGAAGTAGTCTTGTCGATACCTGAATCTACCTTGGGTCAAGAATGGATAGATGATCTTTATTCGATCCTCTCAGAGGGATACATGACTTTATCTCAGAAATTCCTATTGAAGGGATAATACTCCTATAGAAGGAAATGATACCTGACCTTCAAGGGAATGATAAAAATGGGGCACTAACCCAAATGAAACATTTACAAGATACGGTGGAAAAGAAGTTCAAGCCATGTACTGAAAAGTACACGGCGTGTAGAATGGTTTCACGTTGTGTCCTCTAACCCTGGGTACTACCCATGAACAACGGCCCGTGTCACAAGTCTTATCTTGTGGAAGAAGTTATATACGGAGTGTAAGGCAGTGGCAGGCCATGTTCCTCTATCTGGGAAGGAATCTGTGTACGTTGGCCATGAGCTTGTACACAGCTTCAACCCATGTGTTACAAGCCATGTAATCATCACATGAGGTAACTCATATAGCCAGCTTTGTCTGGCTATGTGGGGGAGTACACAGCTATGTACTCCGCCCTGTGTCCATGCATCTTCTGAGATACACACTGAGTCTGTGTATGGACCTACACGATGTGTAACAATGGTCACATGTTGTGTTTCTGCTTCCCGTCTTCTAGAACTCTATTCTCCACTGGGTGGGGCCCATGCATCATGTCTTCTTGGGGGCATGCCATGTTCTTCATCTATTTCCACACACAAACCCTAGCTGCTGCCAACGTGTTCATTGGGATAGACATCCTGTGTTCCGGAAATTTCTTGAACCGTGGAACTTCTTTGTCATGCCTCAGTGAAGCTCTGGTCTTTGTTTTAATGCTCTTTTTTTCATGAAACTCTAGATTCTAGGTCGCCCCGACATCCAAAAGTCGTCTCTGTTGTTTTTGGGCCTCTGATCGGCCCCAAAAATGCATATCGATCCACCTGCGTGAAGAACGATCGAAGAGAGGTCTCTCCCAATCTAATCTGATTCATCGCCCACCATCGTCATCTCACCTCCTCTAGGTCGTTGTGATGTCATATCTTCAACTTGGGATCATTGCATTGTGAAATAGACATGAAATGATCCATTGTTGTCTTCCCCACGAAGAACGCAAAGAACACGAGGAAAAGAGGAAGAAATCCAATAACAAAAGAGGAATGTGCCTCCGACATCATTCATCATGGAGTTAATTTGCTCCTATTAAGTGATTTAATAGGTGGATCAAAATTGATTAACCAAAGATTATTATAAAATCAATTCCTGAATCAAAAACCCCAAAAGAAAAGGAAATTGACACCCTCTTGCTTGAACGCACGATCTGTGGATCACCCTGTTTGTGGGTCGATCTGTGTTCATTGTTTTATCCAAGAATGAGGAAAATAAGAATTGAAATAACAATCGCTACCTTGTCCGTCGACGAAGAGGTAGATTGGTCGTCGGTCGGGATTTGATATCGCTATGCAACGATCTACACGTCGTCGTTCGTCGGCATCCATAAAAAATCCTCCAAGTTGGCTCATCTCCAAATCTATAGAGGATTACAGGGAGTTATACATGGTTATGAGCCTAACCCTATGCTCCTGATTATTTAATGAAAATAATAGTCTTTGTGTTGAGGATACATTTAAAACAAAATAAATTATTAGTTTTATTTTATTTCAATTAAAACGTCCAAAAAAATATCTCTTGCAGTAGAACCGCACCAGTCGATGTTAGGACATGCCTAAGGTAAAGTTGCTGTATTGAACACAATGGTGCCCTCATATTTTTTATCCAAGAACCTGTTTAAATTTTTTTCCACTTTTTTAGGAAAAACTCTCCTGTGCGCTATTTAATGCTTAATTTAATTTAAACATTTATTTTGGGTGCTCTGGGCCTCAGAATTTCATGCCGTCGAAAGGTTTGGTCTCAAAATAATTCCATATAATATTTAAAAATAATACATGAAAGATCCAAGATATTACATTCTCCCCACCTTTGGGCTTCACATCCTTGAAAAGCCAAAAAAATAGCTACTCAAAAAGAGGTGGGTACTGGTCACATATCTTAGTCTCCCACTACCACGTGCTCTCTTGAATATTCTCATGCTTCCACTGAATGCGCCCCAAGGGAATAAATCACCCATGAAGGATCCCCTTCTGTCGATCCTTGATCTCCACTGGGTACTCAGAAAATGTCACTCTATCCTAAATGTCCAGCTTTCCCCAGTCGATGACGTGCGATGGGTCATGCACGTACCTCATCAGTTGTGACACATGGAATACATCATGTAACCGGCGCAACTGAGGGTAGTATAGCTAGGTAGTATGCCACCTTGCCAACTTTGTGCAATATCTGAAAAGGGCTGATGAACCTCAGAGATAGTTTGGTGACCCGAAAAAATCTCTGTAACCCTCGCCGAGGTGATACACTAAGGAAGACATGGTCCCCTTCCTTGAAGTTAGAGGTCTCCGTCATTTGTCAGTATAAAACAATCGTCAGATCTGTGCAGTCTTTATCCGTACCCGAATGATCTGCACCTTCTCGGTGGTAGCTCCCACCAACTCTGGACCCATGAGTGTTGACTCTCTTGGGTCAGTCTAGCAAAGCAGTGACCGTAAGGGTATCCCATATAAATCCTCAAACGGTGCCATACCAATGGTGGAGTGGTTGCTATTATTGTAAGAAAACTCCACCAGTGGTATGTGGTCCTCCTAACTGAAACCAAAGTTCAAGATATAGGCCCGGAATGTATCCTATATAACCTGATTGGTCCTCTCCGTTTGAACATCTGTCTAGGGATGGAACACTGTGCTCAAGCGTTTTTGAGTTCCAAAATCCCATAGCAATCCCTTCCACAACCATGATGTGAAGCAGGCATCTCAATCCAAGACTATTGTCAAATGGAAACCATGAAGCTGAACTATCCCATTCATGTAGTGGAATCCCAATCACTCTATGGAACTTTTCTCCCTGATAGCTAGAAAGTGGGCCAACTTGGTGAGTCGGTCAATGATCCTCTAGATGGAATCGTGCCCCTTGGACGTTCATGGTAATCCCATCAATAAGTCCATTGATATTTCGTCCCACTTCTACTCTAGAACTTCCAGGGGTGAGCTAATCCCACTAGAAATTGGTGCTTAGCCTTCACCTACTGGAATGTAAGGCATCGAGAAATGAACTATGCTTCTACCTTCTTCATGACTGACCACTATAACTCTCATCAGAGATTCGGGTGTATCTTCGCTACTCCAGGATGTACCTCCAAGGGGGATGTATGAAACTCCCTCATGACCTCCTCCTACAAAACCACTGGTACAACAATACATCCTATAAAAAGAACTATGTGCTCCTCACCTTGGGAATATCCATCAGGGGTATGCCCTAGGGATAACTGAGCATGTAAAGACCCATAGTTGACATCCCCAAGTTGTGCCTGCCTAACTCGTTGTAAGAGTGGAGGGGTGACAACCATCGACTAAAGGTAAGTTTCATCCTCTCTAATCACGAATGATAATTGTAACGAGGCCAACTGTTCTGTCCTCTCACTCAGCAATTGTGTGTTTTATCTTCTTCTAAGATCATCTACCACCTTGTTACCCTTCCAAGGAGTATAGTTGATCTTGAAATCATAGTCCTGGGGGAACTCTAGCCAATGCCTTTGTCTCAGATTTATATCCATTTGTGAGAAGATGTACTTGAGGCACTGGTAGTCATAGTAGATGATGAACTGATCACCCATAAGGTAGTGTCGCCACATCTTCAATGTGAAGACTACTGCTGCCAACTCAAGATCAGGGGTCACAAATTTCATCTCATGTGGCCTATTCTGGGGTGAACCATAAGCAATTACTTCCTGTCTCTGCATCGGGACACAGCTAAGTCCGGTACCTGATGCATCATAATAAACTACATACTCTACACCCACCTCTGGTAATCTCAAGATTAGGGAGCTCCTCAAACTCTACCTCAACCCCTCGAAAGCTTGCTATCACTTCTTCGTCCACATGAAGGGTTTCCCCTTCCTGGTCAAGGATTTCATCGGTGCTGATGTTCGGTAGAAATCAAGAATGAATCTCTAGTAATATCCTTCCATCCCAAGGAAGTTCCGCACCTCCATCACGCTCTGAGGTGGCTCCCATGATAACATTGCCTCCACCTTGGCTGGGTCCATAGCTACTCCATCTACTGAAATGAAATTCCCAGAAGGTGGACCTCCTAAATCCAAAACTGTCACTTTGAGAGATTCCCATAAAGTTGGTACTCTCGAGGTACATCCAGAACCATCTGCAGGTGTCTCACGTGCTCCTCTACTGACACCGAGTACACAAAGATGTCGTTGATGAAGACCACTATGAACCAGTCTAAGTATGGCTGGAAGATCTAGTTCATCATTCCCATGAACACTGCGGGGGAGTTTGTCCCACCAAAAGGCATCACTAAGTACTCATAGTGACCGTAGTGGCATCTGAAAGTCATCTTTGGAATATCCTCGTCTCGTACTCATAACTGGTGATAACCTGATTGATGGTCAACCTTAGAGAACCACTATGCCCCCTTAGCTGATCGAAGAGGTCATCGATTCTTGGTAGTGGATACTTATTCTTCATTGTTGCCTAATTAAGGTACTCGTAATCCATGAACAACCTCAAACTTCCATCTTCCTTCTTGGAAAACCAAACTAGGGCTGCCTAGGGTGAAACATTGGGTCATATGAAACTCTTTCTCTGTAAATTCTCCAACTGCACCATCAGCTCATAAAGCCCTGTGGGAGTCATCCGATATGATGGTGAGGAAATTGGTGTTTTCTCAAGGTGTAAGTATATGCAGAAGTCGAGTTCCCGATGGGGAGGTAGTCCTAAAACATATTTAGAATAGATATCCTCATAATCTGCCACTACTGCTAGGTACTCGGATCCCATAACATCTACTTCTCTGAGGGTAAGGCTAGCCAACTCATGAGTGATCGGATTCACCCTCTTATGAATGAGCCCATTCTGTGCTGCCTGAGTCTCTGTTTCTCTAACAAAGGAAAACCACATCTCATCATAGCAGACACACCACACTCTTCGCCTAAAGCAGTCAATCTGGGCATGGATCAAAGATAACCAATCCATACTATGAATGACGTCGTAAGGACTTGAAGCTACCACCAAGAGGTTCAAACCACAACTCTCATCTCCAAAGGTGAGATCAAAATGTCTGCAAAGGTGCGTGATCATCGAGTCTCCTCTTTTATGTGTCTCCAAGAATAAGTGTCGATTCAACAGCTCTACCAGAATCTCATGGTTTCACACAAGACATGTGGCGAGGAAGGAATGACTAGCACCTGTGTCTATAAGCATGACAGCTAAGGTATAAAAGATGCATATCGTACCTCTGATCATCCCTTGATTCCATGGTTCATACACCCTGACCACATGAAACTATCCCCCAGCTCCCTGAGCCTAGTGTGGACCTCTTGGGGGTGGTGGGGGGTGTAAATCAAAGTGGCTACCACCACCTACAGCTCTGTCTACTTCTCTTCCACATCCACCGCCGAGAGGGTCTATCTACTACACTCTCTAACTTTACCTCAGCGGTCCATCCACTTCCTCCCTATCAGCAGATTGATGAGTCGGACAATCTCTAGCGAGATGTCCCCTACCATATCATGCGTAACATCTCCTCTCCCTTGGATGACTGGATCCATCCTAATAGCCCTAGACATCCAAACCCCTATATGGGGTCCTCCTATGATGTCTCCCATGTCCAGATCCTTGTGCCTGATGTCGGCTCCCTACTTCTAAGGTCTCCGCACCTATCTGTTTGCTACTAACTATCGTCAATTATCCCTTCTTCTCCAAGAACCTCTCGATCACCATGTCCCACTCGAGCACTTCATCATAAGTTGGAATGAAAAGAGGCATGCCACTAGCTCAGATATCACGTCGTAGACCACGCTTGAAGTTCCAAGATCTTAAGTATTAATCCCTGACCATATCCATCAAGTACCTAGCGAGGTTGGTGAACCTCAATGAATATTCGACCATTATCAAACTGCCCTGCTGGAGCTGAAGAAGCTCTGGGATATGCATTTATCTCAGTATAACCAATGAGAAATCTTCCCTAAAGAGTCACTCAAACTCTATCCATCAAAGAGTCCCCTCATCGTGTGTCTGTGTGGTCAGACTCCACCATCATCCCACCGAACCCTGAATAAGGCTCGCTCTTAGGATCACTATCTAGTCCACCAGTGTCCTCACGATATGGAAAAACATGGTCACTACCTCAAGATAGTCCTCAGCTTCCTGAGGGTCTGTCTCACCTCGGAACCTAAGGGGTCTCTATCTATGGAACTCATGGAGCGCGTCCGGCTTATGCCCCTCGACTATCGGTACTACAGGTACCACGAGCTGATCCACTGGTGGTGGCATATAAGGTGCACCATATAGAGGTGATGCCTAGGTAACTGATCCCTGTATTGAAGCCTCATCACTGAGGGGGTCATCCTCGTGATCACGCTGCTGAATCATAGCGGGTATGCATCGCGAAGCCATCCTGTAAGGAACAATATATACCATGGTCAATGAGTATATCGATATAACTGACACAAAGTGCATGGAAAACAAAACTCATTCCCATATGATGCATGTAACAATCTCTTATTTCCCCACAACTAGTGTTTTCATGTACTGGGTTGAAAAGTAGGTTATCAGAGTCCTGGTGTATGGATACATCGACCACCCGAACCAACACTGGAGTCTTTGGCCTAAAAGACGAGCTTGAAACACATAACACTATTTCCCTAAATCAATCTCACGGACTCTTGGTTCTAAGGTAGAACTGACCACCTCTGATAACACTCTATCACGACCCGTCCAAGTGGGGCCCGCGCTGTGAGTCCCCAATCCCTTATCTAATAGGCCAGGAGCTTGTGACTAGCACCGAGTAGGAATATTACTAACATGGGTGGCATTAGCTAAGTACTTGTACACACACACACATCTCTAAGTCCAAAAATGTTGAAATGAAAAAAACCACTAAGGAACAAAAAATGAATGCATAAAACTAAACCCAACCAAACAGAGTATGTTGTAATGTAAAGAACTGAAAGTAAACTGGTCTAAAATATAATCCCACCAAAAACAAGAGACTTCAAACTACAAATCCTAACCTATAATCACCAAGAGGTACTAGGACTGCTGCTCATAGCCATAATAACACCTCAGCCTGTAGGGAACTCAGAAAGATTGTTCTTGCCCTGGTCCACCCTAGACTCTATCAAAACGCCGCTCATTTTCACAAGACATGACACATGTGGGCAAAGCCTGTGGAGGGGTGAGTATAACAAAACTCAGTAGAGGACCCTGAAAACCATACAATAATACACAAAGTAAAGGTATAATCAGCTCTACACATTATATGTCTACTGAACATATAACAAGGGAAACAAAAACCAGATATATTCAAAACCCAGACTCATAATCTAGGGACAAGTCACACAACCGCATACCCATGCTAGAGATTTAGTTTGATGATTTCGATGAAGCATTCATCCAGGAAAACTCACTCCATGATTCTGATAGCTCTGAAGTCATCCATCTGAGAAGTATTATTTGTCGGTAAAATCCATGAGATATGGATACACTCATTCCAAGAGAACACACTCCTAAGTGGGGAAAGATCTCGATACACAGATGAGGATCACTGCCAAGGCCTTGGTGGATACCGCGAATCATCTCGATTCACCTGCTAGGTAGAGGATTGGCGCCCTTTGGAAGTAGTCACGTTGATATCTGACTCTTCCTAGGGTCATGAATGGATAGAGGCTCTCACTCTCGGCCTCTCGGAGGGATACCTAAATCTATCTCAGAAATTCCAGCTGAAGGGATCATACTCCTATAGAATAGAACATTACCTGAACTTCAGGGGAACAAGAAAAAAGGGGAACAAACCCAAATGAAACATGTCAAAAATATGGTGGACAAGAAGATCAATCCATGTACTAAAAAGTAAATGGCGTGTAGAATGGTCACACAATGTGTCCTCTGACCTTGGGTACTGCCCCTATACAATGGCATGTGTCGCATGACTTGTCATGTGGAAGATGGTATACACGACATGTAAGAGAGTGGCACGTCGTGTTCCTATATCCGGGGAGGACTCCATGTACATTGGTCATGTGCTCGTAGATAGATTAAACCCATGTGTTACAACCCGTGTAATCAGCACATGGGGTAACCCATGCAACAAGGCTGGTCTGTCCGTATGGTGGATTACATAGCCTTGTACTCCACCCCGAGTTCGTGCATCTTCTGAGATACACTCTGAGTCTGTGTAAGGTCCTACATTCCCTGTGACAATGGTCACACGCTGTGTTTCTGCTTCCTGACATCCAGAACTCTAGTCACAATTGGGTGGAACCCACACACCATGTCTTCTTGGAGTCACTCTATGTTATTTATCTCTTTTTGCATGCAAACCCTAGACACCACCACCGGTCCACATGGCGTGTTCATCGAGATACATGGCGTGTGTTCAGGAAATTTCTAGAACTATGGAACTGCTTCACTACGCCTTGGTGAAGCTCCGATCTTCGTTCTGACAATCCGTTTTCCAAGAAACTCCAGATTCTAGGTTGTCCATCATCCCACGTCTTCTCCTTTGATTTCGGGCCTCCGATCGGCCCCAAAAATGCATATCGATCCACCCATGAGAAGAACACTTGAAGAGAAGTATCCCACAATCCGATCTGATTCATCACGTGCCATCGTCGTCACAACTACGCTTGGTCATCAGGATGTCAGATCATCAATTTGGGATCGTTGTGTAGTGAAATAGAAGTGCAACGATCCATTGTTCGTCACCCCATGAAGAATAGGAAGAACGTGAGGAAAACAGGAAGAAATCCAATAACAAAAGAGCAATTCACCTTCGTCATCATTCATCATGGCGTCTATCCTCTCTTGTTAATAGGTTTAACAGGAGGATCAAAAAAACAATGAACCAAAGATTATCATAAATTCAATTACCAAATCAAAAACCCCAAAAGGAAAAGAAATTGACACCCTCTCGCATGAACACACATTCCACGGATCCCCCTGTTTGTTGTTTGATTTGTATTCATCGTTTAATCCAAGAACGGTGAAAAGAAGAATAAAAATAAAAATCACTACCTCGTTCGTCGATGAAGATGGAGATCAGTCATCGGTCGGGATTTGATCTTATTGTGCAATGATCCATGTATTGTCGTTCATCAGTGTCCGTCAAAAATCATCCAAGGTGGGATCCCCTCCAAAGCTCTAGATGATTCTAGGGAGTTCTCCAAGGTTATAATCCTAACAGTGAGCTGATTATTATTTAAAGAAAAAAAACATCGTTGTGTTATGAAAGCATTTAAAATAAACTGAATAATTTATTTTATTTTATTTCCATTAAAAAGTCCAAAAAAACTAACTCCTGTAGATGACCCATGACCGTAGATGTTTGGCCCTGCCTAAGGTAAATTCACTGCTCTGAACGCAACGGTGCCCTCGGATTTATGATCTGAGCAACCATTTAAAAGTTATTCTACTTTTTTCAAGAAAAATGCTCGAGCGTGCTGTTTAAAGTTTAATTTAATTCAAAAATTTATTCTGGGATCTCCGGGCCTCAGAATCACACGTCATTGAAAGCTATGGTCTTGATATAATTCCATATAATATTTAAAAATAAGACATGAAAAATCTGAGACACTACAATTTCCACTATGCATCACACCGCTGTACACCATAACCATGTCACAATTTCCCACACCCCATCCATTCTATCCAACCAAATCACATCACGACCAAATGAATCACATAACCCAGCAAGTAACCTCCATTAATGAAAAACATCCCAAATCATGTAGGGAAATAAAAAAATCAAAAATAAACAACAACAACATATTCCATCTTCCATAATTTATTCGTGGTCTTTCATTACATTACTTATTTTTTTAGCATGTGTATTATCACACAAACAAGATTCCATGGGGAAAAATTATTATCTAGATATACATTAATTAGCCTTTTATTCCGGTTGTGATTAGAAAATAACATAGAAAGGGTCTAAACATATATCATCCATAGAGAAATCAATAATTATAATAGATGTTATTTTCATTATAGTCAATCGGGATGAAAAATATCATCAAAAACATATATCAATGTTGTAAATCATGTGCTATCTCCCCATATCCAAAAATTTAAATTATACCAATTAATTATATTTATTATATATGACCTTATTATCCAACCAAAGTAAATTAAAACAATGAAGATCTCACACATAGCATGTAAAAGGAGTTATAATGAGGATCCTCTGCAACAAAGAAGATTTTCGGTCTCACAAGCCACCATAGGGAAAAGAAGAAACAGGCCTCGAACCACAACCACTCTATAAAATGATGGATCAACCAGCACTGCATCAAAGGATCATCAAAATGCATCCCAAATCACCATCGAACCAAAACCACAAGACTGTTGTAGATTCCTTGAAGAAGAATTCATGGAAAATTTTTAAATAAGAAGAAATCACCACCGATCACCAGAACTCGATCACCTAAACCCATGGATTGAAGTAAGAGTAAAAGAGCTAAAAGATCTCTAAAAATCTTCTAAGGTTCGATCAAAACAGGAAAGCATAAATCAACTGAATGAAATAAAAATCATCCAAATTAGTTTTTTTAAAAACATAAAACTATCCCAATTTACAACGTAAATTAACATTTTACACCGTAAATTTTATAGGACCACAATGATTATGACATAAAATGAAACTTTAGGTCGTAAACTCCTTTTTCATTAAAAAATGTAACATTGGGATAGAATTAACTTATGCTATAAATCATTATCTTATGGTGTAAAACCCTTTTTTCATTCCCAACCCCTTATCACGTACAAGCCGTAAACCACATCCCACACAAGATGTAAACCACCACCTTATGGTTTAAATACATATTTTATGCCATAAACCCCCTAATGTGGTATAAATAGATCTCCAACTCCAAATAAATTCTTCCATCCTTCTCCGAACACTCCCCAACCACAAAACTAGAAAATTAATGGGCTGATAAGGCACAAACCATTACAAAAAATAGGGATAGGTTTTTTAAAAAAATAATGACTTAGTAGTGGATTCTTAAAATTGACTAAAAAACATAACTTTTAGCAATGATTTTCAAAACTGATACTAAATAAACTTTTTCATGTAATTTTGTAACCATCAAATATAATAATATTTTCCATTCCATCAACATAATTATTATAATACATATAGCATTAATTTACTCCAATAATCAGTTATCACAAGGTCGAGGTACTCATGCTAACAATAATGAAACATCCCTCCACCCATGTAGAAACCCCTTGGGAGGAAAATATACATATAATAGTCTCATGTAATCCCCATCATCAACGTAATGTAAATCTATAAGAATAGATTCCTCTATGTCAATCTAATAAATTCACAAATTCTAGTCCACAGAACATCAAGATATAGTCATATACAGTCGTTCATCCTAGAAGTATTAAACAATGAACCATATAATAATCTCCAACTAATAAGGAAACACACTTTGAGGACCCTAGAATCTTTTAAATACATAACAAGAAGATAATAATATCATAATGTTAACTATTAGTTCATAACACAACATTTGATCTTGGAGTTCATTTAAAATTGCATCATAAAATAATTTCACACCATTGATTTGATAATGTACAAAAACATCACAGTGTCTAATTCATGTGAATACCATAAGGAGTTTGTGTAATCATCATGAGAGGAAGAAAGTATTGCACCATCATTATCCACATAATTTTACATTATCTATCTCAATTTATACACAATTATTACTCAACCAATAATATGCACTGAAGATTATTCATTACTCTCTATAATATCAAAAAAATCCATATACTATATGGAATCACTAATCAATACAAGACATTATAATTATACCCTTGATCATGATCGAAGTAGAAACCCCCATGTTTCACAATCATCCAAAAATTTGGTGGGTTGTCCACCTACATTCTCATTTCTAAATATTCTTTCATTAATTTTTATCATCTTAGAAGTTCCAAATCACAAAACAGAGTTCACTGTTATATTTTTTGGGAATGTATTGTCTCAACAATACACTAGAAATATTATCTATTTTTATACTCATAGATACCCTTATTTGTTTTACTGATTATATTATATTAAGTATTTTTCAAGAATTTATTTATTAAGAAAATTTATCTTATATATGGGTTAAAATATTTGTTAAAATATTCTAAACATGTTTTGAAAGTATTCTGGAAACATTATTCATACCCTATATTTGTAAATGTAACATATGGTTCAGAAATCCAATGTTTTAACATCATATATGGATCTTATACCCTATTCTATTGTAAAAGTAAGGTTAAGAACCCCTACATTTATAAGAAATCCTACGTTTTAGGGAAAAAAATATGGTACATCAACCCTACTTTTATAACCAACCTTATGTTTTTAACCCTACATTAGAGTTTTTTCATCACATGAAGGAACCCTATGTTTGACTATTCAATGTTGGAGTTTAAATTAAGATATTTTCATGATTTCCAAAATGCTCTTGATGGAAGTAAATATAATTTTAAAATTTATTTTATGGCCGATTCAAAGTCTCATATTCAATGGATTAAATTGCTCTTATCTCAACTCCACCAATTTTATCTTGACAATTACTGAAAAAAGTTGGATTTAAAGTATATATGAATATTATCACTCTGTATAAAATTACTGAAAAACTAGAAACATGGGATGCTTCCAAAGAAGCTGAGTATGACAACAATTCAAAAGAAATTAATTTTATCATTTAAGTAATTGGTCCTAATGAATTCAATCGAGTATCTCAATGTCCTATTACTTATGAAATGTGATAGACAAGTGTTTTTTCATATAAAATAATTTAAAATGTCAGACATTTAAGATAAGCTACTACAAAACTAAAGTTTGATACCATCATAATGTATGATGGTGAAAAAATCACCAAAGTGAATGGGATATTGATAGAAATACTCAACGATGTTGCTTCTTTAGGAACCAATATTACTTAATCAAACCAAGAACTGAAAGTACTTAGGGTACTACTCTCAAAATGGAATGATATATTTTCATTTATAAGGAATTCATCACCAATAAAATATTTGAAAATGAAATATTTAATTGGAACTCTGATAATGTACGAAGCAGAGATGCAACCTGAAGTTGAAGATCATAATATAGTAAAGAGAGAAAATACTTCCCTTAAAGTTATATCTCAGAAGCATGAAAAGAAATTAAAATAAGATATAAAAATCTAAAAAGATTCATAATTCTCAGATTCTGAAATGGAAATGTCTCAATTAGCTAGAAAATTTTACAAATTCTACAAAATGAATAGAATCCTCAAAAAATCCTTTAATAAATATGAGAAAGGATCTAAAGAAGTAAGATGCTATGAATGAAAATAAATGGGTCATATAAAACCTAATTTCCCCCAGTTAAAATAATAAAGAGGAAAGATAAAAAAGTATATTTAAATTAAAAATTAGTAAGAGTATAAAGGGAAAATATATATGAAGACTACATGGAGTTTTTCTGAAGACTCCATCAGCTCTTCCAAATCTGAATTAGAAAATAAACAAAAAAAATAAAAGCAAACACATTCTGTATGGATAAGAAATAAAATTTAATACAATCCTGTTATTCTTCTACTTATGATTTTGATAGCTACTCAATTATAAAATTTGATTCTTATTGTTTGATTCTTGAAGAAAAATTTGATTCTATAATAAAAAATAATCAATCACTAATGAATATTCAAAATTATATTTTAACTAAAAGTGATAAAATTCTAAAACAACATCAATAATTAAAATAAAAATTTAACATATCTATATCAAATTGTATTATTAATGAAAATATAATAAAATAATAACAAGATCAAGTAGAATCATTTAAAAGTGCTTGTGGTATTTTAACCAAAGGAGAAAAATTTATAAATGGGATCCTTATAAAAATTTTCATCAAAAAATAAATGTATGGAATAGGAAGAAAATAAAAAAAATCAAAAATTATATAAAAATTATTTTGTGCAATGTTCTAAAAATGCTACCTGTTTCTATTATGGAATGAAATTAAATTATTATAACAAAATTTTGATAAAAAATCCTCATATAAATGGACTTAAAAATGATTTTATTTCCAAGAATATGTATGAAACAAGTAATATATGTTTTGGTAAAATAATTAAAATCTTGATTATGAGATCTTGTCTTGCTGACATAGTCAGACCCTAGAAAATATTGGTACCAAAACAAACTCTTTTTTAAATACTTTTAAATGAAAAAAGAACATATGGAACAAAAAGGTTTTATGTTATATAGAGAGTGGATACTCAAGGAATATGAGTGGAGACTCTTCCAATGTTCATAAAGTTGAAAAACTGAATGGAGGACTAGTCACCTTTGGATAAAATGATAAAGGGAATATAGTTGGAGTTGGATCAGTTGGAAATACAAATTCAATTTCAAAAAAAAATTGTTGTATGTTTATGTTTTAAAGTACAACCTAATAAATATTTCTCAACATTGTCATGATGGTTTTTCTGTTGATTTATCTAAAAATTCATTCTCACTTTTCAAAGATAAATTGCTTAAATTTAAAGCACCTATAACTAAAAATGTTTATACCTCGGATCTTGATTGCTGGTGTAAACCAAAAGTGAATTATTTAACTGTTATGAAAAATGATTCTTGGATCTAGCATAGAATAGTTAAACCCTAATATGTATTTACTTTATATAAATTGTAAAAGAAACACTTAGTTTTGGATTTTCCCAATCTTAAATTTAATAATGATATATTCTATGATACATGTCAAATTGTAAAATAACACACATCATCTTTCAAATCAATTAAAAAAAGTCTCTACATCAAAACCACTAGAACTTATCTACATGGATTTGTTCGAACCATAAAGGGTAGAATGTTTGGATGGAAATTTTTATTTTTATGTATTATTTAATGATTTTTCAATATTTACATGGGTTTACTTTATAAAAGTTAATATTAAAGTGTTCAATATATTTTTTTTAAAATTGATCAAAAAAATATTTTGAAATAATTTCATTAAAAAGTGATCATGGTGGACAATTTGAGAATCAAGAATTTAATTGTTTTTTCTCAAACTTAAGTATTAAAAACACATTTTCTACAGAAATAATACCTCAAAAAATAGAACCATTTAAAGAATAAATAAAACTATTCAAGATATGGAAATACTGTGTTAAATGAATATATACTTCCTACCTATTTTTGGGAAAAATTTATAAACCCAGCTTGTTATATCGTGAATATAGTTTTGATAAGACATATAATTAAAATGACACCCAAAAAACTTTGTAATAACAAAACAACTAGAGTAAAATACATTAAAGTATTTGGATGCAAGGTGTATATCTTCACTACTTAGTAAAACCTTGGTAATTTTGATCCAAATGATGATAAAGGAATATTTCTAGGATATTCTACTTCTTATAAATCATATATAGTGTACATTAAAAATTCAAGGATTATTGCGGAATCAGTTCAGGTGAAGTTTGATCAAACTGAACCTTTTTATAAAAGGAAAGATAAAATATATGATGTTGTTGAATCTTTTCAAAACATGAGGCTTGAAACACCAAATACTAATTTTGAAAATAAAATAAAGGAAATTTAGTCCAATCTAGAATAACATTAAATAGATGATCATGAAATTGTCTTACCTATAGAATCTAGAACCTTAAAGGATCATCCCATAGAAAATATTATAGGAAATATAGATATAAGAGTAATAAATAGAAGAAATATTTTTAACATATCTGAATTTTCTCATTTTATCACAATCAGAAGAAAATACTATAGAAGAATCATTAAATGATGAAATTTGGTTATTGGATATTGTTGAACTCTCTGTGAGATGGTTATTTTAATAATCCAAAATCATTGTTACACTTTGTGAGAATTTCTTATCTTGACGCACCGATGGTGAACGGTCGCACCGATGGAGAAACGTCGCACCGATGATGAATGGTAACACCGATGATGAAGGGTCGCACCGATGATGAATGGTCGCACTGATGATGAACAGTCACACTGATGATGAATGGTCGCACCGATGATGAATGGTCACACCGATGATGAACGGTCCCACCAATGATGAACGGTCGCACCGATGATGAATGGTCGCACCGATGGTGAACGGTCGCACTAATGGTGAAACGTCGCACCGATGATGAACGAGCGCACCATTGAAAACGGTCACACTGATGACTACCGATGATTAATGAGCGACCGATGATGATGCTACCGAAACCGATGGAGATTCAAAGTGACTCACCGATCTCATGACTCACCGATAGTCATGAAAACTGTTTGAATTTCTATAAACTCTTATTTAATTCCAACGGTCATATTTTATGTTTTTAATGCAATTAATGATATTTAATGTTAGTTGTTGGCATGTCAGGAGACCGTACCTCGTACCTATGAAAAGGTAATCATTCCCATTAGCAGAGCTCATGGAATAAAAGGAAGATCAAGCTGCATTAAAAGCATGTGCATGAAAAAGGCATAGAGAGATAATTCTTCCATGAATATACATACGAAAAGGGAGAACACACGAAGAAGTTAAAAAGGGGGCATTTGTAAGATCTCAAAAGAACTGTCATGAATGAAATCCAGAACTACTGAAGAACACACGAAGAAAACTGGAAATCAGAGAACACACTCACTTATGAAGGACATCAAGCTGAACCAAGATACTCTGTTTTCAACAGCAAAATCACAGAAGGACTTAGAAGCATCTCTGCTAAATCCAATGAGTCCAGAGATGCAATGCCGATAACTAGAGCTTTCTAAACTTTCATATACTCTATCTAAGTGATTTATTATTTATTGATTGAGTAGTGTGTGTACTCTGTATATCTTTTACACATACACTATCTCCTGTTCTGAACTAGAGGATACTAAATCCTCATTCCAAACTACATACATCATACTGTATCCCACTGAGAATAGTGGTAGAGGTAATGTGTGACCCAGTTGCCTATGTGCTGTTGAATTTTTTTTCCCATGAATAACTATGGTAGAGGTCTTAGGACCTGAACAGTATTGAACTATTGTTAACCCCGATCCAGGGTGTGGATCAAATTTTTATATATAAATCTGAGAGGACTAAGTCTCTACTTGAGACTGAACCTCTTGGTTACATCTGCTGTGCATTTTAATTTAAGTCATAAATATACTATATATATTTCATATTCCGCTCCTGTTACTTTGAAATACAAATCTATTTTAAGGTTACATTGATAGTTAAATTAGAAAGTGTTTATACTTGTTGTAAACCAGTAAGTTATCTTCAAAAGCTAATTTAATCTTGTGATTAAATTGACTGAGATCTAATAAATCTTTAAGAATCTGATTGAACATTTACAATATGTAAAAATTAACTACAGTTTAACTTTGTTTTTAATTGGGGTCTTTTATGACAAATCCTTTTAACAGAAATTTTTATTAGAACTCAATTCACCCCCCTCTTGAGTATCTGCTCCGAACAACATTTGGTATCAAATGGTGTTTTTTTATTAATACAAGTTTTCAAAACATTATGCTTTTCAAATGTGATTTTAGTTGCATCTTTAAAGATCTTAAATTTTTGTTAGTTCTAAATTTTATCTCTTTAAAGTTATTTTCTAAACTCTAGTACTCTAGTTATGGATAATAGATTAGAAGGTGCTGCTACCAATAGGCCACCTTTCTTTAATGGTACAAATTATGCCCAGTGAAAACTGAAAATAAAAATTCATTTAGAAAGTATGGGATTTGATATCTATACTACTATAGAAACTAAATATAAGATTCCAGCAACTGTTAGAACTACCTGGGATGAAGCTAATAAGACAGCTTACAATAATAATTGTAAAGCTCTAAATGCTCTGTATTGTTCTTTAGGAGATTAAGTGTTCAATAGAATATCTAATTGCAAAACTGCCTATGAAATATGGGATACCTTGAGTGTTTCTCATGAAGGAACAACTGATGTTAAAGAAATGAGATTGAATACATATACTATTAAATATGATAACTTTAAAATTAAGACTGATGAACCTATCAATGACAATTATCTCAGTTTCAATGAGATTGTCAATACAATGATCTCTCTTAAAAGAGATGTCACTACTAAGGAACAAGTCATGAGGATATTAAGATGCCTACTAGATCGATGGAGAGGAAATTCTATCTCAATTATAGAATCATGTGACATAAGAAAACTACCAGTCAAGGAGCTTATTAGTAAGCTTATGATGTATGAATAAGAACTCAAGGTGAATAAGGAAGAAGATGATGAACCTAAAAGGAAGTTTGTAGCTTTTAAATATACAACTTTAAGGATCAAGGACAAAGACAAAGTTCAAATACAAACTGAAAGTTCAACAAGTGAAGATTCAGACTCTAACAGTGATGCATAGATGGCTCAAATAGCCAGAAGATTCAAGAAGTTGTCTAGGAATAAGAGATTCTTTAGAAAATAAAACTACAATGGAAAGTATGACAACAAGGGAAATTGGAAAAAGGATTGGAAATAACCTGACAAGAATGATGAAGTTGTCTGCTATGATTGCAAAAGGAAAGGTCACATTAAATCAGACTGTCCAAAATTGAAGTTCAAAAAGAAATATGACTACAAGGACAATAAGTAAAAAAAATCCATGAAAGCTACTTGGAGTGCTTCAGAAGACATCATAAGAAAATATGAAGTTTCTAATTCTGAAAAGAATCATGCCAACATGTGCTTCATGAACAATACCTCTGAGGTACATGTTTCCCCTATACTAAATGATTATTTTTCTAGAATTGATTCTGAATCTAAAAACATGTCTAGTGAGGAACTATTTTAATATTGTAAAAAGCTTGAAGAAACATGTAATGAACTTAAGGAAAAGTACAAAGCCAAAAAAAACAGCATGATCTCACTGCCAATGATAAATCTGCCTTTGATATAGAAAAGGAAAAGAATGATCAACTGATAAAGGAAAATACTGAACTAAAAATGTCTAATGAGAAACTCAGAAAGGACTAGGAAAAATTCACAAATGGAAAGGATACTCTAACTCAATTTTTAGGAAAGAAAATTTCACTAAAATATACTACTGGTTTGGGATACCAACCTGGAAAAATAAAGCTTACTAAAACTAAATTTATTCCTAAGTCTGGACAAAATTATGCTAGTTCTAGTTATGGAAATTCATATGCTTCAACTAATTATCCATATGGTTATAGAACAAATAAAGTTTATCTTTAAAAATCTTATGATTCTGTAATTTTTATGAAACCCATAAGACAAATTTGGGTACCAAAATCATTGATTGCTAACCTATCTGGACCCAAGAAGATTTGGGTACCAAAGTCATTTTCCATCTAAATCTGTTTTATAGGAAACATGTTTGAAGAGTTCTCACAAGAAGGTATGGTACTTGTATAGTGGATGTTCGAGACGCAGGTCTGGAGATTATTCTTTCTTTAAAAGCTTAATAAATATTTATGGAGGTCATGTCACCTTCGGTGATAATTCTAAAGGAATAATCATCGGCCTAGGCCAGATTGGTAACACTAATTCGGTTTTGATTTCTAAAGTTTTATTTGTTGATGGACTTAAGTATAACCTGTTAAGTATTTCTCAATTGTGTGGTGATGGTTTTAATGTTAAATTTGAAAATGATTCCTGTGATGTTTTTAACTCTAAAAATGTTTTAGTGTTCTCTGCCTTGAGAAATGAAAATGTTTATGTTGTTGATCTGAATTCTTTAGTCAAACAAAATTTTACTTGCTTAAATGCTTTTCATAAAGAGTCTTATCTTTGGAACAAAAGATTGGGACACTGCAACATTCTTTAACTTAGAAAACTGACTAGGAAGAACTTGGTTAGAGACCAACCTAAACTTGAATTCCCAAATGACAAAGTTTGTAATCCCTGTCAAAAGGGAAAGCAACATAAAGTTTCCTTTAAATCAAAGAAAGAAGTCTCAACTTCTCAACCTCTCGAGCTGGTTCACATGAAATTGTTTGGACCTTCTAGAGTTTCTAGTTTAAATGGGAAGCACTATGTCTATATCCTAGTAGATGACTTTTCTAGATATACTTGGGTATACTTCTTAGCTCACAAAAGTGAAGCTTGTTCTTACTTTATCAAATAATCCAAGTCTGTAGAAAAACTTAGTGGACATAAGATTAAAACTCTGAGAAGTGATCATAGCCGTGAGTTTGAAAATCAAGATTTTGAATCTTATTGCTCATACAATGGCTATAGTCACAACTTTTATGCCCCTAGGACACCTCAGCAGTATGGTGTAGTATAAAGAAGGAATAGAACCCTTCAAGAAATAGCTATAACCATGCTTAATGAGTATGACCTGCCTGTTTACTTTTGGGCCAAAGCTGTGAATACAAATTGTTATATTATTAATAGAGTCCTGATTAGAACTTTTCTTAAGAATACCCCATATGAACTATAGAATAATAGAAAACCCAAAGTTAGTTACTTTAGAGTCTTTGGATACAATGTTTTTATTCTTAATACAAAGGATAATATTGACAAGTTTTCTTCTAAGAGTGATGAAGGAATTTTTCTTGGTTATTCTTTAACTAGAAAAACCTATAGAGTCTTTAACAAAAGAACCAAATGTGTGAAAGAATCTGTTCACATAAAGTTTGATGAAACTGATCCACATGAGCCTAAAACCTCTCTTGAAAATCTTGAAGAAGATTTGACTATTCTGGACCTTAATGATAAAACTAAAGAACCTTCTGTAAAAATATCCAGTTCTAGACATATTCCAGAATCTTCTTCTGTTGAACCCGAACTTGGATATGAACATTAAATTTCTAGTCCTACATTTACTAGATCAACTAGGATTCTAAAGAATCATCCTTTAGATTCTGTCGTTGGTAATCTTGATAGAGGGACACAGACTAGAGCTTCTCTAAGAAACAAGGTTGAACATCACGCCTTTATTTCATAGACAGAGCCTAAAAATGTCAATGATGTCATCAATGATGAATTTTGGGTAATGGTTATGCAAGAAGAGTTAAATCAATTTAAAAGAAACAAAGTCTAGGAATTAGTTGACAGACCTAAGAACACTTTAACAATAGACACTAAATGGGTTTTTTGAAATAAAGTTGATGAGTCTGGAAACATAGTTAGAAAAAAAGCTAGATTAGTTGCACAAGGATATAGTCAAGAAGAAGGTATAGACTATGAAGAAACCTTTGCACCTGTAGCTAGATTAGAAGCTATTAGAATTCTACTTGCCTATGCTGCTCATCTGAATTTCAAGTTATAACAAATGAATGTTAAAAGTTATTTTCTAAATGGTTTTATTGTCGAAGATGTTTTTTGTTGAATAACCACCTGGATTTACTAATCCTCATTTTTCAAATCGAGTTTTTAAACTTTCTAAAGCTTTATATGGATTAAAACAAGCTCCAAGAGCTTGGTATGATAGACTTAGTAATTTTCTTATTTCAAAAAGTTTTACTAAAGGGATTGCTGATCCAACTCTTTTTATTAAAATAATTTATAAATATGTTTTAGTAGTACAAATCTATGTTGATGATATTATTTTTGGATCTTCTAAAAAATCCGTATGTACTAATTTTTCAAAGAGTATGCAAAATGAATTTGGAATGAGTTTAATGGGAGAACTCAAATATTTTATTGGATTTCAAGTTTTCCAAAATGAAAATGGTATTATTTTGTATCAAAGTAAATTTACAAAGGATATTTTAAAACGTTTTGGTTTGGATATTATTAAGGAAAGTGATACTCCTATGAGTGCAGTCTATAAATTGGATGCAGATGAAACTGGGAAACCAGTGGATCAAACAAATTAGAGAGGTATGATTGGAAGCTTACTTTACCTTACTTCTAGTCAACTAGATATTATGTTCAGTGTGTGTATGTGTGCAGGATTTCAAGCTAATCCAAAATAATCTCATTTACTTGCTGTTAAAGGAATTTTTATATATCTTAAACACACTGTAAACTTAGGTTTGTTTTATCCAAAAGGAAAATCCTTTGAGTTAATGAGTTATTCAGATGTTGACTTTGATGGTTACAAGTTGGATAGAAAAATCACATCTGGAACATGTCATTTATTGGGAAAATCCTTAGTATCTTGGTGTAGTAAAAAGAAAAATTTTCTAGCATTGCATACTACTGAAGTAGAGTATATAGCTGCTGGTAGTTGCTGTGCACAAATTATGTGGATGAAACACAGTATTTTGGACTATGGATATGATTTTAAGCATGTTTCAATCAACTATGATAACACTAGTGAAATTAACATTTCAAAGAACCCTGTGTCTCACTCTAGAACCAAACACATTGATGGCATACATCACTTTTTGAGAGATCACTACCAAAAAGGTGATATTACTCTTGAGTTTATAGGTACTGAACATCAATTAGCTGACATTTTCACCAAGCCCTTAAATTATGAAAGGATAGACCCGATTAAACAAGAGTTGGGTATGAGAGATCTGTGAAACTGATCTGTGAAATCGATCTATCAAACCTATTTGTCAAACTGATCTATGAAACCGATCTGTGAAACCGATCTGTGAAACTGATCTGTCAAACCAATCTGTGAAACTAATCTCTCAAACTGATCTGTGAAAGCGATCTGTCAAACCTATCTGTGAAACCGATCTGTTAAACCGATCTGTGAAACCGATCTATCAAACAGATCTGTGAAATCGATCTGTCAGACCGATCTGTCAAGTCGATTAGTGCTACTGATTGGGTTTTACTTTTAAAAATATATATATATTTCATTATTTTCTGTTTAAAATGATGATTTTTTACTTAATCGATATTTTATTATTTGTAACCCTAAATGATACAAATAATGACATGGGGCTATTTCATTCTCTAAAGGCTGTTGACCTTCCATTTTCCTGCCGAACTCTCTCTTCTCTTCTCTGTAACCCGAGCTTTTTGAATCATTCCAAGCCTCTCGATTATCTCAAACCTCAGAATGGACAAGAAAAAGAGGCAGGGAAATGAATCTGATGGAACTTCACCTATCAAGCGTGCTTGAGGTGAGTCGAGCAGTACGACGCAGAGGTCTGTGAACCCTAAGCTAGAGGAACGACAAGTTCTAGATGAAAAAGAAATATGTTCAGAATGGGTTTTATCTAGCAAGTTTGTTCTCTTAAAATTATTGGAAATGCAAGGTTGGAAGAATTAGTTCTGCGATAATGATAGTGTCTTTTACCCGAAGTTGGTGCATGAGTTCTATTTGACCTGGATATAGTTTTGGACGGAGTAGAAGATATGAGATTTTCTTCTATAGTAAAAGGGAAAAAGATCTATTTTTCATCAAAACAGTGGGATAAATGTCTAGGGGTACCTCACAATGAAAGATACGGGGACTATTCTAGTAATATTCATCCGATGACTGATTACTTTTCTTATGATCTAGCCCTTGAGTTTTTGACTGGAAAGTCTGAATCACGAAGTATAACTACTGCTGAGTTGGATGGTGAGAATTGAATCCTGTTTAAATTTATTCAACATCAAATATGTCCTAGAAAAGTTGATTTTGCTTCAATAAAGTATCAAGATGTTTTTTTGCTATTTCTTTTGTTGAATGGTGAAAATATCAATCTGTGTAGATATTTTGCTGAGCATATTGTTGAGATGATAAAACCTTCAAAGAAAGCTACTACTCTATTTTATTCTAAACAGATTTCTGCCATGTTGAAATTCTTGGGCTGTGTGGATGATGGAGATGAGTGTATCTCATCAATTAGATTTTGTTTCAACAAAGTTTTTTGTAAGAGGATGAAAATAAATTGGAACCCATGGAAGAAATCTTAGGTTGCTAATGAAGAAAGGTTATATGAATCCTTCAACCCTACTGATCATCCAAGGAGACCAAAGGAGATAAAAGATCCAAGTTTAAAACCTGGCGAGGAAGTGATTTATTCATATGAAGAATAGGAAGTAGTAGTTCCTAAGGAAACTGGTGAATCTAGTAAGAAAGGAACAGAAGTAGAAGAAGAATCCACTAAGAATATGAATGTTGAAGAAGAGGCTGAATCATCTCCTGATGAGAGGAGTGATCCTGATATTGTTAGCCCGAAGAAAAGAAGGATAGAATTTGGTTTGACAAACCCTCCTCTAAAATTACCAGAGATTGAACCTTTTTTATATGATGAAGAAGAAGGTGAGATTTATGAATCAAATTCTAAGGAATATGAATCCGGAAGTATAGAAAGTTCAAGTGAGAGAACAGTTAATGATGATGATGATGATGATGAAGGCAATGATGGTGATGAGGGTGATGATGATGGTGATGGTGGTAGTGGTGGTAGTGATAGTGATGGTGTTGATGCTGATGATGCTGATACTCGACCTATAGAAGGTTTGAATGTGATCCAAGATGATCCTCAACCCCAACCAATTGAGCAAGAAAATGTCCCTGAGGCTGAGAGGACAGAACAGTTGGAGAGTGATGGGGATGGGGAAGTTCTTCCTGAAAATTCTGGACGAGCTCAGTTTGTGAAACCTATGTACCCTTCATGAAAATCCACATGGGAAGAACATCCAAGTCTTTTTGTTCTAGGATTAGATTACCCAGAGAAAGAGGAAGGTGTAGAAGTGGATATTGAAGGCATAAGTGATTCAGTTAAGGCTCAATTAGTTTCTGAGTTTTTGAAAAGAGCAAATGTTCAACCTGATCCTTGAGTGTATCAAGCTAGACCTGATCCTGCAGTTGATAAATCTAGCTTTGATAGATTTAAGGTTGAATTGATTCAATCTGTTAGGGAGACTGTTAAAAGTGAGTTATCTCATATTCTTTCTCCCGCTCCTATGACTTTATCTGAAGCTGCTATGGATGAGTTGGCTCAAAGAGTGGTAAGCCTTATCAAACCAGACCTATGCAATTATAGTGTGTCAATTGGCAGGAACATTACCTCTTTGAATCAAACACTCACAGATTTAGGCAGAAATCTAATTTCTCTATCAGGAGAGTTCAGAACAACCATATCTGGAATGATGGAAGTTTTGAGAAATCTAATAGAACATTTGAAGAAGGAATATTTGAGGAAGTTAAAAGCTGAGATCACACAAGTTGTTACTCAGGCTAGTTCTTCAAAGGTAACCAAGATTACTGGTTCTGAGCTTAATGCTTTAAAAGATGTTTTTAGAGAAGAGATGGCATCTCTTGGGATGATTTTGGATTTAGATTCTTTGAAAAAGATGAAAGAGCATAGTGATCATATTCATAAGATGGTGCAATTGTATTCAACCGATGCTACCAAAGTTCAAAAGGAGATTAAGGAGAAAGTGGATCATTATTTCTCTAAGATCTACACCAAGCATGAGTTGAATCATCATTTTAAAGTACTGGCTGATAATTTGAGACTCCCTCTAGTGACTCAAGCTTTTAAAGCTCAAGTTCATATGTTAAAGGATTTTAGTCCTACTTTAGAAAATTTCATGCAGAATAAGAATGATTTTGAAAAGGCTATGAAGTATGGTGGAGAAGTAATTCCGGACTTCATCAATTTTCTCAAACCCTACCTTCATGTGCAAGATTTCATGACCCGCCTTCACCAAAAGGAGGGAAGGGTCAATAGATTTCCAGGCCCTTCCTTCTTTAAGTTGAAGGAGAGAGAATGACCCCTGAAACCTGCCTTCAATAGGTCCCAGAGTGGCAACCAGCACCAAGGGTATAAAGTCACACACTAAATGGAAGGCATTCCCCTTTTTCTTTTAATAGGACTGGGAGATAAGATAGTGAATCCCGCAACACCAAACTTAAAGTAAAAGTAAATCCAAGAACCATTCCCAATGCATGTTACAAAAGTAAAATCCACAATGTATAAGGAGGCTCTAAAGAAAAAAATACCAAAAGAAAGAACAACAGAAACTGCGATGATCTGTCACAAGTTCTGAGGTAGTACGGTCCAGCACAATCCCCGAAGTCCTCCTAGAAACCTGAAAGCAGTTTTATATACGTCGGGTGAGCATACAAGTATACTCAGTGGGGAAAACCAAAGACTCTTGTGCACAAGTGGGGAGGCATACTAATGCCCTCTGAGAAAAGAGACAACCAAGCACCTAACAAGGAAACTAACCACTGAAGCCTCACCAAGGCACACTCCCCAAATAACGCAAGTCAAGTAATATATAGTAATAGCACATCGATGTTTGGGTACCCCACGCCACTTTCCCACTGGTTATTGAAGACATCCTACGCATTGGACCAATCCCGCCATTCTCACCGCAGTCCCACTGCAATACCCCGCCCGCACACACCTGGGCCTCAACCACACATCCCGCCCACAAACACCTGGGCCACAACCACTAACCCGTCCACAGACACCTGGGCCGTAACTGTCACATGTAACCATGCATGCAAACACCTAGGCTAGAACAACCACTTCCATGCCCGAAGACACCTGGGCAAGAAGAACTGCTTCCACGCCCGAAGACGCATGGGCCTCATCCCGAAGATACTTGGGAAACCACCTGCCCGCACACACCTGGGCCAACCACTACACTACCCTGCCCGAAGATTCTTGGGATAATAATGGACTTCAGGCCATCACAGCCTACCCGAAGATACTTAGGCTATCCGGGAAAGGGAGCAGAAAGGAGCTAATAACCAGCCACTAGTATAAGTGTTGGAAAAAACACCCTCCCCCATGAAATGGGGGTGTTCAGTACTAAGTTCTCAACATGGGTGGGGCACGAATTAGAAACACAAAAACTACAAGTATGTATAGGTAACAAGCACTCACCCAAATATAGGTTTTTCCTCAGCCAGCCTAAGGAACACACTCAACACCTGTGTCCAAGTCACAACTCGCACCAAACTAAAACCCATTTGCCCCATCCTTGTTTTCATGTTCAGTAATAATGTTTAAATAAGTTTCTGCACCTAATTGGGCAACTAGTAAGCATAAACACAAGCCAATGAAAGAATACACCCAACAGAAATTTAAGCATTCACACCTGGTTCTCTTGTAAAGTCACAACAACATAGGGATAAGTGAGATCCCTCGAAGTACTAGAACCAAAGAAAACTCCAAGATACAACCCCATGTCCCCAGGATCTAGGAGCCAATGGTTTCTCAACAACAAAGGATCCTACCCCAATTCGTGATATAATCAAGTAACCACATGGCCTCAAATTCATAACCAGAGTATCCATAACAATAGGGGATCCCATCCCCACCCACATCACCCAGTAATCGGCCCGTGAATGAAAACAAACAAACCACTGCCACCAACACAAAGTAGGACCATGCCAGTATTTTCATATTTAAAATATTTAACACACTCCATGATTCCAATTCCTCTGTACTTTAACCGGGGTTATCACAGAAAAGGATTGATCCTGGTGCTTTCAATTTATTTAGCCGAATATACGTAATTAATCAATTTCCTTCAGAAGTAAGGGTTTATTAATGTATATATAAATACCACCAAGGGCCATGATTTTCAGTAGGCGTAAACTCGCACAATCCAGAAACCATTAATCATGAAATAAGAGAAAAACATAGCAGCATCATCAGTCACACCCCTCCACTTCGTTCTTTAGAATCCATTTATTATATTCTTTAAAGTTCGGTTCATCCAATTCTACATAAGTAATAGCATACCCACCCCGCAAGATACACATAAAGGAGAGACGAAGGTGAAACCCTACCGGATTGATCAACGATCGAAGTTTTTCTCCACGCCCTAGGAACATGGGATGTGCGACTTGCAGGGCTCCGACACAGGTGCACCACTTGCCTCGGTAACAAAGGACTTCAAATTCACAAGGAAGAAGAGAGAAGTCGGCCAAAAAGGAAGAAGAGGAAAGAAGAACTTCTTCTGTGATATATAGATAAAATCCCGTTGTTACGGAATAAGAAATTTGAACGCCTTGGAAGTCGGATCATGGTTATTCCACGTGGTTGGGTGGTTACACACGGCTGGATTAATTGTTATTTAATAGGGAGGTTTCTCAATATTTTTAGATATTATTTATGGCTTAAAAACGGCCTTGAAACACTTCAAAAGGTTAAAAGAGCCTAAAAGTGGGGTTACGGGGTCATGAGGGTCTAGGTCATTACATCAGATACCTCTCAAACCATTCTCGCCCTTGAGAATCAAAACCAGACCTGGAAGGAGGGGGGATCCGAACAACCACCCAGGAAGATAACTCTCAAAAGTGAACCTCTCCAACATAGGAATATCTTATCTTCTAAACAAAAACAAACTCCCTACCACACCTTCCCCGTTGCACGCAAAACAAAAGGGCCAAACAGTCTGGTCCAGTGGGATAGGGGTTTCCATTCCTCCGTGTTAAGATACTATCCGCTTTGGGCGGAAATGACTCACCCGCACGGGTTTAGGCGCATCTACTTTAATGTGTCTTAATTAGGGATTAGGTCCTCCCCTCCCTGTTCCTTAGGACTCTTCACACACACATCCACAAAAAAGAAACTGCACATCCATATCCGAAAAAGTAAGCATCACACAGAAAAAAAGTACTGACAAAACATGATAAAACTCAAAACAACTCACGGTATTGGGCACACATCTATGCTTCCTTCTCCCAGGTACTTTCCTCAATCCCACCATGTCTCTATAACACAAAAACCAAGGGAATTGTTCTCCCATGAAGTAATTTCACTTTACGATCCTCGATCTTGATTGTTCGTTCTATGAAGGTTGCATCTTCTCTGATATCTAGCCCTCCCCAGTCGAGGATGTGTGAATCGTCATGCAGATATCGTCAGAGCTGGGACACATGGAACACATCGTGTATCCTCAGTAGCGGCGGTGGTAGTGCTAGCTGATAAGCCACTTCACTGAACCGTCGCAACACATCTAAGGGCCCAATAAACCTGGGAGAAAGATTACTTCCTCTGCCAAACCTCCGCTGTCCACGCCGAGGGGAGACCTTCAAGAATACGTGGTCCCAGACCTCGAACTCAAGGGTCTCGTCCTATCACCAGTATACGACTTCTGCCGGTCCTGAGCCACCTTCATCCTCTCTGGTATAAGCTGAACCTTCTTTGTCGTGCTCTGCACCACCTCCAGGACAAGAACACCTGCTTCCCCAACCTCATCCCAGCACACGGGTGAGGGACACAACCTTCCATATAGTGCTTTGAATGGAGCCATGCCAATAGTAGAGTGATGGCTATTATTGCAGGAGAAATATACCCGAGGCAAGTATAGAACCCATGATCCCCCAAAGTCCAGAATACATGCCCGCAACATGTCCTCCAAGGTCTGGATGGTGCGCTCTGTCTGCCCATCTTTCTGGGGGTGGAAATCAGTGCTAAGACGTAGTTGGGTGCCAAAAGCATGCTGCGATCCCCTCCAAACTTGTGAGGTAAAGCGTGCAGCCCTGTCCGAGTCTATGGAACTCAGAACTCCATGCAACAACACTACCTCGTCCACATACTTTCATGCTAGAGCATCCACTCCACTCGACTCCTTAATCACCAGGAAGTGAGCCGACTTCGTCAAATGTTCCACTACTACCCATATGGTGTCACGACCTCCTTGCACCTTTGGTAGTCCCGTTACGAAATCCATCGAGATGTCATCCCACTTCCATTCGGGAACATCTAAAGGTTGAAACAACCCGCCTGGAACACGGTGTTCAGCCTTCACCTGCTGACATACTAGGCACTTGTCCACAAACTCTACCACTGCTCTCTTTACTCCGGGCCACCAAAACTGTCTCTTCAGACCCTGGTACATCTTGGAAACTCCTGGGTGCACTACTAGGGGTGAGTTGTGGAACTCACTAAGGGTTTGGCCGCACATCGCCTCTGGAACAAACAAATTTTCTCAGAAAAGCATTCGGTTATGACCATCCTCCATCCACCCTTCTGGAGCATTGCCCTGGTCAACCCAGTCATGCATCACTTCACACTCTGAGTCTCCCCACTGAGACTCCTCCACCTGACATAACAGAGAAGACTATACTGTCATCTGATACAAGAAACCTCTACCACTATCCATCCTCGAATCTAGGTGAAGAGTAGCTAACTCCTCCATTGCCCTCCAAGTGTCTGCCGACTCTCAGACCACATCCCTCTGTGACTTCCTGCTCAAAGCATCAGCCACCATGTTTCCTTTCCCTGAGGTGTAGGAAATCTTGAAATCGTAATCCTGGAAAAACTCAATTCACCTTTGCTGCCGTAAGTTTAGGTCTCGTTGGGAGAATATATACCTCAAGATTTTGTGATCTGTGAAGACCACAAAGCATTCTCCGATGAGGTAATGTCGCCACAAGTTTAGAGCAAACACGACCACTGCAAGCTCCAGATCGTGGGTGGCATAATTACGTTCATGAGGGTGTAGCTTCCTAGACCCAAAAAAGATCACCCCTTGTGGTTGCATTAACACACATCTGAGGCCCTGCCCTGAAGCATCACAGAACACCTCATACGCCGCCCCTCCTTCTGGTAGTCTCAGTACTGGGGCACTATCCAATTTCTCCTTCAGATAGTTGAAGGCCGCCTCTCACTGCTCGCCCCATACGAAAACCTAGTCCTTCTTGGACAAGGTTGTCAAAGGTGCTGCAACTCGAGAGAAATTGGGTAAAAACCTCTGATAGTAACCTGCCAGACCAAGGAAACTAGAGACCTCTACCACGTTCTTGGGTGCTGCCCAAGAAACAACCGCCTCCACCTTTGATGGGTTTACCGCTACCCCCTATTTGGACACTACGTTCCCAAGGAAGTGTTTTTCTTGCGTCCAGAACATGCATTTCAACAACTTCCCATAGAGATGGTACTGTAGGAGGACCCTTAAGACCGTCCTCAGATGATCTGTGTGGTCCTCCTCTGATCTTGAATAGATCAGGATGTTGTGGATGAACACGACTACGAACTGATCCAGATACTCCTGGAAGACGGAGTTCATAAGTCCCATGAACACAGCCGGGGTGTTCGTAACGCCGAAAGGCATGACTAAAAACTTGAAGTGCCCATATCTGCACCTGAAGGCCGGCTTCATGATGTCTCCCTCCTTCACCCTCAACTGGTGATATCCAGACCATTGGTCAGTCTACGAGAACCATCCTGCCCCTTTCAGCTGGTCGAAAAGATCATCTATCCTCGGAAGAGGGTAGAGATTCTTGATCATCACCTTATTCAGCCTCCTGTAGTCTATCAACAACATGAGACCACTATCTGATTTCTTTGAGAACAAGACTGGAGCACCCCACAGTGATGCACTTGGTTGGACATAACCCCTCTTCATCAAATCATAATTCTGAATCAGTAACTCCCGTAGCTCCAAAGGTGCCATCTGGTAGGGAGCCATCGAAATCGGACGAGAACCAGGAAACAAGTCTATCACAAACTCGATATCATGTCGAGGGGGTAGAGTCATTACCTCCTCAGGAAAGATGTCCATAAACTCACTGACGATCCCTGGTACTTCCACCATCTCAGAATCTACTGACTCTACTGACAGCTCAGCTAACAAGGAGAGGAGGGGTTCCTCTCGCCTATAGCCCTTCTGACCATTCCGCTCACCGGTGAAAGTAACACGTCGGCCACCCAAGTCTGAGAACACAACCCTTCCTCAGAAGCAGTCGATGATGGAACACATAGAGAACAACCCTTCAATGCCTAGGATTAAATCGTATGGATATATATATAGCATCAGTAGATCCCTGACTGACTGGTGTGGCTCTATCATCAGTGTGCATCCTATAAAAACATATAACAAGTCGGTCTGACCTCCGACTGGTGTGCTCAACACCAGGGGAACTGGAAGTCTCTCAGCATCTAGACCCAAAGCACGGTCCAGACCGGGTGCAACAAAGGAGTGAGAATCTCTGATATCGAACAAGGCGTAAGCAAGGGTACTGAAAAAACTAATCGTACCTCGAACAACCTCCTATCCCGCTGAAACTGTTGCCTCCGTGGAGTTAAACTATCCACACCCAGCTCCTATTCCCCTCGGCTGTCGATCACCTCCTTGACCACACCCTGGTCGAGGTCCCTGAGGAGCACCCTGGGGTCGGCCTCCCCCTACAACGTCGGCCCTCAGAGGAGAAGGAGCTCGATGCCCCTACTGTTGCTGCTGGAAGGGCCTCGCTGGAAGCTGCTGCTGAGGCGGGTGCTGGGACTGTCCCCAAATGCCATACTGAACTCTGTACGAGAACTGATTCTGGAGATTTCTATGGCTCCCACAGACAAAACACCTCAGTCCTGGGCCCAAAGGGAAAGGGCGAGGACCAAGGGATCGGAACTGGAACAGCTGCGGCCGGATCCCTACTGGTTGGAACCTAGAGGATCCTGATGCTAGAGGTCTGGTGTTGACGGCCTTTCCCTTTGATGGGCCTAGCTGAATCCCCTCTCCTGACACACCACCCAGCGTGTGCATCCTCTCCACCACCTCTGCCTTCTTCTGGACCTCCAAGTATTTCGGCAAGGTGAAGGGGGTAACAACGTATTGGAGGGAGGGTCGGAGCGCCTCCTCTAAACATCTCGCCTGAGACTCCTCATCCTGAAAGAGGTCCGGAGCAATGTGGAGGAGATCCTTGAACTTGATCCCCAGCTCCATTACCGACAGGCTCCCCTCCTGGAGGGAGAGTAGCTCTTGCCTCTTTTCTGCCTTCATCGTAGAAGAGAGAAATTCCGCCCGAAACTCCTTCTCGAAATCAGCCCATGCCACCTCATCCTCTCTCCTCTCCCCCAGGTAGAGCATCCACCACTGACGTGCTGCTCCACGCATCTGGATAATAGCCAGAGGAACCCAGTACTCAGTCAGAGCTCGGATCAAGCCGAAGGCTATCACCATCTCCTCCAGCCATCCCTCCATCTTCATGTCAGAGGTGTTTCCCTCGTACTTCTCGAGGTTCTGTCACTGGAAGGCTCGAAGCATCTTCTTCCACTGGTCGTCCTCCTCCTCTCAATCATCCCTCCGCTGATCATCCAAGTCAACCTCATGGGCCTCGATGGACCGTATAACTCGTGGTTGTCTTCCGGGTGCCATAACTGCAAGGTAAACAAAGAATGCCTAAGCCCAAGTAGTGCAGAACATTGTTCTTAAAACTTCTTAAACTTCTTATTTATTTAAAATTCCAAAAACACCCCAGAAATACGAGAACACAAGTCATTATGATTCATGTACCTTCCCTAGGGTCTATACCCTGCAATCAGTATGGCCTCACTCGGTCATTCGGTAGGTCCAGAGTCCTTGCATCTGATCACGGGTGGCCCTAAAATCTCATGTCCTAGCCAGTCTTCCCTGGCTTAATTCACACACCAAGGTCACCCAACACCGTTTCCCTACCATCCCATGCAATCCTCACTATTCCTAACTCCAGAATCCATCCTATCTCTCAACCCACCTCTGATACCATTCTGTCACGACCCGCTTTCACCAAAAGGAGGGAAGGGTCAGCAGATTGCCAAGACCTTCCCTCTTTAAGTTGAAGGAGAGAGAATGACCCCCGAAACTTGCCTTCAATGGGTCCCGGAGTGGCGACTAGAACCAAGGGTATAAATTCACACACTAAATGGAAGGCATTACCCTTTTTATTTTAATAGGATCGGGAGATAAGATAGTGAATCCCGCAACACCAAACTTAAAGTAAAATTAAAGACAAGAACCATTCCCAATGCATGTTACAAAAGTAAAATCCACAATGTATAAGGAGACTACAAAGAAAAAATACCAAAAGAAAGAACAATAGCAACTGTGATGATCTGTCACAAGGTCTGAGCTAGTACGGTCCAACACAATCCCTGAAGTCCTCCTAGAAATTTGAAAGCAGTTTTCTATACGTAGGGTGAGCATACAAGTATACTCAGTAGGGAAAACCAAAGACTCTCGTGCACAAGTGGGGAGGCATACTAATGACCTGTGAGAAAAGAGATAACCAAGAACCTAATAAGGAAACTAACCACCCAAGCCTCACCAAGGCAGACTCCCCAAATAATGCAAGTCAAGTAATGTATAGTAATAGCACATCGATGTTTGGGTACCCCGCGCCACTTTCCCACTGGTTATTGAAGACATCCTACGCATCAGACTAATCCTGCCATTCTCACTGCAGTCCCACTGCAATACCCCGCCCGCACACACCTGGGCCTCAACCACACATCCCGCCCGTAAACACCTGGGCCACAACCACTAACCTGCCCACAGACACCAGGGCCATAACTGTCACACGTAACCATGCCTGCAAACTCCTAGGCCAGAACAATCACTACCACTCCTGAAGACACCTGGGCAAGAAGAACTACTACCACGCCCGAAGACACCTGGGCCTCATCCTGAAGATACTTGGGAAACCACCTGCCCACACACACCTGAGCCAACCACCACACTACCCTGCCCGATGATTATTGGGCTAATAATGGACTTCAGGCCATCACAGCCTCCCCGAAGACACATGGGATATCTGGGAAAGGGAGAAGAAATGAGATAATAACCATCCACTAGTAGAAGTGTTGGGAAAAACACCCTCCCCCATGAAATGGGGGTGTTCGGAACTAAGTGATCAACTTGGGTGGGGTGATAATTGGAAACACAAAAATTGCAAGTATGTATAGGTAACAAGAACTCACCCAAATCTAGGTTTTTCTCCAGCCAACCTAAAGAACACACTCAGCAATTGTGTCCAAGTCACAACTCACACCAAAACAAAACCCATTTTTCCCATCCTTGTTTTCATTTTCAGTAATAATGTTTAAATAAGTTTCTAAACCTACTTGGGAAACTAGTAAGCATAAGCACAAGCCAATGAAAGAATACACCCAACAACAATTTAATCATTCACAACCGATTCTCTTGTAAAGTCACAACAAAAGAGGGATAAGTGAGATCCCTCGAAGTACTGAAACCAAAGAAAACCCCAAGATACATCCCCATGTCCCCAGGATCCAGGAGCCAACGGTTTCTCAACAATAGAGGATCCCACCCCAATTCATGATATAATCAAGTAACCACACGGCCTTAAATTCATAACCAACGAATCCAAAAAAACAAGGGATCCCATCCCCACCCACATCACCCATCAATCGGCCCGTGAATGAAAACAACCAAACCACTTCCACCAATACAAAGCAGGCCCATGCCGATATTTTTAGATTTAAAAGATTTAACACACTCCATGATTCAAATTCCGCTGTACTTTAACCGGGGTTATCACAGAAAAGTATTGATCCCGGTGCTTTCAATTTATTTAGATGAATATACGTAATTAACTAATTTCCTTCAGAATTAAGGGTTTATTAATGCACAGAGAAATACCACCAATGACCATGATTTTCAGTAGGCGTAAACCCGCACAATCCAGAAACCATTAATCATGAAAGAAGAGAAAAACAGAGCAGCATCATCAGTCACACCCCTCCCCTTCATTATTTATAATCCATTTATTATCTTCTTTAAAGTTTGGCTCATCCAATTCTATAGAAGCAATAGCGTACCCACCCCTCAAGATACACATAAAGGAGAGACAAAGGTGAAACCCTACCTGATTGATCAATGATCGAAGTTTTTCTCCACGCCCTCGGAACAGGGGATGTGCGACTTGTAGGGCTCCGGCACAGGTGCACCACTTGCCTAGGTAACAAAGGACTTCAAACACACAAGGAAGAAGAGAAAAGTCGGCCAAAAAGGAAGAAGGGGGAAGAAGAACTTCTTCTGTGATATATAGATAAAATCCCATTGTTACGGAATAAGAAATTTGAACGCCTTGGAAGTCAGATCGTGGTTATTTTATGCGGTTGGGTGGTTACACAGGGCTGGATTAATTTTTATTTAATAGGGAGGTTTCTAAGGATTTTTAGATATTAATTATGGCTTAAAAACTGCCTTGAAACGATTCAAAAGGTTAAAAGGGCCTAAAAGTGGGGTTATGGGGGAGGCTGCAGGAGAAAAAAACCCGCCAAGGCTGGGTGACACCGATCGGTCTCGCCGATCGGTCACGTTGATTGGTCGCGCCGATCGGTCGCGCCGATAATTAGAAAATTACGGGTTCATGAGGGTCTGGGTCATTACCTAAAGCCATTGTTTTTCTTACTATTGAGTCATTGCAATCATCAGATGTTGCTCCTGGTCAGATGTCTGTTTCTCAAGCCCTCTCCAGTATTCGACCAGCCTTTCAACAACAACCTTCAGAAAGACCTTCTCCGCAGTAGGTGACCTTGGAACCCACAATTCCTCCAGCTCGAGTTGTCCAACCTCCTTTCTCCATCCGGCCAGTCCAACCTTCCACCCAACCACCGTATGGACCATCCATTCCTCCCACTGCTAAAGGAAAAACTCCCTTCCAACCCGACAAATAGCTGCTTCTATCAATTTTTGATAGGGTGTCTATTTCCTGTACTTTTTACTTGTGTCTATGTTGTTTATCATCATTTTAAAACCGTATTTTTCTATGGAATCTTCTTTATTGTCTTCCTTATCTATTCTATTTGATAATCCCAAAGGGGGAGAAATCAGGGAGAAATCGGGAAGCTAATGAGAAATCAGGAAGCTCATGCATATGAGTGGGTGAACTGAATGTGCATATAATCCAGTATTACTACATGCATGCATACAAAGGGGGAAAATGACTTATCCGACTTTTATTATATGGGGTGAATGACTCAGTTATATAATTTTTGTTAGCTATTCTAACCCTATTTTATCTTTTGGCATATATTCTTTTTTATAGGGGGCGCATACTGAATGACCTACTATATTCTCTCTTCCTTTTGCCATTGATTTGTGATTATCAAAAAGGGGGATATTGTTGAACACTCTGTGAGATGGTTATTTTATTAATCCCAAATCATTATCACACTTTGTGAGAATTTCTTGTATTGACGTACCGATGGTGAATGGTCGAACCGATGATGAAACGTCGCACCGATGATGAACGGTCGCACCGATGATGAACGGTCGCACCGAGGATGAACGGTCGCACCGATGATGAACGGTCGCACCGATGATGAACGGTCTCACCGACGATGAACGGTCGCACCGATGATGAATGGTCGCACCGATGATGAAAGGTCGCACCGATGATGAACGGTCTCACAGATGACGAACGTCTGCACCGATGATGAACGGTCGCACTGATGGTGAACGGTCACACTGATGGTGAAATGTCACACCAATGATGAATGAGTGCACCATTGAAAACGGTCTCACCGATGGCTACCGATGATTAATGAGCCACCGATGCTGATGCTACCAAAACCGATGCAGATTCAAAGTGACTTACCGATCTCATGACTCACCGATAGTCATGAAAACTGTTTGAATTTCTATAAACTCTTATTTAATTCCAACGGTCATATTTGATGTTTTTAATGTAATTAATGACATTTAATGTTAGTAGTTGGCATGTCAGGAGACCGTACCTCATACCTATGAAAAGGTAATCATTCCCATTGTTGGAGCTTGTGGAATAAAAGGAATATTGAGCTGCAGTAAAAGCATGTGCGTGAAAAAGGCATAGAGAGAGAATTCTTCCATGAATATACATACAAAAAGGTAGAACACACGAAGAAGTTAAAAAGGGGGAATTTTAAAGATCTCAAAAGAACTCTCATGCATTCAATCCAACACTACTGAAGAACACATGAAGAACACTGGAAATCAAAGAACACACTCAGTTGTGAAGGAAATCATGCTGAACCATGATACTCTGTTTTCAATAGCAAAACCACAGAAGGACTCAGAAACATCTCTGCTAAATCCAACGAGTCGAGAGTTGCACTGCCGATCACTAGAGCTTTCTAAACTTTCATATACTCTCTCTAAGTGATTTATTATTTACAGATTGAGCAGTGTGTGTATTCTGTATATCTTTTACACATACACTGTATCCTGTGCTGAACTGGAGGATACTAAATCCTCATTCTAACCTACATACATCATACTGTATCCAACTGAGAATAGGGGTAGAGTTCAAGTGTGACCTGGAAAGCCTGTGCACTGTTGAATTTGTTTTCCCACAAATAACTGTGGTAGAGGACTTGGGACCTGGGAAGTATTGAACTGTTGTTAACCCCGATCCAGGGTGTGGATCAAATTTTTATATATAAATTTAAGAGGACTAAGTCTCTGCTTGAGACTGAACCTCTTGGTTACATCTGCTGCGCATTTTAATTTAAGTCATAAATATACTATATATATTTCATATTCCGCTGCAGTTACTTTGAAATACAAATCTATTTTAAAGTTACTTTGATAGTTAAATTAGTAAGTGTTTATACTTGTTGTAAACCAGTAAGTTTGCTTCAAAATCTAATTTAATCCTGTGATTAAATTGACTGAGATCTAATCAATATTTAAGAAGCTAATTGAACATTTACAATCTGTATAAATTCACAACAATTTAACTTTGTTTTTAATTGGGGGATTTTAAGACAAATCTTTTTAACAGAAATTTGGACTGGAGTCAATTCACCCCCCTCTTGAGTATCCACTCAGACCAACAAATATGTAAGATGAACTTAATCAATTCAGAAGAAATAAAGTCTAGAAATTAGTTGATAGAGCAACTAATTATCCAGTAATAGGAAAAAATGGGTTTTTAGAAATAAACAGGATAGTCAATGGATAATTACTACTAATAAATTTAGATTAGTAGAAAAAGGATACAAATAGGAAGACGGAATGGACTATGATGAAACATTTACACTTGTTTCTTATTTATAAGTAATTATGATTCTTCTATCTTTTGCATCTCATTTGAATTTCAAATTATATCAGATGGATATTAAATATGAGTTTTTAAATATATATTTAATGGAGGAATTATATATTGGACAACCACCAGGTTTTGAAAACCCTCATCTATTAAATTAAATTTTTAAACATGCTAAAACACTTATACAACTCCCATTTGTACTAATATAAAACTTGATTTATAGGAAATTGTAAAACCAATTGGCCATAATTTATATAGAGGCAGGATTGATAGAATATTATATTTTACTAAAAACAAACTGAATATAACTTTTTCAATATTATTTTTTGATATATCTCATTCAAACCCAAAAGAATCACATCTTACTACTGTTAAAATAATTTTTAGATATTTGAAAGGAACTATATTTTAATCCCTAATTGACCCAAAAACATTGGAGTTTAATTTAATTTCATATTCATATATTGATTTCAGAGGATGTAGATTAGATTGAAAAGGAAAATTAGGAACCTATCACTTTTTTGGAAAATCATTAGTTTTATGATCGAGTAGGAAATAACATTTGGTTTCTCTATCAATAGCTGAGGTAAAATATATATTTATTAATAGATGTAGTGCATAAGTGTTGTGGATGAAACAAACCCTAGTGTTCATGAAGATTAATTTTAATATTAAACTTATTTTAAGTGATAATACAAGTGTAATTAGTTTTTCAAAGAATCATATAAGTCATTCAGGAACCAATAATATTAATATAAGACATCATTTTTAAGGGAAAATGTTATTAAGTTGGATATATATTTATAATATTGAAATTTTAAATATCAACATTATGATATTTTTATTAAACCACTTCTCACTACAGGTTTTGATTTTATGAAGAGGAAGTTAGGAATATTTAGTCTTCGATAAATGATTATTAATTTGTTATAATAAATTTGATATTAATAGTTTTTATTTTATTCAGTTATTATTAACTTATTTATTTACCATTTAAAAAATAAAATAATTTATTTCATTTTAAAAACATGTGTTAAAAATAAAGGATTAATGATTACACTGAGTAATTGGATCGAGAAACAAGACCAATGTTTTCAAAACTATTAGAAAACCCTCACTCTATTTAACTTTTAGTCTCAGTACTCGAACTCTTTCAAATTCTAGAGATCTATTTTTTCATTCAAAACCATATATTAAGATACCTTCAACCTTCAATAGTTCCTAGAAATGTTGATGATTCATAGAAAAGATACAACCGAACACGGTGTAACAAAGAGACAATGCAACACCTAAAGAAAAATTATTTAAGAAGGTGTAATAGATTTTGAATGGTTCGGTTATAAAAATATTATTATAAGGAATGATCTAAATTTTCGAGGTCTACATTTTTTTTACTAAAGGAAACACAAAGTTTATTTTTTATGTTGAAGTAAAGGAGTTCTTCAAAATTGTTCTATTCGATTTCGATGAAACATAGGATAGAATCATATCTCAGGTAAATGATAGGGATTTATCAATTTCCTCTATCATGATTTCTAATGTTTTAAGTGTCCCTATAAAGGGGTTTTTCATTCTGATATTTAGTTAATAGAAAATCAAAAATATAAATTAAACGATATCATATCTTTTCTCTTCATCTCCACCCAAATAAGAAAGATTCTTGTTAAATGTCATGGGGATTACTAGAAGGTTCTAATCAAGTTTATCTCGTTAGTAATAATTCCAAGAACTGTTGAGTGTCAATCAGTCTAGAGCATCTAGATCAGCACCTCAAACTTCTCTAAATTTAGTTAGAGTATTTGATGAAATCATAGTTGTAATATCTTCCTTCAATGACAGACTTCATACATTATAGTGTGATAGTGCTCTATTAAATGTGTTGTTGGAAAACAAATGAGATATTATTGAGAAACTAACTATATGGATGATATAAGAATTAATTCTATTATCAATCGATTTACTGCAATGCTTTCTCAGTTTGTTCAGTCAGGGGAAATAGTTCCTGAATTTCTCAAATTCAATCAGATTAAAATTTCAAAGGTGGGTCAGGACTCATGAGTTTTGATGAGGTATTTGGATGAAAATCTTACAGAATGTTTAAGAGGATAGATAGTAGAATTTAACGAAATTGTTCAGGATGTTCAAGTTTACCCAGAATCTAACATCTCTTCTAAATATTCCCTTTCACATTCATCCATCCCTAAATTTTAAACAATTCTTAAAAAAAAATTCTTTTAGTCATAAACATCATTTTATAAAATTCTTCTGTACATTTTATTTTTTTATTATCATTATTTATGTTCATTACTAATTCAAGAACACATATACCATTTTCATCTTAAATTAGAATATGAAATTCAATTATAGTTATGTGATAAATTTAATGTGTTTTATTCTATTTTCATCTACTTTAATTTTTATAGCAAAAAAGGGGGAAATTAGGTAAACACAACATTCTATTTTTTAATTATGTGAATTTACTATGTACATTATTAACATTAATCTATAATCTTTTTAAATTATTTTTTCATTTGTGTTTGAAAACTCTTTTATTTTATATAATTTATAAATGGGTTTTGTGATCATAAAAAAGGGGGAGATTATTGTGTATGTATTATCTCAATAATACTTTATAAATCTTATTTATTTTGATACTCACAAATACCTATGTTTTTTTAACTGAGGAAATTACTTCAAGTATTTTTCAGGAATATATTTATTGAGAAATTTTATCTTATATATGGGTTAAAATATTTATTAAAATATTTTGAACATGTTTTGAAAGTATTCTGGAAACACTCTTTATACCCTATGTTTGTAAATGTAACGTACGGTTTAGAAACCCTATCTTTGAACAACGTGTATGGATCATGTACCCTACACTATTTGAATAGTATGGTTAAGAAACCCTATGTTGGAAAGAAACCCTATGTTTGATGAAAAAAATGTAGTAAATTTCATACCTACTTTTGAAACCAACCTTATGTTTTCAACCCTACATTGGAGTTTTTTTGTCACATCAAGGAACCCTACATTTGACTATTCAATGTTGGAGTTTAAATGGAGATATTTTTTCTGATTGTTGAAATCGCCTCGTTGGAAGTAAATATCATTTTAAAAGATACTTAATGAATGATTCAAAGGATCTAATTAAATGTAGTAAATCACTCTTATTTCCAAGGGAAGTTGAGAATCTCTTAAATGATCTAAATTTGAATGATTTTGATTTATCGGGTGACATTATTGGATTCGTTAAACTGAAATAAATCTAATATTTCTATATAAATGGTAAGAATATTTTCACATTCTATATATTTTTGTATATATGTAACATCTTTTTGAATACATAAAAACTGAAAAGAAACAAAATATTAAGAGACTATGTTATTTCTAATGAGGATACACTTGGAAGATATACATGTTTCAACCTTATATTGATATTTGCTTATTTTTATTTTTATTGAAGATCATTCAAAACCATGATATCTTAAAAGTTATTATTTCTTGAATAAGTTAATCTTTAAAGAATAAGAACCTTGTTATTTCAATTAATGATGAAACTATTATCAAGAATGATTAAATTCAATCAAATAAAATTATTTTGATTTATTGGAGTTTTAGTTGCTTAGGCTTAGTCATGAAAGGGTATCAGCTTCCAAAACTAAGCTGTGGAGAAACCGATTCTCTATAAAAGAACCAAAATGATCTATAAATCCTTATTTTAATGGTTTCAACTACCAGTACTTAGAAGTGAAGGTCATGTGATTAGGGGACCTTTCTAGTGAAAATCACCAATATCATAGATAGAGTGTGGGTTGAGTGGAATATGGGATCATTGTGCCCTGAACCACTATAGAAATCATTTTTTTTCATTAATTTTTATCTGGTGGTTAATATACTTATAGAGGATAACTCTTAATATCTGCATAAATCAAAAATAAAATTAAAATTGACAATATTTCAAGATTATCAACAAGTGAAAATTCAACCCCACACCAACCCCTCCTATGTATCATTTCATTACTCTGACTTAACAATAATATACTCATGAATATAAGTAAAATAGGTACTTAAAAATTTTTCAAGGATCATGTCATTGAGAATCCTGGTGATCAATAATATAAAATATTATTTAGAAATTATTAACATATCTATGTAGAAAGATGACCAAGATCGACTATTTAATTATCAAATTTGGACATCAATGCAAGAATATATGATTATCTCAATATATATATAATAAAAATTTAAAACTTAAATATAAAATTTAATTAATCCAAGTTTTATTGATAGAAAACCCCTCTTTGCCTCTCCACATGTTGGTGAGCTAGAAAAATCTCCCCCATAATAAAAAAAATCATTACTTAAATATAGAAATTAATTAAACCTTGTCTTATAAATTTCATTAACTCTGAAAGAAAAAATATACACCAAACCTCATCCAACCAAATCACATAGACACTTCTAGCTAACTATTTAATCCAGATCTTGTTGTTATGCCTCTTATAAGAAAACATTATCCTCATCACCTTGTAGAACGACACCATTAATCATTTCTCAACATTAGAACCTCACACCAGGCCCCCTTCTAGTCTTCTTTCACCTGACATCAAACCCTGTGGATCTGAAACACCACCACATGATGAAAGAAGACCCGAAATAAAATATCGTTCCTCTGACTAAACCCCTCCACACGTGACTTAGCCTCCATTATAACAAACCAACCTAGGACAAAAGGACATGTTACCCTATATAGCTCACCATAAGGCCTTAATAATTCCTCCCAATATTCCATAGGATTCCAACTAGCGATGAGGGTTTAAATATATAGTTGGGAGACTATACCCTCAGTCAGAGTGAAATAAAAGCCAAAAGATAAACAAAACACAACCACAACATAAACATCAGAATATGTGGTATAAAAAAACTAAAACAACATAATGCATTAAAAAATTAAAATTTTCATATAGACTCATGGGAATGCTAAAGAAAATAAAAACTAGTCACCCAAAGGGCTAACCTCATATCAAAAATAAAAAACACTAAAAATAAATACATCAGGATCCACTAGAAAATCCAATTCAAACCACATACCTGTTTTAGACAATGGTTGAACTACTCCCACATGATCCTAAGACTCAATGTGAGAAATACCACTTGTTCAAAAAACATTGGGCATATTCGTAATTCATAGTGAAACACATGCTCTAACCTAAAAGTGGATATACAATTTAAATGTACACTAAGGTGCATGTACAAGGGGTGAGGAATAAATCTTTGTAGGCCACCCCCAACAGTGAACCGATAATATATTATCACAATAAATTCATGAATATATGATATTTATAACCTAGTTGAGCACTAAAAACAACTAGCATAAAATAAACAGGTGGATAAAAAGGGTCTAAACAAAGATAAATAAATAAAATAGGCAACCCCTCTATCTAGCCAGACACTTAAGGTAAATCTACCCCCAATATAACCCATTAAAAATTATTTATAGAACATGGATCAAACCACCACATGAAATCATGTAACACCCCAAGATTCCATGGTACGTTTCTCTTTGAATAATGAAATAGCTTGCGTTGTATGCAACTTCGAGAATTTAACACACCACGACCAATCAAACTAACTGTTATGAACAATAATACCCAATTTTTAAAATTTTATAAACTTTATTTTTTAAAAAGGACTTCATTTTTGGATTTGGAATATCAAATTTAACTTAGGGTGAATTTTTGGTACTCTTCTGAAAACTTTCAATTTTTGATGAATAGTGAAAAATACAAAATTTTAATTAAAAAAAACATTTTTAATCGAAATAATTTATAGTTTTAAATTATAAATTTGAGTGGTTTTAAATTATAATTTGATTATATTTTTATAATTTAATATAATTCAGTTCGTTGTATGAAATTTCATATTTAAACTGGACATAAACAAGTGTCAATATTTTGATAGTTATTATTTATTAAAAACACGCTTTTGGTTTTGACAAAGAGAATTAATTTTAAATTAATTTCTTCCAATTCTGTATTTTGAATTTGGAAAAATAGGTTCAATATTTAGAATCATGAAGTAAAAAAATTTTAAATAGTTAACTTTTATTTTTAGACATAATGAATATTTACTTTAGTAAATATTGTATTTACCATGGTTAAAGGGTAAATTTGGTAAATAAGGGTAAAAAAATATTATTATAATAATATTAAATTACCTTCACATGTGTCATATTCCTATTAATTAATACATTTCCGACCATGTCCATCCTTGGATCTATTTTGGGCCCCCATGGAGCCACTTTAGAGTGATATTGACACTTTATATTAATTAATTTAAAGTAAAGCCAAAAAAGACATAAACATATATCTTTTAGAAAAACTTTTTTTACAAGGGGTTATATAAGTTATCTTTTTGACTATAAATATTAATTTTAAATCTAAAAAGATTTCCTATATCATGGTAGTTTTTTTATAATTTTTATACATCAAATAAGTAAAATTATTTATGACACAATAATGATGCAGTGTTTAGCTCTTTAAAGAATGATTTAAATAAATGAGATTATAAAAATTAAAATAATATCCAAAACCTATCCAATTATTATTGGATGATTTTATTTCGAACATTAACTATCTTATCTTCTACTTTAATGAGTTTTGGACCTTCAGAAACTGAAAATCATTATATTATAAAATAATATTTTCAAACAATCCTAAAGAGCCCCTCCTCCCCCTTATAAAAATCCATCACCTCTAACACATTTCTTACACATCTCAGTCCCCTTGGCTCATAAAAACTCTGCCCAATTAAGCTCAATACATCCATATATTTTTTCTAGAAGCCTTAACTTAGGCATAATCCACTTCAAGGAAGAATTTTGTTTCAAAACAAAGGGAGTTACCCGATTTAAAGGTAATATCTTCTCTTAAGTTCTTTTCTTTTCTTTTTCTTTTACAACCCCCTAAACACTTTTTATTTCTTTATTTTATAACAAAAACATTATAATTAATATACTAGGTTTTTTTATGATAATTATTTGATCTACACTTACACACACCTTCATCTACTGTGTATAGAATAGAATGTTTCTGTGGATGGCGAACTACTACCTCACGAAATGATGATTGTTCAATCTGCTACTACCACCTCTTATGGTGTCCATTATTATGGTACTATAATTATATATGATATATATGAGATTTATTTTGTCTATAATATTCTTTAATTATATTTTATATCATACATTTATCCTTTTCATGTTGTTTATATATGATAATTTTATTTGAGGAAGTGCGGACTACCACCCCCTCAAAGTGATATGACTGGTTCATACCATACATGAAACGTATAAAAAATGGTGTTAATGAACTTATGTAACATATATAAAATATTACATTATACTATAATAATAATAAACCTATGTATCATTTGGTTTTCTCACCTTTTAAAATAAAAATATGAAATGGAAGTAGCGTTCGTGTGTACGTACTGACTACCATCTCCATGAATGCGATGAGATTTATTACCCATAATAACCATTCAAGAATAACGTTCATTTGATTATTAAAAATAATATTTAATAACATAATATCATTCTTTATATGAACTAAATACATTCTATCCATAACAAACATGACTTACGTAACAAAACATATAATGGAAAACAAATCAGTTAACACCTGAAACAATGATACTAATAAAATATTGTTAACAAAACAATATTAGAAGATAATATATCATATAATATTTATGTATTTAGTTATTTTATAATTTAATGACAATAATTTAACTTTTATACAATAGTTTAACATACCCTCAACCAAGGAAACGTACAAGGTAAGGGTTAATTTTACAATCTCATTACTTATCTGAGGTTGTTAATAAGTAAGTATCTACTAGGACCTCTTTATCATCCACATCGGTGTTTTACTAAAAATATATTTCAAAACATTTTTAATATTTACTAGAATATGGGTAAAATTCATTTACACTTTTATTTGACCTTATATGTTTTGAAAGAATTCTTTCCATCGTTTTCCAAACAAGGTACTTTATGTCCTTTTCAACAAAATTAATGTAAGAATGTATTTTTAACTTATATAGAGGGTGAAACTATTTTCTGCCAATATAACATCATCAAATATTTCCTTAAAATCTTATAAGAATATTTTCAAAATAAATGTTTTATTTTATAATTATGTGACTCTTAAGTTATTTCAAAATAGAAAGAGATATTTCACTCAAATAGTTTTGATTTCATCTATGTCAACATCCTTTGATAAATTTAACACTTGTTTGAATTTGATTTATTATGATACAAATATTCTATTTTGTATTTAAGGTTTTGTGATATGTTTGACTATGGATGTGTTATTTTTATACCATTCATGGTTTATGGTTAAAGTATTGACATTTTGTATGGTAGTATTAATATGAATGCTAATGTTATGTTTCAACATTTTCATATAAGGAATGTATTGGACTTGGTAAGTGATGGGTGGAGCCTGCTATAGCTCATCGGTGTGTCGGTAGGTCTCATGAGACAATTAGACAAGGAATTAGTTGAGGCCTTTCCCCATTTGATATATGGTTTTGGCCGAGGCCTTAATAATTTTTAGACATCTTCGCCGAGGCCTTAAAAAAATGTTTCAGAATGTCCCATATTATATATTCCCTCATTATGAAAATAATATTGAAGGTTTATGTGGTTATTAGTCTAGTATTATACACATGATTGTTTTATTATGGCATTATTCACTCAGCTCATATTCCTGCCATAATGTTTTCATGTTTATTATTTGTAAATCATGTGTTTTTAATTTTTCACCATGCCTAATGTTTATATTATCTTTTGTTGTATTTCTTACTCATACTAAGCGTTTGAGCTCACCCCTTTCTTATGTTTTATTTTACTATGATTCCAATAAGTGTATTATGATTGATATGTAGGGTTAATCTAGGGTATTAATTGATTTATAAAAGGATAATTTATTTTGTGTTTTATTTTCTAATGTGTAATGTAATGTTCATGTATGTAATCTATTTACCAAGACTACTAAACTAATCGGTCTTTTGGGACTTTATTCCCTGTAATCATGCTAATGTATTAAAAAAATGCACCGGATATGGACTTCTGGGGTCGGGGAACTAAACATCAGACATTTCCACCATATCTATATATGATCACAAAGCCATATAAAATATAAAAAGAAAAACTGTCAGACCCTATGATCTCATCCATAGAATCCACAAACATAACACGCATCTATCGAGATATATAAATCCAATAGAATGATCTAAAATGGAAATAGTAATCTATGCTAAAATATAGAGAACCTGTGATTTCCCTAATGTCATTCAAAACCAATTGGGCTAAAAATTAGTTCCAAACAGTTCACACTATCCCAAGGGTTTATCCTTCCGTGGGCTTGATAGTATATGCATACTATCCTGGGGGTCCCGTCAAAGTATTCAGGAGTGCTCAACATCCGCAACAACAAACCTTTATCCATATCAAAGATTTAAACTAGAGAATTATACTCATCCAAATTATACATTCGATCCCTATTTCCAAATAATATCAACCATCCAGAAAATAAAGGAGATGGATGGATCAAACTTTGGGAAAACACCTTGTCTCACGATATCCCAAAATTCTCCTCTCACATCCACAACCTGAGTATAACTTGGCTCACATATCTTGAAAAAAGTCCATCAAAGTATGGTTTGATCCACTCTTGATCCCATTATACAAACATATTAACTATCAACACCAATAAACTCTTAGATAATAAATCATGGGGCTCCCTCAGTCCCTTAAGTCACTTCATCCATACAACATACCACACAGGCTTTCACTGACCCTCACAATTGGTAAAACCAAACTAGGGGATACTTGGGGTTACACAATAATTGAAAACCCTAATAAGGGACCCCTTCCACACCCAAACTGTGGAAAACTAATCAACAGGGTTCCCACAAGGGAATCTAAAATCCAATTATAGAATACACTGATCATTGATTTGAAAACTCACACATGATGACAACCTCAAGAGTCCCTTGAACTCATATCAATATATAATCAATTAAATCTCATTATAACTTCCATCTCATGGCATCATACCATCCTAAATGCTTCAACCAATTCAATTCACAATCAACTGAATTAAGATATCAACTGTTCTAACCTCGAACAACTGATCCCAATATCTAAAGACCATACAATATCTCCTCAAAGATACAATTCAATATATCATCCATGGATCTATCCAAAAGTAACCCTAAAAATCTAACTTGGTTTCCACAAGACAATTCATTTAATGATACCATAATCCAAAATTAGGTTGTACATCACACACTCCAGACCATAATAATATTTTAATCAAAACATTAAGTAAATCCTCCCACCAAATCTTCCCCAAACCAAAAAACTATCTCAATGGACTCTAAATGATGAAAGGATGTCATAATCATGATCTATGGGAAAAAATCAGAATGGATTGATTACAAGACTACTTTTGGATCAAGGATGATAGAATATGTGAAACACACAAAGGGTGGAAGAGTAAATGGTGTGTATCTTATGTACATGGAATGTAGCTCCAAACACCCTCCCTGGCCATGTAACACATCCCAATCCAATGTGTACTTTTCAAATTACATGGTGTTTCTTACTCATACATGGAATATACCCCACATGGAGTTCTTGTCCATGTACCTAGACATGTACCTCACATGGGGTCCGTCCAACTACCATACATGAACACTAGTCATGTAACTCACAAGAGATCAGGTCATGAACCCTAAACAACCATGTTCCCTTAGCATAGGGTATCTAGCCGAGTGTCAGCCACACCCCAAGTCAACTGCACATCGAATGTCCATAACACACATTATGTAGATGGGTTTCCCAAATAGAAATCCCTTATGAAGCCCCCAAAACCCTTGTTTCTCCAAAAATAGCTACCAAATGACCAATGTGGGGTCCCCAAAACTCACATATAACTTTAAACATTAAAAACTATATATTTAAAAGGATTTTATAATAAAACTAAACAAATTCCTACCTCTGGGTGTAAAACATTGAAGCTTCACTCCCGGATATGCACCACCCACTTTTCAACGCTTGATTAACCTATGATAAATGAAGCTAACATGATCCTTTACACTTTGTTCCTCTTTCTCTATCTATCCTCTATCTATTTGGTGATACCCAAAAGTAACAAACCTTGAATATAAAAATTCAGTGGAGAGGATAAATTAGAAAAAAGGAAAATAAATTAAAGAAAAGGTAAAATGAAAAAGAAAAGGGGGCCAACATTGTAATCGATGCCTGAGATGGGTTTATACCTCCCCTAGTAAAAACCTCACATTCAGAAAAAAATCATAGAGTTCAAATCTCAATATAATGATCTGAACATAAGATATCATTGAATGAACATTTGGGGATAAATTAATATTTAATCAATTAAATATCAAATATTCTAGGAAAATTTGAATAACTTAGATTTCCACAAAACATTAGTCCTATGTTAAACACCCTATTCGAGGACCAATGGAGTAGTCAAAAAAATATCTAATATCACCTCATTAGAGAAATTACTATTTTTCTATAAAAATCGAGTAAAAGTTGTACAAATTCATCTTGATTTTGTCAACTTATAATGACATAGGTTATCACAACCTGACCAACACAATACTTCTCACCCCTAAGAAGCCTTTGTGGTTAACTGGCCTCAATGCTCCCACTCAATGCACCATCACAACTAACTCTATCATGATTGTCCCTAGAATGACATCATAGTGGCCCCACACTCACAAGACCAGATGAAATCAACCACATCCTATCCAATACTCCCGAATATAAGAGTGTATTTATCATCACCTAAAAAATAAAACACCAAAATCAATAGCCCATTCTCTATCCATCACCAAACATAATGAATGTACATGGATAAATCATTCACACCAGAGTTCCTTCACAAAACACCAACCACTGCCCATCCCTTGATCATTGGGAATGGAAAACTATGTTCTTAAAAACCACTTAAAATGAGGGTCGCATCATCCAATATCAAAGGGTGAAATCCCCACCATAAGGATTTTCATACACAATTACTTGAGTTCCAAACTCAATGGATCCACCAAATTTACACCACTCATGTTTCCTTAGTACTTGAATAAACGAAACAAACCCGCACACATCCCAACTTGCATTCTGTCAAACTCACACACACGTGCCATCACAAAATGAGGATTTATCCCAAAAATCCACACTAACCACCACTCCTTTCACTAAGGTAGAGTATTTATTAAATAACATCTCATAGGATCTCACACTCACATAATCCAAGAACCAAGAAAATAGGCTAACATTCCTAAAACCAAAAAACCATGATCATCATATAGGTTATTTCCAACAAGATGGATCACCCACAAAACTCATCAAAATCAAGACATATGCATAATTACATTATCAACCACCAGACCACCCTCCACTCAGGAATCATCCTAAATCCATAAGAATACAACCACTCTCTCACCACACAACCCAATGAACAACAAAAAATGAATAGGGCCAGGTATCCAACCAAAAATTCCCTATCAAGCTAAAATCACTCCCATCACTCCACTTCTCAAGAACAAGGCATCCTTAAAGGATCCTTCTTACAAAACCCCCTTTGTGTAATAGAACCATTCTGGTCCCACCAAAAGGAAGATCAACTATGCTTGTCCAATCCACTGGTGATAGCAGGAACAAACAGCCCCACCTCACAAACTCGAAGATCGCACGATGAAGGAACAAACTACCACCCTCAAAACTCAAACAATGAACTTTAAATAAACCTCAACCTCGAAGAAACTTGATCTTAATCCAAAATATCTCTTAGAAATCATTTCCCTCATTGATCCACCAACGATAGCAGTAGGAAATCCAACACTCACACTGAACCACAAGGGTCACTACACATATCTTGATTAAGGTATTTCATCTCCATCACCGATGAACATATCTCCATGAGATCCAGATGACCTTCATTAGTAGAAAATAATTTCAGTTAAGTATAATTCCACCAAGGAGTTATATGTGACAACACCATATAGGTCATTGTAGTCACTTTAAAACATTGAACCTCCATAATCAATGAAATCAAACACAAATAAACATATTATATGTGAATCCTATTTTCCTAGAATGATACATAAATACTGGACAATTTCCCATAGTCCAAGAGAAAAAAACCATAATAAATCATAAAACCACAAACCCAAGTGAATAAAACTAGGTGAAATCATACAATTGTAAAAATGGGAACCAAAAAATAATAATAGCATGCCCTAAAAACTTGTAATCCCTATTGAAAATGGTGTTCACAACACCCCTATCTGATATCCATCATAGATTATGACACATTCCTTGATTGTTTGTTTACTGAATCCCTATATCATAAAACCAAAAACCAATTATAAATTTTTTTAATGAACCAAATAGGTTCACCCTAACACATCATTCAATCTGTCCCATAATAAGGCCTCAAGTGCACCTCCTTATACACTAAAGACTATAAACTATTGGTGAGGGTATAAAAGATACAGTTTGAATAATATAACCTCAGTCAAAGTGAAATAAAAGTGAGAAAAATAATCCAAACACAACAACAAAATAAACATCATTGTACAAAATATAAATAAACTAAAACAATAATATTCAATAATAAATGAAATGTAGCATACAAACGGATGGGAATGATAAAAAATAACAATTGGTCACCCACTAGAAAAACCATATATATAAATAAATAAATATGAAAATAAATGCATTGGGATCCATTGCTAACTCCAATATAAACCATATAAATTGTATCCACAATGGGTTAACTTCTCAAGCTTGATCCTAAGACTCTACATGATTGGCTTCACCCAATCAAGAAACACTAGGCGTTAGCCCGATCCACTGTGAAACTTGTGATAAAAAATAAAAATAGATATATGGTTTGTAAGCAACCCAAGGTGAACATATATGGGGTGAGAAATAAATCTCAATCGGCAACCCCCAATGGTGAACCTATGATCTATTATCATAACAAGTTTATGCACACATGATATAAAAATCCTAGTCAAAAACTAATAATAACTGGTATAAAATAAACCACAACATAAAAATGGTCTAAAAAATATAGATAAATAAAATAACCAAAATCTTGATCTATCCTGATACTTGAGGAAAATCTACCCCTTATCTAGGCTAGGCTGGAGGATTTATAGCATGTGGCTCACCCTGCCACATGACATCAGGTACATCATCTAAATATACAAAAGAGATCCAATACATCTAAAACATAACAAGTATTAATGTTGGACCCTAGGATCTTATTCTCATAATCCAAAAATACAATGTAATACTATTAGGCTCATGGACTTTGATAACATGTTTTTAACTAGAGGAAAGGACTCTACGCCATACCCTAGAGAGCCTTTCATGTCATAAAAGTCTTATAGAACCCATTGGGAAAAAATGAGGGCCTGGTACTAGAGACTACCTCATGGGTCCCTCCATCTATGGGATCGATATTATATACATACTGTCCCAGGGGTCCCATCAATGTAATAAATATCCCTTATCATCCCAATAATCTAACCTCTAGTAAGCTCATGACACTTAACTAGATAGGTTCACACATATCGATCATCCATTATCTGCATACACCATTCAAATAAAAAGTATCCAGTAAACATAGGAGACCACAATATCAAACTCAGTGCCAACACCCGGACCCATGATACCCCAAATGTCTCCTATCACAACCAAAATCAGAGCATAAACTGCATCAAACATCTTGACTAAATGACATCAAATCATCTATCGATCCACTCTCTAACCCATCATCCAAAAATCTGAACAATCAGGACTGATCAAATATCAAACAATAAATAATGGGGATCCATTGGTCCTATGTTTCACCTATATATAAAAATTACACCACAAGATCCTAATAACCCACATAAGAGGTCAAACCAAACATGGGGATCCTATGGTCCCTAGGGTTAAATCATAATGGGAAGGTAGAGACCGATAATTTTCGTTCATAAATATTGTATCTTATGATATGAATATTCAATACACAATATCATGATCTACACTATAATTTTATAGGTTTGGTGTCTTTATAATCCTGAATGCATAAAAAAACTTATTCATAATAGGTCAACATCATATCCCACTATGTTCTTCATAACTGACACCCTTCATATACATGTCATACTTAAAACTTTTATTCATAACCAGGGGAAAGGAAACATAAAAAAAAGGTGAGCACATATGCTCATATGGTTAAATAAGGGAGATATACATTGTATCATAATAAAAACATGATTATAAGGTTATTAGGACATCAGTTTAACATTTTAAAACAATACCAAACATATTATAAATCAAAATCTAGATTCATGGAATAAATCTTGATAGTTCATAATACATGAGTCCTAAAGGAATCAAAGAACGCATGATATAAGATCATAACAAAAGCATAAGTCATAAGTTTTTTATATAAATATAAGTATAGAAATTAATTTATTTAGTCAAGCCTCAATTCTAAAACTATAATAGTGTATTGGTTTCGCTCCCCATTCCATCATATCATTATTCAAGATTCACTTCTAAGACTATCATAGTGGAAAATATCCCTTATTGAATTGGGTTCACTCCATATTATAATCCTTATTTTTCCTGAGATACCTAGCCTTAGCTAATGCAGTAGATGGATATATAATTTATGGACCACATATCACATAATGAACATCATACATATGTGTTCCATAATATCATAAAACATTTATCATATCATAACCCATTTAAAAAAATGGGTTTCATAAAAATTTCTACATTTCATCATAGCATTACCCATGTAAAATAAATGATTGTCATCATAAACCATAAATAGAAAGAATAAGGATGGTGTAATTGGATCATATCCCCATTAAAACTTAATTAACATCAAAGTATGTCATCTTATATGACAATTGTTCTTAAAATATCACATGGAAAATTTCTGGAGGAAAATACCCCTTTCACTTTGAAATCAATTTTTTAAAATATAAAAATTCCCTACATATTAAAGAAAATATTTTCATTGAAAATAAATATGGAATCTTATAAAATAATATTCAAAAAATTGATTTAGCATGATTATGGGAAATTACATTCAGGTTTTGTATGTTAAAATAAATATTCCTTTCATATTTTCGGTAAAAAGTAAAAAAGTACCTCATTCGTAAATTGAAAATAAGATTTGATTTAAAAAATTTTGTAAAAAAATAAATCATGGGAAAAAATGAATTAATTAAATCATAGGATAATATTAAAAAAATTCTTGAAAACATTTTTAGAAAATAGGGATACAGAAGAAAAAGTTTTTTTGACTAAAGAAATAAATAAAGTCGATTTTCCTTAAAAAGATTTATTTCAATGTCTTGAGTTATTAAAGAGAGGAAAATGAAATGAAAAATATAAATCTTTATAAAGAAAAATATTATAATAAAATTCATGTGTTTCATGGGAGATTTATCATAAAATTTCATCATATAAAACTTAATCACAAATAATCCTGATAAACAATGAGATTGTAATATAAATCCATTACCTCGTGTTTGACTTGATTCAAAATCACTTTAATCCCCTATATAATAAATTATTAATTTATTATAATTTTATACTATATGAATTTACATACTTAAAATATCATATATGGTCCAATTATAATGTTTAAACACTAATTTATTAGTAAATACTTATCAAAATTGTAGTTTATGGGTGTTAACTGTTTTATTTTTTCATGAGAAATTTATTTTGATAGTTTTAATCCTTGTACATTGATCACACTTAAATAATTTATATAATTTTAATAATGTTATAAATATCATAAATATTCATTAAATATATATACTCATATATAAAGGATATATATATAAAAATTAATTGTACCATTTATGGAGAGGTAGATCATACGAACGCATGAACACTATTTTCACTTTTCGAAGGATTCGGCGAAAGAAAGGTTAATAATATTTTACCTTTAAAAAATCATTATATATCAAATATATATCATATATGTTTAATAAATATATCCTTATTAACATCTTTTTTAAGAGAAAATGAAAAATGAATCACATCGATTCGTGGAGATGGTAGTCCAAATGTATGCATGAGCGGTGTTATCATTTTCCAACGGATGGGAAGGTAAAAAGTTTGATATGATATTATAATTAATGAATAATAATTATTTCATTAATATCATATATAATCATTAACCCATCATAATAACTACTCATGAAATATCTATATGGAAAATTATTTGTATCGCTACGTGGAGGTGGTAGTCCACATGCACACATGAGTGACACTTTCACTTCCCATTTTATAAAAAATGAGGGTGGATAATAGTGGTTAAATAATCATAATAACATATAAGTATATTTAGGATATATAATTTATTTTTTTATTTTAAATACCATATATTCAGATGTGGTATAAGAATAAATAAATTGACAGTGTTTAGGTAGGAATATTTTCTCTTCTTCAGTAGGCCTCTCTTAGATCCCTTCTTTAGGACCCTTGGAATGGTATTTTAAGAAGTCTATCTCCTATAATTCATGTATAAGGAAGTTTATAAGATAATTTAATTTTTTTCAATATATAATGCTCAACTTTATGTAAATAAATGAGAGAATGGGTGACCTTTTATAAGGTAGGGAAAGGGTACACTTAGAATTACTTGAAATATTTAAATATAATTATAGTTTTTCTCATTTATAATGATTAAAAATAGAAATTAATTTTAATAAAAAGATAATATGGTCACTATATAATCATATAATGAAATTTATATAGGTTTTGGTGTCATTTTAAACTTGATTTTCGATTTAACCCTTTTTTAGCCTTTTTTAACCTTAACTACGGTAACAACCATATCCATCTTAAAGGGTTATAATTTTACTTATAAGGTAAAAAATATCTAAAAAATGTAAAAGTTAATAAATTTTAGACCACTTATATTCATAATTTTCCCTTTTTAAACAAAAATAATATTTTATATTCACTAATAAAATTCTCATGTCACTATAAGTCACCCAAAAAAATATTATTTTTAGAGTTTTGAAAATAATTTACATGATTTTTTCTACTGATCTCACAAACGTTGTGTCGACGTTATTTAATAATATAAAGTAATTATTTTGTAACTAAAATTTAAAAATAATTTACCATGATTAAAAAATTACTTAATATTTAAAATACAAATTTATAACTGAAACTATCTATTTTTATCCATATGTAAAAAAATTATTGATATTAAATTCAAGAGAGTGGCATTTAGGAATTATCTTTACTTAAAATAATATAAATGTTGTTATCAAGGAAAAATGGAACTAAAGTTTTATATATTAATTTTTTTATGAATATTGTATAATATATACCATACAAGGAAATTAAGGCAAGTTTTGAGTTGATTTCGAGACTTTAATTCATGGTATTAACCATATGTTACCTATTTTACTGTTACTATGGGGACAAATATATACCATGGTTACTATCCATACTGACAAAAAATAAAAGAGACCTATTTATGAAATTTTAAAAACCTAATTAAGAGTATAGTATCCTTTTTTCAATATTCATTTCACATAAGTGATGGGATTTATTTTAAAATAAATCCTATAAAACACAACGAAAAGCAGTTTGCAAGAAAAAAATGTTTTATGAAGTATAAACAGTTATTATACTAAAATAAATCATTAAATTAATTAAAATGGCATTAATTAGACTATTAATAATATAAATTAACTAATTTTACATTTAAAACCTTTTTGAAACAAAATGGAACTTATTAAATGGATGAAATGAAAATATAATTTTCAATAAAAATTGTTATTTTCACAATTCATTGAAAAATAAATCATTTCAAAAAATTCTCAAAATTCACTCTAAAATAAGTTTTATAAGAATATTTTAAAATTTAAGTTCATGCTATCAAATATATTTTATAAAATTATCATAAATTAATTATATTATTCATAAAAAGAAACAAAACCATTGTTGAAAAATGTATTTTTAAATCCTATAATGACTTTTCTAAAAAATGAGTACATATTTATCAATATATTTAATTTATATAAAACCTTTATACATATTTTGTTTAAAATTTGTTTAGTCCCATTTATTCCTCCCGTATAATAGCTATGTTATAATGGTATACTATATTATGGCTCATTTAGACTTAGAGTTGCGTGTATCGCAAGCTATCAATGAAATTAATTTTATTTGAAGATAAATATATTATAAAATCTAAAGGTGTTATATTCCACCCCCTTAATATGAACTTCACAATTTAAATTTGATCACTCTAATATAAAAAATTAGAATATCACTATTTCATCACATCCTTGGGCTCCCATATTGCTTCTTTGAATTTCTGGTTCCTCCAAAGAACCTTAACTAAGTGAGTAGTATTGTTTTGTATCACTTTATCACTACGATCCAAACTTTTTACTGGTTTTTCTTCATAGGAAATATAATTATTCTATGGTAAAACATATAATTTCATTAAAATTTAAGGATTAATTATGTACTTCCTAAAGAAAGATACATGGAACACATCATGAAGATGAGAGAGGTTTGGTGGAAGCACAAAACGATAAGTCGTTGTCCTTGATCATGAATCATGAATGAGACAATATACACATGGTTTATCTTTACCTTATTTAAAAATATAATAACCTGCTTCCATGTAGAAATTCACTATAATACCTTCACACCAACATAAAATTCTAAATTTAAGCGATGAATATTTGTATAAATTTTCTATTGAATATAAGCTACCTTGATGTGTTGTTAAATGGTTTTGAATTATCTTTAATTTTCCTATATAACATAGGTCCTACTAGATTTCTCTCTTAAAATTAATCCCAACACATTGAAGTTATAAAGTTAATTCTATTGAGGTCTTCATAAGGAGTCATCTGGATTCTCAAGTGAAAGCTATTGTTGTAAGAAAATATAACTAGAGGAAGGTGTTGATTCTAACTACATTTTAAATATACAAATTATGATATCAACATATCCACTAGGGTTTTAATGGTTCTATCAGACTGACTATCTTTTTTTTAATGATAAGAAGTAATAAAACAAAACTCTTCATCTAGAGCCTTCTAGAACATTGAGGTAAACCTCAAAACCCAACCAGATACAAAAGAATGTGGTATTCCATACATCATCACCACTTCATTAATTGATATTATGGAAATATTATCAATAGAAAAATATTCTATAATAAAAATAAATTGTTCTAAATTCGTAAGGTGATTAAATATAACCCAAATAGCATTATTACCTTTAGATATTTTGGGGAGTCTATAGTGTTGTTTTTCTATTTCCATTTTGGTAAGGGTAATGGTTGTAAAATCCCCTTTGACTTATATCACTCAACATTAATTTTCTAACATACCAAACTCTAATATATATAATTTGAAATATATTTATTTGTGTTTTACCACTAGAAATACACTTTTATATTTCTATAAATCTTTGTACTTATAGGATGAATATATAATGTTGAAATATGATCATCATCCCAAAAATCCTTCTTCAAATCTGGTATTTATGAGACACATTCATAGTTCCTGAACCCTATCATTACATCATAATACAGTTTGAACTCGAAAATATTTTTTTTCCTCATTGTGGAAAAACTAGATTAGTTCTTCTGATTTAGAGAATCATCTACTGTGTTTTCTTTCTCTAGTTGGTAATGTATTTAATAGTTAAAATATTTAATTAACTCTAACCATATTCTTTATAACATATTCATCTCTTTCTGAGTGAATATATACTTCAAACATTTATGATTAAAATATATATTACACATTTTTCTATAATGATAATTTCATTATATTTTTAATTTTTAAATTACCATAGTTAAATCTAAATCATGATTTGGATAATTTTCCCATGAACCTTCAATTGACGTGATGTATAAGCTATCTCCATATCATTCTACATGAGGTATTATCCTAATTCTATTTTTGATGCTTCACTATAGATCACAAAACATTTTCCACTCTAAGGTAATGGAAGAATCGGTTCACTGACTAGCCTTCCCTTCAATTCCTTGAAATTTTCTTCTCATTCATCTATCCAAATGAACCTAACTTCCTTCCAAGTTAACTTTGTTATCCAATTATATAGTTGTGAATAATTCTCCATAAAGCATTGATAAATTCCATCCAAACCAAAAAACTACAAATCTCTGTCACGATGGTTAGTCTAGGCCAATATTAAATAACTTCAATCTTTGATGGATCCACTAATACACCCATATTTTAGATTAGGTGACCCAAATATGAAACTTTTTTAATCCAAAATTCAATCTTGGTAAATTTTACATACAACTTATCCTTCTTTATGTTCTTCACTACAATTCTCAAGTGATCTTTATCCTCTTACTTAAACTTAAAATATATAAGGTTGACGTCTATAAAGTCTACCAAGAACTAATCAACGTAATATCTAAAGAATATAATCATTAAATCCATAAATATAGAGGTAACATTAGAAAGACCAAATGGAATCACTATAAATTCATAGTGTCTATAAATCAAACATAAGTTTGTATTGGGTATGTATTTACTTTTGACCCACATCTAATAGTATATAGATCAAAAATAAATCATGTAAAAAAAATTATCCACATAATTGATTGAAAAAATCATCAATACAAGAAAAAAGATACTTATTCTTTATTTTGATCTTGTTAGGATCCCAATAATTAAGGAAGGGTGGAATTCTTCTTACCAAAAAGAATAGGTTCTCTCCAAGGTGATTCACTTATTAGAATAAATCTCTTATCAATATTCTCCTGGAGTTTCTTCTTCAATTTTTTTAACTAAATCAGGTCTATTCAATATAGAGTCTTTGAGATAGGTGTGGAACCATGTATGATTGCTATTGAAAACATAATTTCATGATTCAGAGGATGTCGAAGAAATTATTCAAAAAATAAAATTAAAAAAGCTCTCATATAACAGGCATATCTTCAATGTTGAGTTTCTCCTTAACCATATGAGATAATTACCCCCTTTAAATAGGAATTAAGAACTATATAATAGATAAAATTTCCATAAAAATGTTCATATTTATTTTTTCACTGATATATGATCATATTTTAGTTTAGAATATCAAATTTTACTTACATTATTCAAAACTTTATGTGGTGTTTATATAAATAAATTCAATCCATTAATAATATAACATAAAATTCAACTAGAGGAAAAATAATGGTATTTTCAATAATGAATTTCCCATAAAATTCAATCTAAAAATAATAATATACTTGAGATGTTATAATCATAAAAATAGGATTTTTCACTGCTAATTCAATATATAGTCATTGGGATGGAATCTTTAAACCATTATAAATTTCTTCAGATAAAAAAGAGTTGGTAGAGCTAGAATAAAATATTAAATTAGTAGTTATAGATTTAATGGTAAGTTTAACTTTCACCACATAATTATCTTACCCTACATAAAAAATAGTTTTCAAATGAGATTTTACATTTTCTCTAGGATTAATTGGTTTATTATTTCCATCATCAGCATCATTAAACTTCATATTTGATCACTGGTTAGCAAAATTACAATACTCATTCCATTTGAAACACTAATGTGTGGGTGTTTATTTATATCCATAATTACCTAACTTATTCTTCCCATAACCTTAACATTTTATTTCTCGATGACCATACTTTCCACACATAAAACATTTTCAAATTCTCTTAAGACATTTTCCTCCATGTTTCCTTCCACACCTCAAGTATAAAAGAGATATCATTTTATTCTATCTTTGGGTTTTATAATTTCCTTTGAATTCAATATTTATTTTCTTATCTAAACTATGATATTGATAGGTAAATCCAATCTCTATTTCTACTACGATAGTAAATTTTATGGTTTATTCATAGCTATTAAAGTCCCTTTTGGCTAGTTCACTTAGAAGTATTCATATTAATCCACTAAATAATAGATAAATATTAATTTTATGTTGGATGATAATACCAAAAGTGTACCTCAAAAGTCTTGTAAAATTTTCCTCATTGGTAATAATGGATTCATTATAATTCTGATTTATATCAAAGAATTCCTTATCTATTTTTATATAATGATTATGAGTAAATTACTTATTCAAAAATAATCTCTTAAACTCATCCCATTCCTTGGAGTCGATTTCTTCATGTTGTCTCATGTTCTTGATAAGACTCCTTAATTAATCTTCTTTTTCTTCTAAATGGAAAATAGATTAAATTTGTTTTTTCATGTTTTAAACAATGGAGAATGGAAAATATCTTTTAGTGTGGTTGATCAATTGATTGGTAACTAGTGGATTAGTAGACCCATTAAAAAAGGTGGATGTTGCCTCATTAAAGACACAAAAAACATTGTTTATTCCTTTACTAGTTTGGATGCTCAATATGATTCATATCTTGAGGATTTTCTTTAAGAATAGAAACAATATTTTTCATTCTAGTTCCTATAACATTTTTTTACTTAGGAGGACAATCATTTCATTGTATTTCATATTAATCATTAACATGGTTCTCTCAGTTTCCATCCCTTGAGTAAAATAAAAAAACATAGTTTAATAAATAATAGTCATAGTGGAAAACCACATAATATTTATCTAACGAAAACATCAGGCTATTATATTATACTTAAACTTATCCTCAAGGTTCTCACTAAATTTTTCTCATTTTATTTTCTAAAAGTTACTAAAGCTTTCTCTAATACCTACTATAGTGACTCTTACTTTTCATACATAAATATTACATCTTATTATATGAATATTAAATATATAACACTATGATACATACTAGAGTCATATAAGTTTTGTGTATTTTTAATCCTAGATACAAAAACAACTTATTTATAAGAGATATCCCACTAATGTTTTCAGAATGAACTCCCTTCTTAGACAAATCGTACTTAAATTTTTTTTTCATAACTGGTGGAAATAAAACATAAGAAAGTGTGAGGTCAAATTGTTAGTAAGGGTAAATAAGGGAGAATTCATGATCACATAAGCATAACATGAGAATAAGAGTACGAAGATATGAGTTTAACATTAGAAAACAATACCCTATATATCATATATGAAAATATTGAGTCATGGAATGAATCATGACATTTCATAAGACATGAGTCATAAAAGAATCAAATAACATGCACTATGAGAGCATATCATTGGCATAAGACATATGTTTTTAGTATACACATAAGCATAAAAAATAATTTCCTTAGTAAAGTATCATTTACAAGACTATCATATTTGATTGGTTTCACTCCCCATTACATTATATCCTTAGTTATGGTTCACTTCCAAGACTATTGTAGTGGACAAAGTTCCTTAATGAAGTTATTTTACTCCATATTATAGTCCTTATTATCCCTTGACATATCCATATTTAACAAATGAATTAAATTTATATATAATTTTTCTACCACATGTCACATAATTAAAAACATATATATTTGTTCCATAAGAACATAAAATATTCATCATATCATAACCCATGGAAATTAAATGGTTTTTATAAATATTTCAACATTTCTTCATAGAATAACATGTTAAAAATAAATGGGTGTCATAAAAAACAATCATGAGAAACAATAATCATGGTATCATTGGATCATATACCCATTAAATATTAATTATCATGAAAATATGTCATATTAGATGAAAAATAACTTTAAAATATCACTTGAAATATTTCTTGAGGAAAGAATCATTTTTAATTTGAAATCATATATTTAAATTCTAAAAAATTAAAAAATATTAAAGAAAAAATTTTATTTGAAAATAAACATGAATTTTTTTTAATTAAGCTTCAAATAATTGAGTACCTATAATGGAAGGAAATTATGTGCATTTTGTGTATCCTAAAATAAATATTCCTTCCACATTTTTTCTAAAAAGTCAAAAGTACCTCATTTGAAAAATGAAAAGAGTATTCATTTTAAACCATTTTATAAAAATAAAATCATGGATAAAAATGAATTTATTCAATCATATTATAATATAAAAAAATAATGAAATAATTTTTAGAATACATGGATATTGAAGAAAAATTATTTTTGACTGAAGAGAGAAATAATGTCGGTATTCTATAAAAACATTTATTTAATCTCTTGAGTTATTTAAGAGTGAAAAATGACGGAAAAACATGTAATATATATAAATAAATAGATAATAATACTATTAATGAATTTATTTATAGATAGATAATAAAATTTTATCATTGAAAATTTAATCACAAAAAATCCTGATAAACAATGGGATTTTAACATCAATCCCTTGCCACAAGTTTGAATTGATTCAGAATATCTTTAAACTTCTTTATAATAAATCTAAATTTATTATAATTATAAATTAGAGTCATTTATTTTCTTATAATATCATATGCGATCCACTTATAACATTTTAACTCCCATTTATTAATAAATCCTTATAAAAATTGTCATTTTCAGGTGTTAGCTGTTTTGTTTTTTATGAGAATTTTAGTTTCATAGTTCCAATATTTATTATTTGATAAGGTTGAATCATCTAAAAAAGTTAATTATGATATCAATATCATATGTATTCATTATATATATATATATGTGGGTGTGTGTGTGTGTGTGTTTATAGGCATCCATAAAGGATATTGATAGAAAATTTGATTACACCGTGCATGGAGACGGTAGGTCGAACGTACGCGTAAACACCGTTTTCACTTTTTGAAGAAGGGAACAAAAGAAAGTTAAATATCTATTAAAATTTATAAAATCATTATTATAATATATATATATATATTCAATAATTTTATCCTTATTACCATCCATGAAAATTGGAAATGAAAAAATAATCACATCTCTTTATAGAGGTGGAAGTCTATATGTACACACAAGAAACATTATCATTTTCCAAAAAATGGGAAGAAAAGAAAGTAGATATGATATTATATTTATAGAAGAGAAATTATTAATAAATACCATATAAAAACATTAAAACCATCATAGTAACCATCAGGGAAAGATATTGATTGAAAATTAATGGCACAACTACGTGGAGATGGTAGTCCACACGTAGGCACGAGTGATACTTTTACTTACAATTTGATGGAAGAAAGGGTTAATAATGGTGGTTCCATAATCATAATAATATTTCATTATATTTATGATACATAATTTATTATTTTATTATGAATTCCATAGATTTAGTCGAGGTAAAATAAGAAATAAATTGAAAGTGGTGGGGTAAGACTACCTCTTCTTCGGTAGGCCTCCTTTAGATCCTTCATTGAGGACCCTTTTAATGGTATTTTAAAAATACTGCCACCTGGACTTCATGGATAGGAAATATGAGAGGATAATTTGGAAGTGTTTTTCAAGATATAAGGTACAAAGTGGTGTAAAGAAAAGAGGTAACGGGTGACCATTTATAAGAGAGAGTGTAACAACAGGGCCCCACTGACAGCACATATGCTTCGCCTTAGCATGGTTGTCGAGTCATAGCCCACTAGGTACCACTAGTTTCCACAAAGACATGTGTTCTCCTCTCTAGGTCCTAACCACATTCCTGAATGGGTCATCAAATTAATTATTGTCCCTATAGGCCAACACATATTCTTTTCGATATGCTTTGTCCTCACTTGTACACACCTTGGGAAATTTCCAAAAGGTTACCTATCATGATCACTAATCCATGAAAAGAAAGCTTAACCATGGAGTTATAATGATGTAGAATCTAAAAAAGAATGTTATTCCTTATTTACATGAAACATATCATTTAGTTTTTTAACACTTTTTCATTTTGTGGTGTTTCATTCACCCCCTTTAGAGAACAACATCCTCATTTTGGACCCTATATCTCAACCCAAGTAGTGTCACCACACTTAAGGTTGGGTTCATACTCTGATACCGTTGTAAAAATCAGGTCCCACTAATAGCACAAACACCTTGCCTTAACATGTCGTCGAGTCCTAGCCCATCAGGTACCACCAGTCACCCTGCAGACACATGGTCTCCTCCCTGGGACCCACCCACATACCCGAACGGGTCATCAGACTAATGAATGTCCCCACAAGCCAATACATGTTCTTTCTATTGTGATTTATTCTCACATTCACACACCCTAGATTCCTTCTCTAATACCAATGTAAAAAATGAGCCCCACTGATAACACAGACACACTGCCTTAACATGGTCTTCGGGTCCTAGCACTCCCGCTACCACCAGTTGCCCGGAAAACATGTGGCCCCATCCCTATGCCCCACCCATGTTCCTAAATGGGTCATCAAATTAATTATTTTTCCCACATGTCAATACATGTTCTTTCTAGTGTGCTTTGTCCTCACTCGCACACACCCTGGAAAACTTCTAGAAGGTCACACATCTTGATCACTAATCCAAGAGAAACACGATTAATCATAGAGTTCCAATCAGATTGAATTCCAAAAAGAAAGGTGTACCTTGTTGACATGAGTCATATTATTTAGATTTTTAACTCTTTATCATTATGTGGTGTTACAAGGGAAATGGCACACATAGAATTACTTAAAATATTTAAATATAATTAAATTATTTCTCATTTATAATACTTCCAAATAGCCATAAATTTTAATAAAATGAGGGTATATTTGAAATATCATCATTAAATAAAATTTATATTGGTTTTGGTGTCATTTTAAACTTTATCTTTTAGTTTAACCCCTTTGTTAACAAATTTTAACATTAACTATGAAAATAAATTTTTCAATATTTAAGGGTTATAATTTTACATACATGGTAAAAATTGTCTCACAAATTTCCAGTGGATGATATTTTCAATCATTCAAAATCCTAGTTTTCCTATAGAAATATTTTATTGTTTTCTTAAATAATTTAATAAAAAATAATTTTTCATAAAAATACCATTAATATTCTTTTATAGACTATTTATTTAATTTGAATTTAAAGGAATCAAAAAAGAATTGTAATTAAAATATAAATCTTTAATACATCCCTAATATGGTATAATCATCTATAAAATTTTTGGGGAACTATAATTCACCCTAAAAATATTGATTTTAGAGTTTTTAAAATCATTTACATGATTTTTTCTACTGCTGATAGAAGTGTTGTATTGGTGTTGTGTAAGAATTTATGGTAATTATTTCATCCCTATAATTTAAAAAAGAAATCAACATGATAAAAAAATTAATTAATATTTAAAAAAAATTATAATTTCACTTATCCTCATTTTTTCCTTATGTAAAAATTTTAGAGATATTAAAGTTAAGAGAGTGATATTTTGGAATTTTTTTTACAAAAAATAATATAATTGTCATTATCAATGGAAATGAGATTAAAATAAAATATAATTTAATTTTGGATATATACGATCAAATATATAACATAAAATAAAATGAACGCAAGTTTTGGGTTGATTTTGAGACCTTATTTCATGGTTTAAATCCCCTTTTACCAATTTTACCCTTACCAAGATGACAAATATTTACCAAGGTCACTATGCATAATGACCCAAAATTGAAGGGAAATATTAACTAAATATGATCCCATTGATTCCAAATATTCAATATATTTTTTAATATTTAATTCACACATGTGGTATAATTTAATTTAAATTTTAGCATGGAAAATGTGGTAAAAAATAGTTTTCTAGAAAAAATGATTTTTGAAGTATAAAAAATTTTTATACTAAAATAAAATATGAAATTAATGAAAAATAACTTAATTAGATTATAATTAATATAAATGAACTAATTTTACTTGTAAAACATTTTTAAAATAAAATTTAACATTATAAATTCTTGAAATAAAAATATAGTTTTCAATAAAAATCAATATTTTTCACTATTCATTGAAAAATCAATCTTTTCAAGAAATTATTATGAATATACTCTAAGATAATTTTTTCCAGATTATTTAAAAAATGATGTTAATTTTACCAAATATATTTTTTAAAATTGATTGAAATTAATTATATTATTATATCACAAAAAAAGAAATAAAAACCATTTTGTGGAAAATTGCTTTTTAAAGAATATAATGACTATTATAAAAAATTGGTACTTATTTATAAATATATTTACTTTATATAAATCCTTCATACATATGTATAAAAAATGTTTCTATTACTATTAATTCCCCAAATATAATGGCTAGGTTATAAATGTATACTATATTACAATTCATTTAGACTTGGGGTTGCGTGAATCACATGCTATAGGAGAAATTAAATTTATTTGAAGAGAAATATATCATAAAAACTCGAGGTGTTATAGGAAAAACCTACTGAGGGGAACCATTTAACACTCAAAATATTACATATCAATCATTAGTGTGGCCACAAGGGCATCCCTAATCTGATTAAATCTTCCAATAATCAAATATTAGGAAACCTGCACATGAGGGAAACCACATGAGTCTCTTAGACACATGTCAACATCTACTCGATGACACCCGACCATAACCTCTATACCATGGAGTCAACCCAACCAGAATTATTCAACCCCTATAATCCTAAATAATCTATATATAAATCCCAACTTCTATAACATCTATCAAACATCCCCAATATTCATGTACCATCTAATATTTCCTCAGAGATACTACTGAATCCTATCTTTCGTGATTTTTCTGAATGAATGTCCAAGAAAACTAACATGATGACAAAATCCATGTCATTTAATGATACCACAACACTCACTCAGATATCACATCACACACCTCAATTCAAAATATTATTCTAATCATAACTTCAAATAAATCCTCCTTCCATGTCACCCAATCTAAAACTCTATCCAGATGGCCTCTTAATGTTGAAAGGATACCAGTATCGAGATCTATGTTGAAAAATGCACATGATAGACTACTCACAATTCTAATTATGGCTCTGGGTTAAGGGGAAAAAAGATAAACATAGAAATTATGGAAGTGTACATGGTCTATACCTCATATACATCGTGTTTACTACCAAACATCCTCCCTTATCATATAACATGGCCCGACCCGGCATGTACTTTCAAAAGTACATTGTGTGCATACCTAATACAAAATTTGTACCCCACATGGGGTGCCCATTCATATACCTAGACATATACCCCATACATGGCCAAACAAACAACCACCTCTCCCAAAATAAATAACGCATGTGTGTGTTCTATAAAATACACATTGTTTACATGGGTTTCCTGTATAGAAATACCTTGGGAATCCTCTAAAACTCTAGTTTCCCCCAAAATAGATAAAAATAGACCCCCATAAGGTCCCCAAAAATTCATATATAGATTTAAATGTTAAAAAATAAATTTAATGTGATATTAGTGAAAAGAAAAAAAATATTTCCTAGGGGAATAAAACACCAAAATATCACTCAAAAATATTCACCATACACCCATCAACACCCGATCTACCATTGATTGATGAAGTCAGTGTGATCCCTCACTCTCTCTACCTATTTCTCTACCTATCCTCTCTTAGCCTCATTACACCCACAATGGTTTTAGGGTAGTTTTGTATGAATTAAGCTAAGGGATATGGGAGAAAGGGAAAAAAGAAAAAAACAATGTGGGTCAGGTTAAGCCTTAGTGCTCACGATGGGTTAATGTCTTACCTAAGAAAAACCTCCTATTCCATACTCAACCATAGAGTCAAAATATAAATCTAACACTCTAAACATAGTACATCACAAAACTAAATAATGTGAATAAATTAATATTTAATTAATTAAATATCAAATACTATTTGAGAATATAAACATCTATGATTTCCACCGAATTCCTACTCTATGGTAAAAAACCTATTCTAGAACCAAATGAGTGGTTAGAAAATTGATCAAATATCATATCATGGGATAAGTTACCATTTTCCCATTAAAAATCCAAGGTAAAAAAGGTTAAAATTCCTCCTAATTTTCTCAACCTGTAGTGATGTGGATCGTTATATTCATAAACACCAATCTATCAATTTTTAAGAATTGTTTCCTCCCCAACTATCTACATTCATGAAAACACAATTACGTAACCCTCCTACTACTAATAAACCCCTATTAATTTTAAAATTACACCACCTAACCTCTCAATGCACACCATAAGGATCGTTTTTCTTTTTTTAACCTATAAAATGATTTAGTGGAGGCATGTAGTTCATATGATAAACCTACATAAGTCACGATGATAGATAGAAAAGGTGGTGGAATAAGCCTTCTCATGATGATAGATTCTTATAAATATAAATCAGTGGTAATATTTTCACAAAAAAATTGATTAATAGTAATCCTAAATTGATTTAATTCAATAAAATTATAATAAGAAATATCTAACTATGATTTATAATTAAAAACATCATTCCAAGTTCATAATGAGACTAATTAGGGGGATTATGATCCTACCTAGGGGACCATGATATCTTTCTTATTAACCTTATTCTCCCCCAACTCAATATATGATTAAAGTAGAAAAACAATTAATTTATAGAAGAACAAGTCCGGGTTAGCCCCAGGTCAGGCCTGGATGCCAACATCAAATTATGTCACCGTTAAATGGAACAAAGCATACCACGTAATATTATACTAAAATTTTCGCAATTTAATTTTCATTTTATATTATAAAATTAATTTCTATAAAAAATGAAAAATAATATACATGAAATTTAATTAATGAATTAATTAATTAATAAATGTGATGAAAAATTAAAACTGTTAAAATACTTTCCAAATTTCCACCTGAAGGAAAATATGGAATTCTGAGATAAAAAACTATCAAAAAAATTGGTTTTGTTTACCAGAATAAACTTACCATTTTCCCCTTTATATAAGAAACTTTCAAAATACCCACAGCAATTTGAAAACCAAAAAACTAGAATTTTTATAGATTTGAAAAATGGTATTCTTTTGAATCAAATAAAATACACTATATAGATTTTAGAATGTTTTTTCTCATGGATAATGCTAAGGATAATGATACTCCTATAAAAACTAACTATAAAATTGACATGGATGAAATTTAAAAACCATTGGTATAGTCAAGTTCTAGAGGCATTATTGAAATTTTGTTACACCTTATTTCTACCTTGTCTAAATTAAGTTTATTATTTCTATATTTTATAGTTTTCAATTAAACCCCAATAAATCTAACTTAGGTATAGTCTAAATAATTTTTAAATATCACATGTATACTTTAAATATTGGTTTGTTTTACTTTAAAGGAAAATCATTTTATTTATTCATTTATTATGATGTTGATTATGGTGGAAAAAATTAAGATAAAAAGAGAACCACTGGAACATTTCATTTCTTTGGAGAGTTTCAAGTTTTATGGTGTAGAAAAATGTATAGATCTATTTGAACATATATTTTCATAGTTAAAAACATAACTACTGTAACGACCTGAACAATTATAAATAAAATTTCCCTCAAAATTTAATTAAATGTCCTATTATGTAATATGGATTTAAAAAAGACGAACTTTTTTGGTTTTATTATATCCTATCAGATTAAAATGATCGTTAAGAATCTTTACCATTGATAATATTTCCATTCAATATTTATCACCTAATTCTTATAGATATATAGTTTTAAAAAATCTAATTGACACACACAAAGGAAGTGATGACCTCAACCAGTAGGATCGTACCATGTGAAGCCCATTTATCTAATATTATGTGGGAGATAACATCATTGGTATTTTCCCTTGACTCAACCTAATTTGATATTGAATAACTTAAGCATGAGAGAAACCATTTATGAGATTAATTCATGCTCATAGAGATGACTACCCAAATCATGTTTGTCAAACCACCCCATAAAATTGTCACAAACTCTCACCTTACTCTTAGGGAATTTGTGGGTGTAATAAATGGATACGTATCAATACCATATCAATATTATTATGCACGTTATTTTTTATAGAATAATGAATATATTTTCATTCTATTATTGTTACTTTATAAAGGACTTTTATTTTGATACAAATAGTATTTTGGGTAATATTCAAATTCGATTAGGGAATTTATTTTTTATAATAAATGGAATTTTTAAATAAATAATATTTTTTTGTAAAATATAAATGAACATATAATATTTATGAAGTTACATGTGTTTTTTATAAGGGTACAAAAACTGTTATTGTCAAAAAACACAACATTCATAATAAATGTAGATTTTATTTTAAAATTGAAAATTCACATATTTATAAAATTATTATATAAAAATAATATTATTTTTGGAATTAGATTGTCAAAATTTTCCAATGTTTAATTTTTCTTAATTTTCTAAGACGGTTGAATTTTCAGGTAAATATTAAATATGATATAAATATACTTAGTGTATTATGACATAATAATGATAGAAAGGTGATGTAATAAATACTATAAATGGTATAGACGATCAAATATATGTTTTATATTAAAAATGTTTATATTTTATGTTTATTTGGATAATTTTATAAATCCTTTAGGAATCCTCCAAAATAATCAATATATTTTATGGTTTTAAAATAATTTCTTTAAGAGTGTGACTCACTTCCACATAAGAAAGGGAGTTATTTTATTAATTAAGGACCTTGGACATATAAAATAATAAAATCAACTCACACTTTATAGAAACCAAGGTTAAAAACAAAATAAGGGTTTTTGGTTTTGGTTATTTTATCATATTGATTCCAAAATATAAGTTTGATAAATTTAAAAGAATTCCCCTCTCATTTCCTCTATAAACATTACCAAGAACTAATTTATATTCACTAAAAATACTTTGATAACATCCTTAATTTTACATAACCTCTATATAGTCCTCCCAAGGTTCCCCAAGGCCTCAAGAAGCTCCTCCTAATCATGTGGAGTCACATACTCAAGTAAGGGATCCTCACCTTCTCTTCTTTATTCTAGTTTTTTATTATCTTATGCCTTCAATTTCAAATGTTGGGATATGTATTTTCATGTACCTATTACTATAATATTTATTTAAAAATTATTAGATACCCATTTCTATCTCATAAACACATTTTATTAATTTTAAAGTGATGTCATTATGCTACCAAAATTTCCCTACGATTTTCCATACCAAAAAAAATATGTAGTAAATATCATACCCATTTCATATCAAGTGTGTTAAAACTTATACACTTATACTTATTTTATTTTGGAATTATATGTTTTTATTCTACACTCCTTGATCTTGGAATAAAATATGAAGATTAATGACTCCACGTTTTATGATCTATATGGTACACTTAAGAATGAGAATGAAATAAATGTGACAGGTGCTCCTAAAATTATATAGAACTCCAATCCATTGGGTAATTTATAGTATCATGATATATCATTTTGGGATATAGAGTGAACCTGATTCATTTATGGTACTTTTTTCTTCATAATTTCTTGGAATTTATCCTTAACCTATGTTTATGATGTAGTGTTTTAAGTTGTTTCCACATTTCTCATCTTGCCTTTATGTTATCATGTTATATCATGCATCATTATTCTTGTTTTTGATTCTCAATCCTTTTATTCCCAATTGATATGTGTTTTTTCTAAAATTAATCACATTATTCATTTTATTTCATTTTTATCCCCTTACTGGGATTTATAGCACACACATTTCTTATGTATGTCCCCAGGTTATCCCATGGAGTTTTAAAATCCATGGAATATTATGATCATGTTAAGGATTTTTTCAATAAAGATTATATATTTCCTATTTTAATTTCTTATGTAATGTACCTAATTCCAAAATAAAATATATTTTAGATCTTTTGGGTTATGTTAATGGTAATTGTATATAATAAATCATGTATTAATGTGAAATAAAGTCAAGGGTTGTTATAGTTTGTATCAGAGGAAAAGTTTAGTTATTTTTTGGGATTGGGATCTAAAAACTCTATTAAAATGCTCAGGGATAAGACTATGTATAAGAAAAATACCTAAATATTGTTAGGTATAGATTAATTGGTTTATAAATCAAATAAATCCACTTATGGATACTATAAGTGGACATGGTTCTGGAATAGATGTACCCAAGGGAAATAACTCTGTCAAGGTGCATCGGGCTTGACTCGACATAACCTGGTACATGAAAATGATCCTTACTGTGCACTAGGTTTGACACTCTCATAGGATATGCTTTGGTTAATTCATAAGCTTATTATGAACCATTATTAAGTCAAAAAAATACCTATAAAAGTATATGTTATAAAATAGATCATTGATAACATAGATTAAAGCCAATAAATTCACAAATTATGAAAATAAATGTAATTTATAAGTTATCCCATTAATATCATTGGATTCCCCATTTAATTGTTTAATAGTTAAAAAAATAATCATCCCTAATTTTTCTTTTATTATATCCAATGATTATAAATATGAGGAAATAGGTAAAAAATCAATGTGAAGAGAAATGTGATGACTACCCCCAAGAATTTTCTCAACCTGATGGGATCATGAATCATGAACTTCATGAGGATAATTTATTAGCTAAATCAGGTTTTGAATAGAGATCTAGATTTAAGGAGCTTCCAAATCCCCCTAAGAGAGAACAATCATTGATTGAGTCATTTATTTGACAATGTACTTCAACATTAAATGGATTATCCAATCCCTTAATCACAGAATAGTGGATCAAATCTATTGAGAAGATCTTCTCTATCGTTCAATGTTCTAAAAAAGAGATGTTTTTACTATATGTTTATCATATGGAGGGAGAAACTGATCAGTGGTAGACATTGATCAAGAATATGAATCATGAGTAAGAGATCTAAGTGATGGGGTGGAAATAATTTGAGAAAAAAAATTGATAAATATTTTCCTCACACTCAACGACTTAAAATGGAATTGGATTTTTTTCCCTCAAGAAAAAAATAATGAATCTCTTAGTATGTATAAGGAAAACATCACAAGAAATTCATGACATGACTTTGAATTTTACATTACCCTTAAATTCAAGGTTTACCATTTTTTGGTGGGATAAAACCTTGTCTATGAGAAGCCCTGGCGATCTATGACTTTGATAGATTTAAAGAAATTGTTTGATGTGCCCTCAAAGTAGAAATAGAGATATGAAATTCCCAAGGGTATCATGGGGATAATAATGAAAAAGTGAAGTATAATTCTAGAAGTCTGATGAATAATATAATGGTGCTATGAAATTACAGCATCCCACTTGTCAAAGGTATGGAATGAAGTACCCTATAAATTGAATAATGGGGATTAGAAAATGATTTAGGAAAAGTAAGAAATAGAACCTATATAATTATTTTTGATATGAGAAACAAACAACAGAATGGAATGATTTAGTCATCTCATTGTTCATAGTTTCAACACTAAGTAACCATGGTACTTTGCAAACCAACGCACTAAGCCAAAGGTTTTTAGAGACAACCAAAAACCTCTAAGGTAGAAAGGGTGAGATTTTTTCATCACAACCACTAAGGTGGATCCCAACAGTGACGTGATGATAGTTATGATTTTCATTCATTCAATAATAGTGAATATACGTTTTGATTCTATTTCTATGTATTCCTTCATATCACGGAATTTAAGTATAAAAATTCAAACACCACAACAAAGAATGGAAGTAGGTCTATCTGTGAAAATATAAAATGAGGAAATTATTTAATCCCCAGTATATAACACCCCCTATCAACAGTTTTTGGTTGAACTTTATAGAAAGCCTTGTTATACAACCTTTGGTGGAATTTGAAGAACGTTTGGGTACGTACTGTCTTTTCCTATATAGATCCAACATAAATTTTCATGAGAAGTAAATCACTCTCTATATTATAAATCGACCATCGATTCTGTACAAGTGTAAGTAGTAGGATGAATCTTATTTAGTACCAACATCTCAAGAATAGATATTATTTCCCTATGAACAAGTGTATCTATATCAAGTGACTAACTCTAAGGAAAGAAACATCCTCAAAGACATGCCTATTATGAAGGAATATGTTGATGTGTTTCCCCATTAATTGTTTGGTCTTTCTTCTAACTGAGAGGTTGAATTTTTAATCAAGCTTACACTTGGGGCATTCCCATTATCCAAAATTTTTTGTAGAATGGCTATATTGGAACATGAGGAGCTAAATAAACAACTACATGAGAATCTAGAAAATATTTTCATATGACCATGCGGTCCACCATGGGGTGCACTAGTCCTCTTCACTAAGAAGATGGCTGGTTCAATGTGCATTTTCATTGATTATCATAAGCACAACAAGATCATGAGAAAGAAAAAGTATCATCTACCAAGGATTGAGGAATTATTCTATCAGCTACATAGATCTCAATACTTCTCTATGGTGGATATGTGGTTAGAATATTATGAACTTATGTTGAATAAGGATGATATTCCCAAGACTGTTTTTATACAAGGTACAAGCACTATGACTTCATAGAAATAAATTTTTGACTCACTAATGCTCTTTAAATCATCATGGACTTAATGAATATAGTTTTAAGAGATTACCTTGAAAATTTTGTGGTAGTATTTATAGATTATATTTTAATATTCTCCAATACTAAGTAGGATCATGAGGAGAATATATATGTGTATTATGTTAAAGACCTTGTGAAAGAATAATATTTAGGAAAAATAAATAAAATGGGATTTCTGGTTGAAGGAATCCTCATTCCTGGGGTATATAATCATAATAAGTGGGATATATATACACCTTTCAAATATAGAATCAATTTAAGTGTGGTCTAGTCCAAAATTGGTGATAGATATCCATAGTTTCCTTGTATTAGTTGGGTACTATCATAGATTTTTGAGAAATTCCTCCTGATTATCAAACCCTCTAACCAAGATAAATCAGAAGGGAGTTAATTTTTACTTGAATGATGAATATAAAGAGTGGTTCAAGGAGTTGAAAAGGAGTATTATCACTACCCTTGTTCTCACACTACCCATAAGTTGATAAATTTTCATAGTATTCAATGATGCATTAAATAAAGGATTGGGTTGTGTGTTAATGTAGAATGGAAATGTCAAGGCTTATGCTTCCTAGAAGTTGAAAGTTCATGAACTGGACTACAAAATGCATGATCTAGAGTTGGTTGAAGTGATATTCACTTTGAAAATATATCATCATTATCTCTTTGTGTAGAAGTGTGAAATACATATGGATCAAAAAAACCTCAAGTATATATTTACACAAAAAGAGATAAAAATGTGCCAATAAAGATGGTTAGAGATAATCAAGGACTATGAATGATCAATCCACTACCATCCTAGTAAAGATAATAAATTGGAAGACTCTCTAAGTAGAAAGTATCCCTAAATTTTATAGTTGATGAGAATTGATAAGGATCCAATCTTCTTGGATTTAAAAAGAGTAGTCATGGGAATCATAAAGGAAGAAACATCATCAATCATTTCAAAAATTATTATTCAACCATCCCTTATGGAGAGGTTAAATGATGCTCAAATATATTATTTGAGAATTCAAATTTAAGTGGAAACTATGAGGAAAGTGAAATCCTCAGAGTTCAATGTTAATGAAGGAGTTGTGAGATTTGGGTCATGACTATTTGTACCACCAAATCCCGAGTTAAAGAACGAACTATTAGATGATGAAAATAGATCAAATTTATCCACTCACCTGGAAAGAACAATGATGTATCAAGATATTTGAGATAACAATTTGTGGGAAAATATGAAGAAGGAGATCATTGAATATACATAAAAGTTCCTTGTATGTCAAAAAGTGAAGGCTGAAAGGTAGTAGTATACAGGGATAATGGAACCATTACCCATATCAACATGGAAATGGTAAAACATCGCCATGGACATTGTCACTGGACTTCCAAATGAATCCAAGTGAAACAATACTATATGGGTTATTTTGGTTTGTCTTACAAAGGTATCTCACTTTATCTCAATTTGAGAGGACTTCCCACTGGATTAACTTGCACAGATATACATCAGAGGATTAGAAAGGCTTCATTGAGAACCACTATCGATTGTATCTGGATTAGATATTTTCTCCATTTTTTGGAAAAGCCCCTAACATGATCTAAACACTAATCTGAACATCAGTACGACCTATAATATTCAAACTGATATCCAATCTGAGTGAACTATTTAGAAACTAGAAGTCATGTTGCGAGCATGTTCTATGTACTGTAAAGGAGGATGGGATCAATATCTACCTTTGGTTGAGTTCCCATAAATTAGAAATATAAACTTATGAATCTAAATTACTTCCTATGAATCCATTTATGTTAAGAGGTGCAGAAGACATCCATGTTGGGATGAATTTAAGGAATGAAAACTGATAGGTCTTGAAATGTTTGAGGAAATGGTGCAAATGGTTAAGATCTATGATGAAAATCATTGAAGAGTCCTAGATTTTTATGTTGTATACATGTTCTTCCTCAACATATCTCCATGGAAGAGAGTTATGAGGTTTAGGAATAATGGAAAGCTTAGTCCAATATACATCATCCCCTTTGAGATCCTTGATCGTATCAGAGTGGTGGCCTACTAACTTTCACTCCAACTAAACACATATTAAATTCATGATGTATTCCATGTATAACTCTTAAGAAAGTATATACCATACCAATTACATGTAATCAATCCATAGGTGGTACTTTTAGAGGATTAACTTTCCTATGAGGAGCATCCAGTGAAGATCTTAGATCATAGAGACAAAGTTTTATGAAATAAGACAATTAACCTTGTCAAAGTGTTTTGTTGAAACCAAAAGTTTGAATAAGCGATGTGGGAATTAGAGTAGGTGATAAAATAGACTTACCCACATCGACTTTAATATTGTGAAATAAAATTTTGATGGAAAATTTTCTTAAGTGTGGAATATTGTAATGACCCAAACTATTATAAATAAAAATCCCCTTTCAATTTAATTAAATATCTAATTAAGAAATATGGAAATAAAAAAACACATGAAGTTATTTGGAATTATTGTATACTATTAGATTTAAATAATCATTAATCATCTTTACCATTTATAATATACCCTTTCAATAGTGATCACATGATTAGTATAAATATAGGGTTTTAACAAATCCAATTGACATAGAAAAAGGAAGTGATGATCTCAACCAGTAGTATCATACCCTATGAAGCCAATTTATTAGGGATTTAGAGGGAGATATCATCATTGTGATTTTACCTTGAAAAATCCCAATTTTATATCCAACAACTTAAGCATGATAAAAACTGTTTATGTGAGAAGTTCAAGCTCAGTGATATCACGACCCAAACCATGCTCGTCGAACAACCACAAGCAAGTCTCACAGTCATGCACCTTAATTTTAGGGTGTTTATGGGTTTCTTAAAGGTATATGTATCAATAACCTAGTAATATGATTAGGTGTATTATTTTTTATAGAATAATGAATATATTTTCATCTTATTATTGTTACATTATAAATGATTTTTATTTTGATACAAATAGTATTTTGGGTAATATTCAAATTTGGTTAAAGAATTTATTTTATTAAGTTCATGGATTTTTAAAATAAATATTGTTTTAATAAATTATTACAAATAAAATATTTTTCATAAAATATAAGGGATCATATAATTTTTATGAAGTCAAATGTGATTTTTATAAGGGTTCAAAAACTGTTATTGTAAAAAAACCCATCATTTCACAATAAATGTCATTTTTATTTTAAAAGTAAAAAAATTAAAATATTTATAAATTTTTTTAGATAAAATTAATATTAATTTTATAATCAAAACATTGAATTTATGTAATGGTTAATTTTTCTTAATTTTTTGAAATAGTTGAATTTTTGGGTAAAAATTAAATACCGTATAAATATAATTTGTGTATTATGACAACATAATGACCCAAAAGTGATGTAATAAATAATATAAAAGGTATACCTACGAAAATATATATATATTATTTTTAAAATAATTAGTTTTTATGTATCTTTGGTTAATTTTATAAAGCCTTTATGAATTCTTCAAAAGAATTAATATATTTTATGGTTTTAAAGTCATTTCTTCAAGAGTGTGACTCACCTCCACATAAGAAATGGAATTATTTTATTAAGTTAGGTCCTTTGAATTATAAAATAGTGAAAAAAAATTCCATTTGGAAGAAATTATGGGAAAAACCATGGTAAAGATTTTTTATTTGGTTGTTTTATTATATAGAGTCCAAAACCTAAGTTTGAGAAATATTAAATATTTTTCCTCTCAAATCCTATATGAACCCACCCAAGCTCCCATTTATCTTCAAAAAGTCCTTGTATCACACCATTAATCTAAAAAATCCTATCTCAAGTCCTCCAAAGATTCCATTAATCCTCAAGAAGCTCATCACACGCATTTGTAGTCACACACTCAACTAAGAGATACTCACATTCTCTTCTTTATTCAAGTTTTTTATTATCATAAGCCTTCTTTTTACAATTCCAAATGTTGGGATATATATTTCTATATCCATATTACTGTCCATTTTATTTCCAAATAATTATACACCCCTTTCTCTCTCATAAACACATTTTACAAATTTTTAAGTGACAATGTTATGCTGCCGAAATTTCACTTCAATTTTCCATGCCAAAACAATGATGTAGTGAATACCATAAAAATTAACTATCAAGGGTGTTTTCCTTTATACACTTATACTTATTTGATATGGAAATTAAATGTATTTAAATCACACTCCTTTATCATGGAATAAAATATTATGATGAATCACTCCATATTTTATGAACTTTGTGACATACTTAAGCATGAGAATGAAATTAATGTGATGGGTGCACCCAGAATTATATAGCACTCCAATGAATTGAGTAATGTTTAGTATCATGAGATATAATTTTGGGATAGGGATTGAACCTAATTCCTTTATGGAAATTTTCCATCATGATGTATTGGAAGTTATCTTTGACCTATGTTTATGATGTAGTGTTTTAAGTTGTTGTCACATATACCATGTTTCCTTTATGTTATCATGAAATATCATGACTCGCTATTCATGTTTATGATTATCACTCCTTTTATTCCCCATTTATATTCCCATTTTCAAACACGTATTACCTTATTAATTTAATGAATTGTTTATTCTTTTAATTTTATTTATATCTTACCCATTTCTTATGTATGTCCCCAAGTTATCTCATGTAGTTTTAAAAGCCATGGAATATTATGATCATGTTAAAGAAGTTTTCAATAAAGATAATGTATTTTCAATTTTAATTTGTTATTTAATGTACTTAATTCCCAAAGACACTAGACTCATATATCTTATGGGTTGTATTAAGTTTAATATTATAAAATAAATCATGTATTAATGTGAAATAAAGAGCAGGTTTGTTATAACTGTAGTTAGTTTTTGTGAAATGCTTCTATTGATAAAACTCACTTTAGTAGATTATGGATTTCATTTCAAACATATCCCTATAAAATGTTATAACATAGGTGGATTAAATATTTACAAGAATATAACATCTAATTATAGGAGTGATAATATTGATATAAGAGATAACTTCCTAGGATATCATTATCAAAATGATTTTATTACTCTAGAGTTCATTGGTACTAAATTTTAACATCCTACAATTTTTAATATGTCTTAAAATATTTATATTTTGGAAATAATTATCTTAGAATGTTTTCAGGTTGTTTTTATTGAAATTTTAATTAAAGGTTCTTCCAAAACATCTTAAAAAAATATTATATAACTTATATCATGAAGGGTACAGGTTGTTTGGAGTAATTATGAAATAATCAGGTTTTGATGAGATACCCAAAATTTGGCTATGTCCTATCCCAAAAGAGTCATATACTCTACATAAGAGTCGTTTAGTTGATGTTAATTTTTTAAATAAAACTTCATAGGATTCATTCGTTGTTTCTATAAGAGTCTCTTTATGACGGTTTTTTATAAATTTACAATGTCCTTGGTCTATAAGAGTCATTACATTCATTCCATATGGAACATTTTTCATTGATGTAAACTCTATAAGAACCATTTACTAACACCATAAGAGTAATTTTAGGTGTGTTTTAAGGATCATTTTTCGATGAAGCAAATTTTTTAAGATCATTTTCATACCGAAGGGTCATTCCAAAATTTTGTAAGGATCATCAACATACCATAATGGGTCATTTAGAAATTCCATAATGATCATTATATAGAAAAGGAATTCCATAAGAGTCATTCTGTAAGGATCATGTAAGGCTCTATAAGATTTATTTTTACAACTAGAGGTATATTTAATATAAAATAAAATCTTATAAGAATCATTTTAGAAATTTGTAAGAGTCATTATCTAATAGTTATTTCTTCAGTCAAATTTTGATAAGGTTGATTAATAGAAGTATGTGAGATATTTTATAAATAGAAAATATGGTTAATAAATCATTAAATTTTGTGAAGATAAAATCAATTTGATATTTAAGGTATATTATGTTGTAAGATTTCAAGATATTTAATTTGATAATATATGTAGATTTTATGGATTTGAAATTACAACACAAGTGAGGAGGTCTCATTATGTATATCATCATGAATGGGAATATTATTGATCATATATTATAATTAATAATCCAGTAAAATATTTAATGAAGGAATATTGTAGATTTTGTGGTTAATTAAAGACCTAGAGTCATGGTAGATTAAATAAAAATCCGTGTGAATGAGTTTGAAGTAGGTTTCCATATTATAATTATAGAATAATAATTAATGTGAGTATTTCATGAAAAAATAATTACTGGAAAAACAGAAAAAATATATATATGAAAATCATTATAATGCTGAAATAAAAGAATGATATTATTTTTATTCTAAATAACTTAAGAATAATTATTGGATCACATTAAAGTTTTTTAAATGAATATAGAATTCCACAAATAGAATCATAATTCTTGGATTTTATTGGAAAGTTTGATGCATGAAGAATAAGGTATTTTAGAGGACTTCTCATTGGATGTATTTTTGTAATGTCATTCAAGAAGGAAAATGTTGAGAAAATTGAAACACCACTATTTGTGTAACAATATTCTCTATTAATAAAGGTTAAATATAGTAACACTTGAAGGATCAATGAATTTATTATATGTTTGAAAGTAATAAGTTTAATTTTCATGAAGGTTTAATCCAATAGGGTCAGTATGGTCACTTAGAAATTATAACCAAAGTAGTGATCATAGTGTTTCAAGTTTATAGAAACATTTCCTTCATGATCCTTGTATTAACCCATTTTGGTTGTATCATCCCAGACCTAGATGCCACTAAGGGTTCCCTAATCCCATTTGGCCACATAGACTCAAGTGCATCTCCCAAAATGCCAGAGACTACAACTAGTAGTGAGGGACTATGTGTGTTAGTTGGGATACTATGCCCTCAATACCAAAGTTTAACATAACATAATATCAAAAACAACAATAAATAGAAGAATCATTAAATCAATTATACAAATGATAAATAAATAGGACAGAAATACATAAATCATAACAGAAGGAATCCCATATACATAAGATGATGATACATTTCATGTGTCTAACAAAGCATATAAAATAGGTACATGATAGTATAATACATTACATGTATCAAAAGTCCAAAAATACCAAAAAATATCCAACTAGAATCATGATCCCCAACTCGGTCCTATGCTCAATATCTCATAGGCCAAAGTTAAGATCCTCGAGTAGGGCACTTACCATTATCCATACCTACAATCATATAGTCTATTAGAGTACCCAATGAATCCCAAAAAAAGGTGTGAGATATAATCAAAATAGGAAACCACCCAAGGTCTAGTTTCATCCAAATAATGAATATATAATAGTCACAGGGTGTAGGAAGTAATACAACATGAAAAATAATTTTTGAAAGTAAACATTCTATAAATTATAGTTTCTCATTTATAGTAAAGTTCATTTAATAAATCAACCACATTTAATAAGTAATTCTCAAGAATTACAACAATTACTAGTGTTCCCAATGATGATATGATCAGAGGATGCCAAAATATTCCATCATCCTAGTATAAGGAAAATAATGAATCCAAGATTGTACTTTTTCTTGTAAAACATGTCATATAAATAATTTCATTCATTAATCAATTATGAAACTGATCCCACCTTTGGAATTACTTATTTGGAATAAATTTATATATCATGTTATATAATGAACCAACACCTTACAATCTTTTCCATGGTGATCCTCACAAGAACCCAGATATCACTCCAGGTGTGTTATAACATCACTGCCACTATAGTCTATCCTTAGTGGTCCACTAAGGGAGCCTAAGTATCACCCATGGAATATATGATCAAATTTCCTCTAATTCAATCCATGTAAATCCATATGGACTCCAAGTATCATTCTGTATATAACAGTCTAATCCATTGAGTCCGTCTTTGGAAGTCCATATAAGGTGTCCAATTGTTACTCAGGAGTAAGCAAGGTAAATCCAAATGGGTCTGTCCATGGTATTCTTATATGAATCCATCTATCACCAAGTAATATAAGTATCTAATCAATTCAATAACACTTAATCAATATCACCTAATCATGTCAAGGTTATCACCAAGATCAATTCATTTAAACCTTACCTCGGAAGGTGGATCAAGGCGCGGGCTAAGCTTAGAATTCTTATCCATTAATTTAACTCACATATGAATTTAAATATTAAGAGAAACAATGCTTAAACAAAAACCTCAAAGGTAAGAGCCTGGGGCCTTGGTCACCCATCCCTTTCCTTTAATCATTTCAATTTACCATTCAAATTATAATTTAATTCATCAATTTAATTTACAATTGACATCCCTTATAATGGAGTAAAAAGTGACACCCTAAGGCATCTGAATTCAATAGCCACCCATGGTGGTTCAATTAACTAAACACACCCAAAGGGGGGGTTCCAATTCAATGTTCTTAACCATTTATCATTTATCAAGGGGATTCATTAATTTCATAAGCTATACCTATCAATTAAATTCATGGATTACATTCCATTTCAAGGGTGACACTCCAAGAATTGGGCGCATGAAATAATGAAATATATATATAAACACATTGATATTCAAGGAAGATTACAAGACCACTAACTACAAGTTTACAATGGATAACTCATCCAATGTCAACTCCTATTTGGAATTAGATCAGTATAAAATCAAATAACATATGGAGATCCTATATATAGGGAAAATTATCTTTCACCTAAATAGTGCAGCTAATACCAAAAAAATGATGAATGGCACAAAATAAATTAAGATCTTACTGATGGGGATCTAATCAGATAAACAACTCTTAATTATGATATTAGACAAAGATGATATCCCACTTCCTAGGATAGTCTCCAAATACCATCTCTCAAATAGAGGATTTTCTATATGGTAGAATAAATAAAAAATAGGCTTGATGTTAAAATTAAGTGGGAAAATTAGGTAAATTCACCAAAAACACTGGGTCTCACGGTTTGGCCGAATAGTTGAACAAATCGTACACCAACCAAGAACCCTTTTCTATAGGAAGGGGCACACCCCATAGTTTAGATAACTGTGTAAAAACCATGTCTCATCCTACTATCAAAAACTACATAGGATGCTAAATGACCATGTACATAAAATCAGACAGTGAAAAAAACTATTCGGCCTATAGCCTCCCACTTTCCAGCTTAGAAAAGTTATAAGTAAACATATGACCTGCCCTCCACAGTTTCTACAAACCATGCGCCATGACTTTTCATCTCAAAAGTTGGTTTGCGGGCTCCAAACTATCACCAGACACCCCTATTACCTCCATAACCTCAATGGGAATTCACATTAGTCCATAATTAATTGTTCAAACTGAGAATTGATGGAAGTATATAATTTCTTAACTTAAGAAAGAAATGGGTTCTTATAAACTTCCTACATTAAAGTAATTTCTCCCCAAATTTCCCTCTCAAGGGTGGTCAATAATGTTTGAGAATAAATTTGACCACTATGCTCATACATCATCCTCTCACTCCCAGGTCTCATCATGTATATGATCGTGCTACCATAGCACCTGCACTAGAGGAACTGAACTATCATAGAGTACCTTCATGATTTGATCCACAAAATGAATGGAATTATCCTCAAAGGACCCATATACCTGTAACTCAACCTCCTCAAGATGAAAGTTATGTGAAAAGTCTAAAAATTAATGTCATATTTGAGATACATGGAAGATTTTGTTCATGGTTTGATACCTATGAGGTAATTGAAATCAATAGGTTGTCAGCTCAACACTCTCCAAAATCTTGAACAACCAAACATATAGTGGAGGAATTTTATCCCATCTCCTGGTCCTCATGTTTCCCATCCTTGGTAAAACACGTAAAAGACTCAATTATTGACCTTAAACTCTAAATGTCACCTGCGGAGATCCGTATAAGATTTCTGTTGAGATTGTACAATATCCATCCTCTTCCAAATAAATTTAAACTACTTTGTTGTATCCTAAATGAGAAAATTTCCAAGCATAGAAGCATCTCCTGCCTCTAACCAACTTAGGGGTGATAGAAATTTCTTACCATAAAAATCCTCATAATGGGTCCATATTTTGAGTATTCTAGAAGCTATTATTATAGGAGAATCCAACCGGGGGTATATGTCTCTCCCAAGATCCCCCAAAATCCAGGATGCATTCTTGTAGAATGTCCTCAATCATATGTATCACACACTCGAACTGGTCATCATTATAAGTGTGGTGAGATGTGCTCACAATCAACAGTGCACCCAATGCCTTTTGCAAACTCTAATATAAACAAGGCATAAATTGGGAATCCCTATCTAAAACGATAGTACTCATGACCATGTGAATTCATACTATCTCACATACATATATCCTTATAATATGATCTACTTAAAAGGTATCCATGATAGGTAGGTAAAATGTGACCTTTGTTATCCTATCAATAACAACCCGAATGAAATCATTCTCTCATGGTGTTTTCGATAAACCTATCATGAAATCCATTACAACATCATCCTATTTACACTTCAGAATGGGTATCTATTGTAAAATATTGTATGTTCACTGATATTCTATCATCACCTACTCGTAGGTGGAGCACCTCATTAAAATACCGACTACATCTCTTTTCATACTTGTCCAACATTATTGGTGTTGTAAATCCTAATACATCTTGGTGATTCTAGGATGCACTTCTCAAGATGAAGTATGAAAGTCTTACATCAGCTCCTCACGCATGTCTATTGAAATCCATATATGACTATGAAAATGAATAATATCATCCTTTCCTAAGGTCTAACCAAGAGGAGGGTCCTCACCTGCCATACTCTCTCGTAGAAATTGTCCCTCTTCATCTGATAATTTCATCATGAACAATCTATCTAGAAGGGTAGAGGTAATAGCTAAGGTTGAAAGAAGAGTTTTACCATAACTGTCATGAATCTTCAAGTGCATCTCAAAGAACAAATCCAAAAGCTACCACTCTCTACTAACCATGTAAACTACCACTATCTAAGTCCTCTTCATTAGTACATCGAAAAATGAATTTACCTTTCTAGGTATGTAGGAAAGATCGAATTCAAAATAATATAGGTATTCAACCCACCTTCACTGCCTCGGATTTAGATCACACTATATAAATATGAACTTGAAGCTTTTGTGGATTTTGTACACCACAAAAATATCTCCAAGTAAGTAGTGTATCCAATAGAATAATGCATGAAAAAATACAACTAACTCAAGATCGTGCATTGGGTAATTCCTTTTATGTGGCCTCAAATGTCGAGACATGTATTCCAAGATTCTATCTCCCAACATAAGGACTTCTCCTAGCCCGATAAATGATGCATCACAGTTAACAATGTAACTCCTTCCTAGATCTAGATAAATTAATATATGTGCTAAATTCAATCTATCTTTCAAATCCTAAAAGTCCATCTCACGAGAATCTGGCCACATAAATTCACACCCCTCTTAGTCAAGCACATGAGTAGTGCTAGTGAGAATGATAAGACCTGTAGGAAATGCATGTAGTTACCATTCATCCCTAAGAAACTCGGTACCTCAAATAAATTATTGTGATTATCCTAGAAAACTACATCTCTCACCTTCTATAGTATACATATAATCCTATCTTTGAGATAATGTGACCCAGGAATTGAATTTGATCCATACAGATGTGGAACTTTCTTATCATACCAAATGATTGATGCCCTCTTAGTGTATCCTATACGAACTCAACATGTTTTTCATGTTCATGTCGAGTGTGAGAGTACACCAAGATATCATCCCAAAATTCCATGAAAAATGAATCCAGATAAGTATGGAAAACTCAGTTCATCAGTTCCATGAAGAATGGTGGTGTGTTCATTAGACCGGACGACATAACAAAATAATCATATATACCATATCTAAAAAAGTTGTGAGAGGTATGTCTGATGGTCTAATATTCACCTGATGATAACCAAATATTAAATCAATCTTCCAGAAAACATGAACTCCTTGGAGCTAATAGAAAAGGTCATATATCCATTTTAGATGATACTAGTTCTTAATCATCAACTGGTTCAATTTTTGGTAATCCCCCCATGGCTTGAGGATACCATACACCTTTTTCACAAAAATGACTAGTGAAACACATAAATAATTATTGGGTTAGATAAACCCCTTCACCTTTAAATCCTCTAGCTTCCTATAGAGATCATGCATCTTAGTAGTATCCATCTGATAAGAGGAATGGATAGTGTCGTATCCCTTCGCATCAGCTTGATAGAGAACTCTACCTCTCTCACTAGATGTAATCTTAAAAAGTTATCCAGAAAAAAAAATCCTTGAAATGATCAACCACTAGAGGGAAATACACCTTACATGTTACCTGGTCATCCAAATATAAACTCACAATCTGGGCTATCATCCCATCCAGCCCATGATGCTCGAGTCCTATTCAACTTTCCTGGAAATCCCATTCACCCTTTTGAATAAACTATATTCCCTCTACTGATGTGAAGGTCACCCTATGGAGATAGAAATCAATGAAATCATGAATGTTAAAAAACTAATCTATCCTGATAATTATGTCAAAACCTATCATCTTGATGACAAAGAGGTCTCAAACTTTGTGAAACCTTCCAATCTCAAGGGGGCACTCCTTGAACTAACATACATCCTTTGTTCTAATCCCTAATATAATTTCAAGAATCATAAGTACATAAGAGGTCTAGAAAATAAGCCTAAGGATCTCCAAAAAGGTCATAGATATAATTAAATGAGAATTACCTATATCAAAAAGTACAGAAGCTAAAGTATAGGCTACTAGAACAGTACCTCTTATTTTAGGAGGTATGGGATTCTTCTCCTCAAGGGTTAGTTTCAATACATATATCTAGCATGATATAAGGCCCTATCATACATCCTAGCTACATTGAGAAGATTTGATCTGTGGTCACTAAAAATCTGGGGTCTGACTACCGTGACCACGACCACAGCCTTGGCATGATTAGTCGGCTGTACTCCAGCTCCCTGCCTGATGATAATCTGTTTACTCTTCTCCTGTATGTGGAGTCACTGTTGGCCCTATCTTACTATATTCTAGATGAAATTATTTACATAAGTGTTGTATATGACCCATCTTTCCATAGTATAGACACTCAATTGGGTCCCTCATACATTGTGGCCTCATATGTCTCAACCTACCACACTGGTAGCACCTCACCAGGCTACTTGATTATGTTCTCTAGCTACTAATATCACCATGTGTAGGATCTAAGTTATGATTTCTAAAATAGTTTGATGAAGTAATAGATCTGGATTTCAATCTTCCCTAGATCTCACCCTCATCCTCTCTCAGGTTACACTCTATGATAGGCACTTGATTCACTATTACAGAAATGGTAATCAACTAATATACATTCACTTGTGATCGGATGTCATACCTAGGAACATCCTCAAATTTCCTAGATTTTGATTTCTTATCACCCATTAGAATTGGTGCAAAGTATAATAGATTTGTAAAATGGGCCGAATAATCCCTGATTGATAATGTTCCCTGCTCTAGGTGCATGAAATCCCAGACTCTATTAGACATAAACGTCTCAGGTGAGAATTAGTCATAGAAATATATATGAAAATCCCTCCAATACATCTCCCAATAATGATCCATCTGAATAATGGAATCCCACCATATCTTGTAGTAATCACACAATATGTATGTAGAGAGATTTACCTTATTCTCAAGAGGCATTTATAGATTCCCGAAGAAAGATCTCATGGCCTCTATCCATGACTCCACATCCTGTGGTCCACTATCCCCAAAAAACATGGGTAGATACTACTACTGGAACTCATGAATCAACTCTTTCATAATCAGGGTAGGATACGGTGCTCCTTGAAGGGTCTACATGAAATGCATAAATTCTTCACAGAACTGTACCTCAACACCTTTGTCTGGTATAACTATTGGTGTCACAACTGTTATCACTGGAGTATCCATTGGTATCCCATGGCCCATCGCCTCTAGAGTGTGATCATTACCACCCTCTTGGAATATGATTGGAGGTCTTCATAGTGTACTTCCTATACAATTCCAAACACATGCCTCATATCAAGATAATGATAAAATTTTGAAGCTCAAAGCATAGATATTAAAATAGGATCAAAACAAGCCTTACAATATAAAAACCACACCCCTATTCCTACTCATGGATTCATTTTTGAGAAATTTACATATCATATAAAATCAATGGATACTTTCTACTACCCACATCTATGGTTGGGTATAGGTCAAATTCTCTTCTATAAGCAATTTTAGTTTCCATTTCATTTATTTCAAATTTATATCACCATTCATTTTAATCAGTTGAACCAAATGGTTCACCAAATTCTAATCTATAAGGGACTATACTACTCATGATCCAAAATAAGGCATCCACATAATCCATACCATGAAACATCTGAAAATACCTATCACAACAGTAGGTATATCTATCATGGAACCTATTAGAACAACATGCAACAGGTAATGCATCCTAAACATCACGGCATAATTCATGGTATGTGATTACTATAAAGTGCCTAAAATGATGAATGATATTTAATACCATCATCTCATTGGGTTACAAAAAAAATTAACCCAAAATCATATCAATAATAGCATCAAAATTCAAGTGTATCACCCAATGGTAGAATCAAATCTACTATAATAGTCAAAATCTTATAAAAAATAATTTAAGTGGAGACAATTTGAATTTTTTTCCTTTATGTGGGTTAGCTATTCCCAGGAAAAGTTCATTACCAAATTCTTATTCCTTCCTATATCTTTCTATTGTCTCAAAATAGTAAGTCAAACAAGAAAATATTTCTCTATTACCACTTCATAACATCTCAAACTCAGATTCCACTGAAGGTCCCCTGAGCCCGGTTGACCACATGAAATCAAGAGCATCACCCCAAATTCCAGATGTTGTTGAATAAAAATGAGGGTATAGGTGGTTCAGTGGGGAGAATGTGCCCTTAATACCAGAGTTTAACACAATAGAATATCAATAACAACAATAAATAGTGGAAGCAGTAAATCAATCAGATAGATGATAAATGAATAAGATAGGAATATATAAACCATACCAGAAGGAATCTCATATATAAAAGATGATGAAACATGTTTTGTGTCTAATAAATCATCCAAAATAGGTACACAATAGTACATTACAATACATGTATCAAAAGTACAAAATTCAGAAAACTATCCAACTAGCAACATGAGCTTCAGCTCAGTCCTATGGTCCCTTATTCCTCAGCAGTAATCAAGATCTTGGAGTATGAAGTTTCCCATATCAATACTTACAATCATATAGTCAGTTTGGGTACCCCAAGGAGGCCCGAATAGGGTGTGAGATATAATCCCAGTAGGTAACCACCCATGGTCTAGTTCCATTTAGATAGTGAATATATAACAATCATAGTGTGTAGGAAGTAATATAACAAGCCAAGGAAGTACTGAATGTAAACATCTTATAAAATCCATATTCTCATTTATAATCAGGTTAATTTAATAAATCAACCTCATTCAATATGTAAGTCTCTATACTTGGAACTATTCCCATTATTCCCCATTATAATATGATCAAAGGATACCCAAACAGGACATCATCATAGTATAAGGCAAAGACCGAATCCAGGCTTGTGCTTTGGATTGGAAGACACATCATATAAATCATTTCATTATTTAATAAATTATGAACTTGAGCCCATCCTTGAAATTCCTTATTTTTAATCCAGGAATATCTCTAGTTATATAATGAACCAACACCTTAAAATCTCATGTATGGTGATCCTCACAAGAACCCAGGTATCACTCTAGGTGTGGTATAACACAACAACCACTTATATCCATTATTAGTGGTCCACTAAGGGATCCCAATTATCACCCATGGAATATATAATCAAATTCCCAATGAGTCAATCCTTGGAAATATATATGGATTCCAAGAATCAATCGACATATAATAGTTAGCCACTAGGATTCTATCCTTGGCAGTCCATATAAGGAGTCCAAGTGTCACACGGGCATAAGAAAACTCATAGCCAAATGAGCCTATACATGGAATTTTTACAAAAATATATGTGTCACCCAAGTCATATAATCATGTAATTAATTTAGTAACATTTAATCAATATCAATTAATCATTATGAGGTCATCACTAAGAACAATTAATTTAAAACTCACCTCATATGGTGGATCAAGTCACGAGATAATATTTAAAGGATTAGCCTTTAATTTAACTCACAAGGGCATTTCAATATTATGAGAAACAATGATTAAACAAGAAACTCATATGCAAGAGGCTAGAATATTGGTCACCCATCCCCTTCCTTTAATCATTTCAATTTTCCATTCAAATTACAATTCAATTCATCAATTAAATTTACAATTAGCATCCCATAGAAAGGAGTAAAAATCCATATGCTAAGGCATCCTAATTCAATAGCCACCCATGGTGGTTCAATTAACTAAACAAACCCAATGAATTGGTTCTAATTCAAGTTTCTTAACCATTTAACATTTATCAATAAGATTCATTAATTTCATAGGTTATACCTATCAATTAAATTCATGGATTAAATACCATTTCGAGGTAGTCTCTTCTAGAATTGGGCATGAGGCACAAAGACATATATATAAACACTTAAACATTCGAGGATAAACACAATAACACCTAGCCTAGGTTTCTAGTGGATAACTCATCCAATATCCGCTCCAGATTTAACTCATATCAGAAGAAAATAAAATAAAAAACAAAGAAATTATAAATAAGACATATTAGCTTGCACCTAAATCGACAATTTGAAACCAAACAACAAAGAACATAAAATGAATTTAGATCTTACTTATGTAGATCCAACTAGAATAATTTCTCTTGATTTTGAGCTCCGACAAAGAAGATATACTACTTACTAAGATAGTCCCCAAATAGGAGCTCTCAAATAAAGTATTTTTTTGTGTGGGAGAAGAAATATAGAATAGGATTTATATAAAAATTAAATGGTAAAAAAATTTATATTCACCAAAAACATTGGGTCACATGGTTTGGCCAAATATTTGTCCAAATTTTTCGCCAATCGTGCACCATTTACTGTAGGAAGTGTCACACTGCCTAGTTTTTATGCACGGTTTATAACACTCTGTGAAACCTGTGTCTCTTCCCGCTATTAAAAAAATGTAGAGGGTTCTGCATGGTCATTCACCTCAAATCGCATAGTTTATAAAACTGTGTGGCCTACAGCCTCTCACAATCTTGCTTAGCATGTTTAGAATTAACCATGCATCTTTCCCCGTATGGTTTCTACTAACCATGATCAAATCTTTTTTCATCCCAAAAGCTTGGTTTTGGGCTCTAAACTAGCCCATGCACCCTCGTTACCTACATGAACTCAAATGGATTTCACATTAGGCTATAACTAAGCATTTAAACTAAGAAAAGACTAAGTAAAAAATTTCATAACTCATGAATGAATCGAGTTCTTACATTGGTGAATCATGTAAAAATCCATGTGTCTCTTTTTTACTATTCTTATTAAATCAAATATTTTATGAGAAAGAAAGAATTTTCCCTACTAAAAGTGGGAAAAGATCATTTTAGAGGGATAATTTAAAAAAATATACCATAATTCACACCCCCCTTTGGGGATTAACCTTTCGGGCCACCGATTTGGTCCCTGAGTCCTTTAAGGCCTTCGGGCAACCCAGGACTTTGGGTCAGTAAGGCCTTTGGGCCACCTCAAGGCCTTCGAGCCACCTCAAGGCCATCTGGCCACCTTTAGTGCAGATGCAAAGCAGACTACCTAGACAAAACAAGATCTACAAGGAGGATGAGCAAGGAGCTTTCACCACAGTAGAAGCTAAACGGATTGCAAGAATGAAAGGGTATGGCACCTGACATCGGGACAAGACTGTGCATGCGCGAGAATGCCTAGCAAAACATCCATGCGAAGGTGAAGAGATGATTTCATGATGAAGATACCGGGGAGGAGCATTTCCAAGTAGTCAGTCTGGCTTGTATGTAATGATTGAAGCCTACGGGAAAATGAATTCCTCTAAGGCCTGCGTGCCATGTAATACTTACGCCTACTGGACTTGTAAGGTTTCCACCTCACCCCTTAAAAGGTGTATTATCAAAAATCAAAAAAAATGAAGACCTTTGGGCCATTGGATGGATGAATTTAGAGAATAAATTGTGAACCATTAGAGAATTTAAATATTTGAAGGAAAAAATTTACAGTTATGAAAAAAATGAATGCAACATTACTTATAGTTATTAGAAATGGATGTGTACATGGATACCAATCATTGGATATTTTCTAGTATAGATTGTAGATTCCTATCAAATATGGATCATAATTAGTTGGATTCCAATTCCAAGGAAACTAACACATTAGTGGGAAATTTTTTCAACCTGATATATATCAAGGTTATGTCATGAAAAAAAAATATATTACCTTATAGGAACAACTTATTACCATTTATAATAGTGATTCCAAGGTTTGGGGGTGAATTTTTAGGTATTTTAGAATAAGTATGAATACTTAAGGATGATATTAAATGATATAGTTTATTTATTCTTTGATCAAGTGGAAATTTTTTTGGATGATATGTATGGAAATGGAGAAATCCTTGATATTATAAAAATCATGAAACAAATCCTAATAATATTTTCACTAAATTTAAAATTTATTGAAAATAAATATCTAAAGGAGTTAATGTTGGGTAGTATTTACAATAACAACATTACATATGAAATGAGAAAAAATTATAATGATTATATTCTGAAATAACAATATTTGGATTTAGTATTCAAGGCTATAAAAAAGTCTCATTGGGAGATGATCCTGAGGATAAAAAAGTTGATAAAGTGATTTCTCTTCATTTCCCTAATCATAAAAGAGGAAAATAAAAATCCAAAGGAAAGATCCCACTTTCCTTTTTCCATTGTGAAAAAGTTGGAATCTCACTGAAAGGTGTCTAAAAAATTTATTATATAATGATTAAGTATAAGAACCCATGGATAAATCATTTAAAAGTTTGAAAAGATAATGGAAATTATAGCAAAAATATTTAAGAAAAAAAAAATATCATCCTAGGAAGATGTGAGTACAGAGGAAACATAAGTGGAGGAGGTTGAGGAATGTATATACCTAAATTAATAAGACCTTGTGGATATTTTATAAAATCCAAAAATGAAGGATATTGATGATAAAGGTGTCAGAATCAAGGTAAGAGTTGACCTCGAAGCATAACGTGAGGTTTCTTATGAAGAAATTAACATTTAGAGGGCCAAAACAAAGAAATAAAATATAGTGGTCCATGAATCCAAACATTATATAATGTAACTTGAATAAAGTAAGTATAATTTGAAGGATAAAGTTGAGAAACTCTATTATAGAAATTATATAATTTTAAGAAAATAAATTTAGGTCATGCTCAAATTTTAAGAACATGCCAAGATTTTTGATGGCCTGAACAACTCAGAAAAATATTAGTTTATAATAATTGAATAACATAAAGGTGATGTTTTGAAGTTGTGATGGGATGTTGATGATCAAGAAAGACTCTTGACCCACTACATGAAAGTGAGAATTTTGAGTGACCAACCACTAAACAATCTAAGAAGGTATATGGGGATTCATTAGAAGTATTAGTCCCCTACTCACAAGATAGTTCATCAAATATAATGTTACATTTTTTATGGGTCCTTATCATAATAAAACATAAGTCAGGGTTGATGAAAATCCACAGGCACCCACTCCCATGAATAAAGCTGGTTTGGGAAAGGCACAAAATACCTAAAAGGATAGAGGAAAAGTAGTAATGACCCACAATAATACAACACACATGCTATGTTTTTTTGTGGAAAGATAGAGCACATGAAATATATGTGTTCCATAGAAAAAATTTATTTTATATAATAAGAGAAAAAAAAGTTGAAAATAATTTCATATAAACAGTATGTTTTTAATGGATATTACTTTTGTTTTGAAGGTTTCAGACAAAAATACATGTATCTCTCATATGGGGTACAATGGTATGTCCTAAAGGGGACTCTTAAAATGGAAAATTAAAAGCTAGAATAATTATTAGGAAAGATAAAAATACAAAAAAAATATCCTTGAAAGATAAGGAATAATCTATAGAGTAGGAGGTGGATCAATATGATTTACCACTAAAAGAAGTGAAGTAGTATATATGGATCAAGAAAGGAAATGTTGTGAAGGCCACCATCTCAGAAATTTCTTTGAGGGAAAACAATAAATATAGAACAAGGATTCTATAAAGTGGGTTTATTTCTCATAAAATAGTAAATAAAGATATTTTTAGGATTATAAGTTATGAAAAAGATGGTTTAGTTTGATTTGACAATGATGAGGGGTTGAATATCATTGTCTTTGAGAAGGACCACATAATAAAAAGAGAACATTGGTGAATGGATGTATTTTTGGATGAAGGCCTTAGTCATAACTTACTTAGCATAAGTATGTTTTGTGACTCAGGGTAAGTGGTGAAGTTCAACAAGAAGACCTATATCATTAAGGAAAATCAAGTACTACATTTTTTCCAGGAAGGTACATAAATAGATATATTTATCTCCTCAATGGATAAGTGGATAGATTTTTGTTATATAAGAAAAAAAATAAATTATAGAATACAAATATCTCATTTGAGCCAAAATTCATTCAAGGACTTGGTAAAAATGAAGGAGATCAGGACATACATGAACATCCATATGATTGCACACATACATGTGATACTTTTCAAAAGTAAAAGATCATTTGTAAATCATACAAACCAAAGAATAATAAATCTATAAGAATGATTGATTTGTTTAATGTCTATGTGTGTGGGTCCATCATACATAAAATTCCCTAATTAAAGGAGGTATTATACTTTTTTTATTTATGATTATAGTTGGATGGATTAACTGATAGTTATTACTCATAAAACATATCTGTTGGATTATATTACCTGCTAATTAAGGTTATCATGTAAAATTATTAGAGTAAAAATTAAGAAGTACTGGGTAAATAATAGTAAAAAATTAACTAATTATTAAGTATAATAGTATATTGAAAATTATAATACATTTCATTAGGTTTCAGTGATGAGTACTCCTCAGTAAAATGAATTCATTGAATAGATAAACTGAATTATCAACAATAAGGCTCATACAATTCTCATAAAAAAAGAATCTATCAGAGTATTATTAGAAGGAGGTAATTATTACACTAGTATACATATCCAATAGACCTTAATTACGTACAAATAAAGAGAATAATCTCTATGATATGTAGTTTGGGGATAATTCAACATTGAAGTACTTTTGTGTTTCTAAAAATAAGTATGTTATCTTCCAAAAAGAGAATAATCATAAGTTTTAGGCTCATTGGGATGATGGTCTTTTCCTTTTATAATCATCAAAAAATAAAGAGTAAAAACAATATAATTTGTTTCGGAAAAATTAGTGAAATCTAAGATGTAATTGTTGTTGAAAATGAGGATATTTTTCAAAACAACTATCATATTTTGTAACTTAATAGTGAAGAAACCTTTGAAAAAAGTGATATTGACATTATTATATTAGTGGGATATCATGAGGTTTTATAAGAATTATAATAATACACTTATATAGAGGAAAATGTAGTAGTTTTAGTCTCAAAAAAAAAGAAGCATTAAAATTTAAATTATTCATACCAATATAATTGGCCATCAGACATCTGTAATTCAAAATCTATAGATGATGGTCCAAGGAAAAAAAATTATATCTCAATTAGTGCATAAAATATTTTAAGAGGTTTATAAAGATCATAATTGGGTTAATTATATGCATGAATAACATGACCAAATAAAAAATAACAAAACGTGGGAATTTTTCTAAGTCTAGAAGACATAAATGTCATCATTATCAAGTTGGTGTTCTAGAATAAAATCAATGGTGGTGGAAAGTTGTATAGAAAAAATCACAAATGGTGTGAAAAGGGTTTTCCAAAATCCAATCCATATATGTATATGATCCATTTTTATATGTGTCCTGGTTTAAAACTATAATATTTTTTTACCCATGATTGTTCAAAGTGGTTTCAAGGTTTACCTAATGAATGAAAAATTGGAATTCTTCAATTGGTTTCTTGAGGAAGCATAATACGTTAAGAAAAAATATTGATTTTTTATATAATAATATGAGACTAAGGAGTGTTGTTTTAAGAATTATGTGTATTGATTAAATAAATAACCAAGGGCTCAGTACTATCATATCAACCAATATTTGAATAAGATTGGGTTCCCAAGAGTAGGAATTGATCACAATATATACATAAAGAATTAAAAAGGTCAATAGATTTCGATGATCATTTATGTGAATGACATTATTTTTTGGAGGCTTGGATGTTTCACAATGTAGGATATTTATATATTATATCAAGTGAAAATTCAGGATTTATATGGTTCAAGAACTAACATTTTTACTTTCCATATAGGGGACTCAAAGAATGAATGGAATATTTATTTCTAAAAAAAATACAAAAAAGTTATAAAGAGGTTTGGAATGGGTGATTCTAAGCCGATGGAAACTCTAGTGGATATATAAATATAATTTTTAAGGAAAAATAGTGGAAAGGATGTCAATGTTATAGAATATAGACAATTAATTTAAAGTCTACTAAATCTAATAGCCACAATATTGGATATAGTGTTAGCCACATGCCAGGATTTATAGTACCAAATCTATCCCAAGTAAAGTGATATGACTGAAGTTAATATGATACATCATTATTTCAAAACATATAGTAGAATTTGAGCTATTTTATTATAGAATATAATAATTTGGGTTACTGGGTTATATGTATACATATTTAGTCAGTTCAGCTGATGAAAAAAAGGAAACAACAAGTGTAACCTTTTATCAAGGAATTTCTTTCATTTATTGGTGAATTAAGAAGCAAGACTATATTTATTTCATCACTATAGAGGTTGAATATGTAGAGGTTACTCAATAATGTACTCAAATTAGATATATGAAACAAAAAATTGAGGATATTTTATTTTGTGTGAAATATCATATTGCTATCATGCGTAATAACTCAAGTACAATTAATATTAGATTAAGTCATGTGAATTATTCAATGACAAGGATAATTAAGATAAAGTATATCTTCATCAAGTAAAAGGATGAGAAAGTTATGTTAAAGTTAGAGTATTATTTCATAAAAAAATAAAGTTATAGATATTATGATGAATTCACTACCCGAAGAACATTTTGAAATACATCAGTTGGCTCAGGGATTCCAACTTACTCCCTCCAACAAGGTGTGTTGGACAAGGGACCCTGACTCCAACATGTAATTTTCTATTTATAAAAAATAATGGTTACAATATTTTAAATTCAATTTTTGGATTTATAAACCTCTCTTAGGGACTTTCATAGAAGTATTCTTTGGGTTTATGAATACAGGGTAATTTGTCATGTGGAAAAGGGGAGTGGTTTTTTGAAAATATAGTTTGAAATGAAGTGGGATACATGTTTTTTCCCTTTTAATTAAGGGTAATAATACTATTATTTTTATTTTAATAGAGTAAGAGTATTTAAATATTTAATATAGGGGAGTATCTTATGAAAGAGTTGAAGAGCTTGAAGATCAAAGAATTTTTTTCATGAGGATATTTTCATTCAACTCTCATATCCCACACTAATCTTAAATCAATTAGACTTAGAGTTGATTATTAGTGAATCAATTATACACGATTTTAATTAAAGGGTTGAATCTATTTTAGAGATTTTAAAAAACCTAATGGGGGGTATTTTGGGAAAAAATAAACTTATAATGATTTTTGGGTTCTGTTTATTTAAAATAAAATATAAGGATTTTCCAAAATAGCTTAAAACATATTATGGAATTCATATCCATGGATGGAGGTAGTTTGGATTAATTCTATATGAATACGGTTTTGAAATGATACCATGAATTTGTCTAAGTCTTACTCTGTAATAGTCATATACTCTATGTAAGATTCATTCAGGTGGAAGAAATTGGAAAAGAAAAACTCCATAGGAGTCATTCCTAGATTATGTAAGAGTCACTCTATGACCTAGTTATAGAAATTAGAAAATTCATTGGTCCATAAGATTCATTTAATAAATTTTGTATATATTTTTTTAATAAATTATATTCTATAAGGATAATTTTATGACTATAAGAGTCATTTCAGAAATTTTATAAGGATCATTTTTCAACAAAGTAAATTTCCATTAGGATAATTGGAATACCATAACGATCATTCAAAAATTATATTAGTATCATTGACATACCATAAGGTTCATTAGAGAATTACATATGGATAATTTTATAGTAAAGGATTTCCATAAGAGTCATTTTATAAGGATAAACTAAGGCTCTATAAGAATCATTTTCCCAATATAAGGTTCGTTTCATGAGAAATTCAATCTCATAAGGATCATTTAGATCACTCCATAAGATTCATTCCATAAGTTTCATTTCATTAGTTATATTTTTAAAAGTACATTCTACAATATTCTATGATATATTTTTTTAATCATGAAGTATGGTTTGTAACTCATTCAATTATGTGAAGAGAAAATCAATCTGATATTCAATGGAGGTTATTCTTTGAGAATACTAGAGATTTAATTATAGAATCTGTTCTGATTTTAGGGATATAAAATCATGACACTAGTGAGGATCTCACATCATGAATATCAGCATGAATGGGAATATTATTAATCATATATTAAATCTAACAATTCATTAAAATATAAATAAGGAATATTTAATATTTTGTAGAGAATTCAAGTCTTAGAATCATAAGAGATTAAATGAAAAACAACATGATCAAATTTAAAGGAGGTTTACATATTTTAAAAATGGAATAATATTCATGTTTTTATTTCATAAAAATATAAAAATAGGAAGAAAAGAAAAAATAGGTGTGGATATCATTGTGATATTTTGAGAAAATAGATATATTATTTCTATTTGAAAGAGCTAAGGAATCAATTTGGGATCACATTAGGAATTTGAATTGGAAGAATGAATTCTAGATCTCAACTGGAAGAGAAGAAAAATTCCTAGATTTGTAACACCCCAAGAATTTAAAAATATATTTTATATAGAATTCATGAAACACTAATTATTTTAAAAAAACAATACTTTATTAAAACCGTATCAATAAACACAATTTTTTCACTTCTATAATTTGAATTTAGAGAAACTGACATACCCTATTGGGTTCAGTAAAATATTTTGTGTCTGATAAGAAAAACTTAATTTTTGATGAATAGTAACAAACCCTTATAAATATTAATGAATAGTAAATTGTCCAAAAAAGTAGAAAATTCACCCATGAGTGTATAAATAAAATTTATAAATCTTATAAGTGAGACAATTATCATAGTATAGGTATTGGTATTTTTGTATGTTGTAAATATTTTAATTACAATTTTATAATTAATTTGACTATTTAAAATGGAAATTAATTTTCTTAAAATTTAATCATAAATTGGTACTTTATTGTCTTATGGTCATAAGATAATTTTATGGGACCTTGATTAATTTCTCAAGGTGTTATAAAATGAATTATAGTTTTAATGTTTTTTTGGAATAAATAATGATTTTATTTAAAAATTAAATTAAAAATATTAGAAAATTATTTTCAAAAACTGGATTTCAGTTTTTAATTCTACATGCCAAAAAATTGTTAGGGTGATGTTTTGGGATTTTTCTAAAACACATGAATTTTCTGTGAATGGTAAAAATTCAATTTTGAGATTTCGTTATGTTTAATGATATCATAATGATGTAATGATTAATATAAAATGATGGTAGACATTTGTATAGTAAAATTTGATGTGTGGTGTCCTAAGGGGATAATACCATGGGTAAATACCATGGACAAGCCCATGGTTTTTCAAAAACCACTAATGAGGTGTACCTTTAAATTAATAAAAAACTCCCTCTCATTTACTAAAATACCCACTCATTCCATCATTTTCATTCATTACAAACTCATCATCTTTGAATATATGGTATTTTTACCTCCCTAGTATTCCTCCCAAGGTGTTCTCAATCCCCCTAGGTCCCAACCTTCAAGTCTTCGGAGTTACTAAACTATATAAGAGAATTCTCAACTTCTCTTTTCCCATCCACATTCTATTTTATGTGGTATGTATTTCACGTTTCTATGCCAAGTTATTATTTAAATATTATTCTGTCCCTATACTATTTTATGAGTATTTTATTATTGTTTGACCCTTGTTCCCTCTCTTTTTAATGTTTTCTAAAACCATGTTGCATAGCCGTTATGCTATAGAATTCTCGTCTCAAAATCTCTCTCTTTTTCAAGAACTCTTATTATGTTATTATCTTTTTATTTAAATTGGTTTATGTTGGGATATGACATTAAATATCCCCATTAATTTCCATATTATATTATAATGATGATATTCCCTTTTTCTCTCATCAAAATATTTTAGTAAATTTTATGTGACGTCGTTAGGCTGCCGAATGTTTGTGAGGGATTTATCAACTTTTCTTTTATTTCAAGTTCCATTATTTTCTTTTTATTTCCTCATAACCCCTCATACAAATGATATGATTATTCCAGTACCATAAAATAACTTTAATTTTATTATTCTAATGGAATATTTCATCATCATCTCTCTTTCCCCCTCCTCTTATACTAAAAACGAAAACACCTTCTGAGATGTGTTAATTTATCACATTCAAGGGCGACAGGTTCTCAATTTTTATTACCATCTCTGATACTGGTCATTAAATTGTTTTTATGGTTTATCCAGAAAATAATATGTTTATTTAATCTTTTTTAATTTTATATAATCCTTAACCTCTCATAATATAAAATAATAATTCAAAACAAGTTCATTATGCACAAAACCTCCAAGTTAATCCAAGTGTTTATCATTATCTTTTATAAAAAAATTCATCCTCATGGTATGTAACCCAAAATCATTATAAGATCATTTATAATGAAACTAATAATATATATTAACAATTACTTATGTTTAAATATATTTCAAAATAACTTAAATTATTGAATAAAAGTAAACAAATCAAGAAAACCAAAGAAGAAAATACTTGTAAAATAATAAAATTGAACCTATTAAACCCATCAAAAAAGAAATTAATGAACATAATAAGGTTAAAATTAATAAATTAAATGTATAGAAGGTTCTTGTTTTATTAATTAATGAAGATAAATTTGATTATTCAATTCATTAAGATAAAACTAATAACACATTTGGTTATAAGGTAAGGAGTTTCTTCATCCCACTTCCATTTTTGTGAGATAATTTGTATTCACTACTACTAGTTGTGTATGGTGTATGTATAATTCTCATTGATGTTTCAAATAATTAATATCTTTATTTTAATTATATTAAATTTATTATTTAATTATTATTAATTTTGTGTCATAAGATTCAATTGATTAGAAAGTTGTAAGTATTTTCTACCAGAACCCCCATTTTCATTCAGGTTACTCTTATTCTCTACCCACCTCAATGAAATTATTATTTATTCTTATGTACAACTCATAAATTCTGTTTTAATGTTATATATGTGTTTACCAATAATAATCCTTCTTTATTTTATGAGTTGTAATGTGTTTTAAAATAATCTTTCAAAAATTCTTCTGAAATGCAAGCCCGATTCAAGGAACTTCTCAAATTCTTACCTATTTTGACGTTCACTCTATAATCTATTTTAAGACATATTTATCTTTCAAAAAACATATATTTCAATGTGAAAAATCTATTTTGGTTCATTTATTTTTTTATTAAATAAAACATTCCTTTGTGCTTTAAAATCTCTTTAAATAATTCCCTAAACCGTACAAAAATGTTCTATTTTTAAAGCTTCTTTAAAAACTATTTTTAAGTGATTTCACCTCAATAAGATTTTATTTAAGCCTCAAATATAATTTCAACGAACTTACCTTTTATTTTCTGGTATATACACGTTTACAATCTGATTTCATGAAAATTAAAATTAAAATTCCAAAATAACTCTAATTTCTAAAGTAAAAAAGGGATTTTTATAATCTCACATTATCTTTTATGAGATATATTCCATGTTCACAACTTAATTCTTACTTGTGGTGTGGGAACTACCATTAGATATATCATATCAGGAGTCTCCTTATTCTCATGATATTCTAAGGGATTATTATTTGAATGTTTCAAGGTGGTATCGAACACTTTGGAATGTTTAAGGATTATTTTCTCAAGAATTTTCCTATGGTCTCATATAAAAGTATCCTTATTTACGTCGTCATACTTTGATGAATCAATATCTTCTACTCTATAAGGGTATTAATAAGGCATATTTTAATTGTATTATATCTATGGATTAATAATTTTTTGGACTTTCAGCATTGGTTGGGGCCCTCTATAGCCCCTTGATGCATCGACATGTCTCATGAGATAAATCAGTTGGCGACAAACCCTTCGAGTTTGCTTCCAAAATCAAACGGGTTTCTAACCAAAAGCATATACTATTTCAATGGTATAGTGGTATCATGTTTCAGATACATTATTTCCCATTAAAAATCATTCTCTTTATTCATTTTTAATTATTATTATCCGTGAGGTTTTCACTATAACAAAATCTATGGATGCAATTTCATTCTTAGTTTATTAATGAAATGTGTTTTCCATTTATTCACTATGTCATATTTACTATACCAGTTTGATCATGATTTTAGTTATTATTGATTCATTTTTCCACTATTTGTAATGCTTAATTAGCATTTGAGCTCACCCCTTTCATTTGTTTCCCTTCAACAGGTTATGAAGAGGAGACCATTTATTGAGTTCTCATCGATGCAGTTTATTAGTTTTTGTTATTTATTGTATTTTTTACCTTTCCCAATTTAATTTGAGTTGTATGTATGTATCTAGTTTATTCAATACTACTAAACTGATTGTCCCTTCAGGATTTTATTCCTTATAATCATTCCAATGGATTAAAATAATGCACTCGCTCTAGGCTTCTGGGGTAGGGGTGTTATAGGATTACACTAGAAAGTTTAAGAAACAAAGAAGGTATTCCAAGAGACTTATCATTAGATTTTTTTTGAATTTCTTAAAGTAGAATAAGGTGGATAAACTAGATACACCACTATTGATTTAATATTATTACATGTTCATAGAGTTTGAAGACAATCATTCTTGGAGGATTAGTGAGTTTCCTAATTTTTTGAAATTAGTGAGATTTATTTTTATAAAGGTTATAGACTAAGTGAGTATATTTTTCTACAAAAAATATTCAACTAAATTATTGATCATAGTGTTTTAGGCACATAGTCATGTTTCCACGCATGATCCTTGGATTTTCTCATTTGGGTGAATCATGTATAAATTATTGGATATCTCTTTTATTATTATTATTATATCACATTGTTTGTTTGTGAGAGAGACGTTACCCTACTAAAGGTGGGACAATATTGTAGAAATGGGATAATTTAAAAATTGTTATACCTAGATTCAATACCCCCTTGAGGTATTATCCTTATCTATGACCAATATGGGAGAATTGGTTGTATTATATATATAATTGGGATAATTAATAATCTCTGAGTATTTTTAGTGATTTATCTATTATATATTTATGTTTATTTAATTCTCTATGATTTAATAGAAAATTATTCTTTCTTACCATATTATATTATTATTTTATTATTTACCCTTATTTAAAGGTATTAATGGACATATGAAATTTTCTAATAACTTGGTATATATTTTATGCGTATTTATTTATTTACCATTGCATTTCATTAATTTGGTTTATTTTATTTATTTTTAACATTTTTATATTTTTTAATTTGTTTTATTAATCTCCATTATTTTAAATGATATATCATATTAAGAGGGGTTATAAAGTTTATTTTGACCATTTTAACCTATACCTAAACATTCAAATCAATCAAGAATATATAACAACTCTCTCTCTCTGTGTGTCTTTATCTTGAACTCTAAAACTACAATACCCTCAACTGTGATTTTTTGAACTGATGGGATTCATAAGGGAAAGAGATCTCTCTCTACCTCCATGGGATAAGAAGAATCCACCATGAAATCAACGGTTAGTGTGTCTACTTTATCAGGGACATTGAATCCATGTATGAGGGAAAAAATCAGTCTATTGAGAAGAAACCTAATATGATATGGTCAAAATCAAGTAGGTTGGTGCAACTTTATACTTTAAATGAGAAAGTATGGAGTGAGTTTTTTTCTCAATAATGGTGTTTTACCATTGCCTAAAAAAGGACTTCCACTTGAATACCAATTCTATTTTTAAAGAGAATAATGATGTGATAAATTATTCTATGGATGGGATTAAAGTTTTATTGAGTTTTAAGAAGTTTTAAAATAATTTTAATATATATCATAAGGTGGAGTTTGAAAATTATTCAAAATTGTTCCCTATAAATAGTGCAATTATTAAAGTTTAGTAATCCCTGGTTTATTTAATTATAAATGAGGAATCCACAAGACTAATACAATGTATCTAAGTAGAGAAAATAAGATATTGGTAAAGTTATTAAAACATGTTTCCATATCATATAAGGTTTAATTTTAATGAGTGAGGCATAATTATGTTTACTTTTAACATTTTTATGAGAATAAGGATCAAGATCAATCTATGTAGATTTTTTTTTGAATGACTAGGTACTCAGTGCTTGCTAGCATGTACCTAGTAGATTTTTGGGTAAAATTCCCATATTTAAGTGCTATTTTGATCTTCTTACCCCTAAACCTAAATATAATTAAAGAGGTTCTATTTTATTCTTTTTTTACTCTAATTCATCCCTTTAAAAGATCTCCCACTCTTTTTACCTCTTCTTAAGGATCCATTATCAACTCTTAACCCAAGATTAATGGTTTGATTACCTAATCATGGTCTTTAACTAGGTATGGCCCCATATTTACTTATACACTTATTTGTGTCTTTCTATTAATATGGTACGTGTAATATTCTATTTACTATTATTAGGGATTATTGTAACAATTAAAATATTCAAAATTCTTTTGGTTTGGTGTCTATAAGAGGTTAAATTCAGTGATCCCTAAGGATTTCCTCGGTTCTGTTTCCAATTTTTATTTAATCTTCAGATCAAACCATTACAAAAATATATCTTTGTTTTATGATGGACCTAAAATTATATTGGTGGTTTGATTATATCCTATAGAACCCAAGGAAAAACTTCTAGAATTTAATTAGTAGGCATACTTCTTCCTCCTCTCCTACACAAAAAACATTAGCTGAAAAATAGTATGGGTCTATAAAAACCAATCATAAACCAAGGGTTTAAAATTATAAATTATTTTTACATAAATTAGTTTTAGATATTATTCATTCCAAATTTAGATTCACATGGTTGGTAAACATTCCAAGCTAGGCTTGGGAACTTTTTTCAATTTATTTCTCTCATAATGGTGTTTTTATTAGAATATTTTTTTAAATTAGAATAAATTACAATGTTTTAAGTGATTTAAATGGTTATTTGTTTTTTCTATATATGATTAAAGTGAATATTTGGAATTTTTATACCTCACATGATTAAAATATCATAGCTTAATGCTGAATTTTTTTGGACACATTTAACTAGTTTGGTGTGTATATATTTTGTTATATAATTTTGAGTAGGTACTCCTTTGATGGAACACTAGTTTAACCATGGTAATGGGAATTAGTCAATAACTCATTATATTAGATGATTAATTGGGATGAGATCACAATTTCTTATCTTATTATACCAATTTCACCATTCCTTGGTATGGGATGTAATATTTCACCAATTAGTTCGGCCTAATCATTATCCTACTAGGATAGGCCTCTATGATCATGACTTCATTGTACACATCAACCAATATGTGTAGGTTTATATGAGTATATGTTTAAGATAATACAATTTATTATAATTCCTTCTATATGGTATGGACATGGATCATCTTAGATCCTGATCCAAATCTTAGAGTAGGTAAGAAAGTCTATATCCACCCCTTGTAGGGACTTCATTATATTAAGATGCATATGTTGGGATTAGATACATGCTTAGTGATTTCTATTTTTTTATTCATATACCTCTATTATTAATAAAATATATATATTAAGGTGAATTTTTTGAGTTTTTTGGTTTGTTTTGTTGAAAAATAATGTTGATAAAGGCCCATAGTGGAGAATATCAGGGGGTATTCATGAAGAAAAGGCTATGAAAGAGTTTAGACTTTTTTCGAGATGAATACATAGTATTTAAAAAAATGGACTTTCAAAAAAGTTATAAAAATGTTATGGAAGTGTATTTTCACAAACACATCCCACAATGGGAGTTGTGCATAGAGAAAATTGTATGTTATTTTGAATAAAAAGAAGGATTCGTTCAAAAGTAAGGAAGACTCTCTTGGTAGTGTAGTTACATTTGGTTAGTGAGAATCGAGGAAATAAATATTGTGGGTGTGTAGGGTTCGTATGGTGAAATAACCCCACCTAAATATAAGAAATTAATCAAATAATTAATTAGAGATTAAGACTAAATAAATATCTAAGTGTTATATTTTCATTTAATACTTATATTAATGTATATATTTTGAGAAGATGCCTTACATGACCATTAGTTGTGTGTAAAAAGAAACTTACTTTATTCAAACCAGTGTTTTCCAAATGTGTTTTATGTGAAAAACTTTATGCGCAAGGAATGTTACATAAACCTCAAAGAAATTTCCCTAGAATTATGTGGAAAATTACAATTTTCTATCTGGATTGAAAATTGTTCCATGTCATGAAAATTATAGTGTAATTAAAGATGATTCAACTCATTAGAATAATTTAATGAAGGAATAGTAAGTACAGTTCTACAAAGAGAGAAGTTATAGTACAATAAGTTATTATTTGATAAGGAGGAATAATGTGTATTCTATGAACATTATATACAATAAGGTGCTTAGTGATTCTAGTTCATCATCACTTCTCCTTTTTATGATCCTTATATTATCCTAGTATTGGTGGAATAAGGAAAAAATGCTTGTGTCTCTCTTTAATTTCTTTATTGATTCGTATTTGTTGTGTGGGAGAGAGGTGTACCTACTTACAATGTAAAAAGATTATTTGTGAGGGTTATTTAAAAGAAATCATCATAAACTAATTCACCCCTACTCCTCTCAAGATATTTACCATTCCTATGGCTGATAAGTGGTATTATAGATAAAGGTTCAAATTAATGTAACTCTCTGTTAAGTGGAACCAATAGAAGAAGTAAATTATAAAATAATTTATATCTTTTATGGAAACAACATTTAACTCTATAATAATCAAATATATAACTATTTTTTATCCATGTTCATGGATGTGTACACAACTATTATACATGGTATTTTGGTTAGTATGGATAGTGGAATATTTATCAGAAGAAGCCTATAAATAACTAGATACTAACATAAGAGTAATTAATTCTATAGGGGAGCCTTATCCAATATAATCTAAATGAATGTTATATTGTGTAAATACTCCCATAATATGTGGTAGAAACTACTTAATATCTATGAATATGTCTGAAAAAGTATGAGAATAAAAATTGTAGGCCCTATGGAACAAGTATAAGGACTTGAGGATATACCTGAATGATTCTCTTGATGCGTTATTTTATTAGGTAAATGTTATTATTAAGTATATTCATGATCTTGGGGAAACCCTTGGTAATTTTAGGACCACCAAGTAAATCTTGAGAATATTTACACCTCAATTAAATCCAAAATTCTATGTGATTGAGGACAAAATACAAGGGAGATAATGTTGGATATTATTCATAGTAATTTTATCACATATGAGATAAAGAATAATGGTGCTTGTGATATACATAAACTATCACGTGATCATATGAACATGTGAAACTTTTTTCAGAAAGGGAATATTATTTGGAAGAATTATAATTCGAAAGACCAAAAGTCAATAAGGGTGGTTGAACTGGTCCATGTTGATGTGTGCGAACTGATATCACCAAGGGTCATTAATGGGAAGAAATATTAGGTGATGTTAATTAATGATTATAGAAGGATGGAAGGGATGATGTTAATAAACCAAAATTCTGAGTTATTCAGTTTCATTACTTGGTATCAAACAAACTCTCAAAAGAATTTTGATTAGAATATTTTAAATTTATTAACTGATAATGGCATAGAGTTTACTAACAGTCAAGTGGAGGAATATCTTGAGAAGCATGGGATAAGAAACCAAGATTAATCTATAAGGACTAATAAATAAAATTATGTGGTTTATAGGTTAAAAAAGATCATAAATAACACGAATATAGTGATACTTATTGATAATAAACTATTATAGAAGTTTTAGAAGGAAGTAGTCAGTCTATACCCACAATCATGCCTTGTTGTGTTTGTGAAAATAAAATACATCATATGAGATGTTATACAAAAAGAATCCAATGTGAAATAGTTTTGAATATCCAATGTTAAGTAATTTATTCTCAATAACATAATATATAAATATTTTTATTCTCATGGAGAGGAATGGATTTTTCTTGGATTATATTCCAATATCAAGGAATATAAGTGTTTCAAAGAATGGCTTGTAAATATTTTTGAATGATAGTAGGTGAATATAGTAGAGACTTAAAATGATATTTATTAAAATAATAAACAAATTTAGGAAGAAAATGATAATTAATTGATTAGATCAAGTGGATAACAAAGTGTTATTACCAATTTTAAAAAAATTATTAAATAATAGTATAATGAAGTTAGACTAGAAGTTTCATATAATCAAAAAATAATAACATAAATTTATTAGTATAGTATCGTAGATGACCATACATTTCCAGTTAAAATGAGGAGAATGAAATCTCTATAGAAACTTTTACTCTTATATTAGGTAAACATAAGGAGTTTTCAAGAGGTTTTTAAGGATGTTAATTGGGTTGAGTCTATGAATGAATATCTTAACCAAATTGAGAAAAATCATATATGGGATATTATTTTGAGGTTGGATGATAATAACTTCATCGGAACCAAATGGGGTGTTTATACCAAATTAAATGTAGATGGAATGGTGATTTTAAACAAGTCATGATTTCTGTGTAATAGATACTCCCAGATCATAAGTATCAATACAGATTAAATGTAACACCCCAAGATTCCTATAGCATCCTGCCTTTTTATAACATAAACTTTCATTTCATTACACAAAACTGAGGATCTTTAAGGTTTAGTGTCTTGGAAACTAGGAACATAAAACATGAAAACATAAAACATTATTCTTAAACACTTGAAAGGCTTCTCCTCATGTTCATCCTAGGTTCATTACTGCATCTCATAACCTGGGGACATACATCAAAAGAAAGGGTGAGCAGAAGGCCCAGTAAGGGAAACAAGAGAAACATTTTACATGTCAACTTGAGATACTTCAATAAGGTCATGAAAAGAACTTTAAGGCATGAGAAATAAATCATGATATATATCATAATAAAAATAACATTTTTCATAACTTTAATATGTGGCTACATCATTTAACATAGACAATCATGAGTATATCACCAAGGTCCATCCCCAAGGTGTCATTTGAAAATTACCAAGGTTATTCACCAAGATATCGTGAAAATTCTAATCTCTAGTGGTTACATCATTACCCAATGCATTGGAGCGCTATCAGGGAGCACCCTTAAATTTTCCTTTATTATCATGTGAGCCACATATATCATCATCAAAAATTTCATAAAGAACCCATATAGCACAAAATAAATGGGTTTCATTTCATAATCATAACGTTTTAAAAACTGCTTTAAAGACATGATCTTAATGTCACTTTAAACCCACAGAAAGGGAAAGCGGGTCTCATGTATGTAAATCCCAGAATTAAAAATAGAACATTTTGATATATATGTGAATACCCTTGTAGAAATAAGAGATTTGAGTATTCACTTTATAACATAAAATTATTTTGAGAAAAGAAAGAGGCATTTTGAGACGAAAATTCTACAGCATAACGGCTATGTTACAAGGTTTTAGAAAACATTGAAAAGAGAGGGGACATGGGTCACCCACTCATAAATGATCCATAAAACAGTAGGGGTAGAATATAAGAGATTTAAGAACATCGTAATGAAATTTGAAAGATATACCATATGAAATGAAAAACATGTAAGTGAGACAAAAATAAGATTTCTCTTATGAAAATTCGGCAGCCTAACAGTGTCACTTAACTTCAATAAAAAATTAATTTGACAAGATCAAATAGGGTCTCTTATCATATTATCATAAGATATCAGTATGATAGATATATAGATCATACCCCAACATAATAAAAAGGAACTTGAAAGACTTGACATGAAAATCGAACTTGAAAAATGAGAAGGGTGAAAGAATCCCTTAAAAATTCGGCAGCCTAACGGCGTCACTTAAACATTCATAAAACGAAATGAGGAGAGTAAGAGGGGATCTCTCATCATATAAAAATTAAAAGGGCAGTAAGAGGAAGATAAAAGAACATACTCTCACATAAGAACATGGAGCATAAAAGGAATGACATAAAAGAGATTACATGAAAAGAAAGAGAGAGGTCGGATCCCTTACCTTAAAACGTAACTCTTAGAACTCAAAGGTTGGGACCTTGACGGCTTGGGGGCACCTTGGGAGGACTCCTTGGGAGGTAAGAAGACCAGAAATTCATTACGGATGTTTTTGGAGTCGAAAAGATGAGAGGAGGGCTTGGTATTTATAGGGAAAGTGAGGGGACAAGGCATTAATGGCCAAGGGACACCTCAAAAGTGGTTTTCTCAAAAGCATGGGCCCTCCCATGGTACTTCCAATAGAGTTAGGCCACATGGGGACCCCCACACAATAATTCATCCTCTTTAGTCGACCATCCATTAAAATATCTCATGACATCATCGTGACACAGTTATGATGTCATTAAACATACCGAAACCCTAAAACTGTATTTTTACTATTCACTGAAAATTCAACTTTCTCAGAAAAATCCCAAAATTTCACATTAACCAAATATCAATGCTATGATTTCAAAAATGAACTCTATTTTATAAAAATAATTTTCTAAATATTTTTAATTCATTTTTTCAATAAACACACTATTCACTGAAAATTCATTTTTTTCAGAAAAATCCCCAAAAATTACCTTAACATAATATCGATGCTCTGAGTTCAAAAATGAAATCCATTTTATAAAAATAATTTTCTAAATATTTTTAATTTAATTTTTAATTAAAAAAACACTATTCACCCGAAAAAACTAATACTTGAATAATAATTTATGAAACTATTATTTACCCATTTTATTGAATCTCATTACTTAATCTAGGTGTCTAAATTATATTAAAACATTAATTGAGTGAAATTACTAATCCATTTGGTCACATTACTATTCCTAAGCGTAAAATCACTATTCATAATTTTCTATTCATCAAAAATCAAGTTGATCTTATTAGACTCGAAATTTCATACTGAACATAATTGTAGAAGACCATTTTTTGAAAATCATTACAAATTTTAATTTATTTAAGGTTTACATAAAAATTTTTTAAATACCCTTTCTCTAAAATTCATCAAAAATATGCATACTATATTTATCCGGACATTTGAAAATTCATAAACTTCATCATAAGAAGAAATACCAATTTTTATTTAAAACAAAGGATTACACAAGGCAGTTACGGTCTCCTTACATAGCCCCTTATCACACCAGCATTGGAACTAAGTGTGAGGTGTGCTAAGGTGAGAGAATCCGAGGGAGGCTCGGCTAACATCGCAAGAGTAGTAATTTCTATCAGTTTTAACTTCTCGCGAAGGCGATCCCATTCTAGCTTCACACAGATGAAGTTCATCTTGGGTCTGGTCCAGAGTAAAGCCTAGTGGTGCTACCTCCTTCCCAAGTTCTGTTAGATGGGCTTCGATCGGTCCAAGACTACTGGGTGAGGCCATCGAATATTATTTCTATATTAATTAACCAAGATTGCTTGTATTTAGAGACAGTAATCAAAACATTTAGTTTCCAGCGGTCATATTGACCAATGGTTAAATAACAGTGAAAACCCAACAGACTCATTTTAATTATACTCATGTTATCAAATGAAACATTTTTGTTGAGTTTAAAAATAAAATAAATTAACACATAAAATTAGGAAACAAGATTTATTCAAAATTTCGGGTCATTACAATCTTCCCCCCTTAAGAAATTGCGTCCTCGCAATTTTTAAAATTGGGTTTTGAAATTTCATTGAATGTCCCACATCGGAAAAGGAGTCAGTAAAACTATTACTTTAAAAGAAAGAAAGGGAAGTACAAAGGTCTCCCGAGTTAACCCACACTAGGATTCCATATAGGAAAACAAGGACATGGAGGAGAAAACAAAGGGTCAAGTTCTGAGGGAGAGTGATAGAGAACATGATTAGGAGAAATTTAACCATAAGAAAATCCCAAACTTAGGATGTGTGTAAACGGTCTTTGATTTCCTAGTAGGAAATGTAAACCAACAACATTTTTGTTTTACATTTCTTTTCATAATTTTGAGGAATTCATTTACTACATAGAACAAAAACATAAGAAAATATACCTACATTCATGTAGAGTTTCATCCTTTAATAAGTTTCTACCCAAAAATAATCTTTTCTCCAAACGATGAGCATTCAAAAACACTTGGCCTCGTCAAAACACAAGAATCGTCTTCTAGAGAATCACATAATCCACAAAAGATTAACCATATATTTCATCTATCTTTAAACATTATCCCAAAAAACAGAAAGGGTAAGGTAAAACAACTCTTCAAAAAGAAATAATCCCATAGGAATAGAAACTACTTTTAAATCTTCAAAGTTCTATGGTACTACCCAGAGTTCATCATAAGCCATTCCGTAAATAACTGTCCTTAAAAATCCTCAAAATAAACCAAACTAAAATTGAAACCCAAATACAAGAAGGATTTGATAACATATTCTTCCAAGGTAAACTTTATCATTCATCTCCAAACAACATCAACCACTCCTAACATCTTATAACAAAAGTAACTAACCTAAACATATTTACCCCAAGATTGGTTAATCATTTCCATAAGTAACCTAAATTACTATAAGTCAGCCTTAAATTCATCGATTCTTCAAAATATAAGTCAACCTTACTCCTCAATGAAAATACCATAGTAATCTATTTACCTCGATCATATAGAGTCCCCAAAATAGTGAACGTCTTCCAAAATAATAATCATCTTTTAATCCCCTAATAATCTCTGTCATATTAATACGGAAATCATCTCATTTCCTATCACATTGGTTGTTGGGACATGTTCTTCCATTTCCCACCATTAACTAAGAAGATAAAGTATAATTAGGGGCTTAAATACTTCGCCAATAATCATGAAAATGAAACTTTAATCCTAAAAGGATAAACTTGTAGAATAAAAGTATATCCTAACTTGTGATCCCCTAGGTTCCAATCTAGGTTATCCATGATCATATATTCTTATGTGAATCTTTATTTTATTTTATCTTTGTCCCTTTAATAATGGTTCAAACTAAGCTTATGAATTTACCAAAGCATATCCCCCGGGAGTGTCGTAACCAAGAGTGCAGCAAGGCCCGTTGTCGTGTACCAGTTCCCGTTCGAGTCTAGCTCAAAGTGTTGTTTTCAGGTTTTACCCATATGTACATCTGTGCCAGAGCCACCTCTACCTGCTCGTATCCAGACAGGGATGTATTTGCTTGGCAACCCCTTACTCAATACTGACCAAAATATCTGGAAGATTTCCTATATTTAAACTTTTCTATAGGGTTATTCCTAAAGTTTTCATATCCTAATTTTCACAAATAACTAAACCATCCTTTGATACCAACTATAGCATCCCGCCTTTTTATAACATAAACTTTCATTTCATTACACAAAACTGAGGATCTTTAAGGTTTAGTGTCTTGGAAACCATGAACATAAAACATGAAAACATAAAACATTCTTCTTAAACACTTGAAAGGATTCTCCTCATGTTCATCCTAGGTTCATTACTGCATCTCATAACCTGGGGACATAAATCAAAAGAAAGGGTGAGTAGAAGGCCCAGTAAGGGAAACAAGAGAAACATTTTACATGTGAACTTGAGATACTTTAATAAGGTCATGAAAAGAACTTTAAGGCATGAGAAATAAATCATGAGATATATCATCATAAAACTAACATTTTTCATAACTTTAATATGTGGCTACATCATTTAACATAGACAATCATGAACATATCACCAAGGTCCATCCCCAAGGTGTCATTTGAAAATTACCAAGGTTATTCACCAGGATATCGTGAAAATTGTAATCTCTAGTGGTTACATCATTACCCAATGCATTGGAGCACTATCAGGGAGCACCCTTAAATTTTCCTTTATTATCATGTGAGCCACATATATCATCATCAAACATTTCATAAAGAACCCATATAGCACAAAATAAATGGGTTTCATTTCATAATCATAACGTTTTAAAAACTGCTTTAAAGACATGATCTTAATGTCAATTTAAACCCACAGAAAGGGAAAGCGGGTCTCATGTATGTAAATCCCAGAATTTAAAATAGAACATTTTGATATATATGTAAATACCCTTTTATAAATAATATCTTTGAGTATTCACTTTATAACATAAAATAATTTTGAGAAAAGAGAGAGGCATTTTGAGACGAAAATTCTGCAGAATAACGGCTATGTTACAAGGTTTTAAAAAACATTGAAAAGAGAGGGGACATGGGTCACCCACTCATAAATGATCCATAAAACAGTAGGGGGACAGAATATAAGGGATTTAAGAACATGGTAATGAAATTTCAAAGATATACCATATGAAATGAAAAACATGGAAGTGAGACAAAAATAAGATTTCTCTTATGAAAATTCGGCTGCCTAACAGCGTCACTTAACTTCAATAAAAAATGATTTGACAAGATAAAATAGGGTCTCTCATCATATTATCATAATAGATAATAATTATATATATAGAGATCATACCCCAACATAATAAAAAGGAACTTGAAAGACTTGACATGAAAATCGAACTTGAAAAATGAGAAGGGTGAAAGAATCCCTTAAAAATTCGGCAGCCTAACGGCGTCACTTAAACTTTCATAAAACGAAATGATGAGAGTAAGAGGGGATCTATCATCATATAAACATGAAAAGGGAAGTAAGAGGAATATAAAATAACATCCTCTCACATAAGAACATGGAGCATGAAAGGAATGACATAAAAGAGATTACATGAAAAGAAAGAGAGAGGTCGGATCCCTTACCTTAAAACGTAACTCTTAAAAATCAATGGTTGGGACCTTGAGGGATTGGGGGCACCTTGGGAGGACTCCTTGGGAGGTAAGGAGACCGGAACTTCGTTGATGATGTTTTTGGAGTCGAAAAGATGAGAGGAGGGCTTGGTATTTATAGGGAAAGTGAGGGGACAAGGCATTAATGACCAAGGGACACCCCAAAAGTGGTTTTCTCAAAAGCATGGGCCCTCCCATGGTACTTCCCATAGAGTTAGGCCACATGGGGACCCCCACACAATAATTCATCCTCTTTAGTCGACCCTCCCTTAAAATATCTCATGAAATCATCATGACACAGTTATGATGTCATTAAACATACCGAAACCCTAAAACTGTATTTTTACTATTCACTGAAAATTCAACTTTCTCAGAAAAATCCCAAAATTTTACATTAACCAAATATCAATGCTCTGATTTCAAAAATGAACTCTATTTTATAAAAATAATTCTCTAAATATTTTTAATTCATTTTTTAAATAAACACACTATTCACCGAAAATTCATTTTTTTCAGAAAAATCCCCAACAATTACCTTAACATAATATCGATGCTCTGAGTTCAAAAATGAAATCCATTTTATAAAAATAATTTTCTAAATATTTTTAATTTAATTTTTAATTAAAAAAACACTATTCACCCGAAAAAAACTAATACTTGAATAATAATTTATGAAACTGTTATTTACCCATTTTATTGAATCTCATTAGTTATCCTAGGTGTCTAAATTATATTAAAACATTCTTTGAGTAAAATTAATAATCCGTTTGGTCACATTACTAATCCTAAGCGTAAAATCACTATTCATAATTTACTATTCATCAAAAATCAAATTGATCTTATTAGACTCAAAATTTCATACTTAACATAATTGTAGAAGACCATTTTTTGAAAATCATTACAAATTTTTATTTATTTCAGGTTTATATAAACATTTTTAAAATATCATTTCTCTAAAATTAATCAAAAATATGCATACTATATTTATCAGGACATTTGAAAATTCATAAACTTCAGCATAAGAAGAAATCCCAATTTGTATTTTAAACAAAGGATTACACAAGGCAGTTACGGTCTCCTTACATAGCCCCTTATCACACTAGCATAGGACCTAAGTGTAAGGTGTGCTAAGGTGAGAGAATCCGAGGGAGGCTCGGCCAACATCGCACGAGTAGTAATTTCTATCATTTTTAACTTCTCGCGAAGGTGATCCCATTCTAGCTTCACAGGATGAAGTTCATCTTGGGTTTGGTCCAGAGCAAAGCCCATTGGTGCTACCTCCTTCCTAAGTTCTGTTAAATGGGCTTTGATCGGTCCAAAACTACTGGGTGAGGCCATTGAATCTTCTTTCTATTTTAATTAACCAATATTTCTTGTATTTAGATACAGTAATCAAAACGTTTAGTTTTCAGCGGTCATATTGACCAATGGTCAAATAACAGTGAATACCCAACTGTCTCATTTTAATTATACTCATGTTATCAAATGAAACATTTTTGTTGAGTATAAAAGTAAAATAAAATAACATATAAAATTAGGAAACAAGATTTATTCAAAATTTCAGTTCATTACACTTCCACGGTATGTTTCCCTTTGAATAATGCAATGGTGTGCATTGTACGCAACTTCAAGATTCTAACACACCACAACCAATCAAACTCGCCGTTATGAATAGTAATACCTAATTTTTGAAATTTTATAAATTTTATCTCTCGAAATGGAATTAATTTTTGGATTTTTAATATCAAAATTAGCTTAGGGTGAAATTTTGGTAACTTTCGGATAACTTTCATATTTTGAGGAATAGTGAAAATTACTAAATTTTAATTAAAAACTACTTTTTTAATCGAAATAATTAATAGTGATAAATTATTAATTTGATTGGTTTTAAAGTATATTTATAATATATTTTTACCATTTAATACAATTTTGGTCATTGGATATAATTTCACATTTAAACCAGACATAAACAAGTGTCAATCTTTTGATAGTTATTATCTCTTAAAAACACGCTATTTGTTTTGACGACGGGAATTAATTTTTAAATTAATTAATGCAACTGATATGTTTTGAATTTGGTAAAATAGACATCATTTTTGAATTCATAATATCAAATATAGCTTGGGCCTAATGTTTGGTATTTTTCTGGAAACTTTCATTTTTTGATGAATAGTGAAACCACTAAGTGGTAGTTAAAAAACTGAATTTTTCATAAAACTTAATTTTACCGCTTCTTTTAGTGGAATTTCGAAAATCCAAGAGACACGGTTAATATCAAGGAGTAAAATATGGTTCAATGAGATGAAAATAATTTTTGGTGAATAGTAACTTTTTACTTTTATTTACCACGGTTAAAAGTAAATAGGGTAATTAAGGGTAAAAATGATATTAATATTACCCTAACACATATCCTAATTCTATTGGACAAGTGTATCTCGACAAAAAACAACCTTAGGAATAAAATATTATCATTTAGGTCCACTTTTATTAGATTAGGACATTTATTATTATTTAATTCAAAGAAGAGTTAAAAGAGTTAAAATCAAAGTTTATTTACTAAAACATTTTTAATATAGGGTTATACATAATATAAATTTGATTGTAAATAATCATTAGAATGATAAACATATTTCCTACATAATGGTATTTTATTTATAATTTTTAGACATTAAATATTATAATTTATTTATGACACAATGGTGATGCAGTAATTACCTAATTAATGAAATATTAAAATAATTGATATTATAAATATCAAAATAAATCTAATTTGAGACTTTTTATGAATTACACTAATTTTATAGGTTAATATGACATATTAGGATTGATTATATAAATTTTTTTCTAAGTAATAATGCTGTTATAAATTTATCAAAAACAAAATACCCAATAGTGTCAAAATTGACATAAAAGAGTTTTTAAAACAAATATTATATTATTAATTTATATTCAATTCCTAAAAATATAAGGTTCGGCCAAGAGACTTATATAATGATAGGTGTATCATTAAAGGAACACTTGGGGGTCTCTTGGATGTATATAGTAAGTTTATTAACCATATAATATAAAAATACAAAGAGACATTGTAAAAGTGAAACTAATTAACAAAGAGTTATTACTTAAAGATAAGGTAAATATAATGACCCAAACCTGTATAAATTCTATTGGTTGAGGTTTTTTCGACCCATACCCACCTTAACCTTTAAATAATCCACTTTTGAGCCATTAGAAACCAAATATGAATTTATTATAAAATAATATTTTTTGCTTTTCCAAAGGTGCCCCTCACCCCTCTTATAAAAGGGCACTCCCCCTTCTCACTAATTCACATATTCAAAGCCTTTTGGATCGGCCAAACCCTGACCCAATACTCTCTAAACTTCCCTCAATACAACCTAGAGGCCTTATTTTGATCATAAAGCCAACCTAAGGAGCCCTTTTGATCAAATCAAAAGGAAGAACCCGAAGAAGAGGTAATGTTTTCACCACCCTCTTTCAAGTTCATTTCTTATTCAACTTCTTCTTTATTTGTTTTTTCTATTCTAAAATAATAACTCCAGTATCTTCTATATACTGTGATGTTATTATAAATATGTTACAACCATATTCAGTATTCTATCCATCCTTTGAATGGCATGTCACCATACGTGCATACGTACGACTTACCCTCTCCACGTCTTGGTGTAATTTTCATTCAATAAATTATTATTTTGATGGGTATAATAATGATGTGTAATTAATGTAAATAATAAATATAACATGATAATTATTCTATCTATATAATATACCATCCAATTATATATTATTTTAACATCAAAAGAATGATATTGTCGCTCGTGCGTACGTACGGACTACCGTCTCCACGAACGCGATGAGATTCATTCTCCATAGTATCCATTCAAGTATAATTCTCATTTAAAGATTAATAATAATATTTAAGGAATTAATATCATTCTGGATATGAATAAGATACAACCTATCCATAACAAACATGGCTTACATAACAAAACATATAAAGGAAATTGAGTAAGTTAACACCCGAAACGACAATAATATTAAGATATTATTAACAAATCAATGTTAAAAGATCGTATATGATATCATATTAATGTATATGATTCTTGTATAATTTAATAACAATTATTTAACCATTATACAATAGTTTGACCTACCCCCAACCAAGGAAAAGTACAAGGTAAGGGGTTTCTTATCTCACTTTTAATTCCGTGAGAATTCCATTGTTCACCACTTATTTATTACATATGGTGTGTGTACTGCTCATGTTTGTATTAATTGTGTAATATACTTTAATTCATGTATATTTACATCATCACTTTATGATCCTTCTTTCATGGGTGTATGTTTTGTATGTTACCAAATCAATAAGGGAATTTGAATTTTCAATTTCCACTCATTCAGCTTTACGCATACTTCATTGATTATTTTACTCTAAGATTATGTATAGAATCACTATTCATTTGATTATGTCATAAATTACACTCCCATTTATATGGATATACTTTTGATACACATAATAACTCCATTGATAAATTATCAGGTCATCGGTATGAACTTGATAAGAGTAATTTTTACTCAATCTTGATTTTTTGAGTTAAACATCCAATTCATTGGTGTTGTTTTTACAAGAATATGTGTGAATGTCATCTGATTGATTTACACTAAATATCCAATCATATTGAGTGTATTTATATTTTTCACACATAATTATGTTGTTTATTTATCCTTAACCTAAGGATATGGTATTTATAAGATAATTCATCTCAATTTACATTCCATTGAGACTTCTTCGTTGTTATACACCAAACCACTTTTATATAGTGTATATAATGTACTTTGACATAGTATATCATGAATCCCTTTATTCTCATGATATTACAAAGTTTTTATTACCTCAATAATTTGTATTCAAGTGTCTCTTTTTTGGTTAGAAACTCTAACTAAAATACCATTTTTAAATGTTTTAAAGATTTATTCTTCTAAATCTTTATCGTTAATGTCCATGTTTTAATAATGGTTTTAAGAATTTATTTATATGAACATTAATGTTTTAAAATTAAAACTCATTTTAAAATTTTCAAAGTGGTATGGGTCACTTTGATTCAAAAATCTATTTTTAAATGGCTTCTTGACAAATAGTGTGACTTTTAAATGATTTCAAGAAAAAGGGTGATATTTCTCTCTAATAGTTTTGATAATTATTTTCATCTATGTAAATATCCTTCATTATTTTTGATTGAGGTTAATATGAAACAATAAAATCTTCTATATTGTATCGAATGAGTTATGTTTGACTGTGGATGTGATATTTTTATACCATTCATGGTTTATGGATCAAGTATTGACATTTAGTATGCAAGTTTTAAATACGAATGTTTATGTTATATTTCAAACTTTTATATGAGGAATGCTATGGACTTAGTAAGTGACGGGTGGAGCTCGCTATAGCTCCTCGGTGCATCGGTAGGTCTCATGAGACAAACTAGTGTCTTGGCACAAGGCCTTGACAAAATCTTATTTGTAGTCTTGGCACGAGGCCTTGGCTATATGGTTCTGATAGTCTGGCATTATGCATTCCATCATTATGAAAGTGGTTATTGATATTTCATGTGAATATTTGATTAGTAGAATATCCATGTGAATAAGTAAATGGAATTATTTCATTTTATTTTTTCCATACTATATTGAAGTTCAAGTTTAAAAGGCTTTTGTTTTAGTTATACATTGTCTTAAAGGTTTATTCTTATTTATGAAAGTTTCCACTATATTGTTATCCTTACTGGGCATTTGAGATCACCCATTTTCTATGTTTTATTTTTCCCAGGATGTGAAGAATTAATTTATGAATGACCTGCAGGGATAGTATGAGGGGATAAGACTATGGACTATGGAGACTATGTTGTTGTATTTTTCACTTTATGATGTAATGTAAACTTTATAAATGTATCTAGTTATTCCAAGCCTACTAAACTAATCGGTCTTTCGAGACTTGATCTTTCTTGTGATCATGCCCATGTTATGTAATAATGCACCGACTATGGGTAACTGGGGTCGGGGCGTTACATGAAACATTTACATCTATGGCTAGGTTAGAAACAATTTAATTATTCTTGGACATGTTAGTACAATGAAGATTAAATGTATTCCTGGTGGAAATCAAGTCAGTATTTATAAATGGATTACTTGAAGAAGAAAAATACATCTATTATTAAAATGGTTTTCTTGATCATGAATATGAGAACAATGTTTTCTAACTGAAGAAGGTGTTTTATAGGAAAAACAAGAACCAAGAGCATGGTATTCAAGACTAGATCAATACTTGAAATTTTTTATTTTTTACAAGGTGGAGTTTATCATAACCTCTATATCAAAAGGGAGAGTGATAAAAGGATGACGATACTTATATATTTTAATGAAATAATATTTGTTGGATTGAGAAAATCATAATGAAAATAATCTATATAATTAGTAAAATGAAAGTTCAAATTATCAATGATTAGATAGTTCAAATTTTCCCATATTATGTAGGTGATACAGGGAAGGAATTCCATGTTCAAGTATCAATAAAAATATTCTAATGATATTCTAAAATTTTTGGAAAAGGAGGATTCCAAGTTAATGACAAAATATTTTTCTACCCAAATGATTTTTTATGGGTTGATGATAGAAAATATGTCAATGTCACAGGATAAAGGTATATCATTAGGATCTCATTGTAATTAATAGAGACACAACTTGGTATTTTTTCCACTTGTTAGGTTTCATGGTACTAGAGTTTTTTCAAGGAAATCCACTTGTTAAAGATAAAGAGAATATTGTGGTGTATCAAAGGCATAGTGGATTTTAGTTCTCATTATAGTGAAACATCATAGAAGTAGTTATTATGATATACATATAATGATTGGTATGGTTCAATAGGAAATAGAAATTCAACATCAGATAGTGAATTATATCTTAAAATATTGTGTATTTATTCATTGAGAAAGAAATGGGATTTCACATAATCGAGTACCGTAGAAGTATAATATATTATGGATACACAACATTGCATGAAATTATTGTGGATTATGCTGAAAATTAAATAAATGGGACTTAATGTGAGATTTCTTATTGTGATCAACTATGAAAATTCATGTGTTACCAGTCTTAACAACAATTTAATCCGTCTCTCAAGGATGAAGTACATTGAAATAAAGTATCAATTTATAAAGGATATATTTGAGCATGAGTTAGTGAAATTATATTATGTGCCAACCAAACAAAAATTCATGGATATTAGGATAAAGGCCTTACCCAAATATGTGTTTGAGATTCATCAGTTGGATCTTGGATTCTAGTGAATCCTCCACACTTAGATTATATGAGAGTGGGTCCCTCACTCCCCACAGTATGGTATGGAATTACCCATGTTCTATTTACTGATAGTTTCCTTTTTCATCCCATAAAAAAGTGGAATTTGGTTTATTCGATAAAATGGAAGAGTCATTGTTAATGAAATTTGGAAAGATATTGTTGAAACCCTCAAAGGAGGTGAGTAAAGATTATAAATTGGAGTAATATTCAATATTAAATCACGGGTGAAAAGTTATAGGTAGAGTAGTTAATATGTGGCTATCAAGGTTATCCAACATGAATATGGGACCAATATGTGAAAATGGAAATTCCAAATTAGTTATTTTATGAACTAAATATCATGAAAAAAACTTGTGATGAATGTTTACTAGAGTAAGGGTTAGGTGGATCCTGAGAGAAGAATTAAGTTATTCATTAATGAGAATTGGATGTACTCTTATGTATCTTGACAATAATGACTCATATGGGATAATATTATGTGTTGTGTGAGTCTTTAATTACTATTTGTTGTTTTAGAGGTTTTTATGGTGGTAGTAGCAGAAGTATAAAAGTTCTTTCAGTAGGATGGATAATAAGTTTTGAAGTGTTGTCAATAAACCCAAATGGGAATATATTTAGAAAAAATATATCAAGGTAAATTTTAAGATTTTATAGATTTTGTTTGTTTAAAAATCATGGTGAAAAAGGTTCTGAGTGTATAATATCATGATTTCTTCATTAGGGAAAGGTTTTCGAACAGTCTGATGTTTATTTAAGAATATTGCCTAACATTTTGAAGAAAACGAGGGATTCTCAAAAAATTCCGGAAGTCTCTTTCAAAAGTGGAGTTTTGTGAACATATTATGTAAGAGGTGTTACATATAGAGATTATTACATGATATTTTAAAGAAAATTAAGTATTCACATGAAATTCAATATGACTCTTATTAAAGTGGTGTTGTGAGAAGTTATTTAGAATGGATGTGTCATGTTTTTAATGTGTGAAGTGGTTACATAAATGATTGGTCCCACCTATAAATAGACCATTAATTTCATCATTTAATATATATGAAGACTATGAAAATATTTAAGTGGTATATTTTTTCATAATATTTACATAAAAATATTTATATCATGAATACATATTATATAACCATCAGTTGTGGAAAGAAATGGAATTATATACCAGGAAGAAATGTTCAGTTTTATGGAAAGAAATTTTGTGAATATAGAGGGTTATGAAGACCTCAAGGGAATTTCACAATAATTATATGGTAAATTAGGATTCATCATTTGGATGAAATAATAGCCTTATGAAACACCAATTGTGGATTTATAAAAGGAGATTCAACTCATCAAAAGAATCTATAGAAAGAACAATGAGTACACTTTAGAAAAGAGAGAAGTGAGCTATAAAAAAGTAATTGGTAGAGAACTTGGAGGGATAGTGAGTCTAATTTTAACTTATAAACAATTAGTGATCATCATTTAAATAGTATTGAGTTATCTAAAGGTGATTGGTAGTAAAGCATAAGTAATAGTGAGAACACTATGAAAATTGTGCATGAACAGGTGCTTAGATATTCTAGTACATCAATACATCACCTTTTTCTGATCCTTGGATTAGCCTGGTGTTGGTGAACAAAGTAAAAATTTATTTTCACTCTCTTTAATTTATATAATCATATCGATTGTGAGGGAGAGACATGTTTCTATTAATAATGAATTAATATCTTTAGTAAGGGTCATTTAAAATAAATCATTATACTATGATTTACCCCCCACCCCTCCACTTTTAGGGTATTTACCTAACATGGGGTTAACATCTATATTGTTTTTATCATAAAATCAAGATTATGATAAAGTGTTAGGGGTGGGTGGGGACTAATTATTGATTTTTCATATTCACACCCAACATAGTCTTCTCTCTGGACATGTGCATACCCTTTTATCTATTACCCAAGTAAGGGAAAGACACTTAACTATAGGATCTTAACCCACAAAGAGATCCAAGGTAATGAGAGTATATTTTTTAAACTTTCACTACTTGGTTATTCTATACATGCATGGGTTATCCTAAAAATATTTTTAGAGAGGATTCCCAATAAAGGGAACCACTTTGGGACATTATGCCTTTTTTATCTAACACTTTTTATATTATGGGTTTTTTCTTAGTTTTTCATTATTTATAAAAAGACAAATGAATTTGGACCCTTTTTTATATATGATGCATGTTCATTTCATATTGTCTATTATCACCTGCTTACACATTTTTATCCTCTTTTATTGTTGGTTAATTATATTCCTTGGTTGATTATGACCAAGATGAAAAATACTATCTTTGGAAACATACCTTAGTCAGTATTTTTTTTTTGTTTAAATGGGGTAAAACACCTCCAACATGAATAATGATTGACCCCCATCACTTATGGAAACCTCTAGTGACTAAGATATGATCCTGAGATGTTGTAACGATGTGAAATGAATAAAATTTTGGCATTTGGGTCAAAGATGTTAAAAATTGGTATCAGAGCACACTAAGGAATCTTAGATTTGTAATTTTATAGTAGTGATAATTTAGTACCATTGGGACTCAAGAGATAACCCATAAATATTCGTGTACAATATAATTATGGTGGATGCATGAATTTCTAGGGGTAGTATGAGAATTCTCTTCCTTTTTCTCCCTTTCCTTGATTCAGAACTCAATCATAAAATATCATTCATCATACTATGTGTTGATAGGTATTCATGGGTATAATATCATTACATGGTTTGTTTTGGTTTGTCATTTTTTATCATATGATTGTTGGAATTGGTTTTCAACTCATATTAACTAAAATATTAATAATAAATAAATGGTGGTTCCCAATATATTTATAGTGAATGAGTAGGTTAATATGGGTTAGAAACTGATTTATTTTATTTACATTTTCCTTATATGTTAATTTTTTAACACCCCAATATTTTAAAAGAATAAAATTAGGTTTGATAGTATACATGACATGCAACATCGTGCTTAGACAAACCACAAAATATAATCTTATGATCATTATAACCTAGCCATTGAATTTGTGTGTATGAATAGTATTAAAAAATTATGAAATATATATAAAGTAACTAATAAATTAAAATTAATTGATTAATACTTAGTAAATAATTGATCAATATTTAGTAAAGTTATTTTATGATTCAGAAATATTTTTTCTTCAAAAAAATGATTTTTATTACATTTTGTGATAAAATATGATAATTACTTTATGAAAATTCTATAAATTATATTTTATAAAAATAAAATAAATTTTGAATTAATCATTTTAAAATTACCTTAGGGTGATATTTTCATTTTTTTAAAGAATGATTTTCCAATGAATATTAAAAAATACTCATTTTTATTGAAAACTATATTTTTGTTTCAATAATTTACAAAGTTCCATTTTTAAAAATGATTTCAAATTAAAATTAGTTCTCATATAATATTAATAATCCAATTAATTTCATTTTAATCAGTTATATGATTTAATTTGGTATAAAAACATGTTTATACATAAAAAGTCATTTTTCTGAAAAAAAAACATGTTTCTGTTTTGTTTTGCATTTTGATTTTAAATTAATTACTATTACTTATAGAAATTTAATTTTGAAAAATTGATTCCATATTTGGAAGAATGAGTTCAAATTTTTTTAATATGTTCCATCTTATTTTATTTCTTTATTAATAATAACAATAGGAAATAATTTTCACCCCAATAAGGGTAAATTAGGTAATTAAATATAAAAATTATATGATAAGTACTATAAAATGAACATAAAACTTCCATTAATTTCATTTTATGAACTTATTTCATCCATAATCATCTAATATTTTAATATATGATCTTTTTTCAATTTGGTGTTTATTTTGAGATTTATATTATTTTATTTAATGGAAAGTCAAAAAATGTCACTCTCTTTGTTTTATTACCATTAAATTATTCACATAAGGATAAATAGAGGATATGTTTAGTTCTAAATATTTATTTGAAATATAAATAAATTTTTTTGTCAAGGTAATTTATTTCTAATTTTTAGTGATGAAATAATTACTTTAAATACTTATGCAACATCGACACATTATTTACTCAATTAATTAGAAAAAAATAAATGATTTTAATAATATAAATAGTTATATAATTTTAATTAATTAATATTTCCCACAAATTTTGTAGATATATATGAAATTTTAGATATGTTTTAAAGGATTATATTAAAATTACCACTTTTTCTTGATGTATTTAAATTCATATTAATGGAATAGTGTCAAAAATGACATTTATAATATTTTATAATAAATAATACTTTATTAAAAGATTTAAAATTCAGAAAAATATTAAATCCATAGATATTAATTGTATATGGTTTTAAAAATAAATCAAGGTCTATTTATGATTCTTTTTTTATTGTGTAGAAATATTCTTGACCCATAAAGAGTACAAAATTTTAATATTGCGATATTTGTCAAAAGGGTTAACATAGGGTCAAAACTAAAAGATAAGGGTGAAAACATAACCAAAACTTATTCAAATTTTTTTATATTAGATTATTTAATCTAATAATAATATTATATTTTAATTATATCAATTTTAATCCATTTTTTCATACAAAATAATTTATATTAATTTAATACTTTAATAAATTATAAGAATACCCCTCCCCTCACTTATAAAAGAACACCCCTTTCGTCTCTTCTTTACATCACTTTGATCCTTCTAGATCGAAACAAACCCCGCCAAATTATCTCCTTGAAATACTTATACAAATTTTATACATTATTATATTCCTAAAATACTAACCCTAGGATTATTAAGAGTATATTTAAAGGGGTTCTTTCAAAAAATAGGTAATCACCTTAACCGTTAACTTTATTTTTATTTTTATTTTTATTTTTATTTTTATTTTTATTTTTATTTTTATATCCTCTATATTGGTGGTATTTATCATAAAATGATAAATTCAGTATCCTAAATATACCAAAATATTATTATTATTATAAAACCACCATTATACACTCACTTTTTTATCAAATGGGAAGTGAAAGTATCGCTAGTGTATATGTTTGACTTACCATCTCCACATAGTAATACATTTCATTTTTCATCACCATATTTTATGGATGGGTATTATGATTTGTTTAATGTAAATATATTATATTAATAACATAATTATTATTCTTTAAATATAATATCATATATACATTCTTACCTTCCAATCTATTGGAAAATGATAATATCACTTCTGCAAACGTGGGTACTACCACCCACACAAAGATATGTGATTCGTTTTTTATTTTATATTTACATGGATGGTAATAAGGATGAATTTAGTGAATATATATTTTATATATTATATAAATATTATTCTATAAAGTTGAATTATTATTTACCTTTCTTTCATAACATTTTTTGAAAAGTGAAAACCATGTTCATGCGTACGTATAGCCTACCATCTCTATGAATGATGTAATTCATTTATCTATATCTCTATTTTATAGATGAGTATAAATATTAGTATATTAGATATATATATATATATATATATATGATATTTATATCATGAATAAACTTTTGTATATTATGAAACCATGAAAAATTACAAAGACCAAAACTATTGAAGCAAAATATAAATGGAAGGCAAAGCAATTATATTCTAGAACATTGATTTTAATATAGAATTATTAATAAATGGGTGAAAAAATGTTATAAGTAAAAAATATATTGAATTATATAGAATTATGGTTCTATAAAATATTTATAAAAAATATATATTTATTATATGGTAAGTTCGAACACTTATGAAATAATTCTGACCTAAGGTCGGGGTTTCTTGTCTCACTTTTACTTCTCTGAAACATATTCCATACTCACAAATTTTTTATTTTTTGTGGTGTATATACTTTAATTTGATATTTTAAATCATAAGTATATTTATATTATTTTTATTTAATGCTTCATTTTAATTTATTATTTTTTGGGGCTTATGATACAAAATTTATCAAAGTGGTAAGGGTTTATTTCACAATATCATTATTATTCAGGATTATTTTTATTTAACTCCCTATTGGGTAAATTATTTTATATTTATATACTAAATAGAATATATTTTCTTATCCTCTATTTATTTATGAAAATTAAAAAAATTTATTTCATTTTCAACCCATTAAGTACTCAAGATATAGAAACTATATTTTTTTAAGGAAAACTATTTTTTTTCTACTTAGTTTGGAATGTTTTTATTCAAAATACATATTTTCCTTAAAGCATTTTAATAAAAAAATTACTATTATAAAATTATTTATTAAATAAATGTATACAAATGTTTTACTTTTTAAAAAATGTTTCAAAATAATATTCTTTTCATTTTTTAAATGAGGTGTTTTTTTATTTTCTTTACAAAAAGTGTTTTTACTTATACTTCCTAAATGGAAATTACCATCGTTATGAATGATCAATGATTTGAATATTCCTTTTCAAGATTACATGGTTATTTTCAGAGAAATTTTTTTCATTAATATTTGGTAAATCTTTATACATTAAAAGTGAAAAATGTATTTTCCTCAATAATGTTTCTAATAATCTTTTTTTGAAATTTAAATTCATCAATGACATCAACACTTTATTTTACTTATACACCATTTGGGATATGTTGTAATGATACCATAATTATTCTTTATCTGGTTGGTTTATGATAAATTTTGGATATAGATGTACACTTTTTATACCATCAACTATATGGAATTGGGTTGCTTATGATTAAGTTTATTTATTGGTGAAATTATTAACACTTCATAAGGTAGTTTTTTAATATGAATGTTTATGCTGATTTTGTATTAAATTGTTATTTTCTCATTTCATAAGATGAATTTATCGGACTTAGTAAGTGATGTGAGAGGACCTCTATATCCCCTATATGCATTATTAAGTCTCATGAGACATACTAATTTGAGTATTTATCTTAGGACTTACCCCTTCAAGTAATATGTTTTGGAATGAGGCCTTGAAGGTAAGTTTATGATGTCTAGAATTATGCATTCCATCATTATGAAACTAGTTATTATTATCCATGTGATTATTTATACTATTATTTCATCAATGGATTTAGTCACCTTATTATGATATTATTTATATGGAATTTTATTATCATTATTTATTCCTTCCATAGTATTATTATTACTGATGTTAGTTTTTTAAATGGAATGTGTTTTTAGTTATTTTTATTCACATATTAATTATAAATTACTTACTTATGATATCTTATAATGGACATACCCCTTACTAAGCATTTTAGATCACACTTAATTTTTTTCATTTCCTCTAGATATGAAGAATTAATCTTTGAATGAGTTTAAGGATGAAAATTGTTTATTTTCACTATGTAATGTTTTCAAATGTAATGTGGGATTCGAGTATGTATCTAGTTTATCAAGACTGGTAAACTATTTAGTATATTGGGATGTGATTTCTTGTATTTTGTACCAATATAATAATATAACCATAGAATCTATGCTTTTATTTCGAGGTCCTTTAAAAATAGTGGCTAGATTCATTTTGGATATCCTTAAAGCGTGTTTTTATTTTTAATCAAATGAATCTTTGAACATGTGAATTATTTCAAAATAGATTAAAAATGAATATAAAATCAAAATTGATTTCAGAAATAAAAGTAAGGGATAGAGAAATGGTATTATACCTAACCTATAAGATATAATAAAGTATTGGGGTGTTCCTTTTAGAAAGAAGTTATTGATATTATTCTCTATTTATTGTAGAGGGTTCCACCTAGAAGACATTATATTTCTGGCCAGGAAGGGGAGGATGAAAATGAACTTCTTGTTTGGCCTATAGTTAACCCATGTTTCTTATAGGGACTTTCTCATTTACATTAATCATCTGGTTAAGAAGATACAAAAATGATACTAAATCCTCAATATTCATGAGATATTTTATGTTCTAAAATCCTTAAATCTTATAAGGTGATGCATCTCCTTGGGAGGTAAAGAAAAGGATTATGAGTATTCACTACATCTTCTAAAGAATTAAAACACCTGAGTAGCATCGAGTTCATATTGTCACCTTTATGATCTAAGGAAAAACATATTGACGGTGGAATGTGATTCCTTAAACTAATAAAGATTAAGGACACACATAGGTAGGGTCTCAAGAGACCTTATTTACATAGTTTTCCTTAACACCATATGCCATGTTAAGTAAAAAAGAATTCTTGAAGCTCTATAAAGGTTTGATATTGATCAAATAATATGCCACCTCCTTTACAAACCTTCTTATATTCACCCCATATTTTATTGGGGATAAATAGTATCAATAAATACATTTCAGAATGGGGATTAAATGGACACTTCATAATTTTGTTACACTCTTTAATCTACAAACTTTTTCAAACTTTTTCAATGAATATTTCCTTCTGAAGACTAGTTCAAAAGGGGGTTTAGGAGACAGTGGTCCCTCAATTTCTTATCCATTGGGTAATAGCTCTTCATACGGTTAAAAGTGATGCTAAGAGGATGTGAGTGCAGGTTTTCCTTTTCAGGTAATATGGGGTTTCATACCTTTATCATATAGATTAGGAAGATCCCCAACTCAGTTCCACCATTACAAATAGTGTGGAAACATAATGCATAACTATACTTCCATGCCTATGTAATGCCACTCTGGTAGTTAATACGACTATATATATTGGTTTTACTAAAATGGATTATTTAAGAGTACTGGGAAGTATCCTTAGTTGACCAAGGATTCTCAGGATCAATCAGTTGTATAATCTAGAGGTTGGTGTCACCACCATCATGAAGGTCTAGTTGAGGTGGGAGATGTAGTGGTTAGATCTAATTAGATGTGATGTTATTTATTGAGAATGTATTTGTATCTTATGGTCAATATAAGGAGGTAGGAAATATAAACTTACAACTCAGCACATAAATATTTCTATAGATGATATATATACTATTAGAAGTATTATTCTTATATATCCTGCTTTAGAATGTGATTTATTTGATATAGACACTTCATATTCCTTTATTTATGAGAAATTTTCCATACTTCTTGATATCAAAGTGGAATAATTTCCTTTATATATGAGTCTTATTACTTTTCTAGGGAAAAGTATAAATCATACTATAAATTTCCCATCTCATAACTTATTTGTAGAATCATTTGGAAATCTTTACGATCTTATGGTTCTCAATATTGATACCTTTTATATCATCCTAGGGATAGACTAGTTAACTCGGTTTCAAGCCTGTATTGACTATTATAATATCAGATTCTATTTTTTATCTCATTTTATTATTCAATAAACTCTTTATAGAGAGTGTGAGCTCCAATATAGTCAAGAAGGTCCTAATATGGGATAATAAATATTAATCCTTATAGATATATCCTATCTCATATTTTGAGTATTCAATGTTAAGGAATTGTAATTCTTACATATTGTTGTGGATTTATATAGTAATTTGTTTCCTGGAGACATTTTGGAATATTCCCTTAACCATGAAGGAGATTTTACTATCTAATTAGATCCTATTATATAACTATTATCTACTCCTCAATATTGTGTGGTATCAAAATAATTGAGAGACTTAAAGGCCTAATTGGTGGGACTTGAATTGAAAAGATTCTTTAGAATGGGAACTTCTCCTTAGGGATTCTTTAGTTCTTTTGGCTAAGAAATTTGATGGGTGCCTACATTTATGTAGTGACTATCAGAATTTAAACCTATTAAAAATCAAGAACTGTAACCCTATACCAATAATTGATGATATTTTTTATCAATTAAATGGGGCGAGATGGTTTTAAAAGATTAATATTCTTCCAGGTTTATATAATCTTTAAATCTGTCTAGAGCACATTTCTTCAGCAGATTTATAAAGGTTATATAGTAATTTTTAATACTTGATAATTCTTTTTGTCTTAATTAATTCTCATTTTGTGTTTATAGATTCAATAAAATATATTTTCCATCCATTTATTGACACCTTAATTATAATATTTTTGGATTTTATATTTCTACTCAAGGTATTATGTTGAGAATAGTTAACATCTCAGTATAATTTAGAAAACTTTAAGGGAATATTATAAAAATTATTAGTCATACAAATGATCCTTATAGATTTAGGAGTTCAAGTTTATTGGGTATGAAACAATTGAAGTATATATTTCACTAGCTCCTGATAAAGTTGAGTTAGTGATGACCTGGAAAGTCCCAATGAACACCACTGAGGTTTATATTTTTCTTAGGATTTTAAGGTATTACCACCACATTATTATATACTTTTCTATGAATTCTATGCTTATAACCTCCTTAAATAAGATGAGAGGAAAATTAATGTTTCTGAATTTGTGCAATTTAACTATTCAAGAGCGGAAGAATAGGTTAACCTAAACCCTTTTTATTATTCTACTTTAGCTAAATGAGGTATTTGAGGTACATCATGATGCTTCATCAGTGGGCCTTATATGTTTCCTTATAGAGGACCACTAGGTAGTGGCCTGCAGTTTCAGAAAATTGTGTCCTCATGAAAGGTACCACCCATCCCATGACCTTGAATTGGTCATCATTTTTAATAACATGAAGTGATGGAGACACTACCTATATTTAGAGCGTATTGTAGTGTTTATAAACAAAAAAATGAATTGTTTTCTTTAAAATAGAATTTGAATCATATTCAATGTCATTGTGTAAAATGACTCACTTTATTTTGATATTTTAATACACTCCAAGTAAGGGAAATGTTTTTTTAAATTCACTTAGTTGAAAGTTTATCCTCAAAAAAATGGTGGAAATTAAGGATAGGTGGAAGATAATGTTTCTTGTGGTTGACCTCTACTTGGATGTGGTTGATGATTATAGTGGGATGAATCTATTCCATATAGACCTCACCTATTACCTCATATAAAAATTCAAGGAATCTCATGTGTCATATCTATAATGTATCATTAATCAAGAAGAACTTCATGGAAGAAAGATCCTTGATAAAAAGTTTAAGGATACACCATATTTTATTTATCTATGGAAAACTAGTAATCTATATTATTATGAGGGAAAATGAGGAAATAATATAATTCTTCCTAATTCTATATTCATCCTAAAAACATAAATATGTATTAGGATTATCATTTCCAATTCTAATGGCCAGGTATAAAAAAATATCAAAGGGTCTATTTTCATATTCCTAACTTATTAGTCGGTCTAAGTAGAGCATCAAAAGACAATAAAAAACATTAGTCACTTGAATTGTTAGTATGGATGTGGGATGAAATAATCATGTACTTTGTGACCAATATATTGAGAATGCAGAGTGGTGGGGATGGCATATGGGTGACTATGGACTATCTTACCAAGATATATCACTTCATATTGATCAAAGAGGCCTCTTTGATTTATGATCTTGGAAATATATATGTCATTCGAAAATTTACAATTTTCTAGGTAGTATTATATATGATAGATATCCTATATTTAAATCATGGTTTTTAAAGGTTTTTAAAGGATGTTGGGTCCATTGGTTAAGTTGAGCACTGCTTTTCACCCACAGACTGGTGGTCAGTCAGATCAAATCATTTATAATATAGAGGATATTAATCAGGTTTGTATTCTATATTTCAAGTCCTAATAGTAAAATCACATCACTATCTACTAAAATTACTCTATAATAACATCTAAAAACCTTTATTAAGATAGTTACATTCAAGGATTTATGTGGGTGATTGGTTCATTCTTCCTTATATTAGGAAGATATAAGAGAATACTTTATGATTTGGCCTAGTGTCATCCAATATATGACTGAAAAGGTGAAACAGATTTGGAAGAATCTTATAACCTAAAAAAGTTTATAAAATCAATATTTCATTCATCAAAGATATACCTTATAATTTAAAGTGGGTGACCAAGTCTTCCTTCAGGTTTCTCCAAGATTGGGTTGCCGATATATTGGAAAATAAGGGAAACATTCTGTGAGATATGTCTATCCTTTTGAGATATTGGACATAGTAAGAGAAGTGGATTCTCAACCTATGTTTCCTCATAAATTTGAATCCATTAAAAATAAATTTCATATACCCCAACTGAGGAAATATGTTTCCAACCCTTCTCATTCGATTCTTTATGACAGCAATAATCTTTAGGCCAATGCATTCTATATAAAGAAACATATATGCATTTTTGACCAAAGTCGGACGGGGTTGTTGACAAATTAAATTCCTCTAGTATGAGTAAAGTTATAGTATTGGAAGCTCCAATATGAAACTTGGGAGAAATAATTAAAGGTAGTGAGCCAGTGTCAAATCTATTTTTCTTAAGAAGTTAGTTAAGTATTCTTGGGGATAAGAAACCCAAAGATGGGGAGGTTATAAAGATCCCAATATTAATAAACATTCATTCTCATTTAAATTCAGTATTTATTGTCCATTTTGGTTTTATTTTAATCTTAAACAGTGTTAGGATAAGAAGGGGTATATTAGATCTAGGGGAAGAGGAAGGAGAAGACCCCTTTGAGTTTGTGGACCACTAGGTACTTGATAGCCCTAGACTGGGTACTCGGTGGGATCTAGGTGGCCTGAGTAGTTTTGTTTTAAACCACTAGGGATTCCTTGTAGGTTATCAATATATTTTAGGGAAAATTTCTCTTAATTATGGTGTAATTTGGTCCTTTTAACTCCAGATAAAATCTAATTAAAAGTGGTATATTTTCTCTTTCATTTGGACTTCTTTTTAACCCTTCAAAATATTTAACTATATTTTTACCTCACCTTAAGAATTAATCATCAACCCTTGACCTAAGGATCGTGATTTAGTCAACTAGGATTTATTTTTAGCTAAGTAAGGCTCTTTCTTTCTCTAATATTATTCTTTGTGACTTTACAGTAAATTAATAGGTGTAATATTCTATTTAGCACCTCTAGGGATTGTTAGATCAATTTAAATATTAATCCATATTCTAGTTTGGTGGTTATGGGAGGTTAGATATGGAAATCTCATGGAATTTCCTTAGATCACCTTCCTAATTTCTAATTTCATATTGATATAAAAATGAGACTTGATTATATCTTGGTCTAAGGGTGGTCCTGAAATTTGATTGATGGTTTTATTATCTTCTATGGACCCCAAGGAATGGATTTTAAAATTTAATAGTTAGGAATTCCCATTCCTATTCTCTTACTCATAGAAAGTTAGCTGAGTAATGGATTTGGACTGAGTAAACCAGTTATAAACCTATGGATTAAAATTAATAAATTATTTGTCCCTAAATATGTTATGGATAATAATAATTTTCCTGACCCTTATGGATACACTTGGTTAGTCCTCATTCTATGTTAGTCTTTGGAACTTATTTTTATTTATTTATTTCCTCTTAGAGTTTTTTTGGAATTTTTATTGTTTAAACTTGAATTGAAGGCCATTTTGGATCTAATTTTTATGGTTATTGACCATTATCAATTGTTTATTACAGTCGCTTTTTGGAATGTTTTATGCTCTATTTTCTTAACATATTACTGTTAAATGTTTTCTACTTTACTCTACACATTGAACCTATTTGGTGTGAATATATCATGTTATATAATATTAAGAAGGTTCCCCTTTATGGTGTATATTTTACACCACTAGGATATGCATTATTCCCTGACTCGTTATACCAGCTAATGGATTGGGATGGGATCGAAACACCCTGACTAATTATACCCATTCTTCATTCACTAGGATGGGCTATAATATTACCTCAACTAGCTCAATCTATACATTCTTCCACTGGGATGAGTCACTTGTACCTTGACTTATTTGTAAAAATATACTCAAATTTGTGGGTGCATATGAGTACATGTGTAAGATAATATAGATGATTATAATGCCTCCCATAAGGGGTAGCCCTGGATATCATCTCACATCCCGAGCCAAGGCTCAGAAAAGGTAAGAAAGTCTGAATCATACCCTTTTATGGATTTACTTGCCAATATATATATATATATATCGGACATTGGGATATACTCTATTATTACAATTTTTTGTTCCTCTACCTATAAATTGTTACTGGAATACACTCTAGTTTATGAGAGGCTGTTATGGGTGAGGTGGTGACTGCTTATTGAGTTTTCATACTCACATACTATATAGGTCCTTCTTGGGATGCACATAGACCCTTTTATCCATAATCCAGGTAAGGTAAAGGCACATTAATATAGGATCTAGACCCACACAGGAAGCGTGGAAAATTGGAGTACATTTTAGGGGTTTTTCCTACTTGGTTAGGTTAGATTCACATGGCTGATCCTCAATATCATTTTATAGAGTATTCATGCCTAGGGGCACCAATTTGGGTTTTGGCCCTCATTGAGGTTAAATTTTTTTACCTATGGGTTTTTTATCTTATTTTTTATTAATGTATATAAATCTAGATTCATTTGGATCCTTTGGGATATATTATGTATGTTCATGTCATATTTTCTATTCTCACATTATTACACTTTCATATCCACTTCTATTGATGGTCAGTTCTATGACTTGTTTGACTGGGATTGAGATAGGTAATTTTTTACTTTTCCCACATAACTAATCTAGTAGTTTCTTTGTTTAAATTATGTTGGAACCACCTCCCACACGTGTAATACTTGAGCCTCAATGTTTATGCCAACATCTAGAGACTAGAAGGTGCACATAATTTTTTTTGATAATGTAGAATGGGTTTCGTTTGGGTATTTGTATCATAAAAATTTCAGAAATTAAGTTCTTTTTATCGAATTAAAATTATAAAATATTTATTTATTTATTTAAATAGAAATGAAAAATATAAAGTAAAATAGTTTTTTATTGATTAATGACTTCTTAAACTTCAAACATATTTAATATCATTTCATATAAATTCCTAAATAATCCAATATTGAAATAATAGTTTAAAAATATAAATATTACATATTATATCCCCCCTGAATAGATCGAAGGCCTTCTTTTTTATTGATTTTTTGATAACCCCCCTTTCAAGGGATGAGGGGGAACCCTTACAAGGCCTATATGCATAGAGATTATAACACCTGTAGGTATTAGGAAATATACAAGCTATAACTACATGGAACTCCTCCTCCCCAGCTTCTTCATCATGATGTCAACTCTCCACCATCACATGGCTACTTCGGCTAGGCTTCCCATGCAAGAATAGGCTGGTCCTGATGGAAAATGAAGTTCCCTCTCTTTCTGAAAAATCCACTTAATCTTCTACTCTAGTGAATGTGCCTGCTCTGAATCCTCATTTGGAGACTACTCCTTGTATAGTATGTCTAGTCATTAAGCTCAATTTCAATTGGCCTGAAGACCTAGTAGTGGCCCGAAGGACTCAAGGTGTCCTGAAGGCCTTAAGGTGGCCCAAAATCCTTACTGTCCTGATGGACTTGAGTGTCCTGAAGGGTTTGAACGACCCTAGGCCCAAACCAGTGGCCCGAAATCACAAACAGACAAATCATTCTTGCTGCTACAGTACTAAACAATACCTGCTACAATGCCTTCTACAGCCCCCCCCCCCCGAAAATTATGTCTCTTCCTGGTTTTGAACTTGGATCTCTTGGATTCACTTTTTGAGTCCTCACCAACTGGTTCGAAGCTCTTGTGATACATATTATAGTAAAATTTTAAATGTAATCAACTTAATTTATTAAGGTAATATACTATACCATTTTTTGTAAATGGTTTTTTAAAAGGAATAATTTTAAAAATATTAATCAAAGAGAATAATAATATATTATTATTTTAAGTATTTAATATACTTTTATATATTAATGATTATATTATTCATGTAATTATAATATGTCATGGTTCTTTTAGTCTCTTGTTTCATTAGTTTAGTGGTTCATTTGAAACAATCTATTAAAGATAGTATTAATTTAGAAGGTCTAATATCTCAGGTCATTATAACGTAGCTCCATGAAATGATCCTATAGCCTCTAAAATCTAGATATATTTTTCATTCCACTATCATCCAACCTTCTAGGTGATGTATCCCTCTCAAAAATAAAAGGATTATATTAGCTGAATTTACCAAATATTTAAAAATCATTGAATCGTCTTAACATCATCAAGCTCAATTTTCCACCCTTATACTCGAATAAGTGTCACATCGATGGTGGGATGTGATTCTTCTGCCTAAGAAATATAATTATGTCACTTGGGTAGGATTTAAAGAGTAATTATTTGTATAATTTAACCTAATACCCTACTCTCTTTTGAAGGTGAATTAATTCATGAACATCCAGCATAGTTTTATGTTAATCATGGAATACACCACCACATTTACAGAACTTCTCCACTTTTCCCCATGTCTGAGTGTTGATGAGGAATCTTAGGTAAGGAATTTTAGAATGGGGATTAAAGAGCCTCTATATGCCCAGGTTACACTCTTTAATATTGTAATTATTTCAATAGTGGTCAAGAAAGGTATCCTTATAGTTACTAGTTTTAAAGGGTGTTCAAAATTAGGCAGTACACAACCAAGATGGACACAATGTGATGGGTCTTTTTGAAATTAGAAGCGACATCGATAGTAGGAAATCAATGGTGGTTCTCGTCAAAGAAGTCTGGGGTTTCATAATTTCATCACCTAGATTATAATTATCCTCATTATTTGTGCCATCAGTGGGCATAGAATGGGAACATAAAGCCTAACTCTATTTTTAAGGAAAAGTAGTTCCACTATTATACACAATATAGCCATATCCATATGTTCTGTCAATGGGGAATATCTGAGAGTGTTGGGAAGAACCCTCAACATACCTATGATTCTATTTCTTAAATAGTTGTACAATATTTAATCTAGATTCAACAACTTCTAGGATTGTATAGTTGAGGATTCTAATGCATGAACATGGTATTTTAGTTTTAGTGTAGTCCACTAGGTAGGGATTTGTATCAGAGTGTAAGTAAGAATAGGTAGGAAGTATGTATACTATAGAGAAGATTTTATCTAATTCTGGATCTTTTTCATCTACTGTTATAGGTATTATCCTTATATATTCTTCTTTATCATGTGATTTATTGGGTAAAGGAACTTCACAATACTTCATTTTGGATAAACTATTCATGCATCTTAAGCTCAATTTGGAATCCTTGCATTCATACATGAGTCTCAATACTCTACAGGGGAAAGTGATAGAGTATTCCATAAAGTGACCATATTGTTCCTTGGTTGTAAAATCTTGTGGATATTTGTGGTATATTATGGTTATCAGTATCAAAACCTTTGATTTCATCCTATGGATGGGCTAGTTGGATTAGTTCCATGCCTTCCTTGAATATTATAATAGGATATTCTCGTTTTCTTATACTATCAGCATTCAATACTCTCTCTATGAAGAAAAAGAGCTCTGGGCTGGTCAACCAGTTCCTAATGATGGACAGGTTGGAGTAATCAATATAGAGATTTCTTGTATCTTTTTCAGATCAATTAATACCAAGGAATAATGTGTATTACCTATAGTGGTGGGTTTAGATCTTGATGTGTTCCATAAATACTTTTCAAGACTTTACCCTAAGTGGTTTGTGGATTTCACCATTAAATTAATGAATGGAATAGAACCACTATTTATTCATTCATATCTTATGGAATTTATATAATTAAAGGACTAAAATATGCATATGGATAAACTGTAATAAAAAACATTATCAAACCAAGAACTTCTCCTTGGGGTTCTCTGGTTCTCTTTGGGGTGCTCTAGTTCTTAATGAACAATATTTTTCATCTATTTATAGATACCTTTATAGTAATATTTTTTGATGATATCCTTTTCTATTCAAGGTATCATATAAAGAATGTTTGACAATTTCATTTCATTTTGGATACCTTAAGGGATAATCAACTATGTAGTAAATTATCAAAATGTTCATTCTAGATTCACGAGGATAACTTTCTCAGGAATGGAATGTCTAAATTAGGTATTTTAGTAGATCTTGAGAAATTTGATTTGATTATGACTTGGAAGTAACCAATAAATATATTTGAGGTTTGTATTTTTCTTAGGCTTGTGGGAAATTACTGCTTCTTTATTTGGGACATTTCAATGGTTTCTATTCCTATAACTAACTTAACTAGGAAATTACCCAAATTCATTTGGTAAGATCAATTCAAATCATCTTTTCAAGAGCTAAATAATTATCTATGTTTAACCCTTATTCTTATTCTAACCATTCATGTGAGGCCTTTGATGTATAATATAATGCTTCTTCAGTGGGTCTTTTGTGTGTCCTTATATAGGACTACTGGTAAGTGGTATATGGTTCTTGAAAATTGTATCTTCATGAAATGAACTACCCAAACCATGAATTCAAATTGGATACTATTATTAATTCCCTGAAATTTTGGAGACAATACCTATATGATAAGTTCTTTATAGTGTTTAAAAACCTCAAAAATATGAAATAATTTTTTTACTGATGGGATCTGAATATTATGAAATGTAATTTTATGGAATTACTCTAATCATTTTATTTCAATATTTAATATACTCCTAGTGAGTAAAATGTTTTTGTAGATTTCCATAGTCAGAAAGTTCATCCTTAAAAAGTGGTGTAAACCAACGATGAGCAGAGACTAATTTCTGTTAAGGATATCTTCCACTTGGATGTGGTTAATGATTGTTGTGGGATGCACCGATGTCATATGGACCTTACTTATTCCATCCTTGAGTAGGTTAAGAACTCTTAAATATCAGATCTTGAACGTATCGTTATTTGAGAAAGGCTCAATGGTTTGGAGATCCTTAATAGTATGTTTGAGGACCTATCATATTTTATCTATGTCCATGAAAAAATGGTTCTCCATACTTGTATAAGGGAAACAAAAATGATATAATATCATACTTTATAATGATATTTTTATCTAGGAATCATAAATATGTACCAGGATGTTCATTTCCAACTATGGTGGTCAAGTATGAAAAATTATTCTTCATGGTTTTTTTATATAGTCCTTACCAATTGAAAGGTTAAGGCAGATCAACAATAGACAGTAAGAAAAATTAATACACTCATATTTATAGTATAAAAGTAGGATTAAATAACCATAGACATCAAGGCTAATATTTTAAGAAACTAAAGTGGTCGTGACATGGTATTGGTGATTTTTGACCAACTTACCAAGACAACTAAATTTCTACCAATCAAATAGGATTCATAGAAATATGAACTTGTGAATATATATATCAGAGAGATATTGAAACAATATATTGTTCTATTTAGTATCATCTATTTTTTAGATCCTATATTAACATCATGGTTATGGAAAAGGGATACAATGGGCATTGGGTTTATAGGTTAAGTTAAGCACTACTTTTCATCTACATAATGATGGTCAGTAAAAGTGGAACATACATATTTGAAAAGATATTTTTTAAGGATTTATTCTTGATTTATAGGAATTGTAGGAGAACCGGCTCTCCTTGATGGAATTTTCCTATACTAATAGGTATCATTGTTCTATTTAGACGGTTCCCATCAAAGCCTTATATGGGATATTATGTCATTATACCTTATGTTGAATAGAGATAAGAGAATACTCTATTATTGGGACTAGAATCATCCAGGAGAAAACTGAACTGGTAAAATTGATTCATAAGTGACACATAACCACTCAAAATCTCCAAAAGTTCTATTATGATCATTCGATAAAAAATTTATATTTTGAAGTGGGTGACCATGTCTTACTTTGGGATTCACCAAAATTGGGTCTCATATATATTGGAAAATAGGGTAAACTTACTACAAGATATGTTGGGCCTTTCGAGGTATTGGCCCAAGTAGGAGATGTGAATTATCATCTTTCATTACCCCCCCAAAATTTAGCTCCTTGAACACAACTTTTCATATACCCATGACTAAGTAAATGTGTTATAAACCCTTTATATGTGATTCGTTATGATGGAATTGAGATTGAAGTCGATGTATCCTATAAAAATAATCTTGTACACACTATTGACTGAAGTCGGATGGTGTTTTGGAGAATGTTTATTCCTCCATTATAATTAAAGTGGAAACATGGTTAGTTCTAAGAGGAAACTTGAGTGGGGGAATTCAAGGTGAATATCATGTAGATAGAAATTTTTCTTTGATAAGATAATTGAACATTCTTATGGATAATAATACCAATGTTGAAAACAATGTAAAGACCTCATCTTAAAAAATTAGGTATTATCATTTTAATTAAATATTTAAAGTCCTTTTTATTGTATTTTAATATTATATAGGATAATAATGGAGGTAATTAGATCTATGGGAAGGGGAAGGGGATGAACCCCTTGGATATAGGGACCTTTGGGTACCTGGTAGCCCTAAACCAAAAACCTGATGGGTTCTAGGTAGCCTAGGTGGTTCTATTTTAAACCACCAAATACCCAGTTCTTCTTAGAGGGTACCCAGAAGATTTTTGGGAAAATTATCTTAATAAAATGGGTATATTGGTCTATTTTCCACAAAACCAAATCTAATTAAAGGGGGTTGATTTTATTCTTAATTTTCCCTCTCTTTTATACCTTTTCAATCTCTATCTCTCTCTCTTATCGATTCTCTCCAAGGATCCATCATCAACCCTTGACCCAAGGAGCTTGATTTTATCACTTATGCTTGATCTTTATATTGGTATGGCTCTATATTTCTATAATACTCTACTTTGTGACCTTACATTATTATAATAAGTGTAATAATATCTTTAACACCACTATAGATGACTGTATCAATTTAAATCTCAAATATTTTCTGGTTTCGTAGTTATGGGAGGTTATCTTTAGAGATCTCAAGGTATTTTTTGATTCACTTTCTTGATTTTATATTTTATGTTGAGATAAAACAAAGCCCTAATTTTTTCTTGGTCATAGGGTGGTATGAAAATTAAATTGGTGGTTTTATCATCTTATATGGACCCCATGGAACTACTTTTTCAATAAAATAGGTAGGAATTCCCTTTCCTATTCTCCTAATCATAGAAATTAAGTTAAGAAATGGTTTAAGGCCAAGTTAACCAATTATAAACTAGGAGTTTTTTTTGGATTAGTCCATCAAATTGTTTTTTTAATTATATAAAATCATATTTAATTTTTTTCTAATTAATTTTGTTTTTTAATTAAAATTACTAAAAAATTTATAAGCATCAAAATAGTCGTAAAGCCCTAAATTGAATGAATTAAGACCACCATTCAACCATATGAAGCAATCTAGAAATCAAAAAAAATAGTATGGAAGTGACTGCACTACTAAATGGATCGACTTTATGACTGATCAATGGAATGTGGTGAATATATCATAAATTCCTCAAGTGACCACAAGGGAAAATAGAGATTCCACATGTTGTATCCAATCAACTGTATCAGTCAAATGAAAAAGTTTCAGTGTCACCACATGTTATTAATAATTGACCATGAGTTAAATAAAATTGAGAACATAATAGAGTTAGAAATATGGAAAAGTAAAAAAGAAAATGTATGATGAATTCAAATAACTACGCACTAAAGTGAAGTGAAAACATGTATACATATATCGATCTCAAAACCAATTTGATCGACCACTTGATCAAGTAAAGTGGTCATGCTAGGTGAGTTACTTTGCCATGAGTCATGGATTACCCTAATGTGGAAGTCTATTTACCTTTATTTATATGAGGTTCTAGTCTTTATACCTTGATGTGAGAATTCTACCTACCATTATGCAGTAGGGGCACAAAGTCAGTTTATCTTTTTGTAGTGGAAAATTTACCCTTCATTATTAACCTATTTAACTTTATGTGAGGATGCTTAGATGAACTTGACATTGACGACTTGGATTGACCATGTCTAATTTGGATTATATTTAATTAATATATTCCAATTTCTAACATTATAAAAATAAATTTAAAATCAATGAATTTAAGTCTTTTGGATTTCATGTTGAATATGAGGATTTATTAATGATTGTTTTTCAATGGATATTTAGAAGAAGGGTTTCTCTATTTAAATTGAGAAAAGGGTCAAGGGGAAATATAGAGAACACATGTACTATTACTATAATTAAAAATATATGAAACTATTATTTCTTTTTCACATCACTAAAAATTGTGAGTGAACATATTTGATCATTCCATATACTCTCAAAACCAAAGGAAGACATTGGTAAAGAAAGAAGTACCTTACTGATCAATCAAAACTAGATTAGTGGCAAACCTATATCGAACCTCACTTCACTCTCTATTTGTTTCTCTTTACTTTCAATCTATTTAATCTTTATTTTATTATTATTCATGACACACTTTTATAGCATATTAAAAAGTACTTTAATACTCTTTCTTTAATTTCCTTAAATTTTGTATTCCCACAAACAATTGTGGAAGAGAATTTTTGATAGCCTAGACAACCTAGTTTGTTGTTATATTTTGTATACCATATCTACGTTATGGATTCTCTTGTATTTTTTAACAAACATGCTTGATAGTGAGTCACTCTTAAGTAGAGAGGACTAAGACTCATATTGAGACTGAAACTCTTGTTTTCATTTTATTTATAAGTTTTTACTTAATTTCATGCAATCTATTATAACCTTAACATGTATTGCACTTGAATAACATGGTAGTTAACTTTTACCAGTGATATATATATTGTTTAATGTGAGAAGAGTAATCTAAAATATTGGGATAATCTCAATTTATTATAAATGGAATTTTATCAATCTCTTAAGTGGTTATTGAAAAAAATAAAATTATTTATACCTATTGTATTATTTAACTATTTGTTTTTCTAATTAGAGTATTTTGATTTAGATTTTTTCTTAAGTTGGAATTTCTATCAGAAGCTCAATTCTCCCCCCTCTTGAGTACTCCACTTCAACCAATATTTACAATCATAGTAAGTTTATTTATTTTCCTTTTTGTTTTTTATTCTTTTTATGAGACCTTGATTAAGTCACTTAAAAAATATCTCTTTTTATGTTATTATTATCATGAGAATTTTGTACTTAAGGATTCATCTAGATCTAAAGGTCATGCTAGAAATGAATATCCTCACTTTAATGTTCAAAAATATTAAAACATCCCAAGATTTTATGAATTTTTTCTCAAATTAATTTAAATTTTAAGATAGATTTCTTTTTAAAAAACACTGAGGTTAGGTTGCATCACACGCATCAACGAGTTTCTTCAATTTCATGCATGACATGCAACACCGAGCTTCAGTGAATCATGAAATAATATTATTTTAAATATTATAGTTTTAACCAAGCCATTAAAAAGGTGTGTATGAATAATAATAACTACTTTATAAAAAATGCATATAAATTTCCTAATAAATATAAATTTATTTATAAATTAACAGTAAATAACCAATCAAATTTTAGTAAATTAATTATATTTATTAGAAATATATTTCCTTCAAAAATGACTTTTATTGATCTTTATGAGAAAATATTATAACTAATGTATATATATTTTATAAAATTGATTTTATACAATTGAATTATTTTTTTAAATTATCATAACAAAATTAACTTTTGCAGAAATTTTAGGATTTTTTGGAAAATATTATTTTTTAGTAAATAGTGAAAATAATAATTTTTGTTAAAAATCCATTTTTTCAGTCAATTAGGTAATTTAAATGAATAATTATGATTTAAAGTATCATAGATATTATTTAGTTATATTTAATCCACTTAATTACTTTATAATAGGCTTAATTTTTTATTTTAGTATAATTTGATTTTTTACATTAAAAAAGGGGTTTTTCCTTCTCAAAACCATTTTAAAGTGCATAATGTTTCTCCATTTTAATTAATTAAAATAATAAATAATGGGGAATGTTTTTAATGAATTTTTTATACTTTATATAAATAATTTTTGATTGATATTAATAAAATGATTATTGTAAAGACCCAGATTTTTCATGTAATTTTTTTAGTTATATGGAATTATTATGAGTCTGCGAAAATTGACGGTGCGTGATTTCTAGGCCTGGTGTTCCCGGAATGAATCTATGAACTTTTTTAAAGGTATATTTGGTAAATGTGTGACCGGAATCTTCAATATTTTGAACTGGTGCTCAGATTAAGTATCTAAGGGCACCGTTGAATCCGCATTGCCAGGATTTACTTAAGGGTGACTTTACTTCGACTACAGTATGTCTGGAAAAAAGGTTATATTTTGGATTTTTTTAAAGAATAATAAAATAACTTTGTTATTTTATTTATTTCTTTATTTTCCTCCAAAGGACAAGAGACAGAATGGTACCAACGACGTGTTGAGCCATTTAATGGCTTGACCCTTCAAATTCTATGTAACAGTGTCATTATAATTTAGGAAGGTTCCTATTAAATGAACCCTCATAAATTCTAAAATTATTTCTCACCCTTCCCCTCTCATATTTATATGGATCTTGGAGAGAGTTAATGGCATGGCTTCACCAAGCAATGAAGTGTTGATAAAGTGTCGCAATACCAACTTTGGAGGACAGATCCAGTTCCAACAGGTTGTGACGGATGACGCTGAATCCCAAACTGAAGGACGATGATTGGGCAACAATGTTGGCGACTTGTTGTGGGGAAAACGAATGTCGACACTTCCTTAATCATGGTAATTCTTCATTGTTCTTGAGGTAGGGTTTTAATCTTGTTTTGTTTCCAAGATTTGATTAAGCTTTCTTGCAACCCTCTTGTTATCAAGCTAACGTGGAGGGTGCGGGCCAAAGGAACAAATCCTGGACCCTCCGACCTTGTTGTAATTTTGGTGTGTTCTTCGCAAACATTTCCTTCAAGTTGGAAAAGACCAGAGATGGTAGATGGTGGTGGCGGTTAGACTTGATGGAGGCGATGTGCCATCATACACCGCAGGAGGAGGTTGTGACACTATGTTGTGGAGGTCAGCAGAGGGACCGGCACCGGCCGGCTGCGGAGGTGATGTGGTGCACCTTCATGAACCACTAGAAGATAGGGGTTGTGGATTTTCAGCCATGGCGGTCAAACAGGGTGGCTGGCACCGACCTGCCGTGGGAGGATGTGGCGCGCCGTCACGCACCCCCCGGTGGAGGAAGAAGCGACTCCGACACCGCGGTGGCAGGACTCGAAGAGGGTTCCGCAGGTGACTTGGAAGCACCTCTTAAGTGCTACCTCTTCGCCTTCCAAACGGGGAGGGAGCCACTCCCCTTCCATACCAGCTAGGGCGCACCGCGCGAGCCAGTGGGTCGTGCACCATCACGGGCTGGGCCACGCATGCCAGCGAGTCGCGTGAGCCCAACGGCCCGCGCCTCCGTGGGTCGAGCCATGCGAGCCCAGCGGTCCACCCCCTAGTGGGCCGGGCCACACCCCCTTGCGGCCCGGGCTGGCCCACAGCCTAGTGGGCTGCACCCGCCATGACCTAGCTCGCCACGGCCTAGCCCAGCCAGGTCTGACCTAGACTAGGTGGGGTGGGCCTAGACCGGGTCGGGTCAGTCCAAACCATGTTGGGTCAGTCCAGAATAGGTTGGGTTGGCCCATACCAGATTGTTTAGGCCCAAACCGGGTTGGGTCGGCACAAACCGGGTCGGTCCGACTGGGTCGGACCGGACCCGGACCCCACCAGGGCCATTTTTGCTTTAAGGGCAATATCTTGAGAACTGGAAATCTGTTTGAAAATCCTTCTATGGAGATGAGACCCTTAGAGAGAAACAGTCCTTTTGGTATACTTTATTTGAGTTTTTGAGATAGTTGGAGTATGGTCGAGTTGTATCGAACCTGAATCCAATAGGGCCCTTGGAACACTTATAATTCACAGACCGGACGTCCGATTAATGCACCTTCTATCATGTTGGAACCCTTACAACATGGCAGTCCTTTGGTTTAATCCTTTGTAGAGCATAGTTGTTGTCAATGTATGACCAATATCTCAAGGGGAAGATTCTACGGAGATCGAGGGCACTGAGTGCGAGGAATCCTCTGGTCGGCTGTAACGTAAAGAAAGAACACCGATCTTAAGTGGGTCAAAATCTATCGATCCTGTGTGGGTCAGAATCTATCAGATATTATGTGGGTCAGTGCTCAGCGATCATTTGTGGGTCAGCACATACAGATCCAATGTTGGTCATATCCTGTGTGGGTCAGCGGGGGTTATTACCTATCGATCCTATGTGGGTCAGCAGCATTGCTTCGTAACAGAATAAGATGATCTATCCTTATGACTAATAATCTGTACTTATGTACTTAAGTTATACATTATTGTGAGCTGAGTCTTTTACCTTCGTGGTGTTATCTTCGTGGTGTTACCTATGTGGTAATTATATCTTCATGGTGTTACCTGTGTGGTACTTCTCCATTTTTGGTATTGACTTCGTGGTATTACCTTGGTGGTACCTCTATCTTCATGGTGTTACCTGTGTGGTACTTCTACCTTCATGGTGTTACCTTTTTGGTGTTCTTCCCTCATGTGTGAGATGAGTATATCTTGATAACGTAGGTATATGTTTGGGAATATACCTAAGTAGTGTTGATGTCTATCACTTCATACTTTGAGATTGAGGTCTTGCTTTGTGGTTATTTTTTTGTGGAACTCTGGGAGACCTACGGGGGTATCAAGATCCCTACTGAGTATCGTTATAATCACCCCTTCATGGGATACACCCACACCTTGTTGTGTCTTGAGCAGATGACGTACAACGTTGATTGAGGCTAAGGGAGCCAAGAATGGACAGTGATAGGAGGTGGACCATTTGGCATGACATGACACAGGGACTACTGATCATGATTTGTACCTACCATTTAGGTAGGATCCTTTGTGGATGATCCAGGAGTTGTTTTCAATTTTTAGTTGTATTTTTACTTTGGAGGTGTACTTGTACTTTATAGTTGGGATTGTATTTCAGACCCTTTACTTTCAGCACACTTTTACTATAGTAGTTTAATTTGTAGTTTCTTCTTGTTGTGTTCTTGACTATGTGTCTATACAGGTTAAAAAGAAATGCCTTCTCATTTTAGGGATATTCCTTTTCGGTGCTAGTCGCCAGCCTCTAGCCAATGGAAGGCGGGCTTGGGGTAGTCACGGCATGGGGCCTGAGGGACAGGTCCTGACAAAGTGGAATCAGAGCGAGGTTCTACCAAAGAACTAGGACTATGATCTTTTCAATGTGGCAACAATGTTAAGTTTTATGAGTGTGGCTTTCAGTTTGGGGAATCTACTATTGGTGTGGTGGTCAACATATCCACACACCAGGAACCTAAATTATTATTTCAGAATTACTACACAGAAATACTAATTTCTGGTATTTTTTAAAAAATTTCTTGTGATCTCTTTGAGTCAGCTCACTAGGTATAACTTATTGATCGTGGCTCACCTGTTTTCTTTCAGCATGCCTCCATGTAGATCTCCAGCCAGGATTCCCAAGAGAGTATGCGATGATGGACTATTGAGAGATGAGTCCATAGTGCAGGTCCCTCTTACGGCGTTAGCACCTTTGGGTGGTGTACGAGTAGCACCACTACCCGTTGAGAAGGTGTTGCCACCAGCCCCACCAGCAGAGGATGCACACCGACTGAGCACGTTGCATGAGTTCTAGTGGAAGAGTCCTCTGAGGTTCCAAGGCAAGATGGACTCGCTGGAGGCTGAGGACTTGCTAGAGTTTGTGGTCATAGTTTTTCGATTAGTTGGAACACTAGATGATCTGATGGTGATCCTAACTGTCAATATTTTCCAGGGAGTAGCTGGGAGATGGTGGAGTTTGAAACTCAAGATAAACAACGAGTTGACCCTCACCTGGGTAGACTTCAAGTGCCTTTTCATGGAATATTTCATCTCGGAGACTCTATGCTCAGTGCGTACATAGGAGCTGCTGCACTTACAGTAGGGAATCATGATTGTGGCCCAGTACTTGGCGAGGTTCACTGATCTCTCCCGCTACGCCACCGACATCGTATGAAACCCTTTATTCTGGTCTCAAACATTTGAACAGGTTCTCTGATAGGATATCAGAGCATCGATGATATCTCTCAGCATTTTGATGTAGGCTGGGGTGATAGTACGAGCTCTTTTGGTAGAGAACTTTCTAACTGAGAAGGCACTGGCAACGAGAGCCACCACCGAACGTCAGGTAGTAGAGTCATCTATAGCAGGAATTAGAAGGATGACATAGGGGCCCAAATGGGATAGAAATTCTGGTGGAAGACCTCAGTATATAGGGTCGGTGGTGCGGGGATCACGGGACAGAGGAGGGAAGATTAGGAGCAGGCAGTGCTACTCGTATGGCGGGCAGATTTACATGGCTCACAACTACCCTATCCGTCGTACGGATGACCAATAGATGGTTGAGGGACCACTGATGCAGAGGTAGAGATTTGATTGGGGAGGTCCACAAGTAGAAACTGGACATGTCATAGGAGTTTTTCATACAGTTGGTGGTGGGCAGCAATTTGAGGTTCTACCGACACCACCTCCAGGTTGTCCACCCCGACCATAGGGAGCAGGTGGATAGGGATGAGCTCAGCTCCAGGAAGCTAAGGCCTATGAGCACGACAATCTAGAGATTATTTGAGGTATGATCTGTGTCTACTCCACCTTATCTGCATTACTTACAGGCACAGATTCTAGGCACTCTTTTATTTCCACGGCCCTCGTTCGGAGCATGGAGATTATGGTGGAGCCATTGGCTCGATCTTTATAGCTAGAGACTCCTACTGGAGGAGATTTGATTATTACACACCAGTGTTGGTAGTATGAACTTACTCTAGGAGGCGAGAACTTCTATTGTGATCTTATAGTTGTGGCGTCGAGGCCTTACGATGCCACCTTGGGTATGGACTAGTTATCCACAGTCCATGCCCAGATTGACTGTATTAGGTGAAAAGTATTGTGTGTCTGGGAGGATGGAACCATGTTTTCCTTCACCAGTTAGAAGGAAACCTTTGCAGCAAAGTATGGACTTACCAAGAGGAGGGTGCATCTGATCCCACATCTGTTGGCTAGCCTTACCCTTGGAGCAGTTGCTGTTGAGAGTCCCATCTATCTAGTAGTTGTGAACCAGTATGCTGATGTCTTTTCTGATGATGTTCTGGGACTTCCTCCTCACAGAGAGGTGGAATTTGACATCTAATTGTACACCAGGACGACACCAATATCTACACTAGTATATCAGATGGATCATGTGGATCTTCGTGAGTTTTGGGTACATTTGGAGGACTTACAGAGGAAGGGGTTCTTAAGGCCTAGTGTTTCTCCATGGGCAGCCCCGATTTTTTTCACCAAGAAGGAAGATGGGAGTTTGAGACTCTGTGTGGACCTTCAGCATTTGAACTAGGTGACCATGAAGAATAAGTATCCACTTTTGAGGATTGATGATATTTTAGATCAGATGAAGGGAGCTCATTGGTTTTCAAAGATAGACCTCAGATCAGGCTATCATCAGCTCAGGGTACGAGATGAGGATGTGCAGAAGACATCCTTCAGATTTTGGTATGGACACTATGAGTTATTTTTTATGCCATTCGGCATGACAAACTCCCCTTCAGTGTTCATGGGACTCATGAATAGCATCTTCCAGCCATACCATGATCTCTTTGTGGTGGTCTTCATTGAAAAAATCTTGATATACTCAGCATCGGAGGAGGGGAAGGCCTATCATCTGCAGATAGTTCTAGATACACACTGAGAGCACCAGCTTTATGGTAAGATCTCGAAGTTACAGTTCTGGATACAAGAGGTCCAGTTTCTAGGACACGTTATCTCGGAAGCTAGAGTTGCATTAGATTCGGTGAAGATAGAGGTTGTTCTTGCTTGGGAGCCACCCAGGAGTGTGACCGAGGTGTGGAGTTTCCTGGGGTTGGCTGGATACTACCAGAGATTCATGCATGAATTTTCCAGTGTTGTGGCACCCTTTTTAGCATTGAAAAAGAAGGGATAGACATTCGTATGGATAGAGATATGCCAGTAGAGTTTTCAAGAGATGAGGTAGGGGCTGACGAGTGCCCCCATCTTGAGCCTACGAGAAGAGGGCATTGGGTATGTAGTCTACTGTGACACATCAGGGACTGGACTTGGATGTGTCCTAATGCAGGAGGGAGTAGTGATCACTTATGGCTCGTGATAGCTAATACAAAATGAGAAGAACTATGCTACCCCTGACTTAGAGTTAGCAGTAGTGGTCTTCTCCCTGAAGATGTGGCAACATTACTTGATGGGTGAAAATTTTACAGTCTACTCTAATCACAAGAGTCTCAGGTATATATTCTCTCAGAAGGACCCGAACCTGAGATAGCATCCATGGATAGAGTTCTCTAGGACCATGAATTTGATATATTCTATACTCCTAGGAAGGGGAATGTGGTAGCAGATGTACTCGGTAGGAGGTCTTGTCTACAGTTGCTGAGTGAGGCGACAGAGCAGCTAGCCGCGATGCAGATATCCTTCATGGATAGAGATGGAGTAGCTTACCTCCAGTATATGATAGTCACTCCCCACTCAATTATCATGTTAGGGAGGTTCATCTTGGTAACAATGATTATAAGGATCGACGTGATCAGATATCCTCAGGACAGGCACCTGATGGATTTTTTGAAGGTGGGGAGCATGTCATTCTCTTCAGAGGACGTACCATGGTACCAATGGAACTATGGGAGGAGGAGTTGAGGGAGTTATATATGTCCCCTTTGGCGGTACATCCTTGTGTGAAGAAGATGTACCAGGACCACCAGTGTTAGCACTAGTGGCCATGGATAAACAAAGCATTGGGAAAGTTTTTTTCACGATTCCTCACTTGTCAGCACATGAAAGATGAGCATCAGGTTCTAGTAGGCTTAGCACATCCACTATAGGTGACAGAGTGGAAGTGGGATGGAATCTCCATGGACTTTGTGACAGGGCTTCCATGTACATCTAGGGGACACGATTCCATCTTGGTGATCGTTTACCGACTCACCATGTCGGCCTACTTCTTACCCATCCAAGGGTAGGGATCAGTAGAGGGCTTGGGACGCCTCTACATGAAAAAAATTTTGTGACTTTATGTGGTTACATCAATGATCATCATTGAATATGATGCAAGTTTTACTTCCTGGATGTGGAAGGGATTGCAGGAGGCATTCAGGACTCACCTACATTTGAGCACTACCTTTCAACCATAGATGGATGATCAGATGGAGTAGACCATTTAGACACTGGAGGACATGCTACGTGCTTGTGTCCTAGATTTTGGCTGTAGTTGGGAGGATCACTTTCCCTTTGTGGAGTTCTCATACAATAACAGCTATCACTCCACCATCATTATGACACCATTTGAGACCTTTTACGGTCGACCATGCGGATCACCTCTATACTAGATAGACCCAGTAAAGTCAACACTTATGGGTCCAGAGTTGGTATGGACTACCGCTGAGAAGGTTTAGATCATCTAGGATCAGATGAAGACTGCACAAAGAAGACATGAGTCTTATGCTGATAGGAGTTAGAGACCTTTGGAGTTCGAAGAGGGAGACCATGTCTTCTTATGGGTCTCACCTTGACAAGGTTTACAGAGATTTGGCTGAGGCGGAAAGTTATCACTGAGGTTTATCAGACCATTTCTGATAATTTGGAGGATAGGTGAGGTCGCATACTGCTTGGAAATTCCACCACAGTTGGAGAGGGTGCACGATGTCTTCCACATATCCTAGATGAGGAGATACGTGCATGATCCATCTCACATCATAGACCATAGCGAGTTGGACTTTGAATATGGGGTGACGTTTACAGTAGTTCCAGTAGATATTGAGGATCGATAGGATTGAGTCCTTCATGGGTAGTTTATACCTCTGTTGCACTTTTGCTGGAAGCACAGGAACCTCCAAGAGAGAACTTGGGAGCAGGAGGCTCAGATTCTTTCTCAGTACCCCCATTTGTTTACTTAGTCTATATTGTGGCTTTCAGGGAAGAAAATCCCTAATGTGGGGAGAATGTAAAGACTCATATTTTCCATGTAAGTTTCTTAATTATATAGAATTATTAAATATCTATGGAAATTTACGGCACATGATTCTGAGACTCGGTTTTCCTGGAATGAATTTTTGAACCTTTTGAAGGTACATTCAGTAAATGCGGGAGTGGCATTTTTTAACTTTTGAATCATTCCTGGATTAAAAATATGAGGGAACTGTTGAATCTGCAGCACCGGGATTCCCTTAAGGGAGACAACACTTCGACCACAGTAAGTCTGGAGAAAGAGTAATATTTTGGAATTTTTAAAAGAATAATAAAATAACTTTATTATTTTATTTATTTTTTTCTTTTCCTCTAACGGGCAAGCGGCATCATGGGACCTATGGCGTGTCAAGCCATTAAATGTCTTGGCCCTTAAAATCCTATGTGACAGGATTCTTAGAATTTAGGAAGGTTCCTATAAAATTAACCCTTATAAATTCTATGAGTGTTGCTCACCCTCCCCCTCTCCTATTTATATAGAGATTGAGGAGAAGTAATGTCACGACTTCACCAAGCAACGAAGTGCTGATAAAGTTCTGCAACACCAACCTTTGAGGACAAAGCCAGTTCCAGTGGGCCGTGATGGGTGATTCCAAATCATGAACTGAAGGATGACACTTGGTCGGCAACGTTGGAATCTTGTTTTGGGGAAAACGAACATCAACACTTCTTCAATTGTGGGTGTTCTCCGTCATTATTGAGGTAGGGTTTTAATCTTGTTTTTTTTCAAGATTTGATGAATATTTCTTGCTACCCTCTTGCAATCAAGCTAATGCAGAGGGAATGGCCCAAACGAACAAGGCCTGTACCATCCGCTCTTTTTGGGATTTTGGTGTGTTCTTTGCAAACATTACCTTTGGTTTGGACAAGAACTGGGACAAAAGATGATGGTGGAAGCTGGAACCGGTCGGCTATGGGAGGATGCAGCGCGCCGTCACGCGTCGCCGGTGGAGGAAGCCGCGGCTCCGACGCCGTAGCGGCGTTACCCGTAGTAGGTCCTGCAGGTTACCTAGCAGTGCCCCTTAGGCGTTTCCACTTTTCCTTTTAAATGGGGATGGGGTCTTTGCCCTTCTGTGCCAACTCGGGTGGACCACGCGAGCCAGCGGGCTGCGCCCCTTCGCGGTCTGGGCCGCGCATGCCAGTGGGCCCCGCCCCATCGTGGGTTGGACCGTCAGAGCCCAGCAGGTTGTGCCTTAGAGGACCAGGCCGTATGAGCCCAGTGGTCCGAGCCCTCCGCGGCCCATCCCAACTGGGTCGGATCGGCCCAGACCGGGTCGGACAAGACCCCGACCCAACCAGGCCCTGTTTCACTTAAAGGGACATATCTTGAGAACTATGTGTCCATTTGATGAACCTTCTATAGAGCTAAGACCCTTATAGAAAGATAGTCCTTTTGGTATACTTTATTTGAGTTTTGGAGATAGTTGGAGTACGTATGGGTTGGATCGAACCCGAATCCAAACAGGCCCTTGGAACATAAGCGCTTATAACTCACAAACCAGGCATTTGATTGACTCATTGTATGTCACGTTGGAACCCTTAATACATAGAGGTCCTTGGAGTTACTATTTTTTGGAGCTTATTGGTGGTCAAGGTAGGACCAGTATCCTGATGGGAAGATTCTACGGATCTCAAGCACACCGAGTGTGAGGAATCATGTGGCTAGCTGTAACGTGAAGAAAGAACATCGATCCTAAGTGGGTCATCATCTATCGATTCTATGTGGGTCAGCATCTATCATATCCTATGTGGGTTAGCGGGGATTATTACCTATTGATTTCGAGTGGGTCCACAAGAGTTATTCTTAATAGAATAAGATGATCTAGCCTTACAACTAATCATCTGTACTTTTGTACTTAAGTTATACCTGATTGTGAGCTGAGTCGTTTACCTTTGTGGTGTTATCTTTACGATGTTACCTATGTGGTACTTCTATCTTCATGGTGTTAAATATGTGGTACTTATAACTTCATGGTGTTACTTATGTGGTACTTCTACCTTCGTGGTGTTGTCTTCGTGGTGTTACCTGGGTTGTGCTTCTATCTTCGTGGTGTTACCTGTGCGGTTCTTCTACCTTCATGGTGTTACCTTTATGGTGTTCTCTCTCATGTGTGAGATGAGTATATCTTGATAACTTAGGTATATGTATGGTAATATACCTAAGTAGATTTGATGTTTATCACTTTGTTCTTTGAGATTGAGGTCTTTCTTTGTGGTTATTACTTTGTGGAACTCTGGGAGACCTATGGGGGTCTCAGGGTCCTTACTGAGTATCGTTATACTCACCCCAGCATGGGCTATGCCTGCACCTTGTTGTGTCTTGTGTAGATGACGTACAACGTTGATCGAGGTTGAGGGAGCCATGACAGGATGGTGCTCGGAGGTCGACCATTTCTCGTGACGTGACGCAAGGACTATTGATTGTGAGTTGTACCTACCCTTCAGGTAGGATCCTCGGTGGACGATCCAAGATCTATTTTTCACTTTTCAGTTGTATATATACTTTTCTGTTGTACTATTACTTTTCAATTGGGTTTTTATTCCAACCCCTTTACCTTCAGTACACTTTTACTACATCATTTTACTTCATGGTTGCTTCTTGTTGTGTTCTTGGACTGTGTGTCTATATAGGTTAAAAGGAAATGTCTTCCTATTTTAGGGATATGCCTTTCTGGTGCTAGTTGCCAACCCCTGGCCTATGGAAGACGAGCATGGGGTAGTCAAGACATGGCCCCTGAGGGACAGGTCATGATAATTATTATTATACATAGAGTTAATATGAAATCATTATGTACTTGGAAAATACACTTCTCAAAAACCCATTTTTTGTCACGTTTGTGGGTTTTGTTTTCAATTTAATTTTTGAGAATTTGAAAAAAAATCTTAAAAAATAAAATTCATTTTTTAAATCATAATGTAAAAATTATATTAGGGTTGATTTTTGATAATTTTCTGAAAACATTATTGTTTTTATGAATAGTGAAAATATTGAATTTTAATTGAAAATTTGCCTTCCATTTAAATTATTTATAAATTTAAATTATATTTTAAGTTTATTTTCAAGTAAAATTAGTCAAATAATATATATATATATATATTAATCTAATTTATATAATTGGGATCAATTTCATATAGAAATTGGATATAAAAACACTTTAACCTTTTGAACATTTTTCTTTGAAACCCATCTTTCCTGTTGTGTCAGCGAGATTAATTTTAAATTAAAATTTTCCACTTATATGAATTTCATTTAGAAAAATGGATTCAATATTTTTAATCAAAATAATTTATCTTATATAAATAGATAAAATTAATTCTTAACCAAAGTTAATAGTGAAAACAAAAAAAAATTAAGTATCGCGGTTAAGGTAAAAATGGGTTTACTGAGGGTTAAACTAAAAAGATAAGGGTAAAAATGACCAAAAATAGTATAAAAATATTTTATGGTAATATTGATACCTTATAATGTATAATTCTCGATAATATTACATTTTGGATCCTTTTTTCATGATAAAAATGTGGTTACACCATTTTCTTTTCAAAAAAATTACCAGTGTTCCACTCACCTCGCTTATAACAGGACACCTCGTCTCCTCTATTACTAACACCATAAAACTATTTTGGTTTGAAAAATAACAGACCAAATCAGTTCTCAAATTCCCTAATATCATTCTACGAGCCTTATTTTGGGCAAAAATCCAACCTTTGAAGGATTTTGGTTCAAACTTAAGGAGGTTTCCAGAAGAAGAGGTAATTTATTCAATTAGCATTTTTATTGTATTTATTCTCCCACATTCTTAAATTATTATTATTAAATGATGATATAATGAACTCAGTATATTTATTATACTAAGATGTTTTTATTTTAAAGTGATTTCCTACAACCATATCCAAAACTATCAAATGGGTTATGAAATCATCATTTGTATTTACGGCGGACTACCGCCTCATGGACCAATGTCATTCTTTTTTCTATTACCACCTCCTATAATTGGATATGATGATGGATATAAATTATATCTATGATATTTATAAACCATTTATACCTATGTAGTAATTATATCATATATAACGTTTTTACTTTTAAATATTTAGGGGATATGATAACATCGTTCATGTTTATGGTGGAATACCGCGTCGTGAAGCGATGCGATTTGTTTTTACTAGTGCATTATATGAAAGATAATAAGGATAAATTTAATAAATATATCTGATATAAATGAAACTATAATGATATTAATAACATATTTATCATTTCTAAAGTATATTATATCATTTTATTTCTTACCATCTCACTCGCTAAAAGATGATAATGTCGTCTGTGTATGGGTGGATTATTGCCTTTATGAAGCGATGACACTCTCTTTTCATCACCACACCACATAGATGATATATATAATTATATTTAAATTAATAATATAGTATTTATAATATTATTATAATTATATAAAGATAATATATCACTTATCTCCTTTCCATAATGATCATTGAAAAATGGAAAAGTTACTCATGAGTACGTACAGCCTACCATCTCCACAATTGTAATTTACTTCATTTATCAAAACAATATTTCATTATTGGTATTAAAATTATAATTTATGTCTAAATATGATAATTATTTAATTATTATTATTCTATATATGATGGAACCATGATCAAAGTAAGAAGACTGAAATTAAAAAATCAAAGCATATATGAAAAACAAAGTGGTTATTACCCGAAACCTGACTTTAACATGAAATTGTTAATAAATGGGTAATAAAAGAAAATGAGTAAATCATATATAGAATGATATATTTAGGTGTGGTTATTTAATGTATTTATAATAAACTTATATTTATTATATAGTGGGTTCGAATGAGTATGAAGGAAGTTGAGACTTACAGTTAGGGAATTCTAGTCTCTCTTTTATTTCTCAGAGACTTATGCCACATTCCCCAGTCATTTTTTTTGTTTTGTATATACTTACCCATTTATATGTTATATAATGAATAAAATTGTTTTAATTGTATTTAAACTTTAATTTGATTCAATTATTTAATGGGGATTATGATTTTTTGGGAAAAAATCCCTCAAGGTGTCCCCTCGGTATGTTTTGGGGGTGATTGTGTTTGTTGACAAAGCCAGATGATCGCGAATGAGAATGGTGGGAGTTTGTTGAAGATAGGTTTTTAAGGTGGTGTTGTTTCCCAGTGTTTTCCAAATTCTGGGGCCTCAAAATCGGTAATTTTTACTAAGAATAGTGAATGAAATTGGAAAAGGAAGAGAAATGTGGAGCCCGAGACAGGGATCACGTACCATGTCCGAGAAGGGTACGCGGCTGTATAACAGGTAGCGGGAATGAAACGCGAGAGTGTTCCGTGAAACCAAAAACATTTTGTGGAGGAAGGTGATGTGGTACACGGTTGTCTTGTCATTGATAGTGATTGACTGCATAGGAGCAAAAACAGTATGCGAACCACGTATGAAAAATGGTGTGCTGGAAGGATTGCAGTTTGCGTCAATAGAAGGATCGGTATGCAGTGGATCAAAAATTTGGTAAATATTGGACTAGAGGATATTATGGATATCTCTCTCTCTATAATAATTTTTAACCCCATCAATTATAGTTGATACCAAATATCATCAGAGAACATATTTGGCTCTGGTATTTTGGTAACGTCCAAAGGAAGTTCGCGAGGTAGAATTCCAAGAAACCTAAAGTGGTCCACGCAGAATTAATTCTGCCAAAGGTTTTTTTACAGAATAGTAATCCAAATAGGAAAATATACGTGGAGGAAGAAGGCATGGTACAGTGGTAGTTTTCAAAGGCATCCCATGAACAGAGAATAGTTTGCGGATAAAGGGTGATTCACAGAAGAGGTTCTCAGAATCGGTACATAGAGGATATACATGATAGAGAAGGTGGAGGAAGTTGGAAAATTAAGGGAGGTTCGCAAAAGTGAAATTGGTACACTAAAGAGGTATTCCCCATACAGAACCCATTACTCAGTATGCGGTAAAAGAAGGTGGTTCGTGATTTACACAAGGAGGATTGAGAAAGCCTCAAATCCATTTGTGAAACTATTTTTCGGTATCTAGAAGTACTCAGAATGGTGGAATTCATCTACAGGTGAAAAACGAACATCAATAGAGTATCCACCTATAGTTTAGGATGCAAGAATTCATTCAAATTAAGGGACCTACATATCTATAAACTTTTCTTTACCTACATGTCAATAAACTTTGTATGGATTCCTTTCCAAGAGAAGTGAGCACAGGAAGAGGAAGGTGGTGACCTTTTCCATTGGAAGTGATCCATAGAAAGAGGCATAGGGAGTGGCCCTTGGGAATGCAGTGAGAAGACCCCAAATATTGTAAAGGTAGTGATCCCGGGAATATAATATCTAGACCAAATATTGTACTCACTATTGGTAGTAAGCCTTAATGAATTTGTTACATCGGTATATCTTCATTTAATAAACCTTGCACGTATCCCAGTGAGGGTGAACCAAGTAAAAATCACTATTTTTTGTGCAAGATTTCATAGATGTTCATATATTTCTATGGGAGAAATAAATAATTGAGTTTTGTTTAACAACAAAACAAGATCCTAAGGGGGAAAGTTTTAATATGTCATTCCCTAATTCACCCCCCCCCCCCCTCTGAGTATTTGACCTAGTAGACCTAGTAATCGGTATTAGAGGGAAACGTTGAAAGTAATTTTTTCTCTCTCAAAAGAAGAAATTGATGTGGTTAATCATAAATAAATTCTGATCTTCTATGGAAATAATTTTCAATTGTGGAAGAATTGAATGAAGCACTACTTCTGATCAGTAGCGATGGATGTATTCACAGCAGCTATGCATGGAATATCAGCTGACATTAATAGTGGCACTTTATTAGAAGCCAAAAGAAGATAATTGGATATTGACGCTAAAGGGATCAATGATTTAGGGGGAGCCCTATCAAATGAAATTTATATGAAGGTGATGTCCAATAAAACATCACATACATTGTGGTAAAAATTATTGAACATTTTTGAGGGTGACATAGAAGTCTGGGAAGAAAAGATGCGAGTTATATGGAACAAGTATGAGGATCTCAGAATTAATTCCAATGAGACTGTTGATGCATTATTCGACAGGATAAATATTATTTTTCAAGACATTCAGGGTCTTGGAGAAGTTATTGAAGATATAAATATTGTAAAACGTATCTTGAGGAAACTTCCACCGTGGTTCAGTCCGAAAGTTTTTATGTTGGATGATAAAGACCCAAAAGAGCTGACACTAGATAACCTATAAAGTAACCTTGTATCATATGAAATGAGAAACTATGATAACAATGCAGTGGAAAAGGGAAATTCTGTGGAACTAGAATTCAAGGCCATGAAGAATCTCTCTATTGAAGATAGTCCTGAGGAGGACAATATACATGATTTCATGTCAGTATTATCCTCAAATCTACAAAGGGGAAAAGGGAGGTTCAGAGGTAAACTTCCTTTTGCATGATTTCGATGTGGAAATATTGGGAATTTTTTAGAAAAGTTTCCTAATAATCTTGTTGATGAAAATGAAAAAAAATGATAAAATTCCCCAAAATAGGTATTCATCAAATGAGAAAGGGTGGAGAAGTGGTTGGAGAAAGTTCTTAAAAAAGAAGAATCTTATTTCAAAAGAGGATGAATGTTCTGAAGAATATGAGGCAGAAGAGTTGGAGGACACAAGGATCATAAAATATATGCTTTAGTGTAAGTTTTCAAAAATTAATTAACAAGAGAATGAAGTGAAAATGAAGAAGGATAATTTGAAGGAAGATTTGATCTTTAGGAAAAATTAGAATCTATCCTTGAAGTGGTAGATATTTTGAGAGCCAAAATAAAGAAATCTAAAACATTTGTTCTTAATTCCAAACTCTATATAAAGCAGTAGAAAGAAGAGAATTCTGAGCTAAATATAGAAACTAAAAATATGAGGTCTTCAATGCCAAAAAACTCAGAAAAGGTGGTCGAGTAAACACTCAAAATTGAAGAACATAAAATGGAAATCAAAAGTTTGACTGAAAGTGAAAAATATAAAATCAAATGTATCGAAGAACTAGAAGACGAAGTCATCGGTATGAAACAAATTGATGAAGATTAGGAGAAACAGTTAACTTCAGGTTCGACATTAGGAATGAAGATTATACAGGAAACCAAGAAGATGATATTTGAGCATAGTGGTCTAGAAAAATAGAATCAACAATCAAATCTGTATGATAAGGATGGTATGGGGCTTCATCTAAGATATAAATCAATTATGGTTCAAGTCAGACCACAAGTATCCACTCCAAGAATGAAGATTGATTTGGGTATAAATTAGAATTAGAAGATTCAGAAAACCCAAGGCACAACTAGTGGTGAATCATTGTCACACAGGAATGTACCTCACATAAGATGCTATTGTTCTGGTAATATGGGACACTCTCAAAATGTATGTTCTATATCAAAGATGTACCAAAGGCAACAAGACTGACAGAGGTGGTTCTAGAGAGCTCAAAATTATAGGTCATTATTCGATGGTCATTGTTTTTAGTGTAAAGGACTCAGACATATGGAAAGACATTACAATTAAATAATGTAGAGGAATGTGTCAAGGCATATTGAATTTGTTCATAAGAAGCAGAAAATTATATCTTCAAGAGAGTTGAAAATTCAAAAATCGATTTTCAGATCTGCAGGTTGAAGACAGATCTTCATAGACTAAGAAAGATCAAGATTATCATTCCATATTAGATATGAAGTCAAATACTTGGGTCAAAATTAAAATGGTAGAGCAAGCGGTGGTTGCAGAAATTGCATTCAAGGCATTAGATCGCATTGGGATATGGATCGTTGATAGTGGATACAATTCCCATATGATTATAAATAAGGATCTAGAGACCAGAATTCAGTATGATAGAGAAGGTATATGATTATTTGGAAATGAGAAGGTATTGAAAATTATTGGTTCAGGAAAATCCATGTTTGGAGGAAAATACATGAGACGAGTAGGTGTCTTGGTTGATAAAGGGCTTAGTCACAACTTTCTTAGTGTTAGCGAATTGTAAAAATCAGAATATTCCATAAGATTTTCCAAGAAATTATGTATCATCAAAGCGAAGGACAGTTTTATCATGTTTCAAGAAAGCATACAAAAGGTAATCTCTACCTCGTGAGTGGAGAAGAATATATGTGCTTTCTGTTCAAGGATGAAGAAAACAATTTGTGGCATAAGCATCTTGGCCATATAAGATAAGCGTCCTTCGAAGATCTGGAGAAATATAATGTGGCTTGAAATCTACCTAGATTATTACATGATCTTATTCATTCTTGTGATTCTTGTCAACAAGGAATGATAATTCAAAAGACATATAATCCAATAGATCAAAGGTCAAAAAGATTTCTTGATTTGGTGCATATTGATGTGTGTGGGCCAATTTCACTAAGGGTTGTTGATGGGAGAAGATATTATGTTCTCTTTATTGATGACTATAGCAGAATGGAATGGGTATCAATAATCACCCACAAATCTAAAGTGTTTAGTTGTATTATAAGATATAAATGAGAATGTGAAAATATCCTCAGTTAGAAAATTTGGACGATTCGATCATATAATGGAATAGAGTTTACAAATAGACAAGGGGAGGATTATCTCGAGAAACATGGGATAAGGAATCAAGTTTCAGCAGTAAGAACTCCACTGTAGAATGAAGTAGTTGAGAGAAAAAAAATTATTTTCAAATATATGCCCAGAATAATGACCATTGAGAAAGATCTTCTAGAGAAATTTTGGAAATAAGTAGTGATGATAGCAGTCTACACTTCAAATAGAGCATTACTTTGTCCAAAAGAGGAGAAGTCTCTATATGAGTTATGGTATGGAAATAATCATTCATTGAAGTACTTTCGATTCTTCAGAAGTAAATTTTTAATTCTAAATAAGGAGAAACATAGGAATTTTAAATATCGTGGAGATGAAGGGATATTTATTGGCTACTCAAAGAAAATAAAATCATATAAATGCTTCAAGAAGAGGTTGGGAAATATATTTGAATGTCAAGATGTGACCATAGTAGAGAATGATCAGAATCTTCATTAAATACATGATCAAACTCGGGAGGATAGTGATGAAGAGATGAGAGGGTCACGAGACACTCCAACTCTAGAGGTAGATTTAGAAGAAGACTCAGATGATGAAAATAAATTAGTGTCTTTCCTGAGACTAGTGAGAAGATCTAAAATTGACAGGCAGAACATAATTGGTGATCATACAGCACCAGTGCAGACAAGGATGATAAAGTCTCTACAGTAAACATTATACTTATCATAGGTGGAGCCTAAATGCTTTGATTAAGCTGTTGGAGATGAAAATTGGGTTTAGGTAATGAATGAAGAGCTTGACCAAGTTGAGAAGAATCAAACATGATAAATTGTTTTGAGACCAGAAAAAAAGAATTTCATTGGAAAAAAATGGGTATTTCACAACAAAATGAATTAATATGGTTTTGTTATTCGAAACAAATCACAACTGGTGTGCAAATGGTACTCCCAAATAGAGGGTATTGATATTGATGAGGCATTTTCACCTGTTGCAAAGCTATAGACAATAAGATTATTCTTGTCCATAATAGATAAAAGAAAGTTTATGGTTTTATAGATGAATGTGAGGTCATCATTTCATAATGGAGTTCTAGAAGAAGAAGTTTACACTGAGAATCCTATTGGTTTTATCATTCATGAAGATGAGAACAGAGTCTGTTGGATAAATAAGGCTTTATATGGTTGGAAGATAGCACTAAGAGAATAGTATTCAAGGATTGATCAGTTTCTAAAGAAGATCGGTTTTTAGCGTGGTGGAGTTGATTACAATTTTTATTTCAAAAATGAAAATATTAAAAGGATGATAGTGTTGGTTTATATTGATGACATAATCTTTGGTGGATCAGATGAAGCAAAATGCAGACATTTTTCTAAATACATGAAAAGAGAGTTTTAAATGTCAATGACTGGTGAGCTGAAATTTTTTCTTGGCTTACAAGTGACACAAGGAAGGAATGACACTTTTATTTATCAATCTAAATATTCCAAGGAGGTTTTGATAAGGTTTGGAATGGAAAATTCCAAGGAGATGAAGACTCTAGTTGCTACCTTGATAAAACTATCCAAAGATGATGTTGGAAATGTAGTTAAAATCACAAAATATAGGCAAATCACTATTAGTTTTCTATAATTGACCACGAAAAGGCCGTACATTATATTCACCACATGCCAAGAAAAAATATATCAAAGAAATCCCAAGGAAATCCACATGTTTACAGTAAAAATGATACTTATGTATATCAATGGAAATGTGGATTTTGGTTTGATGTATAATGACAAATCTCAACCAAAGCTATTGGGATATACAAATACAGATTGGGCCGATTTAGCGGTTGAAAAGAAATCAACATTATTAGGTGCTTTCTATCTTCGTGGATTGTGTATTTCTTGGTTGAGAAGGAAATGAGATTTCATTTCATTGAGCACTGTAGAAGAGGAATATATTATGGCTACTCAAGATTGCACACAACTATTGTGGATGAAGTAGCAGCTTGAGGATATGGGAATTGAAGTGAAATCTCCGATCAGAATCCATTGTTGATAATTCAAGTCCTATAAATCTTAGCAAAAATTCAGTCCATCCATCAAGGAAAAATCACATTACAATCAAATATCATTTTATCATGGAGAAGGTGGATCAAGGGATTGTGAAGTTGAAGTATATGCCTATAGAACAACAAGTTGTAGATATTATTATGAAGGCCATACCCAAAGAAGTATTTAAAAGGAATCAACTGGATTTAGGAGTCCATTCAACTTACCGCTCTTGAAAAAATGTGGATGTGGGACCCCCTGTCCCTGAGGTATGGTGTTATTTTTTTTAATATACTAATATGTGTTATTTACCTTCTTGCAGACATTGTTTAAGTGCTCTTCAGGTTCATTGACAAAGGGGCAGAAAGTGTGGCTCTTTAGGGGAAAGACACAGGGAGAAGCTGTTAAGAGGAGCATCGAGATAGGGGGATTTGAATCTGAGTTGAAGCTGTTTGTTTGGAGGAGCTATAATATAGGGAGAGCATTAAATATGACAATAAGTTATTGATCAAATATAAGATATCACAATATATGAGGTTTGGGATGAAATCAGTTTATTGGTATCAATATGGTATCAACATTTTTTGATTAGAAAATAAGTGATTCATTGATAAACTTTGAATTATACTGTTGTTTCCCACACTGAGAATGGCTCATGTGTTATTAGTGTATGGGTTGATTAAGTCCATGATCACTATTTTAATCACATGAAGTGAATGGTGGTTGATGATGGAAGGAGCTTTATTGAGATATCAAAATGCATAAATTTGTTATGAGAAGAGTTTTCAACAAACCTAAAGGGGGAGATTTTTGTGAAAAATACCTCAAGGTGTTCCCTCGGTATGTTTTGGGTGTGATTGTGTTTTTTGACAAGGCCAGATGATTGTGAATGAGAATGGTTGGGGTTTTTCGAAGATTGTTTTCTAAGGTGGCATTGTTTCTCAGTGTTTTCCAAATTTTAGAGCCTCAAAATTGGGAATTTTTATTAAGAATAGTGAATGAAATTGGTAAAGGAAGAGAAATGTGGAGCTCAGTACATGGATCGTGTACCGTGTCTGGGAAGGGTATGTGGATGTGTACCAGGAAGTGAGAATGGTATATGGGAGCGGTACACAAAATCAAAAATGTTTCGAGGTGAAAGGTGATGTGGTATGAGGATGGCTTCTCATCAGTGGTGGGGATTGACTACGTAAGATAAAAGGAAGTATGCAGACTGCGTATAAAAAATAGTGTGCTAGAAGGATTTCAGTTTGCAAATGTAGGAGGATCAGTATGTGGTGGATCGAAGATTTGGTAAATTGTGGATTAGCAGATATTGTGGATATATTTGCCTATATAAGATTTGTTAATCCCATCAATTAGAGGTGAGACCAAATATCATCATAGAACATATTTTTCTTCAGGATTTCATAAAATTTCAAAGTAAGTTTGCAAGGGATAATTCCATGAAAGCTGAAGTGGTTAGTGTAGAATTAATTCCACCAAATGTTTTTTCAGATAATTTTAATTCACATAGGAAATGATACGCGGAGGAAGAAGGCATGGTATACAAGCAGTTTGAAAAGGCATCCCATGAACAGACAATAGTTCATGGATAAAGGGTGATTCACAGAAGTGGTTCATGGAATCATTATGTATAGGCGGTATGTGATAGTGAAGGCGGAGGCAGTCAGGGAACAAAAGGAGGTTCGCAGAAGCAGAAGCGGTATTGGAAGATGTGTTCCCCATACTAAACCTGGTACTCAGTACACAGGAGAAGAAGGTGGTTCATGATTTACACCAGGAGGTTTGCAAAAGACTCAAATCTATTTGTGAAAGTATTTTCTGGTATCTTGCAATACTCGAGAAGGTGGAATTCATCTACAGGTGAAAAAAGGAACATCAATAGAGAATCTACCTATAGTTGAGGATGCAAAAATTGTTAGGTCCACTAGGCCAGATACCCTGAGAGTGGGGGTGAATTAGGGTGTGACAAATTAAAATGACTGCCCATTTTGATCTTGTTTTGTTGTTAGAAAAAACCCAATTCTCTCTCCTTCCTGTTGTAGAGTATGAATAAACCTTAAAGCATGCACAGGAAACAACAATTTTACTTGGTTCACCCTCACTGGGCTACGTCCCTGGAGCATACACCGGTAGTGTGCCGATGTACCAATTCAACTATAAGCACACTGCTGATTACAAGTTCAGAGCAGACTTACTGTCCCTCCTAGTTTATAACCACTCAAAATTTGAGAACTCACTGCTCTCTCAACTGAAGTGAGCTCACTTATTTTTCAGAAGATTCACTCACAATTTATAGACCCGTAGATATCTTCATTATCTCTAATGAATTTTGCATCCTTAACTGTTGACAGATGCTCTATTGATTCTCAACTTTCACCCATAGATGAATCTTACTTTTCACCGGGTGTACTGAGAAACCCCAATTTTTACACGCAGCCCTTATTGCACATTCTGCGTGATTCCAATGACTTGCATGAAATCCTCTTTTCGCGCAACACCCCTTTTACACGCAACCACTTCTTTTACATGCAACCACTTCTTTTACACACAGCCACTTCTTTTATGTATAGCCTCTACACTGCCTTGCACGTAATTTTCTTCTTTTTTATGCAATCCACTTTTCTTGCAACAGTATTCTTTTCCGCACACCCACTACTTTTCGTGCAACCTCTTCTTTTCTCAAAACAGTCTTTTACACGCAAACTTATTATTTTCACACACCATTCTTATGCACTCCAATTTCGCATGCTGGATCTCAGATACTCTCTAAATCTTGAGCTCTACCGAATAAGAGGGGTCACTTTAAATTTATAGGCAAAATCAACCCCCACGTGAAAAACCCTTCTTCCACGCGTAATCCTCTTTGAACGTGAAAAACACATCTTCCGTGCAACATCATTTTTCATGCACTACTTCAATATTTTGTGCACCTCATGCCTTAGCCAATTTTTGAGATTCTGATCGCGAAACCCCTCTTGTGCAAAAAACACTAATTCTCTATTTGTTGCACCCTTTAATATTTCGTGAACCATTTTTTTTTTGAACACCACATAAATATTTGATGCACCATTTTATTTTTCATGCACCGCAAAAATACTTCATGAACCACTTTCCTTTTTTGCGTACCACGCTGATATTTTGCGCAACACATAATTTTTCGCGCACCACGCTGATATTTCACGCAACACATTATTTTTCACGCACCACTCAAATTTTGTATGCATCTACCTTTTCCAAAAATTAAACTCTCAATTTTCCAATTTTCAGGCCCAAAAATTTGTAAAACACTGGAAAACAGTGCCACCTTGTATCTGCTCTTTTTGTACCAGCTTCAGATCATCTATTCCATTATCGAGGTTCTTTAATCAAACATGAATAGACAACACCATCCCTTGAACCCAAAAAATCACAATGTAAACCCCTCTGTCATCAAATTATATATCGTGGTCTGATTTTTGAACAAACACAACATGGAGGACCTCTTTTTCAACATACACAATCACCTCAAAAATGCTTCAATGATTCCTTGATGGATTTTTTCCTAATAGGAATTCATGAAAATGAAGGGACCTACATGTCTATAAACTGTTTCTGACCTACAAGTTGATAAAATATGTTTGTATTCCTTTCTAAGAGGAGTGAGCACAAGAATATGAAGGTGGTGACCCTTTCCACCGGCAGTGTTCTAGAGAAAGAGGCATTGGGAGTGACCCTTGCCAATGTAGTGAGCAGACCCCAAATCATGTAATGGTTGTGGGCCTTGGCATAGAAGATCTACCCAAACATTGTACTCATTATTGGAAGTGAGCCTTAGTGAATTTGTTACATCAGTATATCGATGTTTTATACTCCTTAGATGTATCCCAGTGAGGGTGAACCAAGTAAAAATCACTGTGTTCTGTGCATGATTTCATAGTTGTTCATATATTGCTACGGGAGGAAAAGACAATTGAGTTTTGTTTAACAACGAAACAAGATCCTAAGGGGAAAAGTTTTAATCTTTCATACCCTGATTCACCCCCCCCCCCCCTATTAGGGTATTTTACATAGTGAACCAAACATGATTCAAGGAATTATAAATGAAATAAGGTATTTTTGTCTCACTTTTTACTATTGTAAGACATATGCCATATTCACCACTTATTTATTTTATGTGGTGTATATACTAGACATTAATGTATTTTATGATTCTTATCCTTTAAATTGCAGGGATTTACTTATGTATTTTAGGGTATATATTTCATGATGTCTACGATTCAAAAGATACAAAATCACTAAGAGAATTTTGTCTCAATTTTATTTCTTTGGTACATATGATATATCATGCACCTATCTTATTTTATGATGTGTATATATATACCCTTTTACATTTAATATCGTGAATTTAATTATTCAAGTGATATTTTAAGTTTAATTTAATTTTATTCTTTCATGGGGCTTATTAATGCATAACTATCATAGGGCGTGGAAAATGAAAATTTATTTTCCTAATATAACACAGATGTTGACCAGGGTTGTCTTAATTAAGGAGAATTATAGTCAATAAAGAATAAATTATAATTCACTTAATCAAAAAAAATTATTATTTTATGAATTAATTAAATTGTTGGGTTTTAGAAATTGTGAAATTAAAATAATATAATGTAGAGTGAGACCCTAAATGCAGATGCAGACAGAATACAAGTCAGGAAATAAATGTCTTGGTCCTAGTGTTTGGTTATACAGGTTCCTTCATTATTTAATTCAATTTTAAAATAAATTACTGTTCATATATGTATTTCTATTCCCTACCACTTTAGCATACCAAATTTCACCTCCTATAGATTTCATGTTGTGGTGGACATTCATTAAACCCGTACACTTCCCTCTCATTCACTATAAATGGAATTAAATTATTTAATGAATTTAAAGTGTAATAATTAATAATTCCATGAATAATACCCTAGGTTCAAGCCTTAGGTTAGTCACTTTCCATTGTGAAGTGAATAGAGATCATGGTGGAAAGAGAGAAGAGAGAGAGAGAGAGAGAGTGTGGTTAGGTTAGAAGAGAAAGAGGGGTGGAAGGGAGAGCGAAAAAATTGAACAAAAAATATGAATTAATAAAATTACATTGATAAATAAAATAAAATAAAAAGAAAAGAAAAGAAAAAAACTTAAGCAGTTGTATCCCTACAGCACAGAACAACGGTGATCCTATAGAACTGCTTCATTATTCTCTAGATTAAGATATTATTTATAGGACTTCAAAATGATTGGGTGCCATCAATGGTATCATTAATGAGTCAAAAAGTCAACCTAGGGGGTCCCAAGGTATTAAAAGTGGTCTTCTCTATTAATTCTATCAAATTGGGTTGTTTTTCGGTCTGTCCTGACATTTTCACATCAAGTAAGTTTTACACGACTTGTAAAGTATAGGGGTTGAACATCACCCAGCTTGTTTTATAGATAGAAACTTTTTCTAGGTAATTTGAGGATGTGTTATGGTTTGACTATATTTGTAATTCCATTGAATATATAGGTTTTTCCTATATCTCTTATTTTTATTCATGTATTTCCTTCATGCTTCGTATTTCTTCAAGTTACACATCATGAAAGACATAGAAAACATGTAAAGTTGTTTTGTAAAATATTTTTCCCATTAATATCATGATTATTGACTTTTAAGACTTCTTCTTGGTACATGAATTTCCACTTATCTTTAGATATGACCTATTTCGTATTCTACCTTCAATATTCTGGCGTCGCATAATGTCGCTTCGCATCACGACATGAAGTGTCTTTAGCATGCTAAAATCAACACTTTTTTCCCTATTTTTATACATTTCATATATTCTATAATAAAACTATTAAAAAATTAAATACCAGTATAATTTGTTTATTAAATTATAAAAACATTGTGTTTTAAATAAAAAATATATGAAAAATATGACTCTGAAAATTATGATTCAATGTTACCAAAGTGGTAACATTTTTATTGTAAAATCTAATTGTTTATCAAGATTGTTTATTTTTTATGTTTATAAGGATGAAATATTATGATCCATATCTCAAGAAACTCATTACTTTTCTTATCATTTGGTTATTTCATGAGAATACATGTGTTCCCTTCATTTTCCTATCTTTATGTACTTAAGAGTTAAAAAATAATATATAAAAAAATCATATGTTTGGTTGTAAAACCTTTTTATTCCAAAACCATGTTTTATAAAAAAATACAGAATCTTTTTAACATTTTTTTAGAATAATTTATTAAATACATTTTTACCCATGTTTTATTTTTTTAAAAAATGTTTTAAAATAAACCGTCAAGTTGTTTTCAAAAATAATCCATGTTTGGATTTTACAAAAAATGTGAAAGGAATATCTGTGTATAGAATGAATGGAATTTTCCTCTATCATGACCATTATTTTATTTGAATCTTCCTTTATAAATTTTCATGGTAATTTTTAATGAAAATTATTTTCAAAATGTTTTATGTTTTAAAAAGTGTTTTTCAAAGTGGAATGACTATCATTCTCAAGAAACATTCCAAGTGATTTTTATTTCAAAATCATTCACCATTTAAGATGACATCATTTAATGTCACTTATGGTTTACTAAGGATATCATCCAATAATATAATTATTATTATTTATATTAATGGTTAATGTTTATGATTTTAAGATTTTTATAAACCCCATATATTTTCCATGAGTTATTATTTGATAAAAAAATTATAAAACCCATTTATTTTATAGGGTTCTAATATTATGAATATTATATGATCTTATAGAACACAAATTTATGGATTATGTGATCGGTGGGACCTATATATCCCTTCAATTCATTGCGTAATTATTAATGTTATATGAGGTCAAAGGGTAATGGGGGGTTATCCCAACCCCAAAATAGGGTACATGAGAGGTTACCCAAAGCCCAAAATAGGGTACATGACAGGTCATCCCAATCCCAAAGATGGTACATGGGTGTTTATCCTAAGCCTAACAAGTTGTCATTTTTTTATTGGGTATCCTTGACATTTGATTTTATATTCTTATGTGTATGCCAGAATTTTATTTCTTATGCTAATATTATGATCTCAGGGCTCATGTTCTTTAATTCCTTTGTGATTCATATCTTATGAACTACAAATATTTATTTCATGACTCAATATTATGATCTTTTATATCTAGGTTATGGTTTTCAAATGTTATTCTCATGTTATCATACCTTATTTTCATTCTATGATAATGTATCTCCCTTTTTACCCTTACTAACCATATGAGCTCACCCTTTCTTATGTTTCCTTTCCCCAGATTATGAAGAAATTTTTTTAAGTATGAGTAATAAAGGGGAAGACATTTATGGGATATATTTGAGATATTTCATTAATTAATAAGATTACATTAGAAGTTTCACTAAACAATTTTGGACCTCAGGTGTTAGATTGTTTAATGTAATGAACATTCATCTAAAAATATCTAATATTCTGGTATGATAAGCTAGGGTCCCTATAGTTTGTATTAGAGGGAAGGTTTATTTAACCTTTGGAAACTAGGATAAGAAAACTTTATTGAGATCCCTAGGTATATTTAGAAGGATATTTCTTGGGATGTCTCTCAAGATAAGTCTAATGATGAGTCAGTGAATAAGAAAATGTATTGGGATTTTGATAAAGGATAGAGCGAGTGGTTTCTAAGAAATTATATCCCTATCAGGAAACCACAAGTGGATGTGGCTCTAGAACATAGGTTCCTTGGGGTAATAACTCTAAAAAGGGTGAATTTATTTATACTTGAACATTACCTAGTGCACGACAATATGGTTTTCTATGCACCTAGTTTGATACTCCTAGGGTATATACTTTGAAAATTCAAAAACTCTTTACGTAAGAACCATCATGAAGGATTGAAATAGATGATGATTATGAATGAATTAGGATAAACCTAATGTGTAATAGATTAAAAATAAAGTTTCAATATTTAGATATCTTATAAGTGATTTTAATAATTATCTTTTTCCATTATGATTAGTATTTCTCGCACTATGATCTTTGGTTTTATTCAATGGAGGGAACTAGAAAGAATTGGGTTAACATTTAATGTGACAAAACAATTGTTGATGTGAATCAAAATGGGATGATGACTAAAGTAAAGGATGTATTTTTTCATTATTCCTAATCAATTATCATGATATATGATTTACAATTTCCACCTCAACCAACTATTAGACTCACCAAAGAAGATAAGAATAGAGTTCGCTAAAAGTTTGGGTAATGAAAACCATGAAGTAAAGAAGATTTAGTTTATTATATGTTGAGAATTTGGGAATTAGAACCCATGGTAATGTCTCATAGGTATAAGAATATTTTCTGGGTGTGGAAAAAAACACAAATCAAGTAATTTAAAAAGAAAAAAAAAATTAACAAAATTGATGAGAATAATATTATCCCTAAGATATCATTGACTATTAAATATTTTAAATATGGAAAGTACGGACATCATGAAACCCAATTTCCTAAGGGGAAAGATTGTTAAGATAATTTTTCAAGGTTTTAAGAGTAATGGTTTTTCTATTTATGGTGAAGAGACTAAGAATGACATATTAAAGGAAGGAGGTATTAAGGAGTAAGATGATGAAGCCTGTTTAATGGTTTAATAATAAAGTAGAATGATTAAAATGTTAATGTAATTGAATTCAATAATTATGAAATATATAAGGACTACTTAGTATAATTTTTTCATTAGGGATTTAAAAAAATATGTTCAGTGATACTGATGATCTAGAAAATTGATTTAATGGAAAGGTTATATTTATGGAAAACACATGATTAAGGGAAATATGACCCTTAATATGTTCCTGATGTTGGGATAAATATATTTTCAATATGAATAATTTAAATTGGATAGTATTTATAAACATGGAATTGATTAATGATTCGTGTAAAGTGGTTTATTCTATCATTTATGGAGTTGAAATTATTTTTGGATTTAAGGAATATATCCAATAATTTGTATTTTTTTATCATTTATGGAGTTTAAAGTATTTTTTTATTTAAGGAATATATCCAATAGTCTATATTTTATTTAAGGAATAAAGAAACATCTATGTTTTCATTAAGTTTTTAAGGTAATTCCAATTATTACCACGATCCAATAAAATATATGACTATGGTATTCACATATTTGGTTTGTGATAATCAAGTGGAACTTTATGATAATTTAGGGATTAATGTTAAGTTTATTTTGAGAAATTTAGTTACATTGTTTATAAATTTTAAATTTTGGATGGGTTATAAGCTTAACCATTTATAGAATGGTTTAAGTTGATCTTTGGATGATTCATTAAATAATAATGTATAACTTCAACATATGAAGATTTGTACATATTAGATAACATGTGATAACCATTTTGATAACTAAATATATAAGGAATAAATTATCATTATATTTATGGATCATAGGATCCATCAATTATTAATACGTAATAAATTGACCTTAATTTCTTAGAGTAAGATATGAAGTATAAATTGATCAATTCAGAACTGATGGGTGAGATTGTTCTTATGAAATAAAATAAAATCAAGTAAGTATATCTTCTCATGATAATTATTCAAATTTAGGAAAAAGATATTGAAATAAAAAAATTCCCTATTATCATCATTTTTTATTATATCAATGACATTTTTGGTTTATGGTTTTGTGTTCTTTAACCTTCTCTAGATCACCCACTTTATTATGATCAATGATATCTACCACTTTCTATAATTATTTATGATTTTCTTCTATGTACAAATATCCACTTCCCACCTATGTTATCCTATGTAGAGACCTAGTTATGAGTAACTTTAGGTAAACTTTATGTTTCCAACTTTCACTTGTTAAGGGAAGTTTTATTATTCATTTATATGACTTGGGTTTCTATGAAGAAATTTTAAAATGTTAAACTACTGATGACCGGGATAAATTTTGAGGTAAAAATTCATTTTAAGGGTGGTAGAATGTAACATCCTTAGATTTTATGAATTTTTTTCTCAAATTAATTTAAATTTTTATATAGATTTTGTAATATTAAACACCAACACTATCTTGTGTTACACGCAACTACAATTTTCTTTGATAGCATGCAAGACATGCAGCACCGAGCTTCATCGTACTATGAAATAATATTATTGTAAATATGACCATTATATAATAGTTGTTAAATAGACAGGTATAAAAAGTATAAACTACCTCATAAAATATTCAAATAAATTTACTACTCAATATAAATTCATTTATATTTTCTTAGAAAATAATCAATCAACTTTTAGTAAAGTAATTATATTCACAAAAAATATGTATCTGTTAAAAATGATTTTTTTGATTTCTATGAGAAAATATTATAATAAATTTATAGATATTTTAGAATATTTATTTGATAAAAGTATATATTTTTTTGAAATCATCATATCAAAATTAACTAATGATAAAATATTGGAATTTTTTGAAAAATATTACTTTTTCAGTGAATAGTGAAAAATACTGATTATTTTTAAAACTATCATTTATTTTCAATAAATTAAGTAATTTAAATTCAAAATTATGATTTAAAGTAAAATAAGTATTATTTAGTTATATTTAATCCAATTAATTACTTTTTTATCAACTTTATATTGGATTTTAGTATAAGTTTATTTTTGACATTAAAAAGGGTATTTTTTTGAAAACTTCTTTTCAGTGCATAATGTTTCTCCATTTTAATTAATTAAAATAATACCTAATAAGGAATATTTAAAATATAATTTATGGATTATAAATAAATAAATTTTTACTAATATTCATACATTTATTATAATTATTGGTCACGCTGTCGTTGAGTGCGTGCAAATTTAAAATTTTTAAACCCTACAAACTACTAGTACTGTGGTAAGAAGGGCGTCGAACCACAGAGAAGGACTTATGTTGTGATAGATCAAATTTAAACTATAACAACAAAAATATAAAATAGAACTCTAAAAAACTATACATGCACAGTGAAACAAACACTAATAGTGGGTGTGAAAATGAAGGTGATATGGTAAAATATGTGGCTTGAACAGAGAGCAAACAGTAATGATGATTTTAGGGTCCTCAGGTTGCTTTGAACTAATTAAAAAGATATTATCCACTTCTTCTTGGTTTAATTCAATTAATCAGTGCATAAAAAATGGTGTTAATCCACTGATTTGTCACTTCAGTGGATTAACACAACTCGATTAACTTCCTTGAGTCTCGATCTTTCAATCTTCACCCTTGGATAAACCTGCTCAAATTGGAGAAAAGATGCATTGAACTTTTCCAATTATCAGTACTTAGGTCAATGATCCATGGTGAAATGATTCATTACCACACTCTCCGGTCATCAGGTAATGTAAAAAGATACTCAGAATAAACAGAAGAGAAAACCGAGCAATAGAATCGCACTGAGCAATCAAACCAATAAAACATGATGGATAATGGATCATCAGTTATATACATCCTGATTCCCCTAATTTATTTAACTAAACATTAAAATAGTAAAACAGAAATAAATAAATAATTAATTCAGAAACATCCCCCGCGAGATTCCTCCTCTCTCTAGAAACTGCTTCGATTCTGATCCCCTACTCAATGTATGTCTGCCTCTGTTTCGATGATGAGATGGATCGAGGGTTGATCGTGATGCCCAGATGGATCGAGGTATCTCTGAATAGAGTAGTGGATGCTTGCCTCCCTGATCTCCAGTTCTGGAATGCTCTTGCCCTCCACCCGTTCTTGTTCCATCCCCTGGCCATTGCTTCCTTGAGAGGAGTTTCTTGCCCTTTTATTTAGAGATGAAAAACAGAAAACTAAACTAACAGGCAGAAGATCCATGTGGTGCGCTTTCATGTGCATGTCACCAGCTTTTAAGTGAACTCCAAGTGAGTTCAAACAACCCCCTACAACAAACTCTCCAATCTTCTCGCGCATTTCCCACGAACTATTTCTTTTATCCTGCTTCTGCCAGTAACTCCCCCTGCACAAAGAAACGCACGTGAGTAAAATAAAATGAAACTATTATATATATATATATACTATATATTAATATTATTACTTAGATAAAAATACTTATTAATATATATATATAATACTTAATATTATTATTACTATTATATGTAAATATAATTATTATATTTATTCAATAATATATATTATTATGACATTTTAATATTATATATAAGCTTTTATACTTTTATTAATAGACCTATTATTATTATAATATGGTATATGATATGTAACACATAATATATATATATATATAATACTATATTTTATAATAAAATAAAATAAAAAATAAAAATGAAAAATGGAGAAGGGGGAGGGGTCTTCACGGCGCGAGGCAGTGCCGGCGATGCGACATAGAGGTGGAATGCAGGAGAAGGTTGGCGTTGTACACAGCGGTGAGGTGAGTTAGGGTTCGGCAACTGGTTCACGGTGTCGATTCAGAGGGAGTGTGGTGTAACTTCAGGTTGAATTGCTGAGAGTTGCAGGATTTGGGAAAGAGTTATGATTTTGATTCCTGATTTTGATTTATTCTCTTGATATGTTCTTCAAATTATGTGATTTGATGGATTTTTTTTGTTTCCTGCTTTGAATTTGTTGCTCTACGTGGATGAGGAGGCTATAGAGGAGTAGTGTGGGTGACGGTGTGTGGAGGCGGGGGGAGGAATTATAGTGAGACAGTTGGTGAAGTGGTGAGACTGTGGTGTCGGTTATGTGGGGGAATATAGGGAAGAAGCGGGAGGGGTCCCTGAAAGGAGGCACCGTGAGTGTCACGGTGAGAAAGTAAATGGGGGTACTGTGGCACCATGAGTGTTTTTCACGGTCTCACCGTGACCGTGAGTGTAGAATAGTAAGGGTGGAATGGTGTGACAAGTTGGAGGTAACACAGTGGCACCGTGATCGTGAAGAAACTGCAGCACACGGCAACACCTGCAAAACAAACAACAAATTAAATAAATAAATGATTTAATCAAATGAAAATTAGATTAATCAATTAATAAATTAAATTGAATAGAATGTAATTAAAAAATAAATAAATAATTCAAAGTTAAATAATAAAATTAATTTTACTTTATTTAAAAGAATTAATTTATTTAGGTTAACAATTATAAACAAATTAATTAAAGAACTAATAAATTACATTAATGAATCAGAAAAATTAATTGAATAAAATTAAATTGTTAAACTAATTAACTTATTAAAAGACTAAAAACCAAAAAGAATTATTTATTTACAATTTAAAAAAGAAATCATTAATTAATTTAATAAATGAATTAATAAACTAACTAGAATGAAAAATTATAAAAATAAAAGAATAAATAAATAAAAGTCTAATTCGCAAGACTAAGTTAATTTAAGAATTATTTAAAATGACACTAATGCACATTAAAACACATGTTTTAAACTAAAAACTGATTATTCTACACAAAAAGTACAAAAACACAACAATTATCAATTATTTAATAAAAAACAACATTTTAATATAAAAAAGTCAATAGAAAATACAAAAAGGATGTGGAAAAGAGTGTTAAACCACTGCCACATCAAACTCCCCCACACTTAAAGCTTTGTTTGTCCTTAAAAAAATGCATGTATTTGACTTTAAAATAGAAATATGATTTGTGAGTTTAAGTTCAAAAGGTTCATGATTAAACTTTAATATCAAGAGGAGCAGGACCAAGCAATGGGTCGGGCTTTTCAAAGGTGTTCAAAAATGATGTCCTTCTTAGCTTTAAAAGCCCACTGGAAGTCAAGAGCATTACAAATTCGTAAATTGTCAAGTATGTCATGCCTTCTATGTGTATTCATTAACTATCCTACTTCACCGTCCCATTAAAGTGCTAATTCAAGGAGTGTTGATAGGTTAGATAAAGTGTAACTCAAAACTTAACCAAGGGCACCTTCCATTATCACCTTCCTCCAAGTTCCAGAAATTAAAGTCCATTAATTTTTTCACTTTATTGATTCAACTAAAATGAATATTAACCAAGCCAATTGCTCCCTTCTTCATCTGGGTTCAAAATTCCCCTCACCTTAATGAGTTCATTGTTGACAAGGGGACTTTATTTTAATTTTACCCAGCCATATTCCATGTGTAGAACACTATGCATAGCACTTATTAATATTGAAATTAGATTTATTTATTCACAGAAACGCACCCATTTCACCTTGTCTTAGATACTCACTGTGGGATCCCATTTGGACATTTTACTCCAGTTACAAAAGACTTAATTAATAATCATTAAAGTTGACTTCCTAAAGTTATTGACATTATTTAATCAAAAGGTGTCAGTCCCCTGGGTTCTAGTGAGAACTTCTAGTTACTAAAAGTCATGATCATCATACCAAAAAACCTATCTTATCACACTACCATCCTCAGCTCTTAAACAGATAGATCCATAGAGATAATGAACATTTTCACTCAGCAATCATTCAAGCTTAACAGTTTCTGACTAATTGTTTCTCTCAACATCCCGTAAGCAGTTATTCGCTAAACAAGGCATAATTGAAGTACCAGTAAACCTCCAATGACCATCATGTAATGAAAGAATTTGAAACATTTTCAAGGACTTTTGAACCATTTTTTTTAAAAAAATGAAAACATTTGACCATTTTTTGAAACAACCACAAACTCAAGTTCAAGAAGGGGAAATTCAACATGACACTAGAATAACCCCTCTCCCCCACACTTAAAACCCAACATTGTCCCCAATGTTGAATCTCAAGGTGGGAGATAGTTTAAGTACAAAACAGATAGACATTTCAGTTGAAAAAGGATATGGAGAGGTAGCAATGAGGTTTAACATTTTTTTTCCAGACAAAAAAGTGAAATAAAATAAAAACGAAAACAAAAGAGCCCAACTCCACCAACCATCACGAGCAACCAAGTGTAGTTCTATTCCTAAACTATTCACAGTTTAATCATTGTGAGCAGACAAAAGATTATATAAATTTACTTAAAATAGTATAATGATTAACAGTGACGTGCAGTAGTAGCATAATGAAATTGTAAGCAGTGGGAGCAAGCATGTTTCACAAATCAGCTCAAAATACATTTTCAACTCTCTAGATACTAGAGCTAAACACCCATGCAGGAAATACAGTTCACAAGTTTCAAAAACCAGCAGAAACTCCCCCACACTTAATTAACAAGTAGCATGAAATGAAAATGTGAAGAGTAAAACATTGAAACATAAAACAATACTCCCCTGAATGTGCAGTTTCTTATATTTACAAATGTCTCCCTTTGATTTCCATTTGTATGAACTCTGGATGCTCCAGTTTTTCACCTACATGATGAAACAATTTAACATTAATGTTCAAGTATTTAAAACTTCTATAAAATTCAACCTAGAACATGAGTTAGGGAGTTTATCCATTAATCCAGTGAGTTGATGACAACCTCCTTCCACCATGAATGTTCCAAATGTGGCTACCACTAAAACATGATTCTCTTAGAAAATCAGGACCACCAGAACACTTGAATCATATAATAAGGAAATGAAGACATTATTGTTCACCAAACAGAGAAACAAACAACTGATCAAGGATAATTTATTCAAACTAAAAAAATTAAAGCAGAAAACAAGGTAAAACATGTGTTGCCTTCCATACAACGCTAGGTTTAAAGTCTTTATCCATACCTTATTCCCCTAAATATTTGTAACCATGATCATTTATTGGGAAATAGTCGTCAATGGTGTAAACCTCACAATTGTCTAAGGAATCAAGAGAAGGAATACCCAAGAAATTTTCATCTTTAGCACCAATCAGAATTCTCCAAATTTTATCCAGATCACTAAGAGGATTCATGTTTCCAAGCTCAACTGTGTCTCTAAAAATCAGTTCATTAGCACTTAAAAAGTTCAACATTTGCCCATGAAAATTATCGATCAAATCAAGAATATTTCCAGAGCTTCCACCACATTTAGTGTTTTTCTCAAACCCAAAAACAGAAGAGGACACATTGACAAAACCGTCAGCAAGTCCCAAAATAGCTCGCAACTCTGACAGCTCAAAAATATCCCATAATAATTTATCAAATTTAGCTTCCAAAAGGTTTTTCTCAATGTCTACAAAGGACTCAAATGATGTGAATCTTTCAAGTTCAGGTTTGAAATCATTACTCACAACATCAAACTGAGAAGGTAAGAAGATATTAATGAAATGCACTTGTTCATAATGGAAATCATCAATGTTTTTAGCAGCACTCAACCCAGAACTTTCTCCATCTTTCGGAACTCTTATATAGTCAACTTCACAAGAAAAACTTTCAAAAATAGGTTGAGACAGTTCAGGAAAAATGTGTGATTCACTCTCCAGAATGTGTTCCAATGAGAGTATTTTCTCATCAACAGGAGGGTGTGGGGAAGTAGCAACCAGGGAAAAACTTTCAGTGGGTTGGGGAATTAGTATCTCTGTGATCTCAAGTGGGAATGACCCATATTCAGCTCTAACCTCAATTTTTTAACATTGATTCGCAGCCACATCTATCTCATCACAAGTAACCTCATGTCGGGGCCTTTCAAACACCAAAATTTCCTCCACATCATCTACAACTTGGAGGGTGAGTTTACCTTTGGAGACATCAATGATGGCACCACCAGTAGCAAGGAAGGGTCTGCCTAAGATGATTGGAACCTTTTCATCACATTCCATATAAAGGATCAGGAAATTAGTGGGCAATGTGAGTTTTCCTACACTTACTAATAGGTAATCTACTCTTCTATAAGGGTGTGTGAGTGATATATCAGCAAGCTGAAGACAAACAGAAGTTAGTTGGATATCTCTAAGACCTGTCTTTTTAAATAAGGAGAAAGGAATAAGATTGATACTTTCTCCTAAGTCACACAGACAATTCAGTTGCCCACTTCCTCCTATTAGGCATTAAATGTTAAATCCACTATGGTCCTTTAATATGGGAGGAATATTTTTTTAGACAATTTCACTACACTCCGCATTGAGATCAATTTTATCCAACTTCTTCCAATCATTCTTGTTCTTCAGAAACTTTTTTGTGAATGAAACTTATGAAGGGATTTTATCCAAAGCTTCTAAGAAAGGCATGTTGATGGTGAAGCTTCGAATCAGTTTCAAAAATCTTAGGTAATTAGGTTTATCACTTTGCTTCAGTCTTTCAGGGAAGGGAATGGGAGGGGCATAATGTTTTAGAACAGGTAGGTTATTCACCTTCTCCTCTGACCGCACTTTCTACTTTTCTTTCTTAATCAGTTCCCACTTCATTTTCTTTGGTTCCTTAGTTTTCTCAGGTGTGGTTTGCACAATCTATTCAGATTGAAACTCGCTTTCCATATTTACAAAATTGGGATTTTCCATATTTTCAGGTTCAATTTCAGCTTGAACATTGTTTTCCTCTTTCCTAGGTGGTCCCTTAACAAGTTCCTTATGTTTAATCCCTGGCCTGGTTGTTACTACCATCACATTTTCTCTTAGATTGGGGGTTGAAGTGCTAGGCAGCTTGCTCTTTTTCTTATCATCATGATTCTTAGCCATTTGACACATTTGAAGTTCAAAATTTTGAATTTTAGAATATGTGTCCTTCTCAAATGAGCTGATCCCACTCAACGCTTATTCCAACATCCCCTTTAACTCCCCTTTAGAATTAGAAGATTCTGCCTCATATTAATTCTGGAAAATTTGTTTGGGTTGTGGGTGGAAATTTGGGGCAGTGGGTTGCTTTGTGACCCTTTGCTCACTCTATGATTGTTCGGGATGACCTTGATATCTAGATCGGTATGGATTTGAGAGTTGAGCATGGACACCTTGATTCCTAGCCCTATAATAAAAAATTGGACATTCTCGTCACATAAAATAGGGAGATCAAAGTTTGGACAACATCTCTGAGTGTGACCAAACATCCCATAGTGATAGCATTGCTCCCTAACAACCCTATCATCAACAACAGAAGCTTGAGGATTTGAATCACCCCTATGGATGACTCTTTTCCTTGTGCACTTGTGCTGAGATTTATGAGCCAACTTATCAAACAATTGTTTTAGCTCATCAGCGGTGGAATCATAGAAATCACCTCCACAAGATTGGTCAACTAAGTTTTGATTATAGGGGTGTCCATGAGCAGATGGAGAGCTAATTGATGGTTGGGGCTCTGTCTAAGAAGATCTATTAACCTTTCTCATGCTTCGTGAATGAGTTATCCCTCATCCTGGACAAAGCCAGTGATCTTATGCCTAACCTCAATGGTGGTGTTCCTAGGATAGAATTTAGATACAAAGTCATTGTACCCCTCTTCCCAGGTTTCAAATATTTCCTCATCTAAATTTTGAAACCAAGTCCTAGCCCTCCCCTTTATACAGAAAGGAAACAACCTCAACCTCAACTCCTCCTCGCAAGGATCTCATAGAGGCAACTGCTAGACAGAACCATAAAAATATATGATAAACTCTATGGAGTCCTCTGCTGGAAGACCATTAAATGATGGAAGTTGAGAAAGATGATATTGTTTCATCTCATAGCTTCTAGACCTAGGGGAAAATTTGATGCAGGATGGATTGTTTGACATAGCAGGAATTTGAAACTCCATAAGCTTAGGCCTCTCAGGGGAAAGAACTAAGGGTTGTGGCCCATTGACATTTTGATTTCCAGCAATGTTTTCCAAATTCTCAATTTTACGTTTCTTTTGTTTTCTAAGTACAGAACAATGTTTGTTGATTCCTTGAATAGGAGTTTCAAGTTCTGACTTAGAAGATCTAGTGTGCATGCAGTTTCAACAACAATCTTTTCTTGAGAGTTTTTTTTTGTACAGTTTTTAAGTTTGTTATATTTTTTATTTATTTTTTTTGAGTTTTTTAAAACTTGGTCGCACGTGACCACCCCGGAAATGGTGCCAAAATTTGGCTGCGCTGCCGTTGAGTGCGCAAAAATTTAAAATTTATAAACCCTAAAAACTCCTAGTACTGTGGTAAGAAGGGTGTTGAACCATAGAGAAGGGATTATGTTATGCTAGACCAAATTTAAACTAAAACAACAAAAAGATAAAATATAACTCTAAAAAAACTGTACATACACAGTGAAACAAACACTAATAGTGGGTGTGAAAATGAAGGTGATATGGTGAAATATGTGGCTTGAACAGAGAGCAAACAACAATGATGATTTTATGGTCTTCAGGCTGCTTTGAACTGATTAAAAAGATATTCTCTGCTTCTGCTTGGTTTAATTCAATTACACAGTGCATAAAAAATGGTGTTAATCCACTGATTTGTCACTTCAGTAGATCAACACAGCTCGATTAACATCCTTGAGTCTCGATCTTTTGATCTTTACCCTTGGATAAACCTGCTAAGACTGTAGAAATGATGCATTGACCTTTTCCAATTCTCAGTACTTCGGTCAATGATCCACGGTGAAATGATTCATTACCACACCCGTTGATCATCAGGTAATGTAAAAAGATACTCATAATAAACAGAATAGAAAATCGAGTTATGGAACCACACTGAGCAATCAAACCAACAAAACAAGACGGGTATATGGATGATCAGTTCTATACAGCCTGATTCCCCTAATCTATTTAACTACACATTAAAATAGTAAAACATAAAGAAACAGATAATGAATTAAGAAACATCCCCCGTGAGATTGCTCCTCTCTCCAGCAACTGCTTTGATTCTGATCCCCTGCTCAATGTCTGTCTGCCTCTGTTTCGATGATGTGATGGATCGAGGGTTGATCGCAATGCCCAGATGGATCGGGGGATCTCCGGATTGAAGAGTGGATGCTCGCCTCCCTGATCTCCAGTTCTGGAATGCTCTTTCTCTCCCCCGTTCTAGTTCCGGCCCCTGGCCTTTTCTTCCTTGAGAGGAGTTACGTGTCCTCTTATTTAGAGATGAAAAATAGAAAACTAAACTAACAGGAAGCAGATCCATGTGGTGCGATTTCATGTGCACGTCACCAGCTTTTAAGTGAACTCCAAGTGAGTGCAAACAACCCCCTGCAACAAACTCGCGAATCTTCTCGCGCATTTCCCACGAACTATTTCTTTTATCCCACTTCTTCCAGTAACTCCCCCTACACAAAGAAAGGCACGTGAGTAAAATAAAATGAAACTATTATATATAGATATATATATTAATATTATTACTTAGATAAAAATAATTATTAATATATATATAATACTTAATATTATTATTACTATTATATATAAATATAATTATTATATTTATTCAATAACATATATTATTATGACATATTAATATTATATATAAGCTTTTATAATTTTATTAATAGACCTATTATTATTATAATATGGTATATTATATGTAACATATAATATATATATAATATTATATGTTATAATAAAATAAAATAAAAACTAAAAAAGAAAAATAAAAAATGAAGAAGGGGGAGGGGTCTTCGCGGCGTGAGGCAGTGCTGGTGAGGTGGCATGGAGGTGGAATACAGGGGAAGGTCAGCGATGTGCACAGCGGTGAGGTGAGTTAGGGTTTGGCGACTAGTTCGTGGTTTCGGTTTAGAGGAAGTGTGGCGTAACTTTAGGTTGAATTGCTGAGAGTTGCAGGATTTGGGAAAGAGTTCGGATTTTCATTCTGGGTTTTGATTTAGTCTCTTGATATGTTCTTTAAATTATGTGATTTTCCGAATTTGTTTTGTTTGCTGCTTTGAATTTGTTGCTCTGCGTGGATGAGGAGGCTGTAGAGGAGTAGTGTGGGTGACGGTGTGCGGAGGAGGGGGGAGTAATTGCGGTGAGATAGGTGGTGTAGCGGTGATACCGTTGCATCGGTTCTGTGGGGGAAGACAAGGAAGAAGCGGGAGGGGTCCGTGAAAGGAGGCACCGTGAGTGTCATGGTGAGACAGTAAATGGGGGTACTGTGGAACCATGAGTGTTTCTCGCAGTCTCTCCCTGTTCGTGAGTGTGGAACAGTAAGGGTGGAATGGTGCGACGGGTTGGAGGGAACACGGTGGCACCGTGTTTGTGAAGAAACCGCGGCGCACGGTAACACCTGCAAAACAAACAACAAATTAAATAAATAAATGATTTAATCAAATGAAAATTAGATTAATCAATTAATCAATTAAATAAATAGAATGGAATTGAAAAATAAATAAATAATACAAAGTTAAGTAATAAAATTAATTGTACTTTATCTAAAAGAATGAATTTATTTAGGTTAAAAATTATAAAAAAATAATTAAAGAACTAATAAAGTACATTAATGAATAAGAAAAATTAATTGAATAAAATTAAATTTGTAAACTAATTAACTTATTAAAAGACTAAAAACCAAAAAGAATTATTTATTTACAATTTAAAGAATAAATCATTAATTAATTTAATAAATGAATTAATAAACTAACTAGAATGAAAAATTATAAAAATAAAAGAATAAATAAATAAAATTCTAATTCTAAAGACAAAGTTAATTTAAGAATTATTTAAAATGACACTAATGCACATTAAAACACATGTTTTAAACTAAAAACGGATTATTCTACCAAGAAAGTACAAAAACAGAACAATTATCAATTATTTAATAAAAACAACATTTTAATATAAAAAAAAGTCAATAGAAAATACAGAAAGGATGTGGCAAAGAGTGTTAAACCACTGCCACATCAATTATACATAGAGTTAATATAAAATCATCTTGAACTTGAAAAATAAACTTATTGAAAACCCGCTTTTTGTCGTCTCTGTGATTTTTTTAATTTAAATTTTTCCACTTTGAGAAAATTTATTTTAAAAAATAAAATTAATTTTTTAAATAAAAATTTCAAAATTATATTATTTTTAATTTTTTATAATTTTTTTAAAAGATTATTTTTTTGATAAATAGTAAAAAATACTAAATTTTAATTGAAAATTCTATTCTCATTTAAATAATCCGTAAAGATAAATTATATTTTAAATTGATTTTAAAATAAAATTAGTTCAATTATATATCTATTAATATAATTTAGGTCATTATAATAAATTTTAAATATAAATTATATATATAAACTTTGTAAACTTTTGAACATTTTCTCTTTAAAAACACGCTTTCTTATCACGTCTGTGGGATTAATTTTAAATTATAATTTTCCACTTTTATAAATTAAATTTGCAAAAATATATTAACTATTTTTAATAAACATAATTTATAATATCTAATTACTTAAAATTATTTTGTTAACAAAATTAATAGTGAAAATATAAAAAATTAATTTCCATAGTTAAGGAAAAATGGGTTTGTTATGGGTTAAAATAAACAATATAAAGATTTAAATGACATAAAAACTTGTATAAACATATTTTATGGAAATATTTTGACCTTATAATATCTGATTATTGATAATAATCCATTTCAGAGCCTTGTGGCATGAGAAAAATGTAGGTACACCTTTTTCCTTTCAAAGAATTACAAGTGTGCCACTCACCCCACTTATAAAAGACCACCCTACTCCTCTCTTCCTCATACATTAAAACCCTTTTATTTCAGAAAATTCCTACCCTAATAAATTTAAAACTTCCTTCATATCATCCTATAACACTTATTTTGGGTATAAATTCAACCTAGGAAGGCTTTTTGTGAAAACCTAAGGAGTTTACCCAAATAAGAGGTAATGTTATTCAACGAGTATTTTTATATTATTTCTTCCTCCACCTCCTTAAATTATTATGAACACTTTTTTATATAATAAAATCAGTATATTACATATATTTATATTGTTTTAATTTAATTACATGACCTAAAACCATCTCCACTTCCATTAAATGGTTTATAAAATCATCATTCTTGTGTACAACGGACTACCATCTCACGAATCGATGTCATTCAGTTTTTTATTAACACCTATCATGGTTGGGAATGATGATAGATATAAAGTATATATTTTATATTTATAACATAATTATACCTATTTAGTAATTATACCATATATAAAATTTTATTAATTTCTATTAATCAAAGGATATGATAACATCATTCGTGTGTACGATGGACTACTGGATCATGAATCATTGTGATTTGTTTTCACTAACACTTTCTTTATAAGATAATAAAGATAAATTTAATTAATATATATAATATAAATGAAAAAATAATGATATTAATGTCATATTATCATTATTAAAGGATAGTCTATCATTTTATTTCTTACCTTTTCACTCACTAAAAGATGATAATGTTGTTAGTTATGTGTGGACTGCCGCCTTCACGAAGAGATGTGAATCACTTTTCAACCCTACACCATATGGATGATATGTATAAGTATATTTAAATAAATAATATGGTATTTATTATATTATTATAATTATTTAAATCTAATATATTACTTAACTTCTTTTCATAATGATCATTTAAAAATTGAAACATTGATTATGTGTACGTACGACTTTCCATCTCCTTGATCGTAACATATATCATTTATCAAAACCATATTTAATGATTGGTATTAAAAGTACAATTGATGTATAAATATGATAATTATTTCATGATTATTATTCTGGATATGATGGAACCATGATCAAAGTGAGATGACCGAAAATAACAAATCAAAACATATACGAAAAACAAAGCGGTTATTACAAAAAATGAAACATTAACATAGAATTATTAATAAAAATTTAATTAAATTAATTGTTTAAATCATATATAGTATGGTTGGAATGGACCAAAGGCCTTCATTTTTTTATTTTTGATAATCCACCTTTCAAGGGGTGAGGTGGAACCCCTACAAGGCCCGAAGGCTTAGAGAAAATTACATGACTCGTAGGTCTTAGAGGGAATCACTTAGACAAGACAACTTAAAACTGCTCCACCCCAGAATATGTCATGATATCAGCACTCCTTCTTCGCAGGGATGGTCAACCATCTATCCTATGCAAAGCTGCATAGGCCTGGTAAAGATGGAAAATCCATAGCCTCTCATTCTTCCAAATCTGGTTAGCTCTGCTCTAGTGGATGTGCATGTCATGAATCCTCATCTGAAGCCTTGTTCCTTGTAGTCAAACTGGTACATCTGAAATCAAGTGGCTTGAAGGCCTTGGGGTGGCCCAAAGGCCTTAAGGTGGCCCGATGGCCTTGAGAATCAACTGGACCGAAGGCCTTGGGTGGCCCAAAATCCTTGAATGACCCAAGTCCCAAACTAGTGGCCCAAAGGCCCAAATGGATGAATAGTTCTGGATGCTATAGTACCGAACAATACCTTCTACAGTACTACTACAGTACCCGAAAATACACCTCCACCAGGATTTGATCTCGAGTCTCTTGGATGCACTTACTGAGTCCTCACCAACTGGGTTTAGGATCATGTGCTCATATATGGTATGATATATGTATGTTTTTTTCTTTAATAGATATATAATAAACTCATATTTATTATACATGAGGTTCTAGTGAGTATGAAGGAAGCTGAAACTTACGATAATAGATTTCTAGTCTCTCTTTAATTTTTGGGAGACTAATGCCATATTCACCACTCTTTTTTTTTGTGGTGTATATATTAACCCATTTACATGTTTTATAAATAATATTATTCTTTTCATAATATATAATGTCTAATTTTATGTCATTATTTAATAGGGATTATGATTCAATAAATTATCAAAGTAGTAATAGATTTTTATCTCACTTTTTACATTTATGAGACACATTACATATTCACCACTTATTTATTTTATGTGGAATATACACTAAAATTTAATTTATTTTATTATTATTATATTTAAAATTATGGGGATTTAATTATCCATTTTATGATATCTCTTTTATGGGGTTTATGATTCAAAATATACCAAAGCGGTAATGTATTTTCTTTAATTTACCTTCATTGAGACATATGTTATGTTGTGAAACTATATTCTTTTATGAGGTGTATATATATACCCTTTGACATGTAATATCATGAATTTATTTATTCTCATGATATTTTAACTTTCATTTAATGATATTTTTTTATGGGTCTTATGATTCAATGTCACCAAAGCGGTAATGGTTTTAGGGAACAATCTCATCATTTATTGAGATTGTATATGTTTATACTTAGGATACTGAAATATTATGTCCATATAAAAAGAAACACCTAGATTTTCTTATAATCTAGTTATGTCATGAGAATAAAAGTTTTCCCTTCATTTCTTATCTTTATTTACTCAAGAGTTCAACAAGAATGTTTTTAAGAAAAATTATCTTTTCAATTGAAAACCCCTTTTCTTCCAAAACCATATTTTATAAAAATGTTTTCATGAATGTTTTAACATTTTTTTAAAGTGATTTATTAAATAAAAGTTTACCCATGTTTTCTTTTTTATAATTTTTTTAAAAAATAATCTTTATGTAATTTTCAAAAACAATGCCCATTTTTATTTTACCAAAAATGTAAAAGGAATCTTTGTATATGACATGAATATAATTTCCCCTCATCATTACCATTATTTTATTTGAATAATCCTTTATACTTTCTCAAGGTTATTTTCAATTAAAATCATTTTCAAAAAAAATATGTTTTAAATTTTTTTTTCAAAGTGAAAAGTCAATTTTCCCAAAGAAACGTTAAAAGTGATTTTTCTTTCAAAATCATTCTCTATATAAGATGAAATACTTTGATGTTACTTATGTTTTAATGGGGATATGATATAAGGATACCATTATTATTATTTTTCTAAATGTTTTATTTTTATGATGACAAGATATTTATAAAACCCATATCTTTTCCATGGGTTATGCTCTGATGAAATTTTTTATGAAATTGATTTCTTTTCATGGGTTCTAATATGATGAATGTTCTATGATCTTATGAAACAAAATTTTATAGATTATATTATAGGTTAGAAATATAACTCCCAATAATAAATTGGGTAATTAATCATGTTATATGATCTCAAATGGTATAATTATGTTATAAATATAATATCAATACTTTATATCCATCAGCATACCTAACCATGAGAGGTGTTAATAGAAAACTAAATAACATTGGTTTGTGTGATATTTTGGTCCAATTTTACAAAGGTAATAAACTATTAATGTCATTAGACATGTGATTGTGTAATTTAATGAATATTCATCTAAAAAGATTTAATATCCATGTATGAGAAGCCAAAGTCACTATAATTATGCTTAGTGGAATATAAATAATGAAAATATATCTTAAGGGAATGGTTTTTGAAATTTATACTATTAAAAAAGTTAAATATGAAAAACCAAAAACTCTTTGATATTACTAGAGTGATTCTACTAAAGATTCTTATAATTTTAATTATAAAGAAATGAATTGTTTATATTGTTCTTTAGGAGAATGTGATTTCAATAGAATATTTTCTTGTGATTCTAATTTTTAAATCAAGGATAATCATTATATATATCATGAAAGAACTTCTAATGTTAAAAAAATGAGATCGAATACCTATAATATTAAATATGGTACATTTTTTATGAAATATGATGAATATATCTCTGAATTGTATCTGAAGTTTAACAATATCATTAATACCATATTTTCACTTACATAGGAGCTCAATGAAAATATTAAAGTACCAATGATCTTGATATGTCAACCTAATCATTGATGTTGTATTAGGAATAATTAAAAGTAAATAATAATTTGGATACTGAACCTAAAAAATTTTATTTCTTTTAATACTTATTATTCAAAATCAAAAGAATTTATCAAATATGACATCACCATTTTAATTGCACCTATCTTATATATTGATTAATAAATGTCTCATATAAATATAAGGTTTCAAAAAATATAGAATGATTTTTTTCAAGAAATCCAATTAAAATGGAAGGTGTGAAAGGAAGGGAAACTAAAAAAATGTAGACTTGTTTGGTGAAGTAACCTACTATGAGTGAAAAAGAAAAAGGTAATGTTAAATAAGAATATAAAAATATTAAATAAAATAAGTATCTTGACAAAGGAATGAAAGAAATAAAGAAATTAAATCCACCTAGAGTTCTTTAAAAGATAACTCTAGCAATTCAAATAGTTCAAAGGATGAGGCTACTAGGAAATCCAGTCCCTATTTTATAGCTTCTACAACTGAGGTAACACCTTCTACCTCAATTATTTCTAAAAATTAATTTCATGATGTTTATAATATATCTAATAAATAATTATTTAAAAATTCCCCCTTACTTGAAGACACCAATAATTACATTAAATATAAATATAAAAATTTTAAATGGTTTCATGTTTTGTGGGTAAGTGATAAAACTTCCCTTACTATTGAAAAGTAAATAATGATTCGCTATTAAATTAAAACAATGTAATTAAATTTTCTAATCATATTATTAATAAGGACCTTGAAAATTTTACTAATTGAAGTGATACTTTTACTTTGATTGTAGTTAAATAGATTACATCTATATATAAAACTAGAATTGGATACAAACCTGGTCAGATGAAAGTTTATAAAATAAAATTTTTCTTAGTTAAAGATCATATAGTCTTATAAAAAAAATATGTAAATTTGGACCAAAAAATATATTTATTTACATAACTCTTAATTATATTATTGATAGACTAGTTAATAAATTTTTGATTCCATAATATTTATGTGATAAGATTTATAAACCCAAGAAAGTATATGTACAAAAATCATTAATTCATTAATTATGTATATGTGAAATGATTTAATAATACCTGTAAATAATTCCGGTATTTGAATAGTGGATGTTCCAGATATACAACTATATACTACTAATCTTTCACACCTATTGTCAAAGTGGATGGTAGATATTTCACCTTTAGGGACAATGCTAATGGAAAAAATAAGTTGTCTGAGACAAATCGATAGCACTGAATATAGTATAATTTACAAATTTTTGTACATTGATTGTTTAAAATATAATCTTATTATAATTTATAAATTGTTTTATGATGGTTTTGATGTTAAGTTTAAAAATAATGTCTTTATGATTTATGATTCTAACGAGGATTTATTATTTACTATTTTAAGGAATGATAATTTGTATGTTATTAATATATATTCTTTATTTTATTAAAAATTTATTACTTAAGTTCCTTCAATAAATAATATTGGTTGTGGTATATGAGACTTGGCCACTAAAATATACACTCACTTAGAAATATTAATAATAAAGGTTTAGTTAAGGATATTTCAAAACTATAATTCTCTAAAGATAAAGTGTGTGATCCATCTCAAAAATAGAAGAAACATAAGATTTCATTCAATATAAATTAATAGTCCTCTACCTATCAACCCCTATATTTGGTTGACATATATTTATTTAGATCATATAGAGTTTATATTTTATCAAGAAATCATTACGATTATGTTATTATTGATGATTATCCAAATTTGTTTGTTTCCTAGATCACAAAAGTGAAGATTGTAGTTGATTTTCAAAATATTATAAGTCTGTAGAGAACCTTAGTGGAATTACCATTATTTTTTTGAGAAGTGATCATGTTCATGTGTGTAAAAATCAAGATTTTGAAACCTTATTCTTACAACATGATTATAAAAATAAATTCTCTACTCCTAGAACTCCAAAATGGAATGTTGGTGTTTAAATAAAGATATAACTCTTCCAGATATTCCATGAATTATGATTAATGATTTGGAGTTACCAATTTACTTTTTAGATGAATATATTAATACAACTTGTTATATTATCAATAAGGTTCTAATCAGACCTCTTTTAAATAATTCACCCTATAGATTAAGGAATGGTAGAAAAAATAAGGTTGATTACTTTAAATTATTTGGATGTAAATTCTTTATTCTTAATAAGAAAGTGAATCTAAAAAAATTTTATCCAAAGATTGATTAAGGTATTTTCCTAGGATATTCAGCCTCTAGTAAATAATATAGAGTATTCAATAAAAGAACTAAACGTTTTGAAGAATCTTTAAATGTCACCTTTGATGAAATATATCCACATAATCCACAAAATTCTTTATAAGATCCTAAGGATGATTTTTTAAAATATTAATATCAATGATCTCATAAATAACCCTAACAAATATTCTAATTTACATGATAAATATTCTTGGTTAGATGAATTAGACCAACTTGGTCTTGAGAAATACTTATAAGAACCAAGTAATTTTGTTCCTAGAAAAATTATATCCCATAGATACCATCCTGTGATGCATTTGTTAAAGATACTAATAAAGGTACTTTGAATAGAGCTTATCTTTAAAACTAGTTTGAACATCAAATTTATTATCCCAAATTTAATATAAATGCATTACTGAAGCTATAAATGATGAATTTTAGGTTATTTTTATGAAATAATATTTAAATCATTTTTAAAGGAATAATGTATGGTAACTTGTTAAAAGACCAAAATACTACCTAACTATTGAAAATATATGGTTTTTCAAAAACAAGTTTGATAAATATAGAACTATAGTAAGAAATAAATCTATGTTTGTTACGCAAGGTTATGTTCAAGAGGATTCAATTGATTATGAAGAAACCTTTTCAACTTTAGCTAGAATTTAAGTCATTAGAAAACTTATTTATTATAAAACTCATCTAAATTTTAAACTATATCAAATTGATTTCAAGATACCATTCGGTAATGTTTATATTATTGAGGATTTATTTTTTGAGTTTCCCCATTTTTTTTCAAATCCTCAGTTTCTATATCATGATTTTAAATTGTCTAAATCTATTTATGGATTAAAATTGGATCTTGGATCTTGGTATGATAAGATAATCTCATAATTGATTTATTAATTTTTTTATAATGGAATATTTGATCCTTCCATATTTATAAAAAATATTTTGAAATATATTTTATTGGTTCAAATATATGTTGCTGAAATAATTTTTTTCTCATCCAAAAACTCCTTGTGTATTGAATTTTCTAAAATGATTTAGAATTAATTTGAAACAAGTTTAATGAATGATTTAAAATTATTCATTGGTTTTTAGAATTTCTAAAATAATAAAGGAATTGTTTAAAATTATTGAAAATACACAAAGGATCTATAAAAATTATTTGGAATGCATAACACAAAAGGTAGTAACACTCCTATGAGTGTAAATGATAAATTAGATTTGCATGAAACTAGAAAACCAATTAACCAAACTAATTACAAAGGAATGATTATAAGTTTACTATTCTTAACTTCTGTGAAGAATGATATTATGTATAGTGTTTGTGTGTGTGTGTGATTATTTTAATGCAAACCCCATGGAATCTCATCAAAATACAGTAGAAAGAATTTTTATCTACATAAAGAATATAATTAATCTTGGTCTGTTTTAATTAAGATGATATGATTTTGAATTATTTATTTATTCTTATTTTGATTTTGGTGGATATAATTTTGATAAAAAAGAACCTCTAGAAAATTTTACTTTTTGGAAAGTCTCTAGTATCATAATATAGTAAAAAAGAAAAATTATATTGCATTATCCACTATTGAAGCTAAATATATAGTTGTATGAACTTTTTGTACACAATTTATATGGATGAAATATACATTTCTAGATTAAAGATATCAATTTTTTCATGTCCCTATAAGTTGTGACAATACAAGTGCTATTAATATTTCTAATAATCCAATGTCTCACTATAGGACTAAACATATTGATATAAGACAACACTTCTTAAAAGATCATTTTCAAAAAGGGAATATCATGAATGAATTCGTTGGCACTAAACATAAAATTATTAACATATTTACAAATCCTTTGAATGTTTTGAGATTGAATTATATCTTACAAAAATTAAGAATGATAAACTATGTCTAATTATCTTATGCTTAATTTTATATATCAAGTTTTAATTACTGAATTAATATAAGTTCTATGGTCTATGTGATTTAACTAAAATATTTTATTTTTCTATATTTAATATGGTAGTATAAATATTATATTTTTTTTATTCTAGCATGGAAAAAAAATTTATGAAAGATTTAATTTTTGAAAGAATGATTGATCAAGATTTACATGTGGTTGATTAAACTGATCATACATTTAAATTTTTGTAAATATAGAAAATCATACTACCATGACTTATCTCGAGCTACTAAATGTGATTTTTTATTTTTCGATTATTTTATTTTTTTCTAATTATTTACTACTTGTAAATCACTAAATGATTTTTAAAGATCCTTAAATAGAATCTGAATCAATTATCCTCTCTAAAAAATAAAACTTATCTTGATTCTAATTTTTCATTTCTTGACCTCCCCTTATTAACCAAACCATATCCTTAAAAAAATTTAATTTTAGTTTAAAGTGTTAATAATGAATCATTCCTTTAAATATGCATCTCTGGAAACCTTGGGTGCATCTAAGATATCGAAATCAAGCTCCAGTAAAACTATGAAACCCTCAAATGCACATATATAGTCTCAAGAAGTAATCCTATAAAATTAAGATGATTTAAAATGGGTTAGATAAATTTGATATTTAGTGTGGAGATATGTCTGATATTAGGTTTGGATAGAATGCTTTATAGATAGAAATCAACCAATTTATCCCTGGTTAGTAAAGGAGTTCTATATGAATATGTTTTTTAAAGTTGGTGAAATTGGGATCACCTTAGAACTACTATTGATGTTCAAGAATATGTATTCTCTTTAACTTTTTGGGATATAAGTTTAGGGGTGCCTCATCAAGGTGAATATGAGGATTTTAAGAGTCATTATCCAATAAATCATCCTCATTTCAAGTTTTAAAGAGATTTGTAATAGCTAACCAGTGATAGAAATCCTTGAAGGCCAACTGTTTTTGAGTTCAATTGTGAGTGCATACTATTACTTAAATTTATTCAACATGTTATTTTCTATAAGAAAGTAAATTTTAGAATTTTGATGCTTCAAGACCAATTATTTATATATATATATATAATGGTACATGTGTTTATGATAATTCTATAACGATATGTTATGAGACATTTGGATGAATTAAGAGAGAGATCATCCAGATTTAATTCACTGCCTTATCCTAAATTTATCTCAGTTTTGTTAAAGCTTGAGGTACTTGTACCTTATGGGGAGGAAAGTTTAATGTTTCCATTGGTATTTTTTAAACCAAACCACTTGTAAAGTGATGAATATTAGATGGAACCCTTGGAGGAAAATATGGTTTGAGGATGAAATATATAAAAAATGTAATGTTGTTAAAAATTTAACCTGGAAAAAGTATATAGTAGATCTAGGTGTAGAACCAAGTAAAATTGTTGAGTATGAGTATTCTTCTAATAAATATGGAGAATATGTGATAGTTAATCTTTATGAGGAATCCTTTAGGTATTATAAGGAAATCAAGAGTCATTATCCTTTTCCATAAGTTGATAGAGATAAAAGGATCATGGAAGGAGTGGTAGATCTTAAGGGGTAGGATATCCATGGATCATTACTCTTTTTACATAATCTCTTTAATTCTGGTAGTGATGATCATGAGAATCAGTTACTGGTAGTCCTTTATTATTTTAGATAGCGGGGTCACTAATTTTTGACACTACACATCCTAGAGAGGATAAGTCCCCTGAAAACAATAATATTAATTTAAATATTTCTTCTTTAGATAGTGATGATGGGAATGATTCTAATGGTGGAAGTTAACATAAACATAGAGTACATGCCATACCTTATTTTTAAGGGACAAAGTCCCTTTAATTAGAATTTTCAAAAAGCGTAAGTACAATAAGAAAGGAAAAAAGGGACAGACAAGGAAACATGCCCTCATCAAAGTCATTCACATACCATGTTTTTTTCTAATTTTATCTGCAATAATGTGTTCTTCTTCTCTCATGGAATTACAATCTATGCCCCATCAAAATCCTTATCCTCATCCCCTGGTGTAATGTTTTTTGACTCTTTGTTCTTGCTGAAGCAAACTTTCAATGTCAGAGCCACCTGATCCATCTGCTGGACAGGTTTCATCCTTATACAGATATTATTCCAGTGTTGTAAGTATTTGAAATTTTAATTCAAGGGATTAATTGTCCTGAGTTTGAACATTATATGAGGACCTACCTTTGTTACTTCCATAATATGTATATGATAGTGAATCCACACCTAGACATATCCTACATCTTCCTGTTACTTAGTCCTCTTTTATTTCCTCAAAATATTTTTTCTAGATCACAATTATTTATTACATATATTAAAGGGTATATTCTAGATTTAGGGAACCATGGTTTAGACTGGTATAAAGGAATAAATTTTTTTATATATTTATAGTATTTCTTCTCACCTTTAGTCAAAGATGTTTCTAAAAAAATATCATATGAATCATGATATTGAAAGCATAAGATCACAAGTTGTAACTTTACATGTATGTTTTCTTGACATGAATCTTAAGAAAGACCAGAAATATCTTAATACTGAAACAAATTCCTTTTAAACTCCTCTTTATCCATCAATTTTATCTATTGATAAGGATCTCATTTAGAGGATTTTACATGAGTAAATTAAAGTTATTTTGGATATTTTCAATGAAACTAATAATTTTATGTAGATTGATCCAGATTCCAATGATGAGAAATTGTTTCCCATGTTTAAGGTATATAAAGATAATATTATGAAGGAAAATAATTTATAAAGAATTATATTATGTTTACCTATGTTTAATCTTCCTAAATTTTTATCTAAAAACTTTTTTAGATCTTTGGATAAAGATATTCAAATTCATCCCTTAATTGAGGCATTTAAGTCCTTAGTGGAAACATTCTTACTGATGGCACATTTGTTGGATTAGTTTATGACTGAAAAATGTTTAATTCCTATAGATCATGGATCATGGGTCTTGGGTTGTGATTAATATCACTTATATTTTAATATATTATCATTATACAACCAACAATATAGTTTTAGTATCTCTATATATTCCTCTAAAAGTGCTTCCACTTCTACCATTACATCTCTTATAGGACCTTTTAATCATAGTATCTATTAAAATATTTTGTTTATCATACCTATATCTCAAGGAATATAGATTCAAGGGGATTTTTATTTCTCTAAACCTACACCATAACCCTCTCTTTCTCTATCAATAGATAAAGGAAAACTACCTCTAGATCCATCCACCATTTGATACCCTACAGACTCATATTATGATTAAGGTATCTAATATGTATTATGTATTCTTTTCCAATAATTTGATATATCTATTCACTTTCTCAAATTTAATTTTTTAACTTTTAACAATTATACTGTGTTTTATTAATCCATTCTTTCATTTTTTTTATAATTCAAAAGGGGGTAAGGGATGGTATGAAGGAATGATTTTTTAGTATATATTTTTTATTTATTTATTCCATGATTTGTGTCCATAAAAGGGGGGATTATTGGATTAGTATAAAAAATATTTGTTTTAATGATCTAAAATCATTTTTAATTTGTTTCTAATTAATTATTTTAATTTTATGGATAATTTTAAAAAAATTCCTAATTATCAAAGAAACTAAAAATCTCTAAATCAACTACATAGAGACCTCCATTTGACCACAACAAGAAATATGAAAATTGGTAAATTTTCAATATGGAAGTGACCAAATGGAAAAATTTGTTGACCATATTACTGATTGATTAACCATTGTGAAAATCTCTCAAATTCCTCAAGTGACCAAAAGAGAAAATGGAAAGACCTCATGTTATATCCAATCAACTATATCAGTTAAATGAAAAAGTATCAAAGTGAATGCATGGCTAAATAGATTGAATGTATGACTGATATATTGATCGTGGTGAAAATATAATAAAGTCCTCAAGTGTCTGCAAGATCAAATAGAAAGGCTGTATGTTATATATAATAAATTGTATTAGTCAAATGACAAATTATCAGAGTGACAACAAGTTATAACTGATCAACAATGAGGTGAAACTAAGCTACCACATGATAGAGTCTGAAATATGGAAAATAATGAAGTAAATTTATGATGAATTCAATATACCAAACATTGATGTAAAGTGACCACATGTATAAATTGATTGATCAAATGACCAATTTGATCAATTGATTGATCATGTGAAGTAACCATTACAATAAAGTTACTCTAACATGAGTCATGGATTGCCTTGATATAGAAGGATGGTTACCTTTATGTAGACTAGGTGTTGAGAGACTTACATTGATGAGATAATGATTCTTACCTTTATGCAATAGAGGCATGGATCAAATTTAACTTTCTATAGTGATAGTTTTACCCTTCTATAGAGGTGTGTTTCCCTTCATGTGAGGATTCACAGATGACCTTGATGTGGTAGACTTGAATAAACCATGTATAAGTACGTTTATATTTAATTAATATATTCTAATATATAATTTTGGTGAATTAAATTTAAATCTGGTATATTTAATACTTTTTAGTTTTTAATATTTATTAATTATTTTTCTCCAATGGATATTTTGATGTATATTTTCCTTATTTAAATGGAGACAAAGTTGAAGGAAAAATATAGAGGACAAATTTATTATTATTCTAACTAAAAAACTATGATAGTCTATTTTCTATTTTTAATTACTAAAAAATATTAATGAACACATCTGATTATTCCATATTATCTCAAAACCAAATAAAGAAATTGGGAAAGATAAGAGAACCTTACTGATATACTAAAACTCAATCAGGGTCAAAGTTGTATCAAAACACACTTATCTCTATTTGTTTTTCATTTTATTTTAATTTTTATGAATTTATTTGAATAATGTTAAACACATACTCATGTACTATATTGAATAGTACTTTCATATTATTTATTTGATTTCCTTCACTTTTTTATTCCCAAAAAAAAATTATAGAAGAGTATTAATTATATCCTAGAAAGCCTGGTGTGCTATTGTATTTTGTATACCAGGTCCAGGTTATAGATTAACTTATTTATTTTAAAAAACATGATTTACAATGGATCACTGTCAATTGGAAAGGACTAAGACTCAAATTAAGATTAAACCTCTTGTTTTCATTCTCACTGTGTGTTTTCACTTATTTTCTTATGCTCTACTCTAACATTAATATTTATAACTGTTGAATAAATTTGATAGTTAACTTTTACTAGTGATATATCTATTATCTGATTTGAGTAGAGTAATCTTAAAAGTTAGGATAATATTGATTTATTATAATTTTGTTTTGATCTAGCCCTTGATAGGGTATTAAAAACATCAAATTAGTTATACCTATTATATTACATAACTTTTTATTTTCAAAAATAGGGTATTTTGATTTAATTTTTTTAAACAAATTATTAGATGCTCAATTCGACATGCTCTTGAGCACTCTAATCTAATCAATTGGTACAAAAATTAATAAAAAAATTCTTATATTTGTTATAAATGATGATAATTTTCATGCCACTTTTGGATGTATATGGTTGGGTATTATGTCAGATTAGGATTGAGAACTTGTTTCCATTTATTACTTTCCTCTTGTTTTTTTCTTGGCATGTTTATTGTTTAAATTAAAATTGATGAGCAGTTAGAGTTTATTTATATGGTTATTTATTATTTTACATTAATGATTAAAGTTTATATTTAGAATATTTTATACCCTTTTTGATAAAATATTAAAGATTAATGTTATCTATATTACTAGAAACATCAGACTATATTTTCATGCCTATATCATATTGTATAATTTTGAGAATAGACCCCTTTAATGGACTGCATGTTTCACCACTAGGATAGTAATTAAGAACTATCTCACTATATCTGCTGATGGATTGGGATGGGCTTGCAAGACCTTGACTTGTAATACCCATTCCCATATTTACCTAATATCTTATCTTATTTTTACACATATTCCCATATGTGTGGGTGCATATGAGTAAATTTGTAAGATAATATTGGTTCTTATAATGACTATTATATTGAATGAACTAGGACAATGTCTAAGATCCTGAGCTTAGGCTCAGATCAAGTAATTTGGTTTTCATCCTCTTCTTATAAGTAGATACTCTCTATTATAGATGTATATGTTTGACTTTGAGATATTATCAGTGTTTTTCATTTATTTTTTCCTCTATCTCTATAATTTTCCTAGAATACACTATAGTTTATGAAAAAAAACAAATGGTGTAGGGTAGAAATTGTATATTGTGATTCCATACTCACACCCTATATGTTCCCCTCTTAGAATGTATTTGGACCCTTTTATCTATTATTTAGGTAAGTGGAAAACACTTTGTTATAAGATTTATATCAACATAGGGACCATTGAGAATGGGAGTATATTTTTTGAGTTTTTATTCTTAGTTAGTCTAGATTTATATGGGATATCCTTGAAATATTTTCGGGGATGATTCACATTGTGGGGTACCACTTTGTGTCTTTAGGAATTCTTTAGCTTACACTCTATATGAATATGGGGTTTTGTCTTATTTTTTCTTACCTTATGTAAAGTTATATTCTTTTGGAATATTTTTTATATATGTTGTAGGTTCATGTCATTTTTTTCATTCCCACCTTGTTATACATTCATGTCTACTTTTTTATTGTATATTACTTGGTTAACAAGGACTGATATGCATAATGTTTTCTTTGGTCATGTACCTAATATAGTAATTTATTTGTTTAAATAGGGTGAAATAATCCTCCCACATGTGTAATTCTTGACACTCATAACATTCTATAACTTCTTGTGGCTGGTAGGTATTCCTGAAGTATTTTAAAGATGTGGCATTAGGGTCATTTGGGTATTTGAGTCTTGGATGTTACACATGTGTAGGAGATATGTAAGTCAACATTTAAAATATTTACTTATATCTATATTGATTTTATTTCAAAATACATAGATTCCAAAGTACTTATTACGATATGAGAACAATATTCAATGGAATCACCCTATGTTTTTTAAAGTAATGGAATATGTGATCAGATGAGGGTTTACTAAAACCCTTAGAGATTATAGTGGGAGAGTGTTGATGAGAAATTTTATAAATTATTTTCACCTACTTCACACCCATCACCACCAAAAGGAATACAAGACCCATAGTTGGAACCTTATGAAATTATTAGAGATGAAATAGAGAATATTTTTCAACTTGAGGTTGGAGTAAAAAATATTATATAAAATAGATATTTAACTATAAGGCATGAAAATATTGATAGTGAACATTAATGGGTTTCCTAGGACATATTTATACCCTTTATTAGTGTAAGATTACATGAAAACCGTGACAAGATCAACTGGGAGAGGAATCAGTAGTATGAAACAAAAAAAACAAAAAAATAGCATAACTCACTATCTAAGTTATTTACCTTAATAACAACCAACAAGTTCTTGACTCTAATGGTATACACTTGCCACTAAAATAACTGAATTCATCGGTATGACCTATTGTCCACAACAGGTTTCTAATAAACCCTCCTTGAAGAAAAAATATATAGAATATAGTTTGAGAGAGTTTCATCCAATCAAGAATAAATTCTAGTAAAAAATGAGGCTCATAAGACTTCATTTTATTGGCCCCTTCCATTATTGAAGGAATATATTGGAGTTATTCCATTTCATATGTTATAAAGTTGATGAACTGATGTCTTCTACCATTGAAACACTTTGTAATAGATACCTCACTAATGAACCTAATTGTTAAAATATTTTATCAATCTATATTAAAAATACACATCATCATGTGATTGTTCAATGATCTAAAATAAACATGATAATTTGTTTGGTAATGTTAATCTAAAAAACTACTAGTTATGGGCCATGGTTCTGGGAGAAATGGGTGTGTGGTTCCTTAGTATGGCTTGACCAGGAGGGGTCCTTCACCCTAGTTGGAATAACTATTGGTGAAGGGTCTTCCATAAAGTTTTTGATGTATCAAACCTTCATGAAACTCAATTACCCTCATTTTCTGGTTATTTACATTATGTGTTGGCTTAACAACCCAACTGAAGGGATAAAATAAGACCTAGGAATTAGGACCTTTTAGTGTATGTTCATCTTCTAAAGAGATTTCCAAAATGGTGGACCTAGGGACTAATTATAGACCCTAGATTACTTGGGTACATTTATGGACTTTATAAAAACTTTATCATAAAAAATCAAACTTCAAATGACTATAATTAATGGTCTCAAAGTCATTCTTGGATCCCTAAGTAGTCAAATAAAATTATATGAAATTAACTCTGCCATTTGTTATTGGTTACTCCAATATAAGATTTCTTCCAAGGACAAAAACTGTTTAGAAAATACTTGAAATGGTTTTTATAGATTTGAAACCCCTTTTCATCAATAGGTGATAAAATATATGGCCTTCAACTAATTAGAGGATCTAATCACCACATCATAGTATTGGGTAATGTTTTTAAGGAATCTCTATCCCTCGGTGTGTGATAATCATTTCAAACATGGATATATCATTTGTATCTTATTTATTCATAGAGATAATTTTCTAATATTTCTAAATATATGTTATCTAAGTGAGTATTATAACATGGATTCTATAGAAAATTATATGGAACACATTTTATAATTCTAACCTCTCTGAATTGGAGTCATTAAAAATGAGAAGGATCTGATTCTAAGGTAATATAAGGAAATTTTACACATTACTCATACATCTAGTAGGTTTATTGAGTTGAAACACCTATGGTAGGGTATCCTCTTATAGGAGGATCTCAACTCAATGATTTCTTTAAATCAAGTGAATAATCTCATCTTAAGGTTTTTATGATTCCTCAAATTATCAATTCATGAAAATATATTAAAATCATGAAGGGTAATATCAAAATTATTGAATCACTCTAAAAATTGAATTGAATGTAATAAGTAAATCATTATTCCCATCTACTTGATTCAAAGGGGGGATTCCTCTTGGTTAGGTTCTCTTGTATGGTTATATGTCGGTCGGATATAGCAGTATATGTTTCATCATCATACACTGAGTTTATTTATCGGGTAAGGAATATTATTTCATCTTAGACATGTTTCCATGGATGAGTATAAGTGGGTTGGATATAGAGTCATATGTTTCATCACTATACACTAGAGTTATACTATTTAGATTTGTAAAATGACTTACTCATGGTTGTGTTCCCATAGATGTGTATAGGTAGGTCGGATATAGTGGCATATGTGACATCACTATTATAGTGACCTGTAATTTTCATATATAAATATTACATCTTATTAGATGAATATTTAATATATAACATTATGGTCTATGCTATAATAATATAGGTTTAGTGTCTTTAGAAATGTGGATATAATAAAAATATATTCATAAGATATATACATCATATCACATTAAGTTCCTCATAACTAGCACCCTTCTTAGAAATGTCATAGTTAAAACATTTTTTCATAACACGGGGAAAGGAAATATAAGAAAGGGTGAGATAAAATGCTCAGTAAGGGTAAACAAGGGAGATATCAATAATCAATCAAGTATAATAAGAGAATAAGGGTATTGGAACATGAGATTAACTGTTAAAAAAATTACCCAGCATATCATAAATCGTAATATTAAGTCATGGTATAAATATTAGAAGTTCATAATACCTGAATTATAAAGGAATCAAAGAACATAAACTATGAAATCATAACATTGGAATAATACATAAGTTTTTGGAATACACATAAGCATAGAAAATCATTTCCTTAGTCAAGGATCACTACCAAGAATATTATAGTGGATTGGGTTCACTCCCCATTCCATCATATCCTTTTTCATGGTTTACACCAAAGACTATCATAGTGGATAAAGTCCCTTAATGAATTGGGTTCACTCCCCATTTCAGTTCTATTTGTCACATGAGGTATCAATATTTATCCAATGCATTAGAGGGATATATAATTTCATGACCACCCATCACATAAAAAAATTATTCATATATGATCCATATGATCATAAAACATTCATAATAGCATAACCTATGAAAATAAATGTGTTTTATAAACATTTCATCATTTCATCATAGCATAAACCCTAAAAAATTAATGAGTTTTAAAAATGTTTCACCATAACTTAATAAACTCATGGGAAAGAAATTGATTTCAAAGGATCATCCATAAACCATCATCCTCATAAGTCTTACAAAGACTGAAATTTGAAGGTATCATTGGATCATATCCCCATTAAAGCATAAGTTACATAAAATGATGTTATCATTGATGAAAAATTCATTTAAAAGACAACTAAAACATTTCTTGAAGAAAATAACATTTTCACTTTGAAATCACTTATTTAAAATATAAAAATTTACAAAATATTAAGGAAATATATTCTTTGAAAAGAACCTTGGAAATGTTTAGAGTATTCTTAAAATCATTGATTGGTCATGATGGTAATAAATTATGTTTATTTTTTGTATGTTAAAATAAATATTCCTTTTAATTTTTTTGGTAAAAAGTAAAAAGTACATCATTCATAAAATGAAAATAATATTAATTTTAAAACATTTTAAATTAGAAAATATTGGGAAAATGAATTTAAAAAATCATTGGATAATTTCAAAAATATTCTTGAAAACTTTTTTAGAAAAAAAGGGTATGAAAGAAAAAGTATTTTCAACCAAAGAGAGAAATAATGTCAGTTTCTTTAAAAACATTTTTTCGGTCTCTTGGTTTATTAAATAGATTAAAATAAAATAAAGACATGTAATCTAAAAAAATAAAAGGAATAGAAGAAAATTAATGGGATTACTTATAGATATTTCATAAAATCTCATCATCAAAAACATAATCATAAACAATCCGGATAAATAATGAGAATGTAACATAAATCACTTATCACTTTGGTAACTTTTGAATTGTAATACTCATGAAAGAAATAACATTAGATAGATATTTATATCCCCATAATTTTCCTGAGAGTAATAATAAAATATATTAATGGGTAGTATATACACCACATAAAATAAATAAGTGTTGAATAGAGCATTTGTCGTATAGAAATAAAAGTGAGATGAAAGTGCATTACCTCAAGTTAGACTTGATTTGTAAGTGCTCTAAAATAATTTATAATAAATTTAAATTTAATATAATTATATAACACGATAATTTAGATACTTATAATATCATATATGATCCAATTATAATATTTCAACACTTTTTATTAATAATTCCTTATTAAAATCATTGTTTCCTAGTGTTAATTGTTTCGTTTTTCATGAGAATTTCGGTTCGGTAATTTCGATCATTGTAATTTGATAGTGGTTACATTTTCTAAAAAATATTAATAATGATATAAATATAATATATATTAATTATATATATTTATTTATTTAAATTCATCTGTAAAAGGTAGAGGTAGAAAAATAAATTGCATCATTCATATAGACAGTAGGTAGTACGTATGCAAGAATGATGTTTTCACTTTTCAACAGATCGAACGAAAGAATGGTAAATAATAATTCCTCCTTAAATAATAATTATTATACCATATATATCATATATAGTCATTTAATATATCATTATTACCATCCATATAAAGAAGAAACAAAAAACAAATCACACAGCTTTTTTGAGGTGGTTGTCCACACCTACTCACATGCAATGTTATCATTTTCCAATGGATTGGAAGGTGGGAATTTATTTATGATATTATAATTAAAAAAGCATAATTATTTCATAAATATCATGTATAAATATTTAAATCATCATAATATCTATCCATGAAAAATGGTGATGTAAAATGAATTGTATCGCTATGTGGATACGGAAGTCCACACATACATATGAGTGATACATTCACTTCCCATTTAATGGAAAATAGGGTGAATAATGGTGGATATATAATCATAATAACATTTATGTAACGCCCCGACACCAGTTACCCAGATTCGGTGCATTATTGCGTAACATTGTCATGATCACAAAAGATCAAGTCTCAAAAGACCGATTAGTTTAGTAGCCTTGGAAACACTAGATACATTCATAAGTCTTACATTGCATCAAAAAGTAAAAAAAAAACTACAACAACATATTTTCTTCATATCCCGTCATATTATCCCTTTAGGTCATTCCTAAAATACTTCTTCACATCCTGGAAATAATTAAAACATTGAAAGGGGTGAGCTCAGATGCTCAGTAAGGATAATAATATAGCAGAAGCTTTTATAAATAAACACAAACATTTAAGGCAATGTATAACTAAAACAAAAGCCTTTTAAACATGAACTTGAGCATAATATAGAAAAATTAAAATGAAATAATTCCATTTACTTATTCACATGGATATTCTACTGGTCAAATAATCACATGCAATATCAATAACCACTTTCATAATGATGGAATGCATAATGTCAAACTATCATAACCATGTAGCCAAGGCCTCGTGACAAGACTACAAATAAGATTTTGTCAAGTCCTCATGCCAAGACACTAGTTTGTCTCATAAGACCTGCCGATGCATCTAGGAGCTATAGCGGGCTCCACCCGTCACTTATTAAGTCCAATGCATTCCTTATATGAAAAGGTTTAAACATATCATAAACCATAACATAATTGTATCACATAAAACATGCATAAAGGAAACATAAGATTTCCACATTTCAATCACAAGATATCAATACAACACATTGATATAATAAAACCCTTATCAAAACCATTTTCAATACCAAAATAAAAGAAAATTAAAACATGGTATTTATTTTTCTTTTAAAAAATGTTATGGCTTCTAGAGGAATCCTAAACTCAAATAATGGTCACGGTGGCGAAGAAGTAATTGTCGCTACATACATACGATAAGAAAAACATTCCTTTTTGTTGTTTAGTAAAACGCTTCGTATAAAAAGATTCCTTTTGAATAAACATAAAAGTCAAAGGGGTTTATACACCGTATAAAAGAAATTTGGATATAAAACAAAATATGCCTCAATGAATGGATATTGAGACGAATTCCCCTACAAAGATAATTTTTAAATAAAATAGATCTATTATGTGTATTAACTATAAGTACACATAAAGAAAGTAAAAATACAAGATAGGACATAATAATATCATGACATAATTTGAAAGTAGGAGATTAACCCAAATAATGGAAATTGGGTTAAGAAGTTCCCTTACAAAGATCATTTTTTTAAATAAAATAGATCTATTGTGTGTATTAACTATAAGTACACATAAATAAAGTACAGATACAAGATAGGACATAATAATATCATGACATAATTTGAAAGTATGAGATTAACCCAAATAATGGAAATTGGGTTAAGAAGTTCCCTCACCTCATGTCCGACTTGACTCGACCGTTCTTTAACCTCCTCAATAATAAACTAGAGTTAATTTATAATTTCTTAAGAAAATTTTTTAAGTTTATTATTCCTTTTATATCACTTATTACCATGTTATGAACATTATGTAATTATTTATGTTAATAACGGTCGTTTTGTCGATCTTTGGTACTTGAGTCAAAAATAAACTTCTAAAAATTACAAGTTGTCCATGTGGTAAAATATCCATTATATCCATAATTATATTCATGATTTAGATATCATATACATCATATATATCCAGTATATACATTCATTTATAATATTACATAACATTTAGAGGTAAGAAATGAAATGCACCGTTCATGGAGACGGTAAGTCGTACGTACGCATGAACGCTACTTTCATTTCTATTTCGTATTTAATGGAATGAAGTTATAATTATATAAAGGTATAATATAATTCCAGTATAATATAATGTATAATACCATTTACTTCATCCTTTATACATCCCACATATGGCATTAACGATTCAAATCACTTTGAGGGGGCGGTAGTCCGCACTTCCTAAAATGAAAATATCGCGTTTACCCATAATGGAAACCATAAAGGTATGTCATAAATGAAAAATATAGAAGATTAAGTAAAATATATAAATATTATATATCATATATAAATATAGTAAAATCTTAATGGCCACCTTTGAAGGTGTTATATGAGTGTTGAACAATCATCGTTTCGTGAGGCAGAAATTCACCATCCACAGAAACAATGTGTTCTTTAACCATTAGATGTAGGTGTGTGTAAGTGTAGCTCGAATCTTTCTTATAACAACATCATACTATATTGATGATACTGGTTTTGTTACAAAAAAATGAATAAAAATATTTTAGGGGGTTGGAGAAGCAAAATAAAACATAAGAACACAAGAGAAAACAATACCTTTAAACAGGGTAACTCTTTTTGATTCGAGCTCAAAGGCTTCCTTGGGAAGACTTCTGCCCAAATTGAGGCTTCTAGGAGTAATATAGGGTAGTTTAGAGAGTATTTGGTCAGAGTTTGGCCGAGCCAAATGGCTTTAAGGTGTTAATAAGGTGGTAGTGGTGGCGGCCTTTTATAAGAGGAGAGGAGGGGCACTCTTGGAAAGTTATAAAAGGTTACTTTATGATAAAATTCTTTTCAGATTTAAAAGGTCCAAAAATTATATATTTAGAGGATACGTTGATAAGAGATCGAAATCCACCCATCCAATAGGATTTTTACATGTTTATATCTTATATTTTACATTATCTTTTCATTTTATTTAAATCGTTAAATAATGAGGTAATCGCTGCATCATCATGGTGTCATAAATAATTTAATTTATTTAATGTCTAAACATTATAAAAAATATATAATTTTTTAGGAAATCCTTTTATATTTATAATGAATATTTATAGTCAAAAATATGACTTGTATAACCCCATCTAAAAATTGTTTTAGTAAAACAACTCATGTTTGTGACATTTTTATTTTAACATTAAATAAAAAGTTTTTAATGTCATTTTCCTACCAAAGTGGCTCCATGGGGTCCCCAAGTTGACCCATGGATTTTCTTCATCGTCCATGACTCATCAAATAGGGGTAGGAGAAGTTTAAAGGTATTTTCATATTTTTATAATATCATTTTTACCTTAAATTTCACTAATTACCTTTAATCGCAATTAATTAAACTTAAAAGTTACTATTCACCAAAAAATTATTTTACTTCCTAATGACAACCATGTATGTTGTATTTTTGAAAATCAAATCACAGAAGTGGTAATGTTTCATTTAAACGAAAAATCAGTTTTTAACTACCACTTAGTGGTTTCACTATTCATCAAAAATTGAAGTTTTTCATAACAATGCCAAAATTTAACCCTAATATATAATTGATATTCCAAATTCAAAAATTATTTCTATTTTAAAAAATTACAAACATATAAGTTTCATTAATTAATTTTATAATTAATTCCCGTTGTCACAACAAATAGCGTGTTTTTAAGAAACAATATATATCAAAAGATTGACAATTTTTTATGTCCAATTTCAAAGTGAAATTAATTCTAAAGAACACCATTGGATAAAATGGTAAAAATATATTCTAATTATACTTTAAAACCACTCAATAGTATAACTTATCACTATAAATTATTTTGATTAAAAAAGTTGTTTTTAAGTTTTTTTCACTATTCATAAAAAATTGGAAGTTCTCAGAAAAATTCCAAAAATTCAACATAGGCTAATTTCGATATTCCGAATCCAAAAATTAAGTCTATTTTGAAATATAAAATATATATAATTTCAAAAATTTGGTATTACTTTTCATAATGGCTATTTTTATTGGTCACGGTGTGTTAGAATCTCGAACTTGCGTACAATGCAAGCTATTGCATTATTGAAAGAGAAGCGTATCGTGGAAGCTCGAGGTGTTACAATTTATGTATATTAGTGATAATAAATTTATTATTTTATTATTAATATAATATATTTGGAGGAGGTTAAAGAAGAAATAATTTGAAAGAGGTTGGGTAGGATGATTACATCTTCTTCAGCTAACCTCCTTTAGATACTTTCTTAAGGATCCTTTGAACAATATTTTAAGAACAAAAACACCTATAATTCAATAATAGATAATTTTAGAAGAGAATTGGGTATGGTTTCATTTATCTAGATGGTTGAAAGTGTTGTAAATTATAAAAATTAGAGGTGTCTTTTAATAAGTGTGTGAGAGGACACACTTGAAATTTCTTTAAATATTAAAATATAATAATGTCACACTCTAGAAAAAAACATCAAAATGGACAGAATTTTAAATTTTGGATAGTATGATGTTGAAATATTTCCATCCAATAGGTTTAATACAATTTTAATTGGAAAAATTATCCTTATATTTTGGTTTGACTCCCCCCCCCCTAAGTAAACCTATTTTCACCTTACTTGTGGTAACAAATTTTAAAAAATTTACTATTAATTATGAAAAAATAATAATTTAAACTTATAAAAAAATATAAATTATTCTTATTTAAAATTTATAATCTATTTTATAAAATTCAATTCATATAATTGTCATAATTTAATTTAAAATTAAACCTGTAAAACGTGACAAAAGGCATTTTTCTAGAAAAAATGTTTTCCTAAGAATATAAATTTTTTATACTAAAATACAAAATAAATTTAATTACAATGTAATTAATTGGATTATTAATAATATAAATTAACTAATTTTACTTTTAAAATAATTTTAAAATAAAATTTGATTTTTTCAATGCGTTATATGAAGATATTTCTTTCAATAAAAATCAGCTTTTGAAACAGGTTGAGGGTCAAATGCCCTTTATTAAAAAAAGGGAGAGAAATCCCTTTTAAGAACTAGGTGTAATGGGAACCCATACATATACAATGGAATAAAATACAAATAAAAATATGACCCCAAGTTCTTAACATGGTCAGTCCTAAATGATCAACGGGAAGTAGATGTACACACAAGAGCCCAAAAAATCCCCCCCCCCACCAGATAATTCGACAGTGAGATCAATTAATGGTGATGAATTGCCCACTACCAATATGTTTCACCATACTGGTCTAATATAATGTGAAAGAGAAACCCTCTAACCCCAAATGACATGTTATAGGAGGAATAGATGATAGGTTCCATCACACTCATCTTTCTTTCAATCTTCCCACCTGACAATGCAGGTGAGGAACCCACTGCACTATCAGCATAATACAATGAAAAATCAAACTGAAAATACTTGAAAAAAATACAATTTAAGGGTTCCCATCCATAAAAAAATGAAGATATATCGTTTAATGATGGTTTTAAACACACACATCCCTCTTTCAAGGATTCCCACCCAAAAGCAACTGCAAGAAGTTGTTCTATCTTCCAAATGCAATGAGAAAATTTTCAGATCTTGAAAATAAATATACATCCCAACAAACAAAAAGTCCCAACCATAGAATAAAAAATACTACTAGAACATGGTATTGAACAAAAAACATATACAAAAATCCATGAAGCTAAAAATAGTAGGTAAACAAAACTAACAATCCAATAATGATGCTAATCATGGAAGCACCATCGTATTCCTTTTCCCACACCCAATCATCCACGCAAACCCATCATAATTTTTGTTTAAGATTTAAACATCATGGAAAACCAAAATCAATTCATATTGGATACCATATGAACCCAAGACATCGAGGCCACCAGGGATACTCCAACATTAAGTGCTCATCAATGGTATGAAATAAAAATCCCCCTAGATCTGGGAAGTAACCAAATCTGGAAGCCATCGATGTTGATCACTAACTAACAAAACAATGGTGCCACCACCACCACCTCCTCAAGAAAAGAGGTAAATTAATACAATAAGGGTATCAAAATAAAGGAAGAATGGAAACATGACAAATAAGATACATTAAATTGGGCGGAAGTGAGAATGAGAAAATCCATCAACATGGATTTGTGGATGGAGCTTCATTTAGATCTGCCAAAGAGGATATGAAAAAAAAACCCACAATAAAAACTTCTATGATGAAGCTGAAAGGGGGACGAAATATGACATAAGAAGACTCATAAAACTCTAAAAAAAGGGGTCGTTCCACTAGGAGAGTGTGGAGTCAACTCGATAAAAATCAATATTTTCACCGTTCATCGAAAAATTAATCATTTTAGAAAATTATCAAAAATTAACTCTAAGATAATTCTGACATTCTTATTTAAGAAATGAAATTTGTTTTTAAAAAATGTATTTTCTTAAAGTATAAAAAATTAATTATACTATTTTATTAAAAAAATCATTAAAAACTACTTTTGAAGAAAAATATATTTTTGAAGCATATAAAGACTTTACTAAAAATTGAGTACTTATTTATCAAAAAAATAATTATATGAAAAATGTGGTTATTCATACTCAATCCATCAATTTTATGACTATGTTATAACGGTATACTATGTTACATTTTATTTAGACTAAAGGTTTCATGTATCATAAGATATCAAAGAAATCAAATTTATTTGAAGAGAAATATATCCTAAAATCTTAGGGTGTTAAAACCATACACTAGAGTTAGTCTATTTAGATATGAGATATTGAATGACTTAGCATGATGAAAACTATGAAGGAGAACTTCTTTTGGAATGAGAAAGTCAATTTTTAAAAGATCTCAAGTACCCTGAAGCTACATATTTATACATTTCTCATTGATCATATAGACCAATGTATGAGAGTAATAAAAAGATTATATAATTTTTTCCAAGGCTAAGGGACCTTGTAATCATTAATTAACATTTACAGGGGCCATATGGTTGACCCTCAAGATCTATGTCACTTTTCATTAACCCTATATTTTTCCTAAGTCTCATATGGGTCAAACTTTGTGGGATGGGACTTAGATTTTACTATGGTGTACCTATATTAATTTTAAACCTAACTAATTTTGTGCCTTCTCCTTCACTTTCCAAATGCTCAATTTTTCTTAGGTCATGAAATATTCATGTCTAGAGAGAATAAACTTTAATTTTCCAAGGCCTCCATTTTATGGTTTTCAACCTAGTGAATAATACGTCTCTTTACTGAGTTAGTTTAAGTTCAAGCAAGATAGAAACAATATTGATGTTATTTTGGGTTAAGAATATTTACCCCAAAAAAGGAAACCATATATATGGAAACATATTTGAAGAAAACCTGACATGAATGAATGCAGATAGCCTTGAATAATATTTCATGTTGTTCAAGATCATAGTTCTTGGACCAAAGGTTATTGATGTTTAAGGTCAGATAACTTTAACCAAAATATGAGGTGGTCTATCTAGTAGTAAGGGTAAGATGAAATCAAGGTAAACAGAAAAACTAGATGTCACTAACATAGAAAACCTTATAGGTAGGTGCGTATAGTTTCAAGTCATGATGCTTATACCATAGAGATGATATATAAGTTTATACATCTTCAGATAAAAAATGAGATAGCCTATATATTAAGGTGTTGGAATCTTTATGATTTTGTAGTTTTAATAATCACAAATTATTTCAATATACATATTCTACTCTTTCAAGAAATTTTAATATATCTATGTGAATCAATTTTTTCATACAGAAACATATACTGAAATAAGTCTATAACCTATACTGATGAATAAATATGCTTAAAAGTGTATTTTTATGTGTATTTTTAATTAACACTTTATATTGTAATGGTATATGAAAGACAGACTCTTCATAACCTTTTTTGGATTCTCTGACACCAAAACTGAAGTCGACACACTGAAACCGAAGTCGACACACCGAAATTGAATTCGACACACCGAAACCAAAATTGACACACCGAAACCAAATTTCGACAGACCGAAGAATGAAAAAACGAAGTTTGACACACTGAATTTTGACACACCAAAGTACGACATACTGATGTTATCAGACCGAAGCTTAACACACCGAAGTTTGAAAGACCAAAGTACGACAGACTGATGCTATCAGGCCGAAGTATGACACACCGAAGTTCGACATACCGAAGTTGACACACCAAAGATGACACACTGAATATGAAAGATCGATGTTATCAAACCGAAGACAACAGACCGAAGATGACTCACTGAATGATATAAATAACTATTTCCATTTTATTAATTCAAATTTATTTATAACAGTCATATTTAGTCAAATTAATATTTCTGACATTATTTAATCTTGTCTGTAAGAGTATCCGTAGAAAGTACAAGGTACATTCACGTGCGAAGATCCTTATTCCTAGAGGATCCTAGAGTATAAAAGGACCTCATATTTCCCATTAAAATCATGGCTGTAGCCGTACACGCTGAGACAAAGACTGTGCGAATACCAAAAGAGAAGAACTATGTTCTAGAGATTACAAGAAGACTGTAACAAGATACCTTCTCCAAAAAGGGCTCAGTATACATCAAGACATTAAAGAGAAGAACCTTTTCACTCCTCGAATCTAGATTACAGAAACTGTAATACTCTGTTCTGAAGACAACTTCCAGAAGAAGACTCAAATACCATATTCTCAACATTCATTGAGTCTAGAGTATTACTTCACAACACATAGAGAATTCTTAACTCTATTCTCTTTCTTAACTCTGTTGTATTTTATATTCACTATTTGAGCAGTGTGTATATTTGTTTGTATAACACACACTGTCTCCTGAACATAACTAGAGGATATCAAAATATCCTCATATTCAATCGCTTATTTCATTTGTTTCCCATGAATAACTATGTTAGAGGTCAAGTGTGACCTGGACAGGCGGGTGTGCTATTGTAAACCCTCATCAAGGGTGTGGATCAAAAGTTTATTTATATAAACAGCTTGGTGGCAGGTGATCACCAAGTGGAGAGGATTAAGTCTCTTCTTAAGACTGAACCTCTTGTTTACATTGTTGTTCCAATCGTCAATTACTTTGTTTTTTTTATCCACTTCTTATATTTTTCAAAGATAGAAAATTGTTTTACTTTAACTCTGATAGTTAGTTTTGGTTAGTGTGTATTTATACATAATTTAGAAAACCAATTTCAAAAGTTGAATTAGTGATTACATTGATTCAACTGAGGACTAACCAACCTTATAGAAACTTGTTAAGCAATTAAACATTTATATCTCTACTACCTTAATTGACTGGGCTGTTTTGAATTTGGGGATTTTTATCATAAAGTTTTTAACAGAAATTTTAATTGGAACTCAATTGACCCCCCTCTTGATTATCCACTCCAACCAACATTTGGTATCAAAGGTTTATTTATTTTCAATATTTTAAAATTATTTTCAACTGTGATTTTAGTTGTATCGTAAAGATCTTAAAATTTCTGTCATACCTAAATTTTCAGTTCTTTAAATTCTAAGTAACTATGGAAACTAGAGTTGAGGGTGCTGCTCCTAATAGGCCACCTTTCTTTAATGGTAATAACTATGCTCAATAGAAATTAAAAATGAAAATGTATCTAGAGAGAATGTGACCTGAAATCTAGGATACAATTGAATAAAAACATGTATTGCTTGCTACTGCTAGGGACACATGGTCTCAGTTGACTAAAGCTACATATAATAATAAATACAAAGAAATTAATGCCTTGTATTTTTCTCTAGGTGATGATGAATTCAATAGAATATCTTCTTGTAAAATTGCATATGAAATTTGGGATACTTTAGCTGTTTCTCATGAGGGAAGAACTAAAGTTAATGAAATGAGACTAAATACATACACTATTAAATATGAAAATTTTAAAATGAATCTTGATGAACCTATCTCTGAAATGTATCATAGGTTCAAAGAAATAGTGAAAACTGTGAGTCTTCTTGGAAAACCAGTGGACAGTAAGGACCAAATCATGAGACTGCTTAAATGCCTACCTGACAGATGGAGGGGAACTTCTGTTTCCATCCGATAATCTTGTGACATAAGCAAGCTACCTGTGAAAGAACTAATAAGCAAGCTTATGATATATGAGGAAGAACTTAAGGTGAATCAAGAAGTAGATGAGGAACCAAGTAAGAAATCAGTATCATTCAAGACTACTACCTCAAAGAGAAAAAACAAAGAAAAAGCTCAAGTTCCTATAGACAACTCCACTAGTGAAGAGTCATATTCAGACAGTGATGATGAGATGGATCATCTTGCAAGGAGATTCAAAAAGTTCTACAGAAAGAAGAAATTCTTCAAGAAGTCAAACTACAAGGGAAAATATGATAGTAAAGGACAATGGTAGAAAGATAGAAAATGGAATGACAACTCAAATGAAATAATATGTTATGAGGGAAAACGAAAAGATCATGTGAAGGCAGACTGTCCTATGTTGAAATTCAAGAATAAATATGAAGACAAGGGAAAATGATATAAAAAGGCTATGAAAGCTATGTGGAGTGCTTCAAAAGACATCTCTAGTAGATCTGATGCTTCTGATAGTGAACAGAACAATCATGCCAACTTATGTTTCATACAGAAACATCTGAGGTAACACTTAACTCTCCTATACATAATGCCAATTATTCTAAGAATAAGAGTGAGTCATATAATGATGAAGATATGACTAAAGATGAACTACTTGAATATTTTGAAATGCTTTAGGATACCTTTAATGAGCTCAAGGACAAATATAAGTCACTAAAGAAACTTCATGCTTTAAAAACAAATTATAAGTCAAGTCTGGATATTGAAAAAAAACATTCTCCCAGATGTTAAAGGAAAACACTAAACTTAAGTTATCCAATGAGAAATTAAGAATAGATCCTAAAATTTTTACTTCAGAAAGAGATACCTTGACTCAGTTTCTAGAAAAAAAGATTGCCCTAAAATATACAACTGGTCTAGGATATCAACCAGGACAGAGAAGGATCATTAAAACTAAATTTATTCCAAAATCTGGACAATTCACTTCTAGTTCAAGTTCTGGACCATTTCTTGAAAAACAATTCTCTAAAGGACCAAACAAAGTGTTTATGTCTCAAATTATATCTATTGATTATAGGAAATCTGTGAGACAAGTATGGGTTCCAAAAAATTTACTTGCTAACCTCTCAGGACCCAAGAAAATATGGGTACCAAAGTTACCCCATGTCTAATCTGTTTTGCGGGGATGTTGCCTAAAGAGTTCTTGTAAGACTCTGTGGTACTTGGACAGTGGATGTTCAAGAAATATTATACGAGACTACTCATTCTTCAGTATCATAATCAAGGTTGATGGTGGACATGTAACTTTTGGTGATAATGCAAAAGGAAAAATCGTCGGCTTAGTCCAGATTGGTAACCCTAATACGGTATTAATTTCCAAATTACTTTTTGTTGAAGGATTAAAGTAAAATTTACTGAGCATCTCTTAGTTGTGTGATGATGGTTTCAATGTAAAATTTTAAAATGATGCATGTAATGTTTTTAATTCCAAAAATGATTTAATATTTACTGCTCTTAGAAATGAGAATGTGTATGTTTTTGACATAAATTCTTTAGCTAAGAAAAATGTTTCTTTCGTAAATGATTTTCATAAGGAATCTTGGTTGTGGCACAGAAGACTAGGACACTTCAATGTGCACTCACTTAGGAAACTATCTAGGAATGGTTTATTTAGAGACTTACCTAAACTGGAATTCCCACATAACAAAGTGTGAAATCCCTATAAAAATGGAAAGCAACACAAAGTTTCTTTCAAACCAAAGAAAGAATTTTCTACTTCTCAACTGCTTGAGTTGGTTCACATGGGTTTGTTTGGACCATCAAGAGTTCCATGTTTAAATGGGAAGCACTATGTTTATGTTCTTGTATATGATTTTTCTAGATACACTTGGGTATAATTTCTAACTCACAAAAGTGAAGCTTGTTCTTATTTCATCAAATACTCCAAGTCTATGGAAAACCTTAGTGGATTAATAATTAAGACCTTGAGAAGTGATCATGTCCGTGAGTTTGAAAATCAAGAGTTTGAATCCTATTGCTCACACAATGGCTATAGTCACAATTTCTCTTCTCCTAGAACACCTCAACAAAATGGAGTTGTGGAAATAAGAAATAGGACCCTTCAAGAAATTTCTAGGATTATTCTCATTGAGTATAATTTACTTATTTGTTTTTGGGCTGAAGCTGTAAATACATCTTGTTATACCATTAATAGAGTCTTGATTAGACCTATTCTTAAGAAGACTCCTTATGAACTTTGGAATAATAGGAAGCCTAAGATTAACTACTTTAGAGTTTTTGGTTGCAAACTCTTTATCCTTAACACTAAGACAATCTTGAAAAGTTTTCCTCTAAGAGTGATGATGTAATTTTCCTAGGTTTCTCAATCTTGAGTAAATCCCATAGAGTATTCAATAAGAAAACAAAATGTGTGGAAGAGTCATTTCATGTCAAATTTGTTGAGACTGATCCACATGAACCCAAAACCTATCTTGAATATCTTGAGGAAGATATGTCAATTATGAACCTTAATGATAATGATAGTGAATCCCCTGTAAAAGTAACTAGTTTTGGGAATCTTCCAGAATATGCACCTATTGAGTGTGAACCAATAGAAAATCATGAGGATTCTAGTTCAACTCTTTCTAGAGGTATTATAACTCTCAAGAATCATCCTTTAGATGTTTTAGTAGGTGACTTAAATCGAGGAACACAAACTAGATCTTCTCTGAGAAACCGGGTTGAACATCAAGCTTTTATTTTATAGCCTGAACCCAAAAAATATTAATGATTCTATCAATGATGAATTTTGGTTGATGGCTATGAAAGAAGAATTAAATCAATTTGAAAGAAACAAAGTCTAGGAACTATTTGAAAGACCTAAGGACACTTTGATAATAGGAACTAAATTGGTTTTTAGGAACAAAGTTGATGAGTCTGGTAATATAGTTAGAAACGAAGCTAGGTTAGTTGCACAAAGTTACAGTCAAGAGGAAGGAATAGACTATGAGGAGACCTTTTCTCATGTAGCTAGACTAGAGTCTATTAGGATACTACTTTCTTATGCAGCTCATCTGAATTTCAAACTTTATCAAATGGATGTCAAAAGTGCTTTTCTAAATGGGTATATAGTTAAGGATGTATTTTTTGAACTACCCCCTGGTTTTACAAATCCCCATTTTTCAAACCATGTTTTTAAACTTTCTAAATCTTTATATGGTTTAAATAAATCTCCAACAAATTGGTAAGATAGACTTAGTTCCTTTCTTATTTCAAAAGGTTTTACTAAAGGACTATTAGATCCTAATTTTTTATTAAAAGGATTTCCAAAGATGTTTTGATAATATAAATTTATGTAGATGATATAATTTTTGGATCTTCCAAAACTACTTTATGTACTGATTTTTTAAAAATTATGCAAAATGAATTTGAAATGAGTTTAATGGGAGAACCTAAATATTTCCTTGGATTTCAGATTTTTCAAAATAAAGATGGTATTATTTTAAACCAAATTAAATAAACTAAAGATATTTTAAAACGTTTTGGTTTGGATGGTAGTAAAGGTAGTGATGCACCTATGAGTACCACTTGTAAGTTGGATGCTGATGAAGCTATAGAATCAGTGGATCAAACCAACTACAAAGTTATGATAGGGAGTATGATCTACCTTAATTCTAGTAGACCTGATATTATGTTCAGTGTATGCATGTGTGCTCACTTTCAAGCTAATCCCAAAGAATCCCATTTAAATGTTGTTAAAAAGATTTTCAAATTTCTTAAATATACTTCCAACTTAAGACTATTTTATTCAAGGGGACAACTATTTGGTTTAATAAGTTATTCAGATGCTAACTTTGCTGGTTGTAAGTTAGATAGAAAAAAGCACTGCTGGGACAAGTCACATGTTAGGCAAGTCACTAGTATCGTGGTGTAGTAAGAAACAGAATTTTGTTGCATTATCTACTGCTGAAGCAGGATACATTACTGCTAGTAGTTGTTGTGAAAAAATTTTGTGGATGAAACACACTTTACTAGACTATGTATATCAATTCAAACATGTCTCCATTAACTGTGACAAAACAAGTGCTATTAAAATTTCTAGAAATCCAATATCTCATTCTAGAACAAAGCATATTGATGTAAGACATCACTTTTTTTTGAGAGATCATTTCCTATCGTCGTCTCCGCCGCTCCCCGCTCAGGTTCTGTGCTTCCCCCACGGTTCACGATTCACGATGGCGGCTTCCCTGGATTGACCTTCTCGGCGGTGCGCTTGATTTGCCGTCTTCTTTCCTCGACTCTAATATTTGGATAGGGTTCTTGGCGGCGCAGCCATCCAGAGTTTGAGTCCCAGTTTCTGTGGGTGGGGGGAGCTGCTCCGTCAGTGGTTGTGTGCTGTAGGTGGTGAAGTGAGGCCTCTGTGGGCATTACGGTTGGTGGCGATGGGATCTAGATCCACCTTTCGCTGGGGTTCTTGTCCATTTATTTTGTATATTTCTCTTCCTTCTCTTCTTCGTTTTAATCTTTTGAGTATGATTTTTTTATTCTTTTTGTGATGAGATTTGTGGTTGAGTTAGTTTATCCTCTGGATTTTTGGATTTGGGACGTTTGCGGTGGTAATGGAGGACAATGGTGATGCTTACCCGTGGTTGTTGCAGATGATTTTGTTTGTTTATGGTCGTGATGAAGGCGGTTACGGTGGCGACGACGGGGGGGTTCTCACCGATGTGATTCGTTGATGTCTTGAAGGTGACGATGAAGGATTCATTGGTAGGTGTGTGCCACGAGGGTTGGGTTCCCCGTTTGATGGATTCACCTGCTTCTCCGACGGTGATGGTTTTTGACAGTCGTCGGTGTTCCTCACCAGCGTCGGTTAGGTATGAAGTCGCGCCAGTTGTCGTGGATCGAGGTGACGCAGCAATCGAGTGGTTCCTTTTTTCGAGGTCGGAGCGTGATGTAGGGTCGCGTGTCAGGGCTCGTGGCTCAAGGTCTGATGGTGGTTCGAAGCCTGAGGCGGTGAAGGTTTGTGGCTCGAGGCGTTGAAGGCGGTGTTTTTGAAATTTTGAAGTCTTCCTTTTGAAATGTGAATCGTGTCCTGCCTGGTTGAATTTTGTTTTGGTTATTTGAAGTTTGAATTTCAATTTGATTTTTTGATGTGGAAGTGAAGAAGTCCTGTAATGGGTACCGACAACCCTTAAACCGGTCTCATGGGAACCGGCTACCCTCAAACTGGCCATTAGAAAATTAAAACATTATTTGCAGCAACACTAGCTTGCTGATATATTCACCAAACCCTTAAATTCCGATAGAATGAATTACATTATACATGAATTAGGAATGATAAATATGTAATCAATTTTTGTCAAACTGATTTTTTTGAAATCAATTTTTGTGAAACCGATTTTTGTAAAACTGATTTTTGTGAAACCGATCTTTGTAGGACAGATATTTCATAAAACCGATATTCTTAAAATTTATCTTCTTGAAATCGATCTTCTTAAAACCAATATTTCTTAAAACTGATCTTCTTAAAACCTATTCTTTGACACTAATATATTTAAGGGATGTTTTGTAAATTCTGTCTGCTTTAAGTGAAACAACGTTGTTTTTTCTCTTTCAACTTACCACGTTTAAATTTTAAGTTTTACGATTTACAATCCCTAAATGATATATTAAGTCCAATCCATCTGGACCTTTCACCTTCTCCATAGCCGTAAAGCCTTCTACCTTTAAGTCACTCTCTCTCTCTCTCAACTCTCAACCTCTCAACATAGTTGGAATCAGGAGCTTCGCCATGGAAAGGACTAAGAGCGCAATGGAAGAACCTTTCAAATATCCTCCTAATAAGAGTCGGAAGGGTGAGTCCAATGGGACTGGGAAACTAAGCTCAGAAATCCGAGTAGTTATAGCTGAAAATCAAGTGTCTATTGAGTAGCTTCTATCAAGTAAATATTTTCCGCTAAAGGTATTGGAATCTCAAGGGTGGATCAGTAGGTTTACCAACAATGAAAGACCCAATTATCCTCATCTTGTTCATGAGTTCTATCAGTATTAGAGTATTTCACTAGATGAATCTGAGGCAGTGAAGATGAAATATATGGTAAAAGGAAAGGATGTAGCTTTTTTGTCTAAGGAATGGGCTGAATTCTTAGAGGTACCTCATGAAGGTGTCTATACTAACTATCCGGGTAATATTCCACCTTCTTAAAATTTGTTTTCATATGAAGATTCTTTGAAGGAGCTGACTAGAAATGAAGAATCTAGAATTACTATTGCAAATGAATTTGAAGGAGAAGTGAGATTTCTTTTTAAGTTTATACAGCATCAAATCGGCCCAAGGAAGGGAGATTTCTCTACTGTGAAATATCAGGATATATTCTTGGTATTTTTGTGGAAACATGGAATAAAGGTGAATCTATGCAGATATCTCATGGTACATATTTCTGATTTGATTAAGACATCTAAGAAGGAAACCTGCTTATACTACCCAAGGATGATTTCTGCCATGTTGAAAAAATTAGATTTTATAGAAGATGGAGATGAAGTGATCGGTGCCTGAAGTGGTTTTTGTCGTCATAAAGACATTTGTAAACTGATGAAAATATTCTAGAACCCATGGAAGAGATGTTGGGTAGGAGATGAAGAAAGGATGTATGAGGAGTTCAATATGGTTGACCATCCATCTAGACCAAAGTACCAAGTTGATCTAGGTCTCAAACCAGGATAAGTTCTTGTTTATTCTGATGAGGAAGCTGAGGCTGAAGTGCCAAGGGAAGAAGGATCTCCTTTTGATGATAGGAGTGATCCTGATATTGATGAAAGTCCTAAGGATATGACTTATGGACCTGCTAGTCCACCTATGGAATATCCTTCAAGAGAAACTATTTTAGGTGATGAAGAAGAGGAAGAAACTAATGTTATTGGAGTTGAAGGTTATGTTAGAAAATCAGATGAGGAATTTGATGATGATGGTGGTGGTGGTGGTAGTGGTGGTGATAATGGTTATGATGGAGGAAGTGTTGATCATGTGAGTGACTCTCTAAAAGTGGAACAACAAGTGGTTGACATATCCAGTGAGGAATCTGTTCATGGAGTTGGTGATGGAATTGGGCATTCTGATCAACAGGATGATGATCATAGAGATTCTAGATATAAGGATAGACCACTCCATCCCAATGCTAAAAACCAAGATCTCATTAGGGAATTGAATGATATTATGGTTTCTGGCCAAGAGGAAGAAGATGCAGTTCCAGTGCCTCAAATTGAGGAAGCACCTGCTGAAGCTGAAGAAGCTAGAGCTCAGGAAGAACCTGAATTTCAGTTGGTTCCTTCTCCCAGACAAGTTGTTATGGCCAGATACCCAGATGAAGTACTTGATGATATTGATGTTATTCCTAAGCCTCATGGGAGAAGGTTAATAATTGATACCGTTGAGCCAAGATATTGGACCTGTGCTAGAGATTGGAATAGTAATCCAGGATATATTCTTTTCGGTTTATAATATGACTTAGATGAAGAAAGGGTGCCTCCTTCTTCTGTTCCACAATTCCATGTTGACCCAGAACCTGCTGCACCTATTCTACCAGTTTCATCACCCATAGTAGACCCAGTTTCTCAGTCAGTACCCAGTGACTATGTCACTAAGGCTGATTTGGAAAAGTTTAAGAATGCGATATGTGCATTTATAATGGCTTTAGTGGGATCTAGAAATGAAGCCTCAACCTCAATAAGTATCTTGGATGCTGATGTAGCAAAAATTGAAAGAATTGTGATTCCGGAGATTCAACCGAATCTTTTTACTACAGCAGAAACCATTATTAGACACAACATCTTGATGAGAGAAGAAGTAAGAAAGATGATCAATGAGATAAATTCCTTGACCTCTGACTTAAAGACCTCCTTTAGTGATGTTCTGGAAGTTCTTAAGAACTTGGTAACTCATTTAATCAACGTAGATTTGAAAAAGATGAAAGAAGATCTTGGAAAAATGTTGACTATCCCATCTAGTTCCAAGAGTGGGAGAAGTGATTTTGCTGATTTGGAGTCTCTCAAGTTTGTGATGAGAGAGGAAATTCAAAAACTTCAGATTGTTTCAGATAAATAAACCCTTGAAAAATTACATCAGAATATAGATCTTGTGTATAATATTGTCAGACAGTACACCAATGAAACCTCTGCATCTCCGAAAGAAATTTTGGAAAAAGTGGATAAGTATTTCACTAAGATATATACCAAGAATGACCTCATCAATAGTTCTAAGTTTCTGGAAGAAAATCTTCGAATCCATCCAGTCATAGAAGCATTCAAAAATCAAGTTCTCCAGTTGAAAGAGTTTGCACATTTTATGAGTAAGTTTATGTAAAATAAGGATGAATTTGAGAAAGCCATGTAATATGGAGGAGAAATCATTAATAACTTCATCAAACTGCTCAAAACTTATCTGCATGTTTAGGCTGAGGCTATTCTGGTCCCTCCACCTGATTCAATTGGTACTGTCTCTCAGCCTCCTTCTCTAATGACTGTATCTCAGGCTCTTACTTAGATTCAACCAATCATTACTGAGTAGTCTCTAAGTCGTGTGTTGTCAGAGAGAAGGCCTACCATTGTAGCTACTATTCTTACAGGTGTTTCTCTACCTAGTGTTTTAATCTAATCACCTCCATCCTCTACCACTCCCAAACCTTATCCTTCTCAATTGGATCCTTCAGATAGAGGAAAATCTCCTCTGCATCCAAACCCTTAGTGATGGATTGTTTCTTTTTTATAGATATTTGGTTTTTTTGTTTGTATTATACTCTTATGAATTTTAATGAAAGTTATTATGGTATCTTTCTTTTATAATATTTCTATTTACTGCTTTTCTCTTTTTGTTAATCCCAAAAGGGGGAGAATATAAGGATGGCATATACTCTCTTTAATCCATTTAGTGAGGGGGATATTTGTTTTAAATAAATTATATGTCAAATATATCTTTATTCTATATATTTTCATGTATGCCATAATTTTTGATTATCAAAAAGGGGTAGATTGTTGGACTCTCCATGATATTGTAGTTTTCATAATCACAAATTACTTCAATATACAGATTCTAATATTTCAATAAATTTTAATATATCTATGTGAATCAATTTTGTCATACAGAAACATATACTGAAATAATTTTATAACCTATACTCATGAATAAATATGATTACAAGTGTATTTTTACATGTACTTTTAATTAACACTTTTTCTTGTAATGGTATATGCAAGACAGACTCTTCATAACCTTTATTGGATTCCCTGACACCGAAACTGAAGTCGACACACCAAAACCGAAGTTGACACACTAAAACTGAAGTCAACACATAGAAACTGAAATCAACACACTGAAACCGAAGTTTGACAGACCGAAGAATGAAAAACTGAAGTTTGACACACAGAAGTTTGATAGACTTAATTTTGACACACTGAAGTTTGACAAATAGAAGTATGACAAACAGATGTTATCAGACCCAAGTATGACACACCAAAGTTCGACAGAACGAAGTCGACACATCGAATATGACACACTGAAGATGACAGATCGATGTTATCAAACTGAAGACAACAGACTGAAGATGAATCACCAATTTATATAAATAACTGTTTCCATTTTATTAATTCAAATTTATTTCTAATGGTCATATTTAGACAAATTAATATTTCCGACATTATTTAATGTTGTCTGTATGAGTATCTGTAGACAGTACGAGGTACATGCACGTGCGAAGATCCTTATTCCTAGAGGATCCTGGAAAATAAAAGGACCTCATATTTCACATTAAAATTATGAAAGTAGCAGTACACACTGAGACACAGACTGTACGAATACCAAAAGAGAATAACTAAGCACTTGAAATTACAAGAATACTGTAACAAGATACCTTCTCCAAAAAGGGCTCAGTATACATCGAGAAATTAAAGAGCTGAACTTTTTCACTCCTCTAAGATGGATTACAGAAACTGAAATACTATGTTCTGAAGAAAACTTCCAGAAGAAGACTCAAGTACCATATTCTCAACATTAATTGAGTCTAGAGAATTACTTCACAACACACAGATAATTCTTAACTCTATTCTCTTTCTTAACTCTGTTGTATTTTATATTCACTATTTGAGTAGTGTGTATATTTGTTTGTATAACACACACTGTCTCCTGAGCATAAATGGAGGATATCAAACTATCCTCATACTCAATCTCTTATTTCATTTGTTTCCCATGAATAACTGTGGAAGAGGTCAAGTGTGACTTGGACAGCTTGGTGTGTTGTTGTAAACCCCGATCCAGGGTATGGATCAAAAGTTTATTTAAAAAATAGCTTGGTAGAAGGTGATCACCAAGTGGAGAGGATTAAGTCTCTACTTTAGACTGAACCTCTTGTTTACATTGTTGTGCCAATTTTCCATTACTCTATTTTTTTATCTGCAGATTTTATTTTTCAAAGATAGAAAACTATTTTACTTTAACTCTAATAGTTAGTTTTGGTTAGTGTGTATTTATGCTTAATTTAGTAAACTTGTTTCAAAAGTTTAATTATTGATTACATTGATTCAATTGAGTACTAATAAACCTTAGAGAAACTTGTTGATAAATTAAACATTTATATCTCTACTACCTTAATTGACTGGGCTATTTTGAATTTGGGGATTTTTATCATAAAGTTTTTAACAGAAATTTTAATTGGAACTCAATTCACCCCCTCTTCAGTATCCACTCCGACCAACATAAGAGAAAGGTCACAACCAAATAGAAATGAGGGTCTAATACTAGTATAGGCTATCATATAAAGAGGTTCACATATCTTAAGGTCATGGATTTTGGACTGTAATGTCATGAATTTTAGGCTCACATGACACGGACTAGAAAACGTTCAAGAATAGAATATTATATTATTTCTTTGAGAATGGGTATGACTCATTAATATATAGAATCAGTGGTATTAAAATTCACTTGAATAGTTGGATTTCAGAATATATAAATCAAAACTCATAGGATTTGAATTGAAAAAAATAATGGTATATAATAGGTATGTAGGGAATGACTGTGGACCACGTGAAAGTGATGGATTTTAATTCGATGTTTTTAGGACATATAGAGATTAGAGGACCTTCCCCTTAGTACAAATATGCCTCTGGTTGGTAGTACCAGATATAAAAAATACATATTACTAAGAAAATGTGTCCCTTAGAGTCAGATTCACTTATAACCAGTACCTATGGAAGGTTTTTGAGGATTCAATCATCTTGAGGAATAAAGTGGGATTATAGAGAGAAGGGTATTCAAGAAGGGTTTAGGAATCCTAAATTTTATGCCACTAAGCATTGAAATTGGATTTGTGGTGAAGGGATATAACATGATATTGCTATTAATTTTTCCTAGGCTTGTAGGTCCAACAAACATATCTTGTATTTTATTAGGTCTATATAGTGATCCCCATAATCATTGTACCTTTTATATCTTTTTCTCTAATAATTTTTTCTTAATCCCTAAAATGGGATGACTTAGTGAGTGGATACTTGAATTTTTCTCAAGATGACCTTTAAGGGTTTTGATATGAAAATATTTATATCTTTATTATTTTTTAGTTTAACTATTTAGAAATTATGATCATTGATTTATAGGGTTTAATGGAATTAAAATTTTACTAATAATATCTAGTGTTTAAGTTCATATATATTTTATCATCAATGAGGTAGTCTACCCAACAGTAAGGGAAAGGTTGACATTGTTAGAATGGAAGACCAACACCACTAACATCGACCATCTTGGGGAGGCATACACATAGTTTATGGTCATGGTACTTGGACCAATGATAAGGGGTCATAATATGAAAACTCATATGGGTATTAAAAATTAAAAGTTTCAAACACCACTTGAATAGGGAATCAAAATGATATAAATCATTAAAAGAGGTATTTGAATCAGATAAATGAGATCGAGAATGTATTTTGAGGATGAAAACTGGAAAAATATTTTAATGAAAGGTTCTATAGAAAAAAATTTAAAGTCTTACAATGATTATAGGACCTTCTCTTTAGGATAAATAATCCTCTAGTTGTTATGACCAAATATGGTGGCATCGACATGATTAATAAGAAGAGGTGTCTTTTGAAGTTGGATATACTAGTTACTGATATCCATGAAAGGTTTATTGAAATTAAAAACAATTGATGTAATAAGTGTGATTTAGGGGAAGGGGGTATTCAAAAGATAACATGAATAATTCAGTACCAAGATAAACATGACTACATTTTTTAGGGATGATGGAGGGAATGGATTTTAATAGTGGTTTGTGTTTAGTTTTGATATATATAGTTCAAATGTCATTACATATCATGAAATAAGGAATCATGTAATACATAGTTCTTATAAATGATATCCCCTAATCAATATGGCTCAAATATTGGGGAGGGGAAATTTTATATCCTAGTGTGGGGCCTTAAATATAATAAACCCCATGTTTTTATCCCTAGAAATACCGTAGTGTATAGAAAAATATGAATATAGGGAGCTCAAACACTGGGATTACTAGGGAAAATGTGGTATTTTTATCATTGATGAAAATTATTAGATAAAGAAAAACATGCATCCAAGATTCTTACACATATCTAGATCTCACATAGGGATAATTGTTCTCACCAATAGATTATCTCGAGTATGTCATGCAGTTTAATGCCATAATAGTGGAAAAAATGTTCTATAGTATAGGTTTTCCTAATGAGTACATATAACATGCAATTTAATTACATGAATTAAAGATATTTTTGAACCCCACAAGAGTTTATGAGAACATGATTATCAATGGTAAAATAAAAAAGATTTATGATTGAGATAAGAATATGGAATCTTAGTATCGCTACATTTCTTTAAATTCTAGGAATAAATTCTCTCATAGTTCTTTAAGAATCCCATATAAGGATCTAACTCATGTTCATGAGAAATATTATGAAGATTTACTTTGATTTTAGGTGATTATAAGAAACCAAACATGAATGAGAAAGGACCTAGTCATGAGGAGTGAAACTAGTAGGATTTACAACTGGGGCTGAAATTGGGATTCTAAGCAACACAATGTATCTTAAATTAGTAGTAATAAAGTTCTTTATAGTTCTAATATATGTGGTGGAATTATCCTGGTTATAAGTTAGGTGAGTCATGATATTAGGAAATGAAAATTTAACCACATCTATATATCTCAAAAGTGAGAGATATATATAGAGCTCCCCAGTGGGGTGAGCTCTTGTAGATGGGGAATTTTTGCTTATGTAGATCAAGCTCTAATATAAAGGGAGAATTTATGACTGAAGATCACATGGTATATATCAATATAAGTAGTTTAAGTTCATAATGGGTAAAACATTTCATATAGTTGAAGTATTTTGGGATATACTATACATTATATAATTTAAATTCATGCAATAATGACTCAGGTTCCAGGTAGTTTAGGGCCGTATGATACAAACCGTTATGTGGGGGATCTTTTGTATATGTATAGATCATGAACGAAGTGAAATCCCATTTTCTTGGTGAAAAATAAATGATTAAAGGTTTAGATAACAAGAAAATGTGGGGATTTGATTGGAATTTTTGGATGGTTCCATTAGTTTTGATGTCATTATGTATCTTTTGTTAACAATATTCTATCTGTGCATAGTTCTTAAAAAAAGGTCTTAATGTTGGGGGTATTGGGACAAAAATGACATGAATGGAGAGGCCCCAAAAACTAGTATGGAAGGGTAGTGAAGTTTATGGATATTTTTAGTTGGGACTAGGATAGACTATTTATGAATCAATATGTACTCTGTACTAAAAGGAATCAATACATATATATTTTTATAAATAGGATATTTGTATTCATAGGTTATGTGGAAATGGAATTATGATTGGATAATATAACAATGACCATTTCATTCCCAAATAAATTATCTGTTACCTTATGTAGATCAATCACTCACATAGGGGAGATACATTTTCGATCTGGGATATATGGAATGGCCCCTTATAAGTAGTTTAAGGTCACATAGGTCAATCATATGTCAGGAAGCTTAACTTCATGTGATAGTGGATCGAGGTTGAAATTACTAAAAGTGGGAGGAATTTTTTATATTATAATTTGTTTATAGATAAATAAACATATATTGAGGTTTTATAAATAGATTTGGATTATATGTAAAAGTAATTTAGGTCTCATGAAATAAACTACTCTAAATGGTTTTAAGTCTTACAGGATGGACCATATGTCATGTATTTTAATTTCATGGTACTAATACTAGAATGTATTGTAGTTTAAGGTCATATGATGAGGGAATTTTCATGAGGGAATAAATTTATATCACAAACAAAATTATATCCATTCATCTTAGTGTTGGACCTATTGAGGGAAAATTGAATATGAATTCGTGGTCCCAAACATCAAGACATAGCACAAATTTGATTAGAATTTTTAGTTGAGTCTAGTATGTTATATGGGAATCACTACATATCCTATGATGATAGGAATCAAGTTACACATAGTTCTAATAAAATAACCCTATATATAATAGGATCTTACATTGAGGGGATTTTAATTTAACATATTTAATTGGAAAATTAATTATAAGATAAGGACTCTTATAAAAATATATATTATACAAAAGGTAAATTATGCCTAATGGGATGGTATTATTTATTAATTTTATGGTATTTTAGGATTCATAGTATATCCTGTAGTTTAATTTCGTGTGATAAGGACATAGATGTTCTTTAGATTAAGTTCATGTGACAAGGATCCTTATGCAGGTGTTTTTTCATAGTTCTAGATCCTGTGGAAAATGTGATCACCTTTTCTTGGTGTCAAGAAATAGGAGAAAACTTGATTCGAATAAACAAGGGTTATGGAACCGAGATAAAGTGGGGTGATAGATAGCCTATCATGGGGCCACCAAAAAATGAATTTTTTAAACTTGAATTAAATTCAATAATAAAAGACTTGGGTTGTCTCCAGAGAGGAGAGTGTTTTGGGTGTGTTTCTCTCTGATTTAGTGGGTTTGAAATATGAAATTAATAGTTGAACTATATTTATTTTTAATTAAATTTTAGAAATACTGTTCAAACCATGGATATAACCTCACCTGCTCTTAAATCATGATTCCATTGTTTCACTCACACATCTTCTCTCTAACCAAGTAAAACCTCACTTGATTATCCTCTCATAGAAATTTCAGCTTGGATAAGGGAGTGCAATTATTCTGTATCCCTTGATCTCTCCTATCTTGGTGATTTAAGACCTCCAATCACACTCAGATCATAAAACAAATCATGATCACAAGTTGTGGAGAGAAAATAAGTGGAATTTTTATGAAACCCAATAAATAGGGAATAAGAATTAAAAATGTATAGAGATAAGGAAATATCATAATGTCTAAATAGTTCAAATAATTAAAAAGAGATAAACAGAATATATATTTAGTTAAAATGTAAAATTCATAAATAGGGGAAGAGTATTCTCCTTAGCTTAACCACTAGGGGATTAGTGTGACATAATTAGAGTTATTATAGTTTAATTAAAATAAAAAATAAAACTTACTACACCACAACTCTCAATCGAAATAAATTTTGAACATACCTCATAATCTTAGCGAAACGTTACTCATCTTATAGAATAATGTTCTGGTATCATTGGTGTGCTTTAAAATTTACCACAAGATTGGTACATACTTCTTCAACTTCCTCTAGTAATTCCAAAACTTTTGGAATATTATTTAACATTAGTATCAATCCCTAAAAAATCATTCCTATAATGTTTGGTATGTGTCAAGATAAAGTTGATGATGGATTTAACTAGGCATATAGAATTTTCTATCTATGTCACTCTCCTCCAATGATTAAGTTCCATATTGGGTTTAGAATAGTCAAAGAAGAAATGTGTCAGTACTTCATTGATTTAGTGGACATTTAATTCTTCTCAAGGGGGGAATATTATACACTTACTGGATCTAGTTTAGGCTAATTATTTCTTGGTATTAAGTGGATTTGGGCCTAGTATTTTACTTAGGCTTCGGGGAATAAGGAATATAATGATGGGAATTTATTCAAATAGCTAGGTAAGAATTTCAATCTAGATCATAAATATATTTTCCTTGCAATTGAATTTGATCTGTCTGGTTATTTCTTCTTGGAAAAATTACATTGTTAAAATCCATGTAGTAGCCTTTGAATGGTAGTATGAGTGATGAAATTGTAGACCATGACTCAGCTTGAATTCCCAAGTAAATTTCCAAAAGTTTGTTTTTTTAATAAATTCATGTTTCCTTATGATACAAGAAATATTTTTGATCATCTACAAATTTTGATAATCTACCTGAAAAAGTATTATGCTAAGGGTTGAAGTCTTACACTCTAGTATGAATTCTTACACTCGAGGTTGAAGTCTTAAGAAGGTTATCTTTAGAAATTTGGTAGATTTATGAACCTTGTTAAGATGGAAAAAATTATGATCATCTAAATTTCCTTAAAATCTTTCAAATCCTTATAATCCTCCTCCAAAAAAAGTATTACACTCGAGGATGTATCCTTATGATGAGAATGTCCTCTAAAAATGGAAAATTACTTAAGCCTTACATTCATTCCAGGGTAAATCCTTACAATTAAGGCCAAAGTTTTATATTCAACCTTAAATCCAATTAAAGGTATAATATATTAATAGAAGGTGCATGGAAACCTAAAGAGAGGTCTTATAGTCAGCTGGGATGGGGATTATTGTGATCAGTTTCAAGACCCTTTGTGTGGTCAGTTGGTATTACCCCTTGTGGTCACTTGAGAGCTTCACACACTGTTAGTTAAAGTTCCTTCTTACAGTCAGTAGGATTTAGATATGTGGTATATGCCTTTATTTTCCATTAGTTATGTTCTTTTTAGACTTTTAGCTTCAATATGTATAGTAAAAAATCAAAATTATTAGTTTTTAAATGTTTAGATTAATTTCAAAAATAATAATAAACAATTTTAATCATTAATATTATCCTATTAACACCTTAAATTACTTCTTCAATTAAATTTATGGATTTCACTTAAATTAAAAATGAATAAATCAATTAAAACTTATGAATAAATACATTTAAAAAATAAATTCTATTTTAATTTCAAAATTAAATAAAATAAAAGTATTTAATAATTGAAAGACCATAAAAATTATAATTCCAAAATTTAAATCAAAATATGGATTTGATCATTAAATAAAAAAATGGAATAATTTAGTTAAAACCCATGGTTTTAACCAATTATCAATGAATTTATATATTTAACAAAATTATCAAAAATAAATTAATTACTTGGGTTTTATCTAAATTAGGGGGTTATTTATCAATGGAAAATTGTTAAAAATTATACAATTATTTTTCATCACTCCCCCATAATTAAACTATTGCACTCCCAAACAATACAGTGAATTCATTTATTTGAATAGATATATCATGCCCAGACTTAAGAACACAATATAGATAATAAGAAAATCATAGGACCCTCCATTTTATAAATTATCATTCCTCCTTTTATGAATTTAATTAACTATCACACTTTAATTCAATCGTGATTTTTAAGTCTAAGAGTGGAATGGATATATTTAAGAGGAATTAGAATTTTAATAAGTGGAACATACATTTATCCCTTTCTCCTAAGTTTCTTAAACCAAGGTTTCAATTTTCACTTCATTAAAATATCTAAAATAAATTTATTCTACGTTAGTTAACTCATCCTTAATCTAGGATCAATATTCCCCTTATTTGAATAAATTCATTTTTGACTATTTGGGACTTATTAAATTGTTTCCAGTAATGATTGTGCAAAGCACTATGAAAATTACTATTTAATGTACTTATTGAATACAAATGGCATTTACTCACACACCGAGTACCTAATTTCTTGTAGATTTACTATGGGATCATGATTTCCCATTTTACTCCAGTTCCAAAGGACTTATATCAATTTCTTTTGAGTTGGATCCCTGAGGTTTTCTTTTTTCCAATGGTCTTGTTACTTTGAATTAAGTTAAAAATTATAGTGAAATCGTATTATTAATCCGATTACATAAAGATATTTTTAATCACAGTCCTTTTAATAATTTAAAAACTAAATTTTCTATAAAATTAATGGGAAAAATCACTAAGAAATCATTTAACTCTCACATTTTTCATAACCAATGAATTTCTTCCATTTTATCATGGTATTTTTTCCAATATATGATAGCATTAAGGCTCAATTTTTCCTATACTAAAAGTATCCTAAAGATCTAAAACCTAAAATCTAAGATAATTTATGTAAAAGTTTTGAAAATATTTTTTGAGCACTATGATTTATTTAATTTTAATTGTAAAACACCAGTAGGAAAAGAAAATAGAAAAAGGGTATTTATATCCTAAGTTAATTCCCCCCCCCCATTTATCTTAGACACCATTACAATTAATTTTAGTATGAATTTATCATGTAAAATTTATTCAAAATAAAAAACATACATACTACTGTGAAGGAAAGAGATAACCGAATAGTTCATTATTCAATGGAAATAGGGAGGGATTTAGACTTATCAATTGGTTCTTTTTAGAAGTCATCATGGTAATGATTCATTTTTTGGCCCTTAAAATTTAATGTCTTATTTGAAAAATCTCCTTTGATATAAATTGCACTAAATATAAATTTATTAGTCATTAAATAAGATCCAATAAATTTGGAATGAGTTTTACCAGACATGAGATTCATCTTGGAAGAGAATAGTAGAACCTTGTCTTTAATCTAAAATGTTATTTTCTAGATGAGTTTATCATGGATAGATTTGGACTTATCCTTGTATAAAAGTGAATTATCATAATATTACCTTCTTAGTTCTTCAGTTTCCATCATCTATATCTTCCTTTATTCCCCAACTTTTCTAAACAAAAGGTTTACCTTATTCATAACCCAATAGGTCTTGTGTTGTAACTCAACAGGAAGGTAACAGTTATTTCCATAAAATATTCTATGAGGGTGCATACCTAAGGGAGTTTTTAGGTAGTTATTTAAGCCTATGATACATCCTTTGGCTTCTTACTCCAATCCTTCCTAGTGGGCTATAATTTTCTCTCTAGAATCTTCTTAATCTCTCTATTGCACACCTTTTCTCTCTTGTTTTCTATGGTTGTTATAAATATGATGTTTTTTGATGCACACCATATTTTTTCATCATATCCTCAATGTTATTATTACATAATTGTGATTATTGGCCACTCATTATTGCTCAGGATACTCTAAACCTATAAAAAAATTATAAATTCAATGATAAACTTAGAATCATCTATTCTGGTAGCTTTTTTTCAATACACTTAGAAATATAGTTCACTACAAATAATATATAGTAAAATCCAAATGATATAAGGTATGTACCCATTAAATATAATCCCAATATATCAAATATTTCACATAAAATCAAAGGTTTTAGGGTAATTTTGTTCCTTTTTGAAATTCCACAAACAAAATGATATTTTGTGAAATCTTTAAAAAAGCATGAAAGTCATTAAAAATTGAATTAAAAAATAATAAAACTTCTAGAAAAATTTTATCATTTATTTGAGGTCTCAAATAACTCCATGTGAAAGTGTATGGAAAAATGTTAATACATATTTAATTTCTTCCTCAGGGACACACCTTCTAATTAATTGTCGTTAAAAATCATCTATAAATATGGATATTTATATACATATTAATTTGACTTAGATTTTTAATTTATAAGTTTTATTTTTAGTGAATAATGGAGCTTCCTTTGATGTGATTATAAAATTGAATAGACCAGAATACCAAGGCACTTGGTTAAATTTTTATATTTTCTCACTAGGGATAGAATCATCCATGTTTTTTTAGTGGGTTATTCTACCTCAGTGGTGTGAGGTAATATACTAATTTGATCAATAAAAAAAATTTATAGCCCATTTTTATCCTTGATTTCAAATAAAAATATTATAGTTGTAACATCCACCTCACTAGTCTTGGTTTTGTATCATATTTTATGATCAAATATCTCAGTGCTTCATGATTAGAGTAAATTATTATTTTTCTTACTAAAAAATAAGATCAAAATTTTTATAAATCCACAAAAATTGATAAAACATATTTTTTTTATATAATTTATTTTGATTTTTTTCATGTTTTGGGAATTGTATGATATCACTTTAGGGTTCTCATCAATTTTTTGGGATGCCATAACTCCTACAACCCTGTTATAAGAATCACACAATATCTCAAAGGAGAAATTCTAGTATGATGGAAACTTTATAGGGGATGTGATCCAACTTTATTTGAGAGTTTCAAAATATATCCTGTATGAATCAATAAATACAAAATAAGTTTCCATCTTGAGTTGGTTGGTTAAGGGAAAATATATCTTTCTAATTCCCCCAATAAACATTCTATGAACCCCAGTATGGCCTAAAAATAATTGAATGTGGCTCACAATGGTGGGGTAAGGCATTTTAGAAATCACATCAATATTGTAACACCCCAAGCTTCCACGGTATGTTTCCCTTTGAATAATACAACAGTGTGTGATGTATGCAACTTCGAGTTCTAACACACACCACAACCAATCAAACTAACTGTTATGAATAGTAATACCCACTTTTTAAAATTTTATAAATTTTATCTTTCAAAATGGACCGCATTTTTGGCTTTGGAATATCGAAATTAGCTTAGGGTGAATTTTCCAAACAAGGTCCTTTTTAACCTTTTCAACAAAATTAAGGTAAGAATGTCTTTTTTTTAACTTATACGGTGGGTGCAGCTATTTTCCGCCGTTATAAAATTGTAAAAGCTTCCCTTACAAGATTATAATAATAATTTTAAAGAAAATGTTTTATTTTATGTGACTTTTAAATTATTTCAAAAAAAGAGATATTTCTCTCAAACGGTTTTGATTTCATCTATGTCAACATCCTTTTATGGATTTTAAGCTTATTTGAAGTTGATTTATTATGATACAAAACTTCCATATAGTATTGAAGGTTTTGTGATATTTTTGACTATGGATATGTTATTTTTATACCATTCATGGTTTATGGAGAAATTATTTACATTTCATATGATAATTTTAATACGAATGTTTATGTTATGTTTAAACTTGTTCATATGAGGAATGCATTGGACTTAGTAAGTGACGGGTGGAGCCCTCTATAGATCCTCGATACATCTGTAGGTCTCATGAGACAAACTAGTGTCTTGGCACAAGGCCTTGACAAAATCTTATTTGTAGTCTCGGCACAAGGCCTTGACTATGTGGTTATGATAGTCTGGCATTATGCATTCCATCATTATGAAAGTGGTTATTGATATTGCATGTGATTATTCGACTAGTAGAATATCCATGTGAATAAGTAAATGGAATTATTTCATTTCATTTTTCCCATATTATTCTGAATTTCATGTTTAAAAGGCTTTTGTTTTATTTATACATTCCCTTAAATGTTTATGCTTATTTATGAAAGTTTCCACTATATTGTTATCCTTACTGAGAATCTGAGCTCACCCCTTTCTATGTTTTATTTTTCCCAGGATGTGAAGAAGTATTTTATGACTAACCTGTAGGGTTAGTATGAGGGGATATTAGTGTGGACTATGGAGACTATGTTGTTGTATTTTTTCACTTTATCATGTAATGTAATACTTATGAATGTATCTAGTGTTTCCAAGGCTACTAAACTAATCGGTCTTTCGAGACTTGATCTTTTGTGATCATGCCAATGTTATGTAATAATGAACCGGATCTGGGTAACTGGGGTCAGGGAGTTATAGTTGGTATCATAGGAAGTTTAGTACAAACCTTAGAATCTATATTTAGATAAACTCTGATTAGATCACATATCCCTAAGATAGACTTTGAGGATTAGTATATAAGAACTTCCTAGAATTTTGGTATTGTAGAGATTTTTTGAGTTTTACAAGAAATATATCCATGTATAGATACGAGTAGGTAGAGGCAGCTCTGGCACATATGTACCTAGGGGTAAAACCCAAAAACACTGATTTGATCTAGACTCGAATGGGAACTAGTGCACGACAATGAGCCTTTCTGCACTCTTGGTTACGACACTCTCGGGGGATATGTATAGGATAATTCTCATTTTCTTTACAAACCATTATGAAGGTTTTATGAGTGTATACTTCCTTAAAGAAGACATTTTTTATGATTATGGATTATATCCATAATTTTTTCAATTCATGTTAAGTGTTTTACTAGTTTGGAATTATGTATTTCGATTCATAAACTACTCTAGTTTATGACATTGTTTAGAAATGGAGCCGAGTAGAAGGAATGGAAACCGTATCAATGCACGCACTCCATGTAGGGATTTCCCTCTTGATCAAGATAATTATCGTGGATCTGGTGATACAACTGGTGCTGATCAGTTTATCACCATACAGGGACAACTCACTCAAGTTATGAATAATAACCTTACCCATATAGAGCACCCTGATCCATAGTGTGGAGGATCAATGTTAGATCGCTTCATGAGGCAACAACCACCAACATTAAATGGGAGTAAAAATCCATTAGTAGCTGAGAAATGGATAAATTCCATAGGGAAAATATTCCATGCCTTGGGGATTAGTGAAAGGGAGAAAGTTATCAGGGCAGTTTACCGCCTCACTAGAGATTTTGATCACTAGTGGTCATTGATTCAAAACACAAAGGAAGATGATGACGTATAAAATATGTAATGTAGGGAGTTTAAAGATCTTTTCTTAGAAAAATACTTTCCTCGTTACTATCGACCGGATATGGAAAGGCAATTTCTGAGTTTGAGGCAAAAGGAGGATGAGAATATCAAAAAGTATCAAGCTAACTTTACAAGGTTAGTGAGGCATGATGCAGATTATATAAGTAACCCAGGAAGTAATATTGATAATTTATTTGATGGGTTAAAACCATTTTTCCATCGATCATTAGTCTCACAATCCTTCTCGTCATACGAAGATATTATCTCATGCACTATCAATTCAGAAAAATAATTCTCTAGGTCTTACGACTTTAAAGCAAAGCAATAGAAGAAGAGATATGTTGATCACTATAGAAATGGAAATAAGGGGAATAAGGGAAAAGTTGAATATCCATCATGCATTAAATGTGGGAAGAAACACCTCAATACTTGCTTGAAGGGAATGAGAGTCTGTTACAAGTGTGGTGAAAAAGGCCACCAAGCTCGTGATTGCAAGGGGAAGAAAGAAGCTACTGATGTTCAATACTATAATTGCAGGGAGATGGGACATTATGCAAATGAATGTCCTGAGCATCAGGGGAACTGATCTCAGAAAAGGCCAAGGGATCAAGGTCAAGCTTATGTTATCACTATTGCTGAGGTTGAAGCTCCAAAAGACGTGGTGGCAGGTAATTTAATGGTTTCCTCAAGTTTAGACAATGCTTTATTTGATTCTGGATCATCGAATTGTTTCATATCTTCCCAATTTGATAAGAAAATCAGATATTTCCAATTTTATTTAACATGGGAGTTGTCAGTCAAAACTCCTAAGGGAAGTATCATTGCAACAAAGTTTTCTGAATTGGTCCCCATTAGAGCACATAAATGTTCTTTATCTGCTAATCTCATCGTCATACCCATGATTGAATTTGATATAATACTCAATATGGATTGGCTTTCAGACCATGATACAAAAATTTATTTTAAGAAGAAGGAGGTTACGATTTTTGATGATGATGATAAAGAACACCTTATCTTTAGAGCAGAATCATCACCACCTGATTCTTATCTAGATCCACCCCCAGTAGCTCAACTAAATTCAATTATTAGGGAGGAAGAGAATGAAATAACTATGGGTGAGGAAATGAATGTTTAAATAGAGGATGTACCTATTGTGAAAGAATATGTTGATGTGTTTCCAAAAGATTTACCTGGACATCCTCCAAAATGAGAAATTGATTTTTCCATTGACATAATTCCTGGTTTAAGGCCCATATCGAAGACCCCTTATAAAATGGAAACTGTGGAATTAGTATAACTAAAGAAACAACTAGAGGAATTGAGTAATAAGGGATTTATTTTCCCTATTATTTCTCCATGGGGAGCCCCTGTCCTTTTTGTTAAGAAGAAAGATGGATCTATGTGGTTATGTATCGAATAAAGGGAGATCAATGCTATAACAACAAATAACAAGTATCCCCTACCTTGCATTGATGATTTATTCAACCAACTTCATGGAGCTCAATATTTTCCAAAGATTGACCTTTGATCTGGATATCATCAGTTGTATGTGAAGAAGGAATACATTCTGAAAACACCATTTCGAACTAAGTAAGGGCATTACGAGTTTATAGTAATGCCTTTTGGGATGACTAATGCACCCTCTGTTTTCATGGATCTAACGAACCGAGTTTTCAAGGAATATCTTGATGACTTTTTAGTGGTATTTATTGATGATATCTTGGTATACTCCAAAAGATACTAAGATCATGAAAATCACTTATACATTATCCTGAAGACTCTCAGAAGACATGAATTATATGGGAAGTTTAGAAAGTGTGAATTATGACTTCAGGAGATTTCTTTTCTTGGCCATATTGTCTCTAAGGATGGAATCTCTCTTGATCCTTCTAATACAAGAGAAATCTGAGAATTTCCAGCACCAACAAGTATAACTGAGGTACGCCATTTTATTGGTTTAGCAGGTTATTATCGACGTTTCATCCAGAATTTTGCCCAATTGGCTAACCCATTAACGAAGCTCACATGAAAAGGGGTTAAATTTGTTTGGAAAAAAGAGTGTGAAGAATGCTTTGAATAACTGAAGAAAATATTAGTCAATTCTCTTATATTGACTCTACCATCGGGGAATGATGGGTTTGTTATTTATAGTGATGCTTTAAAGAAAGGACTTGGTTGTGTCCTTATGCAGAATGATAGGGTTATTTCCTATGCATCATGACAGCTAAAAATTCATGAGCAAAACTATCCTACTCATGATCTTGAGTTAGCTGGTGTAATATTTTTTTTGAAGATATGGAGACATTATCTCTATGGTAAAAATGTGAGATATATACCGATCACAAGAGTTTGAAGTATATTTTCTCATAGAAACAACTCAACATGAAGCAAAGGTGATGGCTTGAACTACTCAATGATTATGATTGCACGATACACTACCACCTGGGGAAGGCAAATAAGGTAGAAGATTCTTTTAGAAGAATGGATCATGGAGTTTTGAACAAGATTAGAGTTTGAAAGGGATCCTATTTTCAAGGATCTAGTAAAGATGGATATGGGAATAACCATGGAAGGTGAAACATCAATGCCTTTTCAAATGGTTGCCAAACCATATTTACTAGAAAGGATAAAAAGTTCTCAGGATGGTGATGAGGAGTTTCAAAAGAATATTAAAGCTGTGAATGATGGGATATTGAGTGACTTTGTGTATGAAGATGGAATTTTGAAATTTGGGAAGAGACTTTGTGTTCTCGATATACCTGATCTAAAAAGGGAATTGTTGGACGATGCTCATAGTTCCAATTTCTCTATACACCCTGGGAGTACCAAGATGTATAGAGATTTGATGGAACATTTTTGGTGGGACAACATGAAGAGGGAAATTGTTGATTTTGTGTCAAGACGTATGGTTTTTCAACAAGTGAAAGACGGAAGGCAACAGCCTGGATGAGTCATGCAACCTCTTCCCATACCAGAGTGGAAATGGGATAATATTACGATGGACTTTGTCATGGGACTACCAAAGACTCCTAGAAGGAACGAGGAAATATGGGTCATTGTTGATCGTCTTAATAAGTCAACACATTTTCTTACTATAAGGGAGGATTTTCCACTTGAACATCTATCAAGACTATATATTAATGTTGTTGTAAGACTTCATGGAGTACTCTTATCGATTGTTTCTGATCATGATCCACGTTTTACATCATGAATCTGGAAAAGTCTTTAGAAATCCCTGGATACTGAGTGTCGTTTGAGCACTGCCTACCACCCTCAAATTGATGGACAATCAGAACGGACTATTAAAACCTTAGAAGACATGTTAAGATCATGCTCACTTGACTTTCAGGGTATGTGGGGTCAATATTTACCTCTGGTAGAATTTTTCTATAATAATATCTTCCATTAAAGTATTTAGATGGCACCATATGAAGTGTTATACGGAAAAAGATGTCGCACACTAACCTGTTGGGATGATATTGGTGAAAGAAAACTCGTAGGCTCAGAACATGTGGAGAAAACGATGGAAAAGGTGAAGGTAATCCAAACCCACATCAAAGAAACTCAAAGTAGGTAGAAGAGCTATGCTGACAACTAAAAGAAGGATTTGGAATTTCAGATAGAAGATCATGTTTTCTTGAAGGTATCTACATGGAAGGGAGTTATACGTTTCGGTAAGAAAGGTAAATTGAGTCACAGATACATCGGACCTTTCGAAATTCTAGAATGAATTGGGGTTGTAGTTTATCATTTGGCAATGCTGCCAAATATCTCCAAAGTTCACGACATGTTCCACGTATCACTGTTGAGAAAATACAGGCCTGACCAAACGCATGTACTCACCTATGAGGAATTAGAACTGGAACCCAATATGTCATATTGCGAAGATCCCATCAGGATTCTTGATACCATAAAACAAGTGTTGAGAAACCGTATGACTCATCTGGTAAAATTTCTATGGAGAAACCATAAGATGGAAGAGGCAACGTTGGAACCTGAGGAACTTATGATGAAGAACCACCCGAGTCTTTTTATGCAGTAGTATTCAAGAAATTTCAAGGATAAAATTATTTTAAGGAGGGGAGAATGTAACACCCCAAGCTTCTATGGTACGTTTCCCTTTGAATAATACAGTAGCGTGTGTTGTACGCAACTTTGAGTTCTAACACACACCACAACCAATAAAACTAGCCGTTATGAATAGTAATACCCACTTTTCGAAATTTTATAAATTTTATCTTTCAAAATGGGCTTCATTTTTAGATTTGGAATATCTAAATTAGCTTATGGTAAATTTTTTGTATTTTTCTGAAAACTTTCAATTTTTGATGAAAAGTGAAAAACACTGAGTTATAGTTTAAAAATGAATTTTTATAATTATTTACTTTATTTAAATTTATTTTTAGGTCAAAATAGATAAATAATAGCTATATAAGTTCAATGTAATTCATTGGAGTTAGTTTATAATAATTTTGGATATATAAAAATTTTATTGAACTTTTCACCGTCTTTTACCCACCTCCTAGGAGAATTTGCAAATTCACATAAAACATAATTTTACCACTTCTGTGAGTGAAATTTAGAAAATCCGAGAGACACGGTTAATATCAAGGAGTAAAATTTTGTTCAATAAGATAAAATAATTTTTTTGTGAATAGTAACTTTTTACGTTTATTTACCACGGTTAAAAGTAAATAGGGTAATTAAGGGTAAATATAGTATTATTATTACCCTAACACATGTCCTAATTCTATTGGCTAAGTATAATTCTACCAAAAACAACCTTAGGAATAAAATATTAACCTCTTTGGTCCACTTGGATTAGATTAGGACATTTATTATTATTTAATTCAAAGAAGAGTTAAAAGAGTTAAAATCAAAGTTTAGTAAATAAAACATTTTTAATATAGGTTTATACATAAGATAAATTCTATTATAAATATTAATTAGAAATATATAAAGATTTACTACATAATGGTATTTTATTTATAGTTTTTAGACATTAAATAATTTAATTTATTTATGACACAATGGTGATGTAGTAATTACCTAATTAATGAAATATTAAAATAATTGATATTATAAATATCCATATAAATGTAATTTCAGACTTTTTATGAATTACACTAATTTTATAGGTTAATAAGACATATTAGGGTTGGTTAGATGAATTTTTTTTGAAGTAAAAATGCAGATATGAATTTAGAAAAAACAAAATACCAAATAGTGTCAAAATTGAAATAAAAGAGCTTTTAAAACAAATATTATATTATTAATTGATATTCTATTTCTAAAAAACTAAGGTTTGGAAAAAGGTATTATATAATGATAGGTGTATAATTAATTAACCACTTGGTGTTCTCTTGGAAGTATATAGTAATTTTATTAACCATATAATATAAAAATAAAAAGAGACATGGTAAATGTCAAACTATTTAACTAAGAGTTAAATCTAAAAGATAAAGTTAATATAGTGACCCAAACCTGTATAAAACCTATTGGTTGAGTGGTTTCCGACCCATCCCCACCTTATCATTTAAATAATTCATTTTGGAGCCATTAGAAACCGAAAATTATGTTATTATAAAATAATATTTCTAGCTTTTCCTAAGGTGCCCTTCACCCCTCTTATAAAAGGGCACTCACCCTTCTCTCTAATTCACTCTTTCAAAGCCTTTTGTCTCGGCCAAACCCTGCCCAAATATCCTCTCAACTTCCATCACTTCATCCTAAAGTCCTTCCTTTAGTCATAAATCCAACTTAATGAGCCCTTTTGATCAAATCAAAAGGAAGAACCCGAAGAAAAGATAATAATTTCACCACCCTCTTTCAAGTTCTTTTCTTCTTCCACTTCTTCTTTCTTTGTTATTTCCATTCTAAAATAATAACTCCAGTATCTTCTATATACTGTGATTTTATTATAAATATGGTACATCTATATTCATTATTCTATCCATCCTTTGAATGACATGTCACCATATGTGCGTACGTACGGATTACTGTCTCCACGTCATGGTGTAATTGTTATTCAATACATTATTATTTGGATGGGTATAATAATGATGTGTAATTCATGTAAATAATAAATATAACATGATAACTATTCTTTATATTTGATATACCATCCAATTATATATTATTTTAATATCAAAATAATTATATTGTCGCTTGTGCGTACGTACGGATTACCGTCTCCACGAACGCGATGAGATTCATTCCCCATCGTATCCATTCAAGACTAATTTCCATTAGATGATTAAAAATAATATTAAAAGACTTGATATAATTTTGGATATGAATAATATACATACCATCCATAACAAACATGACTCACATAACAAATAATATAAGGGAAAACGAATCTGTTAACACCTGAAACGATGATAATACTAAGATATTATTAAAACAATGTTAAAAGATCATATATGATATTATATTAATGTATATGATTCTTGTATAATTTAATAACAATTATTTCACCATTATACTGGAGTTTAACCTACCCTCAACCAAGGAAAAGTACAAGTTAAGGGTTTATTTCACAATCTCTTCATTATCTGAGGTTGTTTATACGTAATTGTCTATTAGGACCTCTTTATCATCCACATCCATGTTTATTAAAAATGTTTTTCAAAGAATTATTACTATTTTATAGACTATGGGTTAAATTCATTTATACCCTTGTTTTAATTTTTATAATATGATTATAAAGGAATCTTTCCATTGTTTTCCAAACATGGTCCTTTTTAACATTTTTGACAAAATTAAGGTAAGAATGTCTTTTTTTTAACTTATACAGTGGGTGCGGCTATTTTCTGCCATTATAAAATTGTTGAAGCTTCCCTTAGAAGCTTATAAAAATATTTCAAAAGTAAATGTTTTATTTTATGTTACTTTTAAATGATTTCAAAAAAAAGAGATATTTCTCTCAAATAGTTTTGATTTCATCTATGTCAACATCCTTTGATGGATTTTAAGCTTATTTGAAATTGATTTATTATGATACAAAATGTCCATATAATATTGAAGTTTTTGTGATATTTTTGACTATGGATATGTTATTTTTATACCATTCATGGTTTATGGAGAAATTATTGACATTTCGTGTGCTAGTTTTAATACGATTGTTTATGTTATGTTTAAACCTGTTCATATGAGGAATGCATTGGACTTAGTAAGTGACGGGTGGAGCCCTCTATAGCTCCTCAATGCATCAGTAGGTCTGATGAGACAAACTAGTGTCTTGGAACAAGGCCTTGACAAAATCTTATTTGTAGTCTTGGAACAAGTTTTTGACTATGTGATTATGATAGTCTGGCATTATGCATTCCATCATTATGGAAGTGGTTATTAATATTGCATGTGATTATTCGACTAGTAGAATATCCATGTGAATAAGTAAATGGAATTATTTCATTTTATTTTTTCCGTATTATGCTGAAGTTCAAGTTTAAAAGGCTTTTGTTTTAGTTATACATTGCCTTAAATGTTTATGATTATTTATGAAAATTTCGGCTATATTGTTATCCTTACTGAGCATCTGAGCTCACCCCTTTCAATGTTTTATTTTTCCCAGGATGTGAAGAAGTATTTTATGACTGACCTACAGGGATAGTACGAGGGGATATGAGTGTGGAAGATGGAGACTATGTTGTTGTAGTTTTTCACTTTATCATGTAATGTAAGACTTATGAATGTATCTAGTGTTTCCCAGGCTACTAAACTAATCGGTCTTTCGAGACTTGATCTTTTGTGATCATGCCAATGTTATGTAATAATGCATCGACTCTAGGTAACTTGAGTCGGGGTATTACAAATATTGGTCTTGTTTACTTTAATCTCATCCTTAGAAATTATGTGTCCAAGATCATTTACTTTTTCTTCCATAAAATTGAATTTTTAAATATTTAAAACCAATTTTTTCACAATTCATTTTCCTAAAACCTTCTCTAGACTCAAGAAAAGCATCAAAACAAGTTCCATAAATAGTTAAATCAACAAGGAATAAATCCAAGAAGATTTAAATCAAATATTAAAATATACTCATTATAAATTGTTGTAAAGTACCTAGGGTATTTCAAAGTCTGAAGGGTATCCTCTTATAGGAAAACATACTGAAGGGGTTGGTGAATGTAGTATTGTCTTTCTCTTCTCGAGCTATTAGAACTATATAATACTCGAAAAATACATCAAGTAAATAGTAGTGGACCTTCCCATATATACTCTCTAATATTTAGTATATAAATGGAATGAGGAGGTTATATTTTCTTATCACATGGTTCAATTTTTTATGGTCAATAGAGACTCTCGGGCTATTTTTGAATTCTTGTGGGATTTATCTCATTATTATCATTTTTTATATTTTTGTATCCATTTTTATTTAGGAAAATTTGAATGGGACTTACACATCAGGGGAGTATAAGATTGGGTATATGATTCAAAATCCTAAAACTCTTTCTACTTTCTTTTTTACAAATTCTAGGAGGGTCGGTTTGAGACTCGTTTAGGGTTATCTTATAGTTTAGACTCAGATTCTATCAAAATATTGTTCATATATATGGTAGGTTTAATCCTTAGAATGTATCCCAGTGTTCATCATATGGTCCTAATTTTTTTTCAAAATATTCAAAATTTGAAACTATTAATTGGGAATTATATTATTTTAAATTACTATTGTAAGTTTCACATTTTCCTTAAGAAATTAATATTTTAAATTGGATGGTAACAAATATAATTCCTATTTGGAGGGGTTTCTAGTGATTTTCTCTACTCATATTGATCCGTGAAAGCAGCTTGAACATATAAATAAGAAGTTTGAGTGATAGTTTTGAGAAAATCATCAAATTAATTTTCATAAATTTATTTAAACTATCAATTACACTTAAAATTTTCTTGATTGAATTAATTTAAAAAAATAAATTCATTAGATAAATCAAGGGATTCTAGAACATATCATAATAGAATGATGTCATTAAACATTTCAATATAATATTAGGAACAATATTGTAATTTAATGTGATTTAATGTGAATTTAAATTTATCCTCATAGGTGAATTTCAATAAATCATGAATATTAAAATTCACTATTTATTCTCCAAAATTCATTGAATGTGTTCCCTCATTTACATTTATTATTTTTCTGGTAGTCATAATAAATGGCCTTCGTAGAATGATATGGTATTGAAATTTACATCTTTATTCCTCCATGTTCATAATATATAATTCATGAGGTAAAAAAATCATTTTACATTTACCAAAAAATCCTTTATAGATCAAAATGGATATGTGGTGGTTTGGTTAGAAAGTTATACAACCACTTTAGTGGGTTTGAGATCACCTATATATAGTTAATAATAAACCTAATAATTAATAACATTAATGTAATCTCTTGAATCACACTTTTCATTGGAAAAATATGATTTTTATTATGGTGTAATGGGTGATGAATGTACTTCGGTCTTGGAATTTCCAATGTATTTATGGGGTAATAAGGTAAAATACATATCTATCTAAATTTACCTTTTTGTGTCTTTGTAATTTCAAATTCCTGATGCACATGTAATTGATAAATTTTTCATACCTTATAATTTTTCAAATTGATTCCAGTATAGGGATGATGATTTCCACCTTTTTTAATATTTATATAATCTTTTTTTATAGTGTGTCTTATAACGCTCCGACCCCAATTGCCCAGAGCTAGTGCATTATTTCATTACATTGGCATGCTTACAAGAAAGTCATATCTTGAAGTACTGAGTAGTTTAGTAGTTTTGTAAAACTAGATACATACATTGGTTCAACATTACAAATCGAAATGAAATACAACATATAAGTTTTATTGGGAACATCCAAAACTCTAAGTTTATCCCTGCAGGTCATTCATGATAAACTTATTCATGTCCTAAGAAAATGAAACATAAGAAAGCAGTGAGTTCATATTCTTGGTAAGGGTAAGAAATACAGTGGAAGATATCATAAACATAAACATTAGGCATGGAGAATAACGAAAAACACATGCCATTAAAAATAAACTTGAATGCATTATGGTAGGAATAAGATCTAAATAAATAATGTTATATTAAAGCATAATAATGGGTATTCTACTAGTCAAATAACCACATTAACTTCCAATTACTAGTTTCATAATGAGGGAATGCATAATTTCGGACATCATAACCATATCATCAAGGCCTTGTGACAAGACCATAAATACCCATTTTGTCAAGGTCTCGTGTCAAGACCATAGTTTGTCTCATGAGACCTACCCATGAACCAAGGGGATACAGTGGGCCCCAGCTAAAAATTAATAATTCCAATGAATTCCTCTTATGAATGGGGATAAACATAAACAACATATACAATCATTTTGAAACTAACATATGAAATGTAAATTACTTTCCTCATAAATTAAACATAAACACTTACCATTCGAAGTAAATTAGTGAATGGTATCAAGATTGAACATCCACATTCAAAATAATCATAAACCCTTAAAAAAATATTGTAGATGATATCATAATATATAAACCTCTGTTAGATACAATATTTATCAAAGGAAGTTGAAAAACATAATGATACTTTTAAATGATACCATTGAGAAATTCTTGAGGAAATAATCCTTAAACATTCCAAAGTGTCACATACCACCTTGAAACATTAAAATAATAATCCCTTAGAATATCATGAGAATAAGGAGACTATTTAAATGATATACCAAGGGGTAGTACATACACCACATTCAATGAATAAGTGGTGAACATGGAATATATCTTATAAAAGTTAATAGTGAGCTGAGAAAATTCTATTTTGCTTTGGAAAGAAGATTTCTTTTTTTAAATCATTTGTATTTGTCATAAATATGGTTTTAAACATGTATATAATAGAAAATAAAAGTTAAGGAAATTGATATTAAATTTTAGGAATAAATTATGTCCCAATTAATTGAAATCATGTAAAAAGGTGTTTTTAAATAATATCTAGAATTAAAACATTTTAGTGCGGTTTAAGAAATTCATTAAAGATATTTTAAAGTGAAAATGAATGTTTGATTTCATAAAACCAAAAATGAATCAGAATATATTTTTAATGTTAAAATTTTTTATTTTATAAATATAAACCTGGATTAAAATATATTATAGAGTGAACTTCAAAATAGGTAAGAATTTGAGAAGTTCGTTGAATCGGGTTTTCATTTCAGAATAATTTTTGAAAGATTCTTTTAAAAAATGTAACTACCCATAAAATAAAGAAGGATTATTATTGGTAAATATATATAGAACATTCATATATAATTTATGAGGATTATATAATAATAAATAAGAATTTCATTGACCTGAGTACAGAATAAGAGAAACTCGAATGAAAATGGAGGTTCAGGTAGAAAATACTTACAACTTTGTAATCAATTGAAACATATTACCCAAAATTAACAATCATAAAATTATAGATTTAATATCATGAAAATAAATTTATTCCTAATATTAAACATCAGTGGTTAGTACACATACACTATCCACAAGTAATAGTAGTGAATACATAATATCTCATAAAAATGGAAGTGAGATGAAGAAACACATACCTTAAGTCCAAAGGTTTTCTCCACTTGATCTTAATGACCTGAATAATAAATTTTAGTTTCATTAAGTAATAATTAAATAAACTCTTATCCATGTAATTGATTTATTATAACCATATTATGTTCATTCATGTCTTCTTTGATGGGTTAAGAGGTTTAATTTCAATGTTTGGGTCTGTTTGTTTTAGGATCGATATACTTATATACATGAACAAATAATCGTGTAAAATGATGATGGATTTCCAGAATTGAAGTTATATTTTATTAGTGAACATCCATAAGTTTTCATAGTTGAAAATTGAATTTGGTTACTTGGATTAAATAAGAATCATTATATAAATTATTTAATGATAACTGTTCGGGTTAATTGGTGGTGTTTGAACAAAACAAACTCATTTTGCTTTATGAATCAAAACCATGTGTACAAAAAGATTATAGAACCATATATGAGACATAATACATATATTTTAGTCCATTTTGACCATAATAATTGTTTCATGAATATAATTGAATATGGTAATAGAAATTGAAAACTCGTTCTCCTTAAATGTGGTAAATTAGCACATCTCAGATGGTGTTTTTCACTACTAGAATAAAAGAAGGGTAAAGGATATATTATAATAAATTATTCCATAATCATAAAAACATTATATTAAATTTAATTTAATTTATTTTTCATCAAATTTTTATGAGGATAGTGGTGGATAGAAAAGAAAACAACAAAACTTGAAAAGAAAGTAAAACAATTGAAAAGAGGAATTTAACTCTTGAATTAATCTTCCATAAGAGAATCTTTAGGGGAGAGGATTTGGTCTTTTAATGAGACCAAGGGATGTTTTACGTGGTGGAGGAGATTGGGAAGATATTTTATAAGAATTTAGATAAGGCACAAGGCTTGAGAGGAGTGAAGAGAATAGGGGGTGTGGGTGGTTTTTATAGTGGAAGAGAGAAGGGTTTTCTTAATATTTTAATAATTAGTTTATTATTTTTACATAAGACAAGAAATAGTGATGATTTCATAACCAAAAATAGTAATAAGTTCATGTGAGTTTGATACAAGGGTTCTTACATCAACGATGATTCTAGGAATAATGTATTTAACTCATAATATAAATATATATGGTAAATTATCGTATTTCAAAATTCATCAAAAAATTCAAGTATTTTAGATAGTCCCAAAAATTCACCCTAACAATTTTTTGACATGTAGAATACAAATATTAACTCTATTTTATAAAAATATTTTTCTCAATATGTGAAATTTAAATTTTAAATAAAATCATCATTTACTCATAAAATACAGTTTTAAAACTAAAATTGATTTTGTAATGCCTTAAAATTTTAACTAAGGTTTTACTAAATTACCCCAAAATCCTAAGACAACAAAATTTTGATTTAGGAATAAATTTTATGAAAAATTATTTTACTTTTAAATCAATTTATAGATTATAAAATTGTAATTAAATATTTACTACTCACAAAAATTCCAACACTTAATTATTATTTTTTTAAATATTCACCCTCATTTATAAGGTGCCTAGATTTTATTTATACTTACATGGGTGAAGTGACTATTTATAAGGTTAAATTACTATTCATAAGGGTCATGTTACTATTCATAAGGGTACATTACTATTCATAAGGGTCAACTTGTTATTCATAAGGTTAAATTACTATTCATAAGGGTTAAGTCACTATTCATAAGAATAGGTTATTATTCATAAGGGTATGTTACTATTCATAAAAAATTATGTTTGTTATATTAGACTCCAAAAATCACCATGAAATCAACCTTATATGTTAGATTTTTGAAATTTGAAACACATATGTGGAAAAATTATGTTCATTAGATAGGTTATAAAAAAAATTTATAGACTAAGTGTTTTATGCATTCAATGTTAAATTTAATTACAAATCCTTGGGGTGTTACATGTATTCACTTATTTTCCTGGGTGTTTTTCTCTATAATGGAAGAGAGTTTGGGGTTGATGTAGGTCTTCCATCTTGTCCTTTCTATTGTCTTTCATAAATATGGGTTTCTTCACTAGTAAGATTTCTTAAGGTGCCTTCTCAGGGATAGATTATTCCAGTTTACTGGATTGTCTACTTCTATATTTAGCTTGAGATATTTTTTCTTCACTATTATTCATCTCTTTTCCACTCCAAAAGGAAATGGGACTAAAATTTAATTTAGATATAGTAATTTACTGAGCATGAAGCTTACTTGAGATTTTATTTTTTAAATCATTTATGGTCGACATGGCCAGGGTGTACTGCCCTAATAGCTTCTTTAATGTTGATCCATGGGTTCCAAGATTATTATATTGACTGGTGTGAGACTCCATAAGTTGTTTAAACCTTTAATTCAAGTAAGGTTCTTTATATTTCCATTGTTATTATCTTATAGAGGGATGAGAGTTTCCTCTTTGGAAGGGCGGTGTTTGGAATATCTTCAAGAAGGGTGGACTTTGCTAGAATTGTTTACTATATCCATATTGAATATTATAATACTCTATGAGTCCTTGATTTATTATTGGTTGTTGTTGGTACTATATTTGTTACATTTCATTGCAACTTTTAATTACTTGAACTTGAGGGAAACCATCAATTTACTCACACGAATAGAATAAAATTTGGAAAATCCTTGGAGGTCTAGTAGATTTTATTTCTTATACCTTATTCATAGCAAGATATCTCTCAAGATTAGTTAGTTATTGAATTTTATTTTCAAGTAAAGTGTAGTTATAACTTTTTACCACATTCAATCTTCTTTCTATAATCCTTATACTAAATTTATGAGAATTTTATGAAATCCTCTCAATCAGTTCTCCGACTTTAGTAGAAAACTTATCGATTAATGAACCTTTAAAGGAATCATCTAGTAAGTTTCAATCATTTTACATCAATCATTATTAGAATAATAACATGAAATAATGCTCTTCAAAATTTTGATATAGGAAGGATGTTTCTAGCCACTTGAATCTTTCCTAGAGTTCATAGTGGGTTTATCCACTAGATTGCTTGATTCTATAAATTTATTTCCTCAATATGGAACTCCTTGAGGTAGGGAAATGTTTCTAGAATAACACCTTCTAAAGTTCATCCCAAGTGGTGACTTCTCTAAGCTGTAGATTGTACAACCATTACTTGGATGATCCTTTAAGAGAGAATGTAAATACCTTTCAATTTAATAGATCTTTGTTGAATCCTTATGATTTAAAATTATTAAATACATTATAAAACTATCATAAATGTTTATTAGGATCCTCTAATTCCAAGCCATGGAAATTTTTAAATAGTTATATAATTCATGTTCTAAGTTTAAATTCAAGTTAGAAATTTGGTTGTTGAATCCATTTATCATTATTGAAATCAAGTTCATATAATTCTCTCAAGGGCCAGTTTAGTTGATCTATATTTTCATCCATGTTTTTACTTCATGAATTGAATCTTGTTAAAGAAGTGTTTGGAGAGGGATAAATTTTCAATGGGATACTGATAAATTCTATTTCCTCTTATTTAATGATTTTTAGGGTCCTAATTCTTTTGAACATAATTCATTCAACCTATGGATCAAAAAAAGTGAAGTGAGATGAACTAGATATGATAATATGTTGATTTCATTTTAAAATAAATGTAATTTTGAGAACAAGCCTCCCTTGTAATGAATATAGGTTGATAGATGGCCTATCATAGGGCTGCCAACATCTTAATTTTTTAACCCAAAATAAATGTAGTAATTGTAGACCCGGGTTTTATCTGGAGTGGAGAGTTTTTTCTTTATGTTCACTTGTTTATTGGGTTCATAATATGAAATAAATAGTTGAATTGGATTAGTTTTTAATTCAATTTTGGAAATAGTGTCCAAACCTCGGATATCTCCTCACCTTCTATTAAATAATGATCCTATTATTTTAATCTTATATCCTCTCCATAACCAATTGAAACCACACTTTATTATTCTCTATTACAATTTTGATGTTGAATATGGAAGTAAAATTGTCCTATATACCCTAATCTCACCAATCCTGGTGATCAGTGACCTCTAATAAACCTCAGACCATCTTCCTAATCACGACTACAAGATATGGAGAGAACCTAAGTGGAATTTGTATACAATCAAGTTAATAGAAAATACAATTTAAAAAATTATATATTTAAGGAAATATTCTAATGTATAAATAGAAAAATAATTCTAGAGTGATGAAAAAAATATTTATTTAAAATGAAAAATTCATCAATAGGGGGAATGGGAGTTTCCTTGGATTAGCCACTAAGAGATTATTGTTCCATCACTAAACTTATTACATAAAAATTAAAAGAAAATAAGGACTAAAATATCACCACAATTCTCGATCAAAATAATTTATAGAAGAATCCCTCCTATCTTAGTGAACAATTCCTCCTCTTATTGGAAAATGATCGGAGATTTTTATATGATTTTAAATTTACCATGTGAGCAGCACATTCTTCTTTAACTTCATAGGTTTATTCTAAAACTTCTATAATATTCCTAAACATCATTTTTGATCCCAAATTAACCCCATTCCTCGGATTTTTTAAATTTATCTAGTTTAAGGGTCATGATTGCTTTAGTGGGGCATCTAAAATTTTCTATTTGTGTCACTCTCCTTCAATGATCAAATTTCATAGTGGTTTGAGAAGAATCAGACTATAAATGTTACAATACTTCATGCATTTAGTGGAAACCAAATCCTTCTCAAGAGAGGAAGATTATGCACACGTTCAAGATAGTTTGGGCTGATTGTTTTGTGTGTTTAAATTTTTTTGGGGTTAGTACGTTACTTGGGATTCGAATAAGGTGGCTCGGAATAGTGGGTCTCTATTTAAATATTTAGGCTGAAATTTCAGTCTTTATTATCAAGATTTTGTCTTTACAAGTGGCATTGATCTATATGATTCTTTCTTATTGAAATAATTTCATGGTCAAAATACACATGGAATCCTTTGAATGGTTATATGAGTTTTGACATAGTGTCCCACAACTCAGATTGAAGTCCTAGGTGAATTTATAAAAGTTGAATGTTTTTAACAATGGAATTAATCCATACAATTTAGTAAATATTTACGATCAATTATAAAGTATAATGATTTACCTAAAAAAATTATACTTGAGGTTGAAGTATTATTCTCTATGTTGAAGTATTATAATTGTGCTTTATGAAAATTTGGAAAATTCCGGAAGCCTTACAATGCTAGATAAATCTTTATGATTAGCTAAAGCTACTTAAAATCCTATAGAGCCTTACTATCCTTCTCTTGTAAAAGTTTTATGCTTGAGGATAAATCCTTACAATGGGAAGATTCTCCAAAAATTTAAAACACAATAATTCTTATGTGTGTTCTTGGGTAAAGTCTATCATATAGTCAGATGGGATGGAGCTTCATGATGACAATTGAAAGACCCAACATGCGATCAGTTGGGTTTCCCCTTGTCGCCACTTCAGAGTTTCATATACAGTCGATTGAAGTTCTTTCTTACGATTATTAGGACTCTAAAGTGTAGTAGCTGACTTTATTTTCAATCAATTGTTTCCATTGAAATATTTCATGTTTAATATACATATTAAAAAAATCACATTTCTTGGTGGAGTTAATGTTCATATTAATTTAAAAAAAACAATTGAAATCTTGAATATTATCCTAGTAAAACCTTAAAATACTTCTTAGAATCAATTTATGGATTTAAATCAATTTAAAAATTAATAAATAATTTAAAATTAAATATTAAATCAATTTAAAAAAATAATTCCAAATTAATTCCAAAATTTAATAAAATAAAATAATTTGATAATTTAAATCCTGAAAAAATGTAATTCCAAAATTTGAATTAAAATATGGTTTTGATGATTAAATACAAAAAATGAATAATTCTTTCAAAAACCATGATTTATGATAATTATCAATGATGTTCTATATTTCCCAAATTTTTTTAAAAAAAAATAAATGAATTTTATAGGTTTTAACTAAATTAGGGGTTATATATTAATGAAAAACACTTAAAATTTATGAAAATATTGTCTTACATCAGGGGAAATAATTGGAATTAAACTTGCAACTAGGTTCAGTAGTCTGGAAATCACTACATATGCTATAATAATTTGAATAAAATAAAATATGGTTATTATTAAGTAAATTTAATTGTACAAATCTTGATCTTTTACAAGATAATAGGGTTTTAATGTATGGGTGCCCTAGTGAGAGCAATATAAAGAATCGATATGATATAATTAAGGCTCCACCACCAGAGTAACACCTCAAAAGAAAATGAGAGTTGTGGTCAGGCCTAGGATAATAGATCTAGGAATCCACATGTATCCTAAAATTATAGGAATCAATCCACTCATAGTTATTATGAAACATTGGTATTTCTATTCTTAGTCAAATTAACATGTGGAGGTAATTATGCATTGGGAATATATATATATATAGATCTAGCTCCAATTTAAGGAAAACATGTCTCACCAATAGACTATACAAAAAAGTTTATGATGTCCTATATGGTCATTCATATGTCGTACAATTTAACATAATCAGACTATGGCTAATGTTATACAATTTGAAGTGATATAGATAGTAATTATGTGTTATGTAGTTTATATTTGTACAACTAGACCTTATATAAACCCATCATGAAATTATGAAAAGTATTTCTTAAGAAACCTTACATTAGTGGTGGGTTTGATATGCCCTCAATACATTGTGATTAAGGAATAAGATTTTTTATAGTAGAACTTTTTTATATAATATGGTCCCTCCCATTTCATATTCAACCTAGGGGGTTTCTTCCTGGGTTCCATTAGAGTTATCAGGGGTAATTTTAGTTATCCTTGATGAAATGAGTATAGAGGAACCTTCCTGTTGAATAATAATGTGTCTGGTTCTGATGTATTTCAAGGTTATATAGTTTTTTTACCTTTTCTCATTGAGTCACTCTAACTCATCTAGTTTAATCATAGACTTATCACCTTAAGAAAACAGATTGTATATGGTAATGTAAGGTGAGGGTAGTTAAATCTCAAAGCTAAAAACTAACTTTTCCCTATATACAAGAAAATATGGGGAAATATATATATTATTATGGATTATAGTGGGAAAATCCTACAAAGAATCTAGAATTTTATATTTAAATGAATTCTTTTCCTTATCCACTATCATATGGATGATATTAGTTAGAGTTTTGTTAAAATCCTATATCTATAGGATGAGTGGTTGGACTAAATGTTTTATTCCTGGTATAACCTTTTGAACTCCAAGGAATAAAAATTAGTGTCTTTGTCAATAGAGATCATGTGAGGGACACCAATTATAGTGATTTCATTAGTATTCACAAAGTTTATTATATTTTTTTTCCAAACTTCCTTGAGAGATATATCCTGAACCCACTCATATAAAAAAAATTAATGGTAGTAAGGATATACATGAACTACCTAGATATATCTTAGTGATATGGTCACATGATATTAATTCTATATATGTAAAATGGCCAAGAGTATTTGTTATTGTGCATTAGATCTTGGGTTTGATGGATGAAATTGGATTATATTTAAAAATCATAGAATTTATTCATCATTTTCATGTAGTCTTACATCATTTTTTGTGATAATTATCCATGTATCTTTCTTTTATTAAATATCTTGGATCCTAGATGGTGAGAATTGAAGGTACTAACATGGACATCCAAAATAAAATTCATGTTTTTCCCTCCTTCAATGAATCTTAAGAATATTCCCTTAAAACTCTCTTATAAATAAATTTATAGGAATTTGGGCCATAATATATGGTGAAATTTACTATTTCAAACTGAATCAGTTCCTTATTAGATTGATCCAATAGAAAAAATCCACTCTTTAGGTAGTCTATTATGGGATACATTCATCTGGTTATTGAAGAAGTTAATGAGGATATGATCTCTCCTTGATCATGGGTGGTATTAGATTTATTGATCTCCTCCATGTAATAATTTATGAAGGGTGAAACCACCCAATAGTGTGTAATGAAAACAAATTCTCATCCTGGTATAGATCTACCATTTTTGTAGTTGTATTGACAAACATATCGGTGTGGGATTTATATAAATGTGGGATGTGAGACAGTGTTGGATCTGAGGGTAATTCTTCCATCAACCCTCGTGTATTATAATTCAAGGTAATAAATTATTCCTTATGAATTCTATATTCACTATTTATCTAACTGATTACCAACATTGAGTCATCCTTAATGTTCAAATGGGCCACCAATATCTATATAGATAGTTCCAATCTTATAATGAGGGCTTGGAACTTTTCCTCATTATTAGTACAACTTTATAATGGAAGGAATGAGTATGGAAGAACTGATTTGGCTTGGGAGATGAGTACAGTCCATAGACCAACCTTATTATTCTTCATGTTTTCTATCCTTAATCCTGTTGGGTTTCTATAAGAACCATAAAATTAAATATCCTGTATTTTGGGAGTTTCATGGATAGAGAAAACCTCTTCATCAGGTAGCTCTATATTAATAAGAAAATTCTATTAGGTAGGGTGTTCTATGAGGAAATAGGCCAAAGCCTAAAATTTGGTCCCCTTTTGAGACATGAATTGGATGTCTAACTATTGTATAATAACCAGCCATTATACTAGATTCTTGTTTAACATTGGGAGATGAATGATATATTTGAGAAAGTCTATGTGGGACACAATATAGTCCTCGTTATTTCATAGGTAATGCCTCAAATTTCTGACTATTAAAGTCAATACCATGAAGTTATTTTTTGATATTGAGGTATTGATTTTGAAATTCTAACATGGTTATCTAAGATAACAGGGACATTTTACATTTCTATTATCATTTTTTGAGCCATGAGTGTAATTTATCTATCCCAGAAACCACTATATCTGGTTACCCAAATACGTTTTCCATATGAACTCAGGTGTGCCTCCCCATACACCAAAGGCTGCCAACTAGAAGTGCGGGTATGTAGAGGTATAGTGGGGAGACTATAGCCACTTATCATAGTTAAAAAATGACATAAATAAAACCAAAAGATTAAATTTATGGAATAAAATATAAATGGACATAATTTGGTAAAAGATAATAAGTAATTAACCAATACAAGACATAACAATATGATGAGTACACTATAAGTTAGACAGTCATACAAATGAAACCTCCAAAAACAAACTATAAATAAAACCCAAATGTGGACCTAAGTCCCAAACCAACCCTGACATACCATGTTCCAACCAATTAGTCCATGCATGAACCATACATAAGGTCCTTGTCCTGAACTTTTACTAGAAAACAAGTAGCATTTTCTTGGGTAACCAAGTGTTATGGAGGCCCGAGTGGGGGGTCAGTACAACTCAGTAGGACACCACCAATTATTTCTAAATCAATAACAAGTCTATATAAAAGTTTATGAAGATAATAAAGTGAAATAAATAAACTGGGAAATAATAGGAACATGTCTCCCAATTAAGAAAATGTAAAATAACCATTTTATCCATTAAGTTCCCTAGGGTCAACCAACCCACTAAACTAGCTCTAGTAGCACCAGAATCTTGGGTCGTAGCATAAGATGTTACGCACTTTTAATCATAGGGGTATTTACTAATAAAATAATTAATCAACATATCTCAGAGCCTCAGTCTGATAATCATGCCATGTACATACATTTTTGAAGCATAGAGCCTCAGTCTAACATCCCAAACCAAGAAACACATCGATGTTCCTAGAGTATCAGTCGATCCAAACCCAATTAGAAATCCCAGTCCTTAATTTAGGAGCATAAAACTTCAGTCTAACATCCTAACTCAACAATTCATTGGTGGGGCCTATAGAATCAGTCTGAACCAATCAAAGCAAGGAGCCTTCATCCATATGTTAGGAGTATAGAGCCTCGGTATGACATCCTAACTCAAAAATTCACTAATAAATGTTCATATGCTTCTTTAACCATTAAACATATTTCCCATTTAAATTCATTAACCCATTTAAATACATATATAATTTATAATACATAACTCATTAAACACAAATACCATAATACCAACACCCCCTTATTCCATATTAATAACTATAAAACATTTAACATCAATTTAATTTTTCTATACATGATACAAAAAAATAAAAATACTCATTTAAAATCATTTGTAATACACCCCTTTAAAACACAGGAATTTCTCTTTCAAAAACTAAACCATTTCCCTGATGATTTAATTCCCATTTCCATTAATTTCAAATAATCTTTAAGGAATTTTCATAAGGGGAATCATTCCATCATTTCAAATCATCAATTTAAATACATAAAGAAAACCACTTTTTCAATCACCTTGAGTCCAATGCCTCCTTTTAAAAAATTTACCTCTTTGAAAACATCATATTCTTCATTTAAACCCATAACTGGATAAAAATCTAAAATAAATCATTCAAAACATTTCAAAATCCTCTTAGGAATTTTTCAAATCTAGAAAACAAATGTTTCAATTTACCATTTCTAACAATACCCATAAACAAATTTAACCATTAAAACTAATTGATTTTTATATTTTCTCTATCTCAATGTTTACCCATTTAACTCACCATTTTCAAGGGTATTGCATACCCCATGGGTATCCATAAGTCCCATATAAAATTATCAACAGACCCAATGGGGTTTATAAAGGGTTTCACACCTCACACCAAGGCCCAATTTACTTTCCTTTCCCAAGTACACAAAATCGTTGTAAGTTAGTACATTGGCACAACCACATACACATGTAAAACATTGAGACTATGGGAAAAAGATTTAAGATCGCCTACCTAATTCTCATAGATAACTTCTCATCAAAAATAAACCCTTTATTTGAAATAAAATGGCATCAACCACTAATACAAATAACACCATAGAAAAACAAGGCTTTAGTGCTTCGAAAGGGGAGGAAACTACACACCAAACTTATTACAGAAAATGGAAGGAAACAAAGTTGAAGACTTACCTAAAGCTTTAATTAGATCCCAAAAACACTCCAAATGTAACATCCCAGCCTGACTGGTCCCTAAAATGATAGTTGGACCAGTCACTACATGGCCTCAAGTGTAACTCCTCATACGCCAGAGGCTGCTGACTAGCAGTGAGGGTCCAATGGTGGTATAGTAGGGAGACTATATCCTCATTTTCATAGTCACACAATGGTATAAATGGTGTAAATCAATAAAAATGGAAAATTAAATAAAAATAAAATATATAACAACGTAAGATTAATATAATAACTGAATAAAAGTGTATAACACCAATTTATAATAATTCATGTATGACAGATGTTGCTAAAAATATAATAATAATAAAAGTACAATAGGAATGTACAAAATAATAAGATAACTAAAGACTAGTGGATAACTCCATAATAATCCTAAGCACTAGCTCAGTTCTATTATCCTTAGCTCTAATGTACACAGTACAACACAATTAGATAAATCCAAGGACTAAAAACATATAGAACTTATCGAGTACCAAAATGAAATGGAAACATGATTAAGGTGTGAGATATAATCTCAATAGGATAACACCCATGGTGTCTAGAACTTTACATTTAATGAAATATAATAAATAAATAAATAAATAATGTAAATGCATTGGAATGGGTTCCACTTAGACACCCATCCAATTACCTTCTTCAACCTAAGTTGGTGAGTCTAAACCATAAGATACAACAATGGTAAAGTGTGTGAGATGATATATAATAAGGTGGACTATCTCAAAGATTGTGATTGGGATTAGAGGACGTGTCCCTATATCTTTAATACCAAGAGATCAATTCTCATTTTGAAAACATTCATCAAACATTTCTTTAATTCTATTTAAAACCCCTTGAAAAAATATAGCAAGAAACCTTGGTCCCATCAATGAAAATTTAGTATTACTTTCCATGTATCACTTGAGGGGCTCCTATATATGACCAATACCAAAGAGTCCTTCCATTGTGACCCATGAATGATGTCCCATGTGTCACTCCAAGCATTGTGTAAAAGTCAATTAGTAGCCTCTAAGTCCATACCTGGTATCACATGTAGGGGTTCAAGTCTCACTCAAGGAATGGTACAACAATAGTGCCTTAGTTACCATCTAAGGGGTCTCTCATAGGGAATCAGTGTCACTCATCTGAAGGAAAAAAATTGATAACACTCAATGATTCCATCTCAGGCATAGCTGATATCACCCCCAGCATGTTTATAAGGCTTTGATAGTTCTAATAGAAAGGAACAAGAGTCCATCCAAGGGGTCCCTAATTCAGAATCCCTCGTATCACCCTTACACTAAGATAAAGACATTACAAAAGTATTTCCTTTGTAATAATTCAATAAATAGGGACCAATTCATAAGTCCAAGTATTTAAAACGTGAAAGTTATTTTAGTCAAGACATTTCCATTTAAAGGATCACTCAAGGAATGAGCATAATTCACTAAAAATAAATATAATCACTAGGCTATAGGTCATTCATATGTTAACTTTTTATATTGAAGATAGAACACCTCATTGAGGGGTTTTATTATAAAACATTCCATTTTTATTCAACAACTCATTTCATTTCAATTTAAATAAATCAAACCCTTACAATTCATAAAATACATAGCGTGTGGAAAAAATAAAGAATGCAATGAATAAGCACCATGCATAAGAAATGTAAATACCCAAGTTAAGGCATCAATATCAATGGACTAATTCATGTCCTACAATTCATCCCAGATCAATTTATTGAGTTTAAAAATTGAACAAGGTGAAACATAATTTTTATGGGTGCAACACACCCCAAGAGTGTTTAAAAAATACAAGGCTAAAAGTTATTAGGTCCCAATGAGGAACCATTCCCATCAAATTGGCATGATCCAAGGAGGTATCCTAAGGAGGTGATTCTCCACTCTCTAGGGTCATACTAGACATGGTAACATATTCAATTTAATTTATTTATCAAAAACAAATAATCGTCTAAAGGTTCCTCCACAAAGAAAAATGGTGCACCATATAAAATCCAGTGAAACTTTGGGAAAGAAGAAATATCACCTACCTTATACTGAGTATGACTCAAACATCTCATATAAAGCTTTAATTTGGTTTGGTTTGGAAGAAATTGAAGAAACCATCCAACACCTTGAAAATAGGAAAGAATGCGTCACACCAAAATAGAACAATGGATGGAAGATGATCCTTGAAATATATTATATAGGATAAAAGATCTTACCATTATAGATTTGTTTATTCTGACGGTGATGGATTCGTACATCGGTGGAGGAAGATCGAATAAACACTATAATAAGGGAGGAGGAGCTCCATGCATGAAGGTGGAGGAAGAAACCCACTGGAGGAGAGTAGAAAAAGAAAATAAAAGTTTAAAATAATCATTTAAGTGAAAAATGGGTATTTTGCCCTCAAAACTGAACCACCCAATTTGGATGCATGGTTTGTCCAAACCATGCACCAATCATGTGGAGAACAGTGCATGGTTACTACCTAAGGCACTAACCATGTGGGTTAGGCAAACAGTTTGGGAAAACCATATACAGCCCGTGTGCTTCACACTTGGACACCTATTGCTGTCGCAGGGTTTGTAACTAGGGGAGACATGATTTTAGAGAAACTATGCACCCCCTATCAATCCACAAAAACTGGTGATTATTGTGTCCTAGCACACTCGAAACTCAATGTGTCTTTTGATTAACCTCTCGATCCTTTACCCCAGTCTAAAATAAACAATTTAAAGTGTTCCAACTTTCATAATTTTATTATGAAGCTCAGTTTTCAAAATGGACAATCTACCAAATGATAAAATTAAAAATTCATTATAATTACATCTAGTATAGAAACACAGGATGCTAATCTCCCCACCTTAGATCTTCTCATCCCTAATAAGCCTTGGGAAAATTAAGCGAACACCACTTGACCTAGTCGGGTTGTGAAGTCTTATTCAAATGGATATGTTGCATTTTCAAATTCCCAATACATATTCGAGCATCATCTTAACACACGATACAAGTGCCATACACACTCAATACAACACTAATTTTTGAGCCAAAATGCTGAAAAAAAGCTTACTCAAGCCCATCCAACCTGATTTTTGAATATATAGTCATATCTTCTACCAACCAGCCTATGGTGCTTCCACTATCAATTCAGTCATTTAAGGGACAAACTCGAATCACGATATATTTTCTGTCAGAATTACCTTTCAATACATGAATGTATTATTTCAAAAATATTCTCAACATGAGACACAATCTGATCAGAGGGTCGACTTTGAACTGACCCCATTTAAACTGATCGTGCTGACCTTTCCATGAAAATCAGTGGTCAACATCAACCTTTCTCCCTTCTAACCCGAAAAGGTCAATAATTGGTTCCTCGCTAACTATATATGGAAAGAGAGGGGTATCGAGTCACACCATCCCTAATCTACTACCCTCAAGGAACCTGAATTTAATGGCTAGTGAATTTAAAAAGATAATCTTGATGCCTCTAGATGAAGGCACCACAAGAGTTATTCAACCAAGATCACTGAGGCCTTCAACCTGTTTTTGGTGATGCCTCTAGCTATAAATGATCATTTAAATTGTTTTTCCCCAGTATGAATATGGAACAACACTCAATCTAACCTATTTTTATCATCACCTTAAAACACCATTTCTGAGCCCGAATGATAAATCAGAGTAACCTTGAAGTCAAAAACTAGAATCCAGGGGTCTCATCCATGGTAATCCACATTTGGATCTTAAAAGTGAGATATAATTAAAATTCGAACATCAAAAGATCAAGAACACTAATTGAACCCAACATAGAATCCACGTAGAGATCAAGTAAAAGGAAACAACACTTTTCCATTAGTGTGTCCAAGGAGTTTCTACTTGGGAACACAGGTATCACTCCGGTCTAACCATGCCTTTAAGATCAACCAAACTTCTAAAGATCAACTCTGATCAAAACCACCCAAAAACCTAATGGAATTTTAAAACCTTAGTGTGTCATAATACCAATTATCTCTTAGTGTAATCATATGATACCAAGATAGGTTACATGGTCGCTTTAAATCCAAGAGTACACTAAGAGGTTTTTAATGATCTCAAAAAAGGATCTAAGACACTTTTACCATAAAGAGGGAAGAGAGATCTGTATGTTTTCAAGTAGACCTTACCCAAAAAAAATGGGAAGGATTTAAAGACATTATAGGTTGAATTCCTTGGAATATCTTAGTTGTAACCTCTAACACATCACTATTATGAAACCATGATGCCTTTTCCACACAAGGCATACCATGTTCACTAAGAGAAACATCGTCATGATCTCAATAAAGGACTAACCTGAATGGAAGATATTACAATCCACAAGTTATTTTGAGAAAGTACGACTAGTTTGAAATGGTCCTCTAGGTTATTCTACTTCTACTTTAAAGGACACATTTAACTAGAGTTCATGTGATTCTCCACACCTTAGTATTGTCCGTAACATTGAATTCAATAGGGAATGGGATCTCATTCCATGACACACGCTCCATCGATCATTGATTGTGGTCCTAGAGGTGTCCATCATGCTTAAACAATCATTTAACTAAAGGGATAGAGATAACTAGTCACTTAATAGAGATATATTATATTCAAACCAAGATGTATGCATGATTCTTCTCCGAGTCATGTTCCCACACATCAAGGTATTAGGTGTGAATACTAGACAATAGATCAATGTGTCAAACACCTAATTCTCTTTAAAAAATAATTTTAAACATTGGGACAAGCCATGAACCTTATCAAATCCCAGTTCACTCTACTCTAAAGTTGACCGATGTTCAAAGTATAACATCTCAAGGCTTGAATGAGTACCACTAAACTTAAACAGTTCACTACACAATTATTAGGATGAGGAGTACTACGTATATCGACGCATACTAACCTAAGATCACATAAAAAAATACATCCCTAATACTATCAATAGGCTTATTGACCATATGAATTCATGTATCGGATGTTCCATGCTGAGGATTAACCTAAGAGTCACATTACATGTATGATTGCAGAACAATTTTATGACCTCCCAAATCATCCAATGCTAAAAAGAAAGGAGAGGAAGGGTCATGAGGCCTACTAAGCGGTTGATCATGCCCTAGGAATGTATATCCCTATAGAAATGAGTGTTTATAACTCTCACACATGAATAAAAGTTAAAAAAACACACAACCACCATCAAAAAAGGGTGTCTCTTTGGAAACTAAAATTTCTCCACAGACTATGGCACCCAAATAGTGTAATTTAAGAGAAATTACTCGTAGAAACAAGAAAGGGTTCTAAAGATCTAAGGGTTCTACCCACAATGGGATATCCCCTAAAAAAATTTAAAATCATTTATTTAAAATGAGTTCACACCCACTAAAGGTCACTAGGATTAAATTTCTATCATTTATATTTCAAACTTTAGAAGGAAGAAGCCTATGGACACACTCACACTCTGTTTTAAGGAAAAACACCAAAATTAAGAAAGGATTTAAACAACCCTCACATGATAGTTAAGAATAAAACACCACTTAAGGTTTCTTTTAAATCAATAATATAAACCACATTTAACTCTTTAACATTTCAAATATTAGTTTTCAAAAATCTAACACTAGTCACAATGCAAAACAGGCAAGGTAATTTTAAACTACCTTTTTTAAAAAAATATTATTTAGCGACATCTAGTTAAAATTAGGCCATTTTATCACACATACCCATTTTAAACTCCATTCATTTATTTATAAGGATTCACAAAAAATTATATCAAGAAAATAAAAGGTATTTTATTAAAAAATAGGTATTTACCATTAAAAAGGCACCAAAAAGTAGAAACTTTAAATGAACACCTATATATAGTATAACTTACCCCCATGGGGTTTGTAACTAGGCATTTAAAATAAAAGGTGAACTACTAGGGTCCTATAAATCCATTTAGGGTATAATTAAGAGAAACTATAAAATTTCAAAATATTAAACATGTAAAACACCCATATGATTTATCTCCTAAGAAACATGCCCCAACTGACCTACTAGGGTATAGTTGTGCATTTAGGAATTATCCATACTAAAAATTAATCCCATAAAAAAGAGATATAAGCCTCAATAAAGAAACCAATTTAGTTAAGGTCAAGATATTTTATGTTTACTCATCAAACTCTAAGAAGAAATCTCGTAAAGGATGGTTTAATTCTATGGGTTACCACCTTTAACTATATAAAGATCCCATACACCTTACAAGTTGTCGGAGACTCCCATCTAACTAAAACCATTTAATCCAGGGTAAATAAAATTAATCCTCTTAAAAATTTATATGAAATTTATTAAACATATATAAGTTGTTTCTACAATGGTTCTATTATATGGGTCACCTCATTCCAATTCATAAAGTGCTCATGCACTCTACCAATTGGAATTGGTTCCCAATTAACTACATCCATCTTATTTGGGATAAAAGGAAATTTTAACATCTTTAACATTTATACATTAGTTCTCAAGTATATAAAACATATAAATAATGTTTTAGTTATAAGGTTCATAACCTTCCAATTTATAAGTCACCCATACACCTTGAAATATGGAAGTTGGCTCCCATTTAATCACAACCAGCGTGTTTCAATCTATGCTAAACAAACACAAAAACATAGAAATTTAAAACAAACACAATAATAAATTACCTAAACATTTAGAATAAGCATTATAGGAAAAAAATTACCTAAGAAGTTGAAAACCTAACATGTTATTACAATTTCTAACATGGGATAATTCAGATAAGAAAATAACACAAAAGGCATATCAATAATTTCAAATAACATATCAATGCAATCTACATGGAATTGAATATGGATTTTTTTTGTGCCTATCATGATGCATGTGATGTTGTCTCCTTGTCATGTTAGGAGAAATAAAAAATGATAAATCTCATAAATTAGTAATTAGAAAAAAAAATTACTCTAATCACTCAAGGTGAAATCTAATCAACGGTAATAATGAATAGCATGAACAACAATCTCATCCCTGGACACTTGGACTTTTCCCCATACGTGGGGTGATCACTCCCAGGAACGACTACTTACCAAGAACTGACACATTAATATTCTCCAATCTACCATCCCAAAATATTAAGATAAAGGAAAAGAAACCTTTGATAACAATTTTTAATGTCCTGGACTGACTGACCACTAAATTGGTAGTTGGGCCAGTCATCACATGGCCTCAAGTGTGCTTCCTCATATGCTAGAGACTGTTGACTAGCAATGAGTGTCTAATGTTGGTATGGTGGGGAGACTATACCCTCATGGTCAGAGTATCATAGTGGTATAACTGATTTAAATCAATAAACAACAACAAAATAAATAAAAATAAAAGATATAATGATAGAAGAATAACATAATAACTGAGTAAAAGTTTCCAACAAAAATTTACAACAATACATGTATGATAGATGTTGATATAAATAAAATCAGAAGTAAAGTACAACAGGAAGTTACAAAATAATAATTGAATGAAATATCAAAGTCTAACTCCATGGGAATCCTAGGCATTGTCTTAGTCCTATTCTCCCTATTTTCCACATAAATAGCACAACACAAACAAATAAATCCAAGGACCTGCAAGCATATATAACTACTCAGGTACCCTAATGAAATGGAAGTCTGATAAGGGTGTGAGGTACAATCTCAGTAGGCTAACACCCAAGTGTTTAGACCTTTCCATTTCATGAAATATAAATTAAGTAGTTTTCTATTATTAAGTAAATGAAAAATAGAAATAAATAAATAACTTAAATTTATTGTACTGGGTTCCACTTGGACACCTGTCCAATTACCTACTTTGTCATAAGATGGTGAGTCTAAACTAGAAGATCCAATAATGGTAAATTGGTTGAGATGCTATTTAAGAAGGTGGACTATCCCCAGGCTTGTGATTGGTCTTGGAGGACACGTCCCAACATCTTTAATACCAATGGATCAATTATCATTTTGAAAATTATCATCAAAATTTTCTTTAATTAAATTTTAAAACCCCTTTTCAAAAATATAGCGAGACACCCTGGGCCCATCCATGACAATATAGTATGGATTTCCATGTATCTCTTGAGGGAATCCACATATGATCAATGCCAAGGAATCCATCCATGGCAACCTAGGAATGAATTCTCATGTGTCACTGTAAGCATGGAGTAAAATTCAAGTACTAGCCTCTAAGTCCATACCTAGCATCGCACATAGGGGCATGAGTCTCACTCGAGGAATGGTACAACTATCATACCTTTAAGCCCGTACAAGGGGTCTTCCCTAGGGAATTGGTTTCACTTGTTTGTAGGTAAAATAGACAATGCTAGGTGATCCCATATCAACCATTGCAGATATCTCCCCCAGTGTGTTTACAAGGCATCAATAGTTCTGATATAAAGTAATGGGAGTCCATCCAAGGGGTACTTAAGTCAGAACCCCACATATCACCCCTACACTAAGATAAATCCATTATAAAAATATTACATTTTTAATAATTCAAAAAAGAGGGACAAATTTATAAGTCCAATAATTTAAGACATGAAATTCATTTTAGTCAAGACATTTCCATTTAAAGTATCACTCAAGGCATGAGGAAAATTCACTAAAAATAATCATAAGAACTAGGCTACAGTTCATGCATATATGGACTTTTTTTATTAAATACAGTGCTCCTCATCGAGTGATTTTTTAAGAAAACAAGCCACTGTTATTAAACAACTCATTTCATTCAATTTAAATAAATAAAACCCTCATAAGGCATAAAATACATAGCGTGTGGAATAAATCAAGAATGAAAGGCACAATCACTATGCATAAGCAATGTAAATACCCAGATTGTAGAATCAACCTCAAAGGCCTAACTCATGGCCTACAATTCACCCCAGTTCAATTTATAGAGTTTAAACATTTAACAAGGTATAACACAATAATTAAGGATGCAACACACCACAAGGGTGTCGAAAAAATATAAGTCTCAAAGGCATTGGGTACCAATGAGGAACCATGCCCATCGAATTGGAATGATCCAAGGTGATCAACTAAGGTGGTGATTCACTGCTATCTAGGGTCATACCGGACATGGTAACATATTCAATTTAATTTATTTAAAAAAAAATAAGCATCGTCATAAGGTTATGGAATGTGGCACAATGGCACACCATATTAAAAGAAACAAAACCTTTGGGAGAGAATCTAGACCACCTACCTTATTACTAGGATGACTCACACATCTGATATGAAGTTTTTATTTGGTCTAGTTATGAAGAAATTGAAGAAACCATCGAACACCCTGAAAATAGTGCAAAATGAATTACACCAAAATATCTCAACGGATGGTGGAAGATCATTGAAATATATTAGATAGGATGAAAGAGATTTCCATTACGGATTAGTTGCTTCAGATAGTGAGGGATCAAGACACTGTTGGAGAAAGATAGCATAAACCCTATGATGAGGGGAGGAGGAGCTCCATGCACAAAGGGGAAGGAATAATCCCACTGGGAGAGAGGATGAAAATAAAATAAAACTTTAGAACACTCATTTAAGATAAAAAATGGTAGTTCACCCTCAAAAACTAAACTACATGGTTTTACTGACCCGTGTGCCAACCGGGTGGTGAAAAGTGTGAGGTTACAGCCTAAGTTTCACTAACCATGCTGGTTAGGTGCGTGGTTTGTGAAAACCATGCATATCCCATGCTTTTCACACCTTTATACTTGTTGTATCCTCATGGTTTATTGTTGTGGGCTATATAGTTTCAGAAAAACCGTATTCCCCTATCAACCCATCAAAACTAGTGATTCTTTGGACATGGCATACCCAAAACTCAATGGGAATTCCTAGTAACCTCTTGGTCCTTTAAACAAGTATAAAAACACCACTTTGAAGTGTTACAACTTTCTAAATTTAATTTTAAAAACTTTATTTTAAAAACAAACCATCCACCAAACTATAAAATTCAAAATTCCTTGGAATTTCATCTGGTTCAAAAACAGAGGACATTACACCAAACACCTAATAATGGAAGGATAATAATCCCTTGGAAGTATAGAAGGGTTTGGATTGTCACCCAAGCTAATAGAGTATGAATAGAGGATAAATTATGGGTAGAATAATTTAATCCCAATATGGAAAAATAAAAAATTATCACTTTTTAAGGGTCTTGCGGTTGGCCAAACTGTGCGTCAACCATGTGGATCCCTCTATACAAGAGATTCCAAGCCACACGGTATACTGGGAGTACTCTCATAGTTTGAAAAATTGTGCAGTCTCCATTAACCAGCCTCTATCTAAGAGGAGGTCTATCCATATGTTTTCCTTGTCCAGGTGCACAGTTTGTACTAATTTTTCTCCAGCCATGTGATGCACACTTTTTGACCTATTTTCTTATCCTTTCATATCCCAAACCCCTAGAAAACCTCCAAAAACTTCCCATACACCCAAGATTCACTTCATTATCCAAAAAATGGATTTCTAACCAAAATTTAAATAAAGACATACCTCCACACAAGGTTGGTATCTTACAACCTCCCCACCTTATAATGCCTTTTCCTCAATCCATACTTCTCATGCATCACCAAGACTTCAAGAAAAAAGGTTGGGCCATGGTCCCACCTATCAACTTTCATTTACTAGTTTCCTTTGGAACATGGTCATGATGTCACCACACTCATACAAAATAAACAATCCTACCCTAATGAAATTTCCCCCACTATGATCCACAATCACGAACCCGATCCTCCTCCAAGTATACATCCACTTCAACTCATCATTACCAACATTAAACACAAGATAAAAGTATGGGTAAATTCAATAAACCACTACATAATAGAGTACCAACAAGGCACTACACTACCCTAACAGGTCCAATTGGAACACCTTTGGTCCAATCCTCTCCACGGATCATGGCCCAAATCACTTGGTGCCATTTCACCCAGTATCCAAAATTCTAACGACAGCCCAATATTAGTTACAATTAAGGAACGATCACAGTTTCCAACCATGTTTCCTGACCTAAATCAGTCCGAAACTCGAGGCTCAACTACCTCGATCTAGATCCAAACACACAAAAAACAACTCAAGAATAACCTTAATCTTAGGGTAATCAACTGGTAAAAACCCAAGCCAGCATATTTCACCAAAACTAAAACACCAATATGGATCTTACCCAAGTCCTTCCAACCCGAAACACCTGTCATTTCATCGACCTACCACTTTCTCACTATGGTGCTCTCCACTATATGATTTAGCTCACCACCACCATCTTCCAGTGTTAATAACGTCCACCACAAAAAAGGATCACCAAAACTTAAACTCAAACTTCCACAATATACCCAATTTGTTTTTCAAATCACCATGCTCAAACATCCACAATAACACCATCAAACATTGGCATCCATCCTTACTATCAAAACCACCCAGGATAGACATTTATACACTGTCCATTTTCCAAATAAGAACAAATTGATCTCTCTCAAGTTCATCTTCATTTACAAAATGCACTTTCCATTAAAAACATAAATCCAAAGGTGGATTATAACTTACCACATCCATTTCATTACCATACTGTTTCAGACTATCCTCGACTAGATTGTCCCAAAACACCCGCATTCCACTATTGATATGCTACTCCTTTCACCTTCCCAGGGAAACTTCTCACTTAATTCATACCACCATCATCTGAATCCCCTATCAAATTCATTCCCTAACTTCTGGTAAACTCCACCATCATAGCATTCACTACCCTTCAATCCATGATTATGCTCCACTCCACCCATTAATATTCCTAACAAAAGAATCTTTTTCATCCCAACCTTGACTCAAGGCAACTAATTTATTCCTCAAAACCCATTTCAATTTTCAAAACAAAATTATCATACCAAAACATCCACAGAAAGTGATTCACCACTCACCACATTCATTTCTTTTCCTAGCCGAGTTGATCCATCCTTGGCCAACTCATCCTATAAACACCCAACTTCATTATTGGAATGTCTCTTCTTCATATGACCAATATGCCTTTACCCTTAAATGAATTCCAATTTCACCCAAACACACCTACCCAAGTCCCTGGCCGACCTATGATGATGTTTTAATATCCAACATCCATTAACATGAATCACTACCATTCCTTTTCATACCCATCAACAATTATAACATAGGAATCTCTAATTTCTCTTAGAACCACCCCAACCCTGAAGTCAATGATTGGATCGATCAAACTCCACATCCAAGGCCTTCCTGGCCTTTACAGAGGAATCCAAACATGTTCCTCATAGGTTTCTTAATAGAATCCTAATGACAATAAATCCACTCCATGGTCTTCTCCACATACCCATGACTGACATATCATTCCCCACCTTAGGAGTTCCATTATCACCACTTTCCTCAAAAAAATCCAACCACCATGTATCACGCTTCAATAACAAGCTAAACCCCAAAACATAGATGTGGCCATCTAGATTTTCCCAGAACAAAAAAAATATCAACCACTTCCCATTACCATCTTCTGAGAATGGAACCCATGGAATTTTTTGACATTAGATCCATCCCAAGGACCTCACCCATAATTGTTTGATGGTACATTTCTCACCATTAAGCTCTACATATACAGTTCTATTAGCATAACCTCCAAGGGGTCCCATATCCAACCAAAATGTATTCAAGTAGCTAGGTGTAAATCCAGAGCTCACTCAGTATACCCGAGATGATGTCAAGATATTGTACATGATCATCACTAACTAAATGTATGCTAAGAATACATCTATGAACACCACAATAAGTTTTCCATCACTAATGTTACCTACCACTATGTGAACACCTTGATATATTATAAGTATCAGGCCTCCATACTTTCCAACGTATCATCAACACTCAGTCACCATAACTCAAATGGAATTTCCAACCAAAACTCATCACCACCTCATGACCCTCTTCTAAGAGGCCATGACCCAAAATTCCCTTTAGTACTATTGTCATCACTCCACTTGAGTTCTCCCAGCACAAACCTAGTGATTTACATGGAAACCCAAAAACCACCACACTGATCTATAACCCAAATGTCTTTCACATAACTGATGCTTCCAACTGTGATCACATAGAAAAATGGCAGGCTCTTATCTTGAGCCACCTATTCACCCATCCCCAATGATATCATGACTTCCCAACACCTTCCCACGTCTAGACCACATCAGATCCCTCAAGGTCTCACACTTTCTTGAAACCACACATTGAACCTAACTCTAGATCTCACAAGTTGTACATCACTAGAGCTAGGCCCAAATGCCCGCTTACTCATCTGACTATGCCTCCTCATATATTATCTCTATTAGACTCATGAAATTTTCAACATTCTCATTCAACAACCCAACCATTCATAAAAACAAGCCCAACCATGATACCACCCATCACACCAGGAGTTTCCTCCATAACAGAAGCGTTCATCACCACTTTAGTCACCCTTTTCTTGTCCTTCCAAAATCAACATCGATTTCTACATCAAACGCCATCAAAACCATAGTTTCATGTCTTTGAACAATCTTACCCTTCACAACTGCCATTACAACCAACCATAAGCACTAAATAGCTTATCTAAGAGTGATATCAAGGCATAACTATGAAATTTTATCAAAATTTTTATGGTACCTACCATGCATCAATTCCACTTCTGAATCACCCACACATGCTTAATATTCCAAGGTACCAGTAACACTAGGCTAGTATTCCTTGAGGCTACCCTTAATTTCCAAAAACCACCAACGCATAATCACAACTCAATTCACATCTCCAAAAATTATTAACCTTTCCAATTATCCCTCTAAGATAAATCCTCACTAATAAAAACTCTTTGTGTACCACTTACTAGGTCAAAAACGTTTACATGTACCATGTAAACCCAGAAACATGAGAAACCTGGACAACCCCACTCACGGGTCACCTTGAAATAAAAAAAAAACACAAAATCCCTAAACTAGAGTCACGTCAAGAAAGGGACATTGGATCTCTATCTAATCTAGACTCATAAAAACTCAAAAAAATAATTTCTCATGGGTGGCACTTCTACCCCCCATTCTAAAACGTATCGTGTCTAACAAACCCAAGAAAATATTTACTCTAAGTTTCACACCAAGGATACTCATACACACACATTGGCACTACAATTCAAACACCCACTCTAGGTTCTAAAACACAACTTTCATTTTTGTAATCCAAAAGGGTTATCATACCCACATTACTAGAGAAAATACCATAACACAAAGTCCATATCTCTACTGAGGGTACAATAATGAACAACCCTATAATAACACATCAAAACCCAAAAAATCATTATGACCTATAACCAAAGTCTCAAACTAGGGCAATCTCACTACCCAAACCACCCATACATAGGGTCAAAACACAAAACTAGGGATACCCACATCATAATCCCTAAAAGTCCCATCAGTTCACATTCTTCTATAATTAAATTTACCATTTAAAACCCAATGTTTCACATTCCAAAAAAATCCATTTTCAAAACCCAAGGATTTACACTTTCAAAAACCTTTGTATTACCACCATTTCAAAAAAATAGTCTTTACTCAAATTCATATTTCCAAAAATATTTAATTAATGACCATTTGAAGGAAAGATCAACAATCTGAAACCATAGGAAAAGGTACACTACTAACATGTGAGTCTTAAATAACTATCAATCACATGAATCATATGGATAACCTATCAATTCTATGTGCCTAGCATGATGTATGAATGCACACATCCTCTCTTCCATATCGATTCAATAGATAAAACCCCATAAATCAGTAAGATCAAATCCAAGTTCACCACTTGAGGTGGGAAGCATCAACCAACTGTAAAGGCACAAAATAGAACATCAATTCCCAACCCTGAAAACATGGGTTTTCCCTCATACTTAAGGCTATAAGAACCCATGAATGAGCTCATTATCAAGCCCTAAAAAGATCCTAGTATATTATATACCATGAAAAAAATAGTAAGACAAAATACACCACCTATGGTACTATGTTTTAATGTCCATGTCCCGGTGTCAACTATATCTAGTGCCCCGAGTTGGGTCACCACGTGACCTCATGTGTGCCTCCCTATATGCGATAGGCTTTCGACTAGTAGTACGAGTCTGTAGAGGTATATTGGAGAGACTATACCCACTTATAAGAGTGAAACCATAATAGAAATAATTCCAAAAAATAAAATAATCTTAATGAATAATAAATGGAAATCATATGATAAAAGAAAATAAGTAACTAAAAAATACATTCCATAATAATATAATGAGTGCACTATATGTCAGATAGTCATACAAATGAAACCTCCAAAACCAAACTATAAAGAAAACCTAACACAAAGTCGATTACCAACCCAATCCTAACATCCCATGCTCCTACCAAACAACCCATGCATGAACCATACCCCAAGTCTCTTTTCTAAACCTATAACAAAAAACAAGTATAATTTTCTCAGGTACCCAAGTGCCATTGCAGTCTGATTTGGGTGTGAGTACAACTTAGTAGGCCACCACTAAAGGTGTCGAAAGAAATAACCAATATTTACAAGATTATATGAAGATAAAACAGTGCAATAAAGAAACTAGAAAATAACATGAACATGTATATGAATTAAGAAAATGTAAAATAACCATTTTATCTATTAAGTTCCCTAGGGTCAACCAACCCACTAAAATTGATCCATTCACAACAGAAGCCTGAGTCATATCATAATAGGTTGCACACTTTTAATCACAAGGGGAATTTACTAATCATGAAAAGCATCAACTTACCTTGGATCCTTAGTCTTATAATCAATCCATATCCATATGTTTGGGAAGCATAGAGCCTCAGTTTGATATCCCAAACCAAGAAACACGTCAGTGGGCCTAAGGCATCATTCTAGAAAAAACCAAATCAGTAACCTCAGTCCTTAAGTTAGGAGCATATATCCTCTATCTAACATCCTAACTCAACAATTCATTGGTGATACCTATAGAATCAGTCTAGAGTGTAACACCCAAAGATTTTATAGTGTGTTATTTCTTCAAAATAATTCAATAACTTTCACTACACGCAACACCAAGTTCAATCGCACCATGACTTACCAAACAAGCTGTTCAAAAGAGGTTATGAATAGTGTTAACTAAATTTTAAACTTTATATAATCCTTATAATTTTAGAATCCATATTATGAGTTTCTTAGACATAATGTAAGAACAAATTCATTTTCAGTATTTCAATTTTACCAAATTTTAATAGTGAACCCTTTTTAGAGTACTATATTTTAAACTTTTTGACTAAATGGGGACATCAAAAATTTAAAATGAAACATCCCAAGCTTTCACGGCACGCTAGCGTGTGTTGTACGCAACCTCGAGTTCTAACACACATCACAACTAATTAAACTAGCCGTTGTGAATAGTAATACCTACTTTTTGAAATCATATATATTTTATATTTAAAAATGGACTTCATTTTTGGATTTGGAATATCGAAATTAGCCTAGGGTGAAATTTTGGTACTTTTCGGATAACTTTTATATTTTGATGAATAGTGAAAATTACTAAATTTTAATTAAAAACAACTTTTTTAATCAAAATAATTAATATTGATAAATTATGAATTTGAGTGGTTTTAAAGTATATTTAGAATATATTTTTACCATTTAATTTAATGTTTGTCATTGTACATAATTTCACGATTAAATCAGACATAAACAAGTGTCAATCTTTTGATAGTTATTATCTCTTAAAAACACGCTTTTTATTTTAACAACGGGAATTAATTTTAAATTAATTTCTGCCACTTCTGTGTTTTGAATTTGGAAAAATGTATTACATATTTGGAATCAGGATGTCCAAATTATGTAAATAGGTAACTTTTATTTTTACACATTTTGAATAATTACTGCGGTAAATATTTTATTTACCATGGTTAAAGGGTAAATCCGGTAAATAAGGGTTAAAAAATAATATTATAATAATACAAAATTACCCTAAAACGTGTCCTAACCTTATTGGTGGACACATACCCGACCATGGGCATCCTTGGGTCGATTTGGGGACCCCTTGGAGCCACTTGTATGTGGTAGGGACACATTATATTAATAAAGTTAAAATAAAAATAAAAATGGCATAAGCTTACATCTTTTAGAAGAACAATTTTTACATAGGGTTATACATGTTGTATTTTTTATTATAAATATTCATTAGAAAGCTAAAACGATTTCCTACATAATTATATTTTATTTATAATTTTTAGACATCAAATAATTTAAATTATTAATGACACAATAATGATGCAATGTTTAACTCATTAATAAATCATTTAAATAAATAAGATTATAATGATTAAAATATTATCTAAAACCTGTCCAATTCTTATTGGTTGATGTTATTTAGAATATTAGTCATCTTATATTAGACCTCAATGATTTTTGGACCATTATAAACCGAATATAATTATATTATAAAGTAATACTTTCACTCTTTCCTAAAGAGCCCCTCCTCTCCCTTATAAAAGGAGACCACTTCTACTCATTCCTCACACCTCTCAAGCCACTTGGCTCATCAAAACTCTGCCCAAATAATCTCCCCACATCCCTCTCCTCCTCATTGAAGCTTCCCCTTAGGCATAAAGCATTTCAATAAGTCCTTTGGTTCCAACCAATGTGAGTTACCTAAATTAAAGGTAACGATTTCTCTTAAATTATTTTCATTTATTTTGCTTCTCCAACCCCCAAACTCTTTTTATTTCCTTTCTTTTGTAACAAAAAAAGTATCCTCAATATACTAGGATGTTTTTATAAGAAGGATTCGAACTACACATACACACACCTCCATCTAATGGATGATGAACATAATGTTTCTGTGAATGGCAAACTAACGCCTCACGAAACGATGATTGTTCAAATACATCTTACCGCCTCTCATGGTGGCCATTATGATGGCACTGTAATTAAGTGTGATATTAATGATACATATATTATATATAAGCTTATGTAATTCCATTTTATTTCATACCATTATTCGTTTCATATTGTATATACATACGATAATTTCATTTGAGGAAGTGCGGACTACCGCCCCCTTAAAATGATATGACTTGTTCATACCACACATGGAACGTATAAAGAATGGTATTAATGAACATAAGTAACATATATAAAATATAATATTATACTGGAATAATAATATACCTATGTATCATTTGGATTCAATTCTTTTAAAATGAAAAATTAAATGGAATTAGCGTTCGTGCGTACGTACGGACTACCGTCTCCACGAACGCGATGAGATTCATTGTCCATCATATCCATTCAAGTATAATTATAATTTGATGATTTAAAAATAGTATCTAAGGAATTGATATCATTCTGGATATGAATAATATACATCCCATTAATAACGAATATGGCTCACATAACAAAGAATATAAAGTAAAATGAACCCGTTAACACCCGAAATGACGATAATTCTAAGATATTATTAACAAATCAATGTTAAAAGATCAGATATGATATCATATTAAAGTAAATTATTCTTGTATTATTCAATAACAATTATTTCACCATTATACAGGAGGTAAACCTACCATCGACCAAGGAAAAAGTACAAAGTAAGGGATTCTCTTATCTCACTTTCAATTCCGTGAGATTTCCATTGTTCGCCACTAAATTATTGAAAGTGGTGTATTATGTACGGACATTTGATATATATTATCATGATTCTCTTTATATTCATGTTATTCTGTAAATCATTTGGTGGTTATTAACTTTTGGCCATACGACTCAGTTTATTAACGTGGTAAGGTATTCTCTTATCTCACTTTCAATTCCGTGAGATTTCCATTGTTCGCCACTAAATTATTGAAAGTGGTGTATTGTGTACGGCCATTTGATATATATTATCATGATTCTCTTTATATTCATGTTATTCTATAAATAATTTGGTGGTTATTAACTTTTGGCCATACGAATCAGTTGATTAACGTGGTAAGGGATTTTCTTATCTCACTTTTAATTCCGTGAGAATTCCATTGATCACCACTTAATTATTGCATGTGGTGTATGTGTACTACCCATGATTGTATTCATTGTGTTATATACTTTTATTTATGGGTATTTACATCATCATGTTATGATACTTCTTTCATGGGTGTATGTTTCTTAAGTTACCTAATCAATAAGGGAATTTGAGATTTCAATTTCCACTCATTTGGCTTTACGCATATTTCATTGATTATATTACACCAAGATTATGTGTGGAATCACTATTCATTTGATTATGTCATAATTTCCACTCCCCTTCCTGTGGATATAAGTTTTATACACATAATCACTCCATTGATAATTCTCAAGTCATTGATATGAATTTGATAAGAGTAATTTTAACTCATTCTCCATTTGTTGAGTTAAACATCCAATTCGTTGATATTGTTTTTACAAGAATATGTGTGAATATCCTTTGATTGATTTACACTGAATATCCAATCATATTTAGTGTATTTATATTTGTCACACATAATTATGTCGTTGATTTATCCTTAACCTAAGGATACAACCTTTATGAGAGATTTCATCTCAATTTACATTCCATTGAGACTTCTTTGATGATATACACCAAATCACTTTTATGTGGTGTATATAATGTACTTTGACATAGTATATCATGAATTCCTTTATTCTCATGATATTACAATGTTTTGATTACCTCAATTATTTGTATTCAAATTTCTCTCTTTTGGTTAGAAACTCTAACCAAAATACCATTTTAAAATGTTTTAAAGAATTATTCTTCTAAATCATGCTCATTAATGTCCATATTTTAAAAATGTTTTTAAGGATTTATTTATATGGACATTAAAGTTTTAAAATTAAAAATCCTTTTAAAAGTTTCAAAGTGGTATGGGACACTTTGATTCAAAAATCTATTTTTGAATGTCTTCTTGACAAATAGTGTGACTTTTAAAAGTTTTCAAGAAAAGGGGGATATTTCTCTCAAATAGTTATGATGATTATTTTCATCTATGTCAAAATCCTTCATTATTCATGATTGAGGTTAATGTGATACAATAAAATCTTCCATATTGTATCAAATGAGTTATGTTTGACTGTGGATGTTCTATTTTTATACCATTCATGGTTTGTGGTTAAAGTATTGACATTTCGTATGCTAGTTTTAATACGAATGTTTATTTTATGCTTAAACCTATTCATATGAGGAATGAATTGGACTTAATAAGTGACGGGTGGAGCCCGCTATAGCTCCTCGATGCATCGGTAGGTCTCATGAGACAAATTAGTGTCTTGGCACAAGGCCTTGGCAAAATCTTATTTGTAGCCTTGGCACGAGGCCTTGGATATGTGGTTATGATAGTCTGGAATTATGCATTCCATCATTATGAAAGTGGTTATTGATAATGCATGGGATTGTTCGACTAGTAGAATATCCATGTGAGTAAGTAAATGGCATTATTTTATTTTATCTTTGCCATTTTATGCTGAAGTTCAAGTTTAAAAGGCTTTTGTTTTAGTTATAAACTGCCTTAAGTGTGTATGCTTATTTATGAAAGCTTCTGCTATAATGTTATCCTTACTGAGCATCTGAGCTCACCCCTTTCAATGTTTTATTTTTCCCAGGATTATGAAGAAGTAATTTATGAATGACCTGTAGGGATAGTATGAGGGGATATGAAGACAAGATGTTTTTTTTATGATGTAATGTAAAAATTTATGGATGTATCTAGTTATTCCAAGGCTACTAAATTAATCGGTCTTTCGAGACTTGATCTTTCTCGTGTCATGCCAATGTTACCTAATAATGCACCGAATCTAGGTAACTAGGGTCGGGGCGTTACAGTTGGTATCAGAGGAAGTTTAGTACAAACCTTGGAAGCTAGATTTAGATAAACTCTGATTAGAGCACGTAGACCTAAGATGAACTTTGAGGATTAGTATAAAAGAACTTCCTAGAATTTTGGTATTGTAGAAGATTTTGTGAGTTTTCCGAGCAATACATCCCTGTCTGGATATGAGCAGGTAGAGGTGGCTCTGGCACAGATGTACCTAGGGGTAAAACCCGAAAACACCACTTTGAGCTAGACTCGAACGGGAACTGGTGCACGAAAATGGGCCTTGCTGCACTCTTGGTTACGACACTCCCGGGGGATATGCTTTGGTAAATTCACAAGATTAGTATAAACCATTATTAATGGAATACAAAAAATGCCCCTAAGAATATATGTCGGCAAATAGATAGTGGATAACCTAGATTTTAACATACGGTACCCCAAGTTAGGATATATTGTTCAATTACAAGATTATCCTATTATATCTATGTTTTTACATTCTTATTAGATAAGTATTCAAAAACCCTAATTGTATTTTCTTTTGTTAGTTGAAACATTGAGGGAGTAAGATCACGAACAAATCTTCTCTCTCTTCCTGAAGAACTACTTACAATTATTATCCAGAAGTCATGCGCAGACAATGTTGAAACTTTTTCAAATGTCCAAGTTACATGCAAACAACTTTATGAGACATCCAATACCTCTAGCATTGCACGATTCTTTCAAGGATCAAGTACCGACTATGGGATAATGCTGCGCTCTCAACTTTCTTACCACGCTAAGCGTGGGAAGTACCATTAGGGTCTTTTCAAATAATTCACTTTATCTAAAAATTACGATGCACTAAATGATTTTCTAGATGCTGCAGAAGAGGGAGACCTTCGAGCAGCCTATATGTATCAAATTATATATTTATATCTTTTGGGATATATGAAAACTGATTTACCAAAACCGTATTTTGAAATATTTGAAGATGAATCAGTGAGAATTTTTCTAAAAAAACATGTTAAAGACGATGTCTCAAAATTATATATAAGAAATACCTATTTTTTTATGATGCATCGATGCTTCCATCGATATAATCCAAAATGGATGAGGAGTTTTTGGGTAAAGGAAGTATATGATTTTGAAAAATTCTTGAGGTACCATTGTGACACATGAATGCATTCTACCAAAAGGCAAAACCGCCTAGTCTCTCCAGAGTTCATGTTGTGATCCACATATCTCTAGTGACAAAATACATGCCTGACCCAACGCATGTACTCACCTATGAAGAATTATAACTGCAACCCGATCTATATTATTGTGGAGAGCATATCAGAATTCTTCATACCAAAGATCAAGTGTTGCGGAACCGGATGAATCGTCTGGTAAAAGATCTATGGAGAAATCATAAGATGGAAGAGGCAATGTGGGAACCCGAGGAACATATGATGAAGAACCTATGTGGAAATAAATGGATGGTGAAATGTTTAAAAGTGTTAGTACTCTTTATTGATGGGTTTACTTTGGAATAATTTTCTCTTGTATTTGTAACCCCGCAGTTTGCCATGTCAGAATGATATTTGAGGAAGAATTGTCTCTTCTCTTGTGGATATAGGTATAAATAACCATTTGGTTTTATATGATCATTGGAGTTTGAGAAAATTATAAGTTATTATAATTTGGGATGAAAATGCAAAGTATGATATAACATTTGTGGTTAAATTATGTTATTTTGAGGAATTTATCTCATTTTGTTAATATTATAAAATATAGTTTTTGAAAAAGGACAACACGTAGACCGTGTGACAACCCGTCGCGTCGGACAAAGCTGTGGGAATCGAACCCACAACCAAAGTGCGATTGGGATTTATCGCCTACCACTGGACTACGTGAAGTCCCTGGTTAGTGTGACTATTTTTTTTTGTTAAATGATTTTATTGATCAATAATAAGATGATTTGGGTTCTTATGTCTTATCAAATGAATACCCTTGGTATAGGAAAATGATTTGGTGATTAAGTGATAAATGTTATTTTGGAAGATGTTCGTTTTGTTAGGAACACTATATGCCCAAGGAAAATAGAATACAATGAGGTTTCATTTGTAGAGTAATGGTGGATTTTTATCTACGTTTTTATTGTTGATTTATAGTGATTTGGGTTATTTATGGAAATGATTAACCTATAACAGAGAATATGTGATGATGTTAATTACTTTTATGTATGTGACTTTAAGAGTATTTGATGTCATTTGGAGATACAATGTAACATGGGAGACTACATAATCAAATTCTTCTATGTTTTGGGTTTCAATATTAGTTTGGATTATATTAAAGGATTTTAAGGACAATTCGTTATTGAATGGTATCTATTTAACTTTGGGGTATTGTTGGTTTAATTTTAGAAATTAAGATTAGTGCATATTTATCTCAATGAATATCCTTTTGGGGGATCATTAGATCATTCACTAACCATTTTGGTTTTGATTAATCTTCAAAGACAATGTAAATATATGGTTTATCCTACATGGATCATGTGATTCTATAGAAGTTTATTCTAGCTCTTCCAGTGTGACCAAGTCTTCTTGAATACTCATCGTTTAAAAAAAATTGAGTTAGTGGTGGAAATTTATTAGAGAATGAAAATCTACTTAAAATTTAAGTATATCTCATAATGTTCTTAGTCAATATCATAAATGAATTCCTCTTCCTTATGTAATGTAACTTTAAAAAAAATGTTGTCCTAGATGGTACATTAAATCATCACTAATTTATGGCTTTGGGATTGTTGGTCTTTTCATAGCCATGTTCTCTACCACTCTCCATCAGATAATTGATGGTTAGATTTCTCTTCCATATCCATATTTTCCTACATGGAACCCTAGTATGTGTTATTTTCGGTAATCTTCATACTTTCCACTCTTTATTTTAAATAGAGGCCTCATTAATTCATTTGTCGATGTGGGATTTCAACTAAGATATTTTGAAACGTCAAAAATATGTTATCCCAATACCCTATATTTTGTTGAAACGATGGTACTTCAAATCATCATAGATTGATGAGTTTAAGGACCTCAATTTTATACTTGTTTGTGATTGATGACCTCAATCACTACCTATAAATATTTACGTTTTTCCTCCAATTATATGTCTCTAATTGCCACCAATATTCTCCTAATAGAGATCATAATTTGGTGGTGATCCTTTCATTTCTCTTTTCCTCATATTAAGACTAAATTTTAGTAACCCAATTTCCGATGTGGGTTTTCCCACAAAGATATTTTCTATTTTCAACCTTTTATTTTCAAAGAACAATTTCAAATTGCGAGGACGCAATTTATTGAAGGAGGGGAGAATGTAACACCCCAAGATTTTATAGTGTGTTATTTCTTCAAAATAATTCAATAACTTTCACTACACGCAACACCAAGTTCAATCGCACCATGACTTACCAAACAAGCTGTTCAAAAGAGGTTATGAATAGTGTTAACTAAATTTTAAACTTTATATAATCCTTATAATTTTAGAATCCATATTATGAGTTTCTTAGACATAATGTAAGAACAAATTCATTTTCAGTATTGCAATTTTACCAAATTTTAATAGTGAACCCTTTTTAGAGTACTATATTTTAAACTTTTTGACTAAATGGGGACATCAAAAATTTAAAATGAAACATCCCAAGCTTCCACGGCACGCTAGCGTGTGTTGTACGCAACCTCGACTTCTAACACACACCACAACTAATTAAACTAGCCGTTGTGAATAGTAATACCTACTTTTTGAAATCATATATATTTTATATTTCAAAATGGACTTCATTTTAGGATTTGAATATCGAAATTAGCCTAGGGTGAAATTTTGGTACTTTTCGGATAACTTTTATATTTTGATGAATAGTGAAAATTACTAAATTTTAATTAAAAATAACTTTTTTAATCAAAATAATTAATATTGATAAATTATGAATTTGAGTGGTTTTAAAGTATATTTAGAATATATTTTTACCATTTAATTTAATGTTTGTAATTGGACATAATTTCACGATTAAATCAGACATAAACAAGTGTCAATCTTTTGATAGTTATTATCTCTTAAAAACACGCTTTTTATTTTAACAACGGGAATTAATTTTAAATTAATTTCTGACACTTCTGTGTTTTGAATTTGGAAAAATGGATTACATATTTGGAATCAGGATTTCCAAATTATGTAAATAGGTAACTTTTATTTTTACACATTTTGAATAATTACTGCGGTAAATATTTTATTTACCATGGTTAAAGGGTAAATCCGGTAAATAAGGGTTAAAAAATAATATTATAATAATACAAAATTATCCTAAAACGTGTCCTAACCTTATTTTTGGACACATACCCGACCATGGGCATCCTTGGGTCGATTTGGGGACCTCTTGGAGCCACTTGTATGTGGTATGGACACATTATATTAATAAAGTTAAAATAAAAATAAAAATGGCATAAGCTTACATCTTTTAGAAGAACAATTTTTACATAGGGTTATACATGTTGGATTTTCGATTATAAATATTAATTAGAAAGATAAAAAGATTTCCTACATAATGATATTTTATTTATAATCTTTAGACATAAAATAATTTAAATTATTAATGACACAATAATGATGCAATGTTTACCTCATTAATAAATCATTTAAATAAATAAGATTATAATGATTAAAATATTATCTAAAACCTGTCCAATTCTTATTGGTTGATGTTATTTAGAATATGAGTCATCTTATCTTAGACCTCAATGATTTTTGGACCATTATAAACCGAATATAATTATATTATAAAGTAATACTTTCACTCTTTCCTAAAGAGCCCCTCCTCTCCCTTATAAAAGGAGACCACTTATACTCATTCCTCACACCTCTCAAGCCACTTGGATCGTCCAAACTCTGACCAAATAAGCTCCCCACATCCCTATCCTCCTCCTTGAAGCTTCCCCTTAGGCAGAAATCATTTCAAGAAGTCCTTTGGTTCCAACCAAAGTGAGTTACCTAAATTAAAGGTAACGATTTCTCTTAAATTATTTTCATTTATTTTGCTTCTCCAACCCCCAAACTCTTTTTATTTCCTTTCTTTTGTAACAAAAAAAGTATCCTAAATATACTAGGATGTTTTTATAAGAAGTATTTGAACTACACATACACACACCTCCATCTAATGGATGATGAACATAATGTTTCTGTGAATGGAAAACTAACGCCTCACGAAATGATGATTGTTCAAATACATATTACCGCCTCTCATGGTGGCAATTATGATGGAACTGTAATTAAGTGTGATATTAATGATACATATTTTATATATAAGCTTATGTAATTCCATTTTATTTCATACCATTATTCATTTCATGTTGTATATACATACGATAATGTCATTTGAGGAAGTGTGGACTACCGCCCCCTTAAAATGATATGACTCGTTCATACCACACATGGAACGTATAAATAATGGTGTTAATGAACATAAGTAACATATATAAAATATAATATTATACTGGAATAATAATATACCTATGTATCATTTGTATTCAATTCTTTTAAAATGAAAAATTAAATGGAATTAGCGTTCGTGCGTACGTACGGACTACCGTCTCCACGAACGCGATGAGATTCATTGTCCATAATATCCATTCAAGTATAATTATAATTTGATGATTTAAAAATAGTATCTAAGGACTTGATATCATTCTGGATATGAATAATATACATCCCATTAATAACGAATATGGCTCACATAACAAAGAATATAAAGTAAAATGAACCCGTTAACACCCGAAATGACGATAACTCTAAGATATTATTTACAAATCAATGTTAAAAGATCATATATGATATAATATTAAAGTAAATGATTATTGTATTATTCAATAACAATTATTTCACCATTATAAAGGAGGTAAACCTACCATCGACCAAGGAAAAAGTACAAAGTAAGGGATTCTCTTATCTCACTTTCAATTCCGTGAGATTTCCATTGTTCGCCACTAAATTATTGAAAGTGGTGTATTGTGTACGTCCATTTGATATATATTATCATGATTATCTTTATATTCATGTTATTCTGTAAATAATTTGGTGGTTATTAACTTTTGGCCATACGACTCAGTTGATTAACGTGGTAAGGGATTCTCTTATCTCACTTTCAATTCCGTGAGATTTCCATTGTTCGCCACTAAATTATTGAAAGTGGTGTATTGTGTACGGCCATTTGATATATATTATCATGATTCTCTTTATATTCATGTTATTCCGTAAATCATTTGGTGGTTATTAACTTTTGTCCATACGACTCAGTTGATTAACGTGGTAAGGGATTTTCTTATCTCACTTTTAATTCCGTGAGAATTCCATTGATCACCACTTAATTATTGCATGTGGTGTATGTGTACTACCCATGATTGTATTAATTGTGTTATATACTTTTATTTATGGGTATTTACATCATCATGGTATGATACTTCTTTCATGGGTGTATGTTTCTTAAGTTACCTAATCAATAAGGGAATTTGAGATTTCAATTTCCACTCATTTGGCTTTACGCATATTTCATTGATTATATTACCCCAAGATTATGTGTGGAATCACTATTCATTTGATTATGTCATAATTTCCACTCCCCTTCCTGTGGATATAAGTTTGATACACATAATAACTCCATTGATAATTCTCAAGTCATTGATATGAATTTGATAAGAGTAATTTTAACTCATTCTCCATTTGTTGAGTTAAACATCCAATTCGTTGGTATTGTTTTTACAAGAATATATGTGAATATCCTTTGATTTATTTACACTGAATATCCAATCATATTTAGTGTATTTATATTTGTCACACATAATTATGTCGTTGATTTATCCTTAACCTAAGGATACAACCTTTATGAGATATTTCATCTCAATTTACATTCCATTGAGACTTCTTTGATGATATACACCAAATCACTTTTATGTGGTGTATATAATGTACTTTGACATAGTATATCATGAATTCCTTTATTCTCATGATATTACAATGTTTTGATTACCTCAATTATTTGTATTCAAATGTCTCTCTTTTGGTTAGAAACTCTAACCAAAATACCATTTTAAAATGTTTTAAAGAATTATTCTTCTAAATCATGTTCATTAATGTCCATATTTTAAAAATGGTTTTAAGGATTTATTTATATGGACATTAAAGTTTTAAAATTAAAAATCCTTTTAAAAGTTTCAAAGTGGTATGGGACACTTTGATTCAAAAATCTATTTTTGAATGTCTTCTTGACAAATAGTGTGACTTTTAAAAGTTTTCAAGAAAAGGGGGATATTTCTCTCAAATAGTTATGATGATTATTTTCATCTATGTAAAAATCCTTCATTATTCATGATTGAGGTTAATGTGATACAATAAAATCTTCCATATTGTATCAAATGAGTTATGTTTGACTGTGGATGTTCTATTTTTATACCATTCATGGTTTGTGGTTAAAGTATTGACATTTCGTATGCTAGTTTTAATACGAATGTTTATTTTATGCTTAAACCTATTCATATGAGGAATGAATTGGACTTAATAAGTGACGGGTGGAGCCCTCTATAGCTCCTCGATGCATCGGTAGGTCTCATGAGACAAATTAGTGTCTTGGCACAAGGCCTTGGCAAAATCTTATTTGTAGCCTTGGCACGAGGCCTTGGCTATGTGGTTATGATAGTCTGGAATTATGCATTCCATCATTATGAAAGTGGTTATTGATAATGCATGGGATTGTTCTACTAGTAGGATATCCATGTGAGTAAGTAAATGGCATTATTTTATTTTATCTTTGCCATTTTATGCTGAAGTTCAAGTTTAAAAGGCTTTTGTTTTAGTTATAAACTGCCTTAAGTGTGTATGCTTATTTATGAAAGCTTCTGCTATAATGTTATCCTTACTGAGCATCTGAGCTCACCCCTTTCAATGTTTTATTTTTCCCAGGATTATGAAGAAGTAATTTATGAATGACCTGCAGGGATAGTATGAGGGGATATGAAGACAAGATGTTTTTTTTATGATGTAATGTAAAAATTTATGGATGTATCTAGTTATTCCAAGGCTACTAAACTAATCGGTCTTTCGAGACTTGATCTTTCTCGTGTCATGCCAATGTTACGTAATAATGCACCGACTCTAGGTAACTAGGGTCGGGGCGTTACATAGAGCAACCCAAATAAGGAGCCTCAATCTATAAGTTAAGATCATAGATCCCCAACTGACATCCCAAATCAATAATTCACTAATACAAGTGCACATGCTTCTTTAACCATTCAAAATATTTACTATTTACATTCCTTAACCCATCTCAACACATATACCTTTTACAAAATATAACTCATTTAACACATATACCATTATAACAACACCCCATTATGCCATATTATCAACTAGAATACATTTAAAATCAATTTCATTTCACATTATATGATAACACACAAATCAAAACACTCATTTAAAATCATCTGTAAGATAACCCTTTAAAACAAGGGTACTCTTATTTGAGAAACATAACCATTCCTCCAAGGCTTTTATTTCCATTTCCATCCATTTCAAATAATCATTAAGTAATTTGAAAAATAAGGGGAACCACACCCTCATTTAAAATCATCATTTTAAATTTATAAATAAAACCACTATCTAAATCACTTTATGGACAATACCTCATTTTAAAACATTTCCCACTTTAAAAAAATCATATTCTTCATTTAAACCCATAAATGGATCAAAATTCAAAACACATTATTCAAACCATTTAAAATCCTCTTAGTAATTTCAAAAAACTAGCATACAAATATTTCAATTTATCCTTTTTAATGATACCTATAATAAAATTCAACCATTATAACTTATTCATTTTCATAATTTTCCTATCTTGATTTTTACCCATTCAACTAACCATTTGCAAGGGTTTGGCATACACCATGGGTAGCCCTAAGTCCAATATCAAATTATCAACGAACCCAATGGGGTTCGTAGAGGGTTTCACACCTCAAACCAAGTCCCAAATTACTTTTCTTGTTAAAGGAAACAAAAATACATTAAGGCGGTACATTGTTACAACCATATAGACATATAAAACATTGAGACTATGGGAAAAAAGATTTAGGAACACCTATCTCATGCTCGTAGACAATTGCTCATACAAAAACAACCCTTGATTAAAACTAAATTGTCTTTAACCACTAATAATAATAATACCCTATAAAAACAAGATTTTGGAGCTTTATAATGGGAGTAAATATCATGACAAGCCTCTTACAAAAATGGAAGGAAACAAAGTTGAATACTTACCTGGAGCTTTGATCCACACCCAACTACATTCCAAATGACTAATAATCAAAAGAAAATCATCCCTTGGAAGTATATGATGGTTTGGTTTGTAACCCAAGATGTTGGAGGAGGAATAGGGAAGTAATTTAGGGGAGAATCATTCAAGCCCTAGAGGTAAAAATCAAAAATTACCACATTTTAAGGGTCATACGGTTTGACTAAACTTTTGACCAAACCATGTGCCAATCATGGAGATCCCTATTTACAATATGGGTCAAGCCGCATAGTCTCATGGGAGCACTCACATGGTTTTAAAAAACTATGTGGTGACTATATGCCAGCCTTTATCCAAGAGGAGGTCTGACCAAATGATTTCCCTGACTGAGTGCATGGTTAGAACTAATTGTGCTCCTACCATGAGTTACACATTGTTTGGACACTTTACTTGTCCTTTTTGTGTCTTGAACTGTGAAGACACCCTCGAAACATTCCATACACCCAAGAACCACTTAATTATCCAAAAATGAATTTTAACCAAAATTTAAATAGGGACATAACCCTATGCAAGGTTGGGAACTTACAATGAGTGTATTTAGTGACCACTCTAAGGTCTCTACATAAATTATGAGATAATGGGAAAATATGTATCACGCTATTAGGTTTCTTAATTCTTCCTCAATTCATGAAGGGAAAATATTTTTTAATGAAATGGGAAATGAAGTTTTTGGAATTGGCCAGACACCCATGGAGTCCCCTTTTTTAATTGAGATTATAAAGATGTAGAATATCAAGGATTGATTTGGTATTTTCATGATATATTTCAATACCATGATGGCATACCAAAAAGTCAAGATATTTTCTAGACATTACCCCAAAATCACATTTCAAGAGGTTTATCTTCAAGTTATGTTGTCATAGTTTGTTAAAACTTATCTCGAGGTTGACAAGGTGATCATAATACTTTTGAGACTTGATCACCAAATCATCAACATTGTATTCTAAGATCTTACCTAGGATGGTCTTAAATATATGGTTCATTTCATGTTTATATATAGTGACAACATTCTTGAATCCCATAGTCATCACTTGATAGCATTATAACCCTTAGGGTTCCTTGAAGGTAGTGGAATCCTCATAATCAGGGGACATCTAGATCTAGTTATAGCCTGAATACCCATCTATAAAGGAGAGGGACTGGAAACTGACCATTTCATAGATAAGTAATTCTATTATTGGTAATGGGAATTCATCCTTTGGGTAATACCAGTTACGATCCTTGAAATCAATTTATATTCAGATCTGCCCATTCTTTTTCTAGATGGGGATAATATTGGAAATACATAATTATTACTAACCTCTTGAATAATGTTTTTCATAATTTTCTTTTCAACTTCAAATTCTAACTTAGTGGTATGGGTTTTATACATCATCTTTGCCTCCTATTTAATTGTATAGTGGTCTTCTGGAAAACCCAAATAATGGGTATCCATATCAAGATCCAATATTCTAATCTCTATATAGTTCCATGAAAATAAATCACAGTGTTCCTTGAGAAAGAAGATATACATTTTATGTTCCTCATAGGACATTCCATTATTAGTCAATATAGTATATAGATCCTAATCTATACCTAGAATCACCTATCTGGGTTCATTAATGGTGGTGGATACACCTTCCTCAAATACTAGAGATCCATCTATAAGATATTCTTTTTCCTCTTCTTTTGTGTGACTACCAGGCCCCAGTGACAGCACAACCACCCACATGCCCGAACGAGGTCATTAATGGTGGTGGATACACCTTCCTCAAATACTAGAGATCCATCTATAAGATATTCTTTTTCCTCTTCTTTTGTGTGACTATCGGGCCCCAGTGACAGCACAACCACCCCACCTTAACATGGTCGTCGGGTCCTAGCCCACCAGGTACCTCCAGTTGCCCCGCAGACACATGGGGCCCACCCCAGGGTCCACCCACATGCCCGAACGGGTCATCTGACTAATGACAGTCCTCACAGTCCAACACATGTCATTTCCAATGTGTTTTGTCCTCACTCACACACACCCTGAGAAACTTCCTAGGAGGTCACCCATCCTGATCACTACTCCAGGCCAAGCACGCTTAACTGTGGAGTTCTAATCAGACAGGGCCCCGAAAAGGAAGGTGCACCTTGTTGACACGAGTCATATCATTTAGTCATTTAACCCTGTATCATTCGGGGATGTTACAATCACCCCCCCCCCCCCCTTAGAGCACAATGCCCTCGTTGTGGGCCCTACACCTCAACCCAGGCAGTGCAGCGCACTTAAGGCTGGGTTCCTCCTCTGATACCAAATCTGACAACCGGGCCCCAGTGACAGCACAGCCACCCCACCTTAACATGGTCGTCGGGTCCTGGCCCACCAAGTACCTCCAGTTGCCCCGTAGACACTCAAATACTAGAGATCCATCTATAAGATATTATTTTTCCTCTTCTTTTGTGTGACTACCGGGCCCCAGTGACAGTACAACCACCCCACCTTAACATGGTCGTCGGGTCCTGGCCCACCAGGTACCTCCAGTTACCCCGCAGACACGTGGGGCCCACCCCAGGGTCCAACCACATGCCCGAACGGGTCATCTGACTAATGACAGTCCTCACAGTCCAACACATGTCATTTCCAGTGTGTTTTGCCCTCACTCACACACACCCTGAGAAACTTCCCAGGAGGTCACCCATCCTGATCACTACTCCAGGCCAAGCACGCTTAACTGTGGAGTTCTAATCAGACAGGCCCCCGAAAAGGACGGTGCACCTTGTTGACACGAGTCATATCATTTAGTCATTTAACCCTGTATCATTCGGGGATGTTACAATCACCCCCCCCCCCTTTAGAGTACAACGCCCTCGTTGTGGGCCCTACACCTCAACCCAGGCAGTGCAGTGCACTTAAGGCTGGGTTCCTCCTCTGATACCAAATGTGACAACCGAGCCCCAGTGATAGCACAGCCACCCCACCTTAACATGGTCGTCGGGTCCTGGCCCACCAGGTACCTCCAGTTGCCCCGCAGACGCGTGGGGCCCACCCCATGGTCCACCCACATGCCTGAACGGGTCATCTGACTAATGACAGTCCTCACAGGCCAACACATGTCATTTCCAGTGTGTTTTGTCCTCACTCACACACACCCTGAGAAACTTCCCAGGAGGTCACCCATCTTGATCACTACTCCAGGCCAAGCACGCTTAACTGTGGAGTTCTAATCAGACAGGCCCCAGAAAAGGAAGGTACACCTTGTTGACACGAGTCATATCATTTAGTCATTTAACCCTATATCATTCGGGGATGTTACAATCACCCCCCCTTTAGAGCACAACGCCCTCGTTGTGGGCCCTACACCTCAACCCAGGCAGTGCAGCGCACTTAACGCTGGGTTCCTCCTCTGATACCAAATGTGACAACCGGGCCCCAGTGAAAGCACAGCCACCCCACCTTAACATGTTCGTCGGGTCCTGGCCCACCAGGTACCTCAAGTTGCCCCGCAGACACGTGGGGCCCACCCCAGGATCCACCCACATGCCCGAATGGGTCATCTGACTAATGACAGTCCCCACAGGCCAACACATGTCTTTTCTAGTGTGTTTTGTCCTCACTCACATACACCCTGAGAAACTTCCCAGGAGGTCACCCATCCTGATCACTACTCCAGACCAAACACGTTTAACTGTGGAGTTCTAATCAGACAGGCCCCCGAAAAGGAAGGTGCACCTTGTTGACATGAATCATATCATTTAGTCATTTAACCCTGTATCATTTGGGGATGTTACATTTTGCCTCACTATTTTTAAAATCAATAGATTAATAAAAATTATGGTATTTTATAGATGATATTTATTCACCCTTAAATCCTTAATATGATGTGGGGAAATCCTAGATATTTTTCCCTTCCACCCCACTATCATATGGGGAAGATGATTCATTGATATCATGAGAGTCATGAGATAACATGGAGACATTATTATTAAGGGAATTATTATCTTTTCCAAGATGACATATCCATTCTACATGGTTGTTCTTGGATGAAGAAAAAGATATCACAAAGATAGGGAAAATGTGAACAAACATCGTACTTTCCTTCTTCTCCTAGGATTCATGAACACTTAATTGAAGAGCATTTATTATGTTGACTGAAAATAAAGATCCGCCATATTAGAATAGAGTTAAAGATTCTTTGAAGCCAATATCATATGCATGGATTATGAAACATTCTTTTCTTTCCTTGGTGTTGGTTTCTCCTTGATTAAGTTCACCAGATTGGTGTGTGAAAGGAATTTGGTTAAATTATTTGGATTATTTTCAAATAGAACTCTCATCGTCTGAAAACTATGAATATTAATATTTTCCCAATTCAATTGATTGTAAGCATGTGGTTTTTGATGAGTTTTTCCATGGGCAGAGAGGGTTATCCACTAGGTCGTTGGGGGTGTTTATCAAAATGGAATTTTCTACCATTGGTTTCTTCAACTCCCCTTTTTAAAACCTTGAATCTATATATTGGGATTCAAAAGACTCAAAAAGGTAATTATCACCATATAATACTCTAACTTTTCCATTAATTGAGTATTTTACGTATTGATGGTATAACTATGGTACCACTACATGCTTATAAAACCATGACCTTCCTATAAAAACATTTAAGTAACTATCCTGGAGAACCACTATAAATTTATATTTGGATATAAGATTATATAATTGTGATATTAGTTTGATTCTCCAAATTTTATTTTCCACACTCTTATCATATCCTTGAATTTTCAGGTTAAATAGAGTTTAGTCTATTTAACTGTAACCCAAGTAGTAGAGGGTGTAGACTATAATGAGGTTGATCATGGAATAATTATAAATTAGGGTCCAAAAGACTCCAACTTTACCTGACTTACCAGATTTATACAAGGGATCTATGTTCCCAAGTATTTCTGCTTTCTCATCTTTCTATGTAAAATAAATGACCACATGAACTTAGGTAAGATTAATCTCTATGTGATATTCATCAGTAATGGAAAATTTCTCCTTAAACTCTTGAGGGCCAAAAGGGACTTAATAATATATTCCCTAAGTTTCATTGAGAGTTAAAGATAATATGCAATAGAAAACTTAGTTGGAAAAATGGATAATTGCTTTAGGATCTCATATTTTTATAGTAAGGGCTTGTGTTTTTTTTATCATGGGGTGGTTCCTTGGCATGGGGTTTGAAATTCATTATTAACTTTCTTAGTGAATCCTTTCTATGAACAAATTAGAGGGTCATTTTTATAGCTTACAAGTTTGGATAAAAAAGCCTTTCCATGGTTTGGAATTTACAAGGAAATTATTTATTTATAAACCATTCCTCTAGTATGATGGGATTTCAGTGTACCATTGATGATTTTGTATCAGATCCATGATATTTTTTATTTCGTTATAGGGATTTTATTTGTGTTTTTTCATTGTATATAGCCTCAATAGAAATAGTTTCTGAATGCTGAGGTCTATTTTGACCTTGTCTTTCATGAACTCCTTCTCCTCTAGTAACCCCTTTTCCAATTTTAGATAAGGGGTAATTTTTTTTAAAAAATTACCAATTATTTATAGTGAAGGGGTATTTTAGTTGGATGAAATTGACTAAAATGGATTTAGATTACTCATATGAAGAGGATTTTTTTTAATAGGTTAGTGCCTATTTTCTCAATTTGGCTAGATGGTTCGCATCCACCTAGTAATATAGGTAGTCTAAAAGTGTTTGAATAGACTCAGGTATTGGTAAAGATTCATCCTCCCATGAATTTTTTCATTGGATATCATTCTTCTAACTTTAAGAATAATGAGATGATGAATATTCCATCTCTGGTATTATAGGGGGATATGGGGTCACAGTTAGCTAGTTCAATTGTGCCCTCGGTATAGCATGCACTCAATTAACAGATTTCTTGTTCATCCAGTCAATGAATTTATATACATTCTTATTCCTGATATCCTATAATTATCCTTTTTCTTCTAGTGGAGTATAAAAAATATAGGTCAGTTGTTTCGGGGTTGTCCCAACTTGACTTTCCTAGAATTAATCATCTTCGGGAGTGTATCTTTTAAAGTGAATTAGTATTGGATATTGTTCCCCATTATATGATAGAAGGGGTAGTAATTAGGGAATTCATTTAGACCGACACCATTGGTCTTATTGAGATTTATGAATTAGAGAAAAAATTTATCAATGGTTATGATAAAGTACCCTGGGAGCTACACTCTTTGTAATTAATAGGTTTTTGTTCCTTCAATCCTCATTCTTTGGGCGAGGCTTATTTTTCTCCTATCTTTATGAGGGTGATGTTGGTGTTGTTTTCCTTTAGGGTGAGGAATCATGTGATATTACATGGATTTAGTTATCTGATATGGTGTTGGTTTCAACTTGATAATGACGATTTTGATCTCTATTTGACCTGGATTCATTCCTTGTGTTGACGATATTAATAAAGACTTAGCCTTGAATCATCATATGGAATATTCCAAGAATTGTACAACTGGTCAAACTATAAAAAACACTCTGGTACTTTAATGGAATCCATTACATCTAAATTTCATCATGGAGATTCTCTATATAGATATTAAATAGCTAATCTTTAGTAATATTTATATCTAGGAAGTGGGTATTACCTTTCCACCATGCAATGAAATCTATGAGCCTCTCATTTTCACATTTTTTCTAATTGGATAAGTCAAGGAAAAATATATTATTCAATTTAGAATTGAATTGGTAAAGGAACTAACTCCTGAAATATTCGCAATTATAAATATACTCTGTTGATAGATTGTTATACCCAACGAATGCAAGTCCTTATAGATTTTGGATAAGGAATATAATATTTAACACTTCTTATTTATCCAATTTTCCCATCATGGTACCACATGAAGAAATGAAGTGTGTTAGGTGATGCCTCGGGTCTCAAATTTCATTTAACATGAGGAATAGGGGGTATCTAAAAATGAGAGTATGAACAGTAGTGTCCACCCAATCTGGATATGAATTTATCTCTAGTTTTACTATCATGTGTCACTTATCTATATCTTTTATTCAAGTAGTAATAGAATCAATGGAGTCAAGGATCTCTAGAGTAAATGTCACCTAGGTTGATTTCCATGTGGAAATAATAGGAGAAGATTGATATGGTCGGCACACCTATGCTGGCTATCAATAATTTGTTTGATCCATCCTCAAGTAGATTTCTTGAAACAACATCGTCTATCTCGGTGGAGGAAATTTTTGATACTCTTTGACCATTAGGTTTGAATACACCAATGGTCAAGATCCAGACTCGATTAGGTTTTTAGACTCTGATATTACCATTTAAGTAGTTCTTTCCCATTGAATATATATTTAAGGAGACACATTAGCCTCTACCTGAGAGTTTTACTTAGTAAGAATATTTCCTCTAAGTTTTGGCATTGTGTCTCTTTAGTTATTCAAACTTAACATCATATTGAGTGAACCTTTCCTCTATAGAGATATTTACCTCATTCTCTAGTGATGGGTAGTTTTTGTATATAGTCACTCCTTTCCCTTTCACCTTGGATAAAGAAAGCTAAATGGATAGTAACTAAGCATTGAGAATATTTCTCATATTATGATTCTACCTCTAATCTAGGTTTGTACACCTTCTTCATCAGTACAGACCATGTATCAGGTGGAAGTATCTTCAACATGTCCTTCAGTTTCAAGTTCATACTCTAGATTCTTTTTCATGTTGACATTAATGACATTTAATGATGCATGGTGTATAATAGGAACCATTTCCTCATCCTATTGTGATTGGTAAAGAGAATTTCCACCTTCCAGATATATATATATGGGTATATTGTGATCCTACTTAACATTTTACTTTTTGGTGGAACATTTTATCTTATGAATCTTATAATTTTTTAGCTTTCCTATTTTATGTATGGTTTATTTGAGAGATACTCCAGTGAATTTCACCAATAATTCCCCTAATAAGTAATTAGATCACACAAGGGGATGAAATGTGTGGTTGTTTCTTGTTGAGCTTCCCCATGCCTAGTGAAGATTGATTTTCATGGAAGAGGAGGAGGATGATGTAATGTTAATTCACTATACCCTATATTTTGGGGTTTAATTAGTTCTTATGTCATCAAATCCTGAATTAATTTGGACATTGATGATCAAAGGGTTTGTGGTGGTGGTAAAACTTCCCCAACCATTTTGACTAGGATTACTCTTATACTGTTGTAGTAGCAGCTAAGATCACTGCTCTCTTAATTTTTTAGGCCTCTATATGGGCATGGTCCATATTCAATGCCTTTATAGGATAATAATTTCTTTAAATTATGGATTTATCTATGGTTTTAGGATTTTATTTACTCAAATAAGATTATTTCTCAACCTTCTTAGCTTATCAATGGAGGAGTCTCTTAATATCTTACTCTTTCCAAATATGTCATTTTAGGGATTTGGAAACAATGTGATTTGTTTGGATATAATAACTATCATATATGGATATTAGGACTGAGACCTAGATTGAGGAAATTATGTTATATTTTGTGATCCCAAATTAACTATATTGACTAGAAAATGGGGTGAATTATAGATCCATGTACTCTCCCTAACACTATATGTGGATGTTAGGTGAACCATCCAAAATTGTTTAGTGAAGTAAATTTATACCATTTATGCAAGACTATTGGATGTTATCCCAATGATTTACCACATTAGGATTTTAGGCCACTAGGAAGGTTGAGAAATTAATCTAGTGACACATCTCACTTATCACCTTAATGTGGTTATCATATTAACCATAGGGAATATTCCCTACCTTAAGATGGTGGAGAGTCACCCATCGGTTCTGGTGTAAGTAGTGTATGCATTCTTCTTTTAATGATTCTGGAATTTCATATTGGGGATTTTCTATGGGATAGAATATGACTGGTATATTTTCCTCATCTGACTCTTTCCATATAACCATGGAATTCTTATCATCTTTAGAGATGGATTACTTAAACTAATATGGCCATAATGGTCATTTCCCAATTACTTTATCAAGGGAAGTGAGTTTATTTAGAAAATACTTAGATGTATCATAGGTTAAATTATATGGGGTAGGTGTACATAATGGTCATTAATATAATATATCCTTAGGTTGGGATCATATTTCACAAGTCAGTGATAAGTAACTTGGTGTAGTCAGCCTCAAACTCTCAAGTACCTCTTGATATGAGAGAAATCATGGGGAGGTCTTGGCATGGGAAAGATATTCATTCTGAAATGTGATGTCATTACAAAGAGGGTCTACATAATGAGAACCCTGGGGAGTACCTCTATGGTTACTATCCTGGTATCCATAGAGATAACCTCTGAGAATATAGAATATTGGTCGGTTGTCAAGGAGTGAATCTTCTTTCATGTTGATCTTCATGTCATGGGGATTAGTTTCATAGCTTGTGACATTTGGAGGACCTCCATGGTTGATCTATATATTACCATAGGGAGGACCTCTATGGATAATACTCTTGGGATAACCCATATAGTATCTAATGTTTGTGATATAGGTTGGACCTCTGTGGACACTACAACCTTCTCCCATTTATGAGGAGTAGGTGGGTTCTTGATCTGCTATCAAAATTAATTTAAGGGCCTAAAGAATGTTAGTTTTGATTTTGGACAATAATATAATCCTACTCCATTTTTATATTATTTCCTTGATGAGACTTCATTGATATTTATATTTGGTAGATCGAGGTTAGAACCTTGATCATGATCAGATTCACACAGTGTAGGAAACAACCTTCATGTGTAAGAATCCCCCTAGGAAACTCCCTTCCTATCATTAGAATATGTTGATTACTACCTTGGATAGGTGAAATAATATACCAATGTTATTCACAAAAATTATAATTAATTTTGATATAATCCCATTTATAGTCTTCATCCACTATCACAATATACTGAAAATATTCCTAAGTGATATCGAGAATGTAATCCTTCTCCTCTATGGGTGCCTCTGAAATATGTTTATGAGCCTCATATTCCTGGGAAGAAGTATGAGCCTGAACAAATTTTATTTTTTTTAAGTATGATTTCAGATTCTGCTAGTGGTTGTAGGGATGTGATCCTTCTCTAAAGTGATTTCTAGAATATTTTGATGGACTCTCATGGTAGTCAAATGGATATAAGCGTACTCTATAATGACTATTAGGATAAGTCAGTGAACTCTTTTTGGATATAGAATATGGGATCAATAATACTTTTAATTTCTTACTAGGACGTTCTAATGATCCTCCTAAATGGGAGCAAGAATAAAGGTCCACCCCCGAGTAATCATTGGGACGTATTAGTGAGATGCTTAAAATTTGGTGAGAGAAAGAATATCGGCATACCCCCAATTGGTCGTTGAAATATGTTGATGATTATCTTGAGTAGAATTAGTAATATAGAACTTCTCCTGATAATATTATGGTAACGATGATGAAATTCCTTAGTTTTGGTTGGAGCAGGAATATGGGTCAATCCCTAGTTGTTGTTAGAATATGCCTATGGTTTTCTTTTGTTTCTGAAATAATATATTGATGGTCTTGGGAGTTGTAAGTAGGGATATAAGTCGTCTTTTCGCTCAGCACAAGAATATATTAATTTTGTTCATATATAGGAGAAAGGATATGATATTTCACCATGGTTTCTTCTGTGGTATGTTGTAATTATTATTATGATGCTTCAAAAAATGCTTCCAGATAATGTTGACAATCTTACTGAGGGTAAGAAAGAGTATGAGCCTTCTATTCATATATTGTTAGGGTAAATTTATGAGAATACTAAGTGTAATAAGGATATAATCCCACTCCTTTCCCCCAGTTTTCTTTTTTCCCCAATGATACCTTCTCCAAGGCACCCAAGTCTGAGTGGTTGGGGTTGATTACTCCTAAGTGGCCTCCTTAGTGGGTTCTATAAGGGATATGTTATGGTGGTGTTGGTGGAAATGGTGACTAATAATAGGATCCCTCTAAGGAAACTTCTGAATATTAGTAGGGATGTTGATGGAAACCTCTTCCACCTCCCTAAGATAATGGATATGGTTATTTTTATTCCCTAGAGAAAGACTTCCAAAGTGGTTGGATATAGTGGTAGGGACCACGTGATTCGTTAAATTCCTCCATTATTATAACCATTTGTGGGGATTCTTCTCCTAAAATATATCAGTAGATACCTCCAATGTTGATATATATCTATTGACATGGTACTCCTAGATCATCTCATTCATCACCTGGAAGTGACGATGTTAGGACGATGATAACATCCTCCCAGATGATGAGGCCATAGATTTTATCATTATGGAGGTATATATTGAGCACCTTGTCTAGATATCAGCAGAGTAATAGTATCCTAAGGAGCTTGATGGTGACCATAATTTTTTACCAGTAGATTAAAGTGAGATCACAACCTATCCACTACACTCAAATTAGGGTCTCACAAGTGTGGTTGGACAATTACCCTCTCATTCAGGGCACTCCATGACAGTACCCTCTCACTTAGGAAAAGGCCATACATCCTAACCACTACCCACTCAATCAAGGTGGGTTTAATACCATATCCCACCCTCTCACCCAGTGTGATAATCACAACCATATCTTTACCACCACCCACTCACTAATAGAAGTATCCTATTATCATCTTCTCACTCAAGGTATGGCCAAAAATCTAACCAATATTTACTTCAATCATACATGAAACTGACACATGCATGTCAAAAAAACCATGCATATATCCCATCCCACAAGCTCACTAGATCATCACCAGGGCACTAGTCACTCAGGACCTAGCCCCATGTATCATAAATAATATATAATTATATTCTAAACTACCCAATTAACCTTATTAACACACACAAAAAACATTATGATCCTCTTAGAATTATCATCCTATCCATAAGGGCATCCTCTAGGTTCCCTTAGACCCTCCTTTATCCTATAAGGTATTGAGTACATCACCTCATCCCAAATTGGGCTTTCATAAAAAAAGTAACATCAACATACATAAAATATTCATGCATCATCCTGAAACACAAATACATTCTAAGAACCCATAATCATGAATCTCAATAGTATACATGCTTTAGAAAATGGTACATCGCCCACATGAGGTCAAATGGACTAAAACAATCCAACCAATCCCTTCAATATTTTTTAAAAACTAAGTAAAATTAACATTTTAAAAATATTTTAAAAAAGGAATCTCATGTTTTCTTTCTCCAACTAAACCATTGGAAAAAATCACCTCAAAAATTTTCCTTATAAAACCCCACTTTCATTTTTAAATACAATTTTAATCCCATCATTGAAATCATCCAAATTTAATCATACCCCTTTTTAAAATTACATTTTAAAAAGTAAACCTCTTGCTCTTACACCGCAAAATAATCTATAATGAGGTCCATCAGTACTCATTTAGCTAAGGCCCCACCATCAAACCATTTATCAAGCTATGCGGTCTATAGTACCTATAAGTCCAATGCGAGCCCATCCAAATCTACATGGAAAATCACACAAACATGAAATATGATTAAAATTATAATGGTGATGGAACATGAATATAAAATCACTAAATGAGTTAGAGACTTAGCAATGTCAAGGTCACATACCTCAATTGATGGTCTATAAATCCATACCAATCTTATACTAACCTACTCTAAGCCCACAAACATCTATCTCATCTATAAACATTGTAAAATTAATAAACCATGAATTTAAAAACCAAAATACCAACATAGATAAAGCGATGAAAAACTCACCAGATAGTATAATAGTGTTGAAACCTTGACCAATGGGCTATGGTCCACTCTCGACATATACCTTGGCCAAATTCATACAAAATCCCCAAATTGACTCCTTGAATCAATAGTTAATTTCACTAAAAAACGTAAAAATCCTAAATAAGTGCATGGACAATCATAACTCAAGTTTAATCATCATTGGTATCATAAATACATTCTCCAAAGACCTATTATATAAGTATAACATCAAATACCCATCAATTGGGATGATTTCACCATGTTCAGGTGAAATCATATCTTCAAAACCTAACAGGGTGAACTGAAAATTATAAGAGAGACAAAGGAGAAGAAAATAAGGAGAAAGGTAGATATTGTAACACCCCGATATTTTATGAAAAATATTCTTTTTAATTTCATTGATGTCTTGTGTTGTAAGATACACCAAAAGGAGCTTGCACTACACGTATCCCTGACTTGGATTGCATTACACGTAATTGTGACCTTCCACGATAGCGTGTGTTGTACATAATACCGAGTTTCACTAAACAATTATATGTTATATGAACTAGCCGTTATGAATAGTAATACCCAATTTTTGAAATTTTATAAATTTTATCTTTCGAAATGGAATTCATTTTTGGATTTGGAATATCGAAATAATCCTAGGGTGAAGTTTTGGTATTTTTTTGAAAACTTTTAATTTTTGATGAATAGTGAAAACACTGAGTTACTATTTAAAAATAGACTTTTTATTTAAATAATTATTTATTTTATTTAAATTTATTTTAGGTCAAAATTTATACATAATACCTATATAAGTTCTATGTAATTCATTGGAGTAATTTTATAATAATTTTAGATATATAAAAATTTTATTGAACTTTTCACCGTCTTTTACCCAACTCCTAGGAGAATTTGAAAATTTACATAAAACTTAATTTTACCGCTTCTGTGAGTGGAATTTCGAAAATCTGAGAGACAGGGTTAATATCAAGGAGTAAAATTTGGTTCAATAAGATAAAAATAATTTTTGGTAAATAGTAACTTTTTACTTTTATTTACCACGGTTAAAAGTAAATAGGGTAATTAAGAGAAAAAATAATATTATTATTACCCTAACACATGTCCTAATTCTATTGGATAAGTGTAATTAGACCAAAAACAACCTTAGGAATAAAATATTACCCTTTAGGTCCACCTGGATTGGATTAGGACATTTATTATTATTTTATGTAAAGACGAGTAAAAATGGTTAAAATCAATGTTTAACAACTAAAACATTTTTAATATAAGGTTATACATAAGATATATTCTACTATAAATATTAATTACAAATATAAAAATATTTACTACCTAATGGAATTTTATTTATAATTTTTATACATTAAATAATTTAATTTATTTATGACACAATGGTGATGCAGTAATTACCAAAATAATGAAATATTAAAATAATTGATATTATAAATACCCAAATAAATGTAATTTGAGACTTTTTAAGAATTCCAGTAATTTTATAGGTTAATATGACATGTTAGTATTGATTTAATTAACTTTTTTCGAACTAATCATTCAGTTATGAGTTTTACAAAAATCAAGTACCAAATAGTGCCAAATTGACATAAAATAGTTTTTAAAACAAATATTATATTATTAATTGTTATTTTATTTCTAAAAATCTAAGGTTATGCCAAATGACTTAGGTAAGGTTATATATATTAATAATTAACCACTTGGGGTTCGTTTGTCTTGTTATAGTAAGTTTATTAATCATATAGTGTAAGAAAATAAGAAGTCACGGTAAAAGTTAAATTATTTAACTTAAAGTTAAATCTAAATGATAAGGTTAAAATAGTAACCTAAACTTTTCTAAAATATATTGGTTAAGATTATTGTGACCCATAACCACATTTCCTTAGAAATAAATCAATTTAGAGCTATTAAAAACCGAATATGACTTTATAATAAAATAATATTTTAAGTTTTTTTTCTAAGGTGCCCCTCTCCTCCCTTATAAAAGGGCACCTCCTCCCTCTCTTCCTCACACCACTTTGAGCCTTCAAGCTCAGCCAACCCCTGACAATTTCTCTTCTCCACTTCCCTAAAAAATCTTATAGGTCCTGGTCTTCTTCAAAGACCATCTTTAGGGCCCTAAGAGGAGGTTAAGAAGTGGCACTTCAAAGAAGAGGTAATGTCTTTTACCGATTATTTCAACTTTATTTCTTATTATACTTCTTCTTATTCAGTTGTTTCATTATGAAGTAATAACATCAGTATCACTCATATACTAATATGTTATTATAAATATGAATCAACCCTATTTCTCCTTCTATCCATCCTACGGAAAACGAAATCACCGTGCGTGTGTACGTACGGAATACCGTCTCCACGCCGTGGTGTAATCTGTTTTCCACCACCACCTTACTTGGATGGGTATAATGGTGTAAAGAATAACTATATATGATTATTGTAAAGTGATATTGATTCTTAAATAGTATACATACACTTCAATACAATTCCACGATCATGGGAACGATATCATCACTCGTGCGTACGTACGGCCTACCGTCTCCACGATGTGATGCGACTCGTTCTACATGATCTTCAATGATTAATGATTATATAAATGAATTGAATGAATAAATATGATATATATTACATTAATACCATTCTGTAAATGAGGTATCTATAACCTAAAAATAATAATAAGAATTTATTCGACAAAACACGCATAAGAACAAAAAGCAATAAACACTCGAATAACAAGTAGCAATGAAATATTACTAATAAGAAGCAAAGAATATGACCATATATGATATCATAACAATGAGTACGAATCCATAATAAGTAAATAACATTATTTAAATCATTATACAGGAGTTTTAGACACGTACGAAGCAAATCGGACCTAAGGTAAGTGATAACTATTCCAATCTCGTTCTTATCCGAGATTGTTATTCGTAAGTATTTACTAGGGTTATTGTTATCATCCATGCCCATGTTTTATAAAAATGTTTTCATGTATTTTTAAAGTCATTTTTACCCATTTTTGAAATTTACCACATGTTATGAAAGGAATCTAACTTTTTTTTACCACACGGGAAACTTTTTTACTTTTCCAACAAAAGTACGAGAAGAATGTTATTTTTAACTTATACGACGAGAATGTATTTTTACGGTTTCATAACGCCTCATTTTGATGAAGCTTACTCTACAATATTTTATGTCTATTTTCAACAAAATACTTTTCTTTTAAAATTTCATGGAATTTTGTGAAAAGAAAATGATTTTGAAGAAGGAAGGATATTTTCCTCAAGAATTCATTTCAAGTATTTTATCAAAACCATTTTCCAACTAAGATGACATTATTTCATATGTGTATGTTTCAAGTATAATGTATCTATGATTTACATGGTTTCACTTCTCTTATGATGAAATTATATCCATTTGTTTTATATGTATTATGTTATGATGGGATGGTGTTTATGAAACCCATTTTATTCTTTGGGTTATGATGAATGTTTTAAGTTTATTTTGTGGAACAAGTAAGAATAATTTCATTATGAGATGGGTGGGACATATATCTCCCTCCAATTCATTGGGGAAAGATTTATATCTCATGAGATAGACATGGATGGAACGGTAAGTTAATCTGGTTCTGTGTTACAGGACTGGAACGAGGAGTGAACTCGATTCATAATGGGACTTTGTCCACTAAGATGGTCTTGGAAGCAATGCGTTGGCTACTATGGAAATCATATCATGTTCTTAATGTTTTTCCACAATTAAAAGTTTTATTTACAAGATATTTTATCATGATTGATGTTCCATTATGATCTATGTCTTACGTACTACCATGTTTTATGTCATTGCTCAAGATTTTGATGTTTAAACATTATGTTCATGTTTTTATGTTCAAATGTATATGGTTTGTTTTATTTTCTCCATGCTTACCCTTACTGAGCATTTGAGATCACCCTTTATATGTTTTCTTTTCCCCAAGATATAAAGAAAGGTTTTAGGTAAGAAAAAAAAGGAAGATCTTTATGGGAGATGTTGAAGATCTTTCACCAAGATTAGAAGATTATATTCCGAGTTTCCAAAGACACTAAACTATTACGGTCCTTTGGTGTCTGTTTTTGTTATGTATTAAGTATTCTTAAAAATTAATGTAATGTCCATGTACGTCAAGCTTTGGGTCTCTACAGTTGGTATCAGTGGAAAGGTTTAGTTAACCTTTGGAAAATAGGATGCGTAACCTTTAGTGAAATCCCTAGAGATATTTCTAAGGTATGTCTAGGGATATCCCTAAGGTTAAGTATAAGTATAGGTTATAGTCCTATAATTATGGTAACAATCTTAGAATTAACCCTAAGATGTTATATATTGAAGGTACTCCCCCTTTATTATGTTGTTTTCCCAAGCATGATTTTTTCCTCTCACACTTTTTTTTTGGGTTTTAGACAATGGCTGGAACCCTAAGGAATCGTGTTGATCAATGTAATGGACAATGCAATGATTTTCCTCTTGAACAACCAAATGTGATGGTATATGGAGTGAAAAATCTTATTGCTATACTTACACAAGCTATGAATTATTCTAGATTTCCAAATTATCAGAGAAGGGAACAATATTCCATTTAGTCCTTCATGAGGCAACGTCCACCTTCTTTCAATGGGTCTTCTAATCCACTTGTTGTTGAACAATGGATCAGTACCATTGAAAAGATATTTTCCATACTTCAATGTTCGGAACATGATAAAGTCATTCTAGTTGTTTACCATTTAGAAGGTGAAGCAAACTAGTGGTGGACTCTAATTAAGAATACGAGGCCCCAAGATGAAATTGAATCCATGGAATGGGATGAGTTAAAGAACTTGTTTTTCAGAAAGTACTTCCCTCATATTCTTCGAAAAAAAGATGGAAAAGGAGTTCCTTGAGCTTAAGAAGAAGGATGATGAGTCTATTGGTATATAAGAAGCGAATTTTACAAGACTTTCAAGGTATGCATCTGGTTTTATCATCCAACCTGAAAGTAAAGTTGATCGATTTTTCAGTGGCTTAAAACCAAGTCTTCAAAGGGAATTAGCTATAAGAGACTTCTGCAGCTATGAAGAAATTGTGCGTTGTACTATCAATGTAGAACTGGAATTTTGTGTAACATATCCATCTCATGGTTTTGACAAGAAACCAAAGATGGAGTTCAAGGAGAAATCTTAGAATAATGGTGAAAAGAAGATGAATGTTTCTTTATTCTCAAAGTGTGGAAAGAAGCATGGTGGAGATTGTCTTAAAGGGACTAGAAAATGTTTTAAGTGTGGAAAAGAAGGTCATCGAGCAGCTGAGTGTCGAAGTAATGAAAAAATGGTTGCTAATGATGTGAATAAATAAAAGACTGCAGAGAACGCACCACCAACACTTCAATGATTCAAGTGTAAGAAAATGGGGCATTATGCTAATCAATGCCCTAATCCAAGGGTTAATGATGATCAACATGAGCAACCTCTTAAGGAAAAGGCTAAAGGGAAGTCACATGCGATCACTATTTGTGATGTTGAGTATGAAAATGATGTTGTGTAATGATTAAGTGTTTATGTAATGGGATTTCAAAATAGTATCATGGAATCTCATTTATGGCATCGTGGAATTTTGGAATATCTATGTATTGGTTTTCAATAATTATATGGTACCGGTAACCATGAAAAGTGATTGTAATATTTTTGGAAAGTAGATGATATGCGCATAATGAAGGGATAAGGAGATAATGAGATGTTTGATAGTATTATTGAGCTCATGACTGATATAAGGACAATGTGATATCATGGTTTGAGTATATAGAGATTTTGGGATTTTGGTATGTGTAAATAGTTAACTTTTGACAGCATTCATGTTTTCACTAAGGTTAAATGGGTATTCATTTTTCAAGAGAATACATGATTAAGGTATTCACATGTTTGTAATGTGACCAACAAGATATATCTTATATGGGGGATAAATGATGGTATTCACATGCTTGGTTGATGACATTTCTAGTAATCGTTTTATTTATACTATAAGATTGGACAGAAGTATTTTCGATAACCTTAAAGGTTGGAATAGATTAAGTTGGACATCAGATAGAATTGTTTAAGGATAGAACTTTTTTTCGATACTATTACTGGAATGTTATAATAGTGTAGTTTAAGAAATGGGACAACATACAGAACGGGCGACAACCCGTCGCGTCGGACAAGGCTGTGGGAATCGAACCCACAACCGAAGTACGACAGGCCTTTATCGCCTACCACTGGCCTTCAGGAAGTCCCTGGTTAGTAGAATCTAGTTTTATTATATTAAGAGGTATGATATATGAATTATAAGTCCATTTTAGGAACCATATATGATTAATATCACTATAGATGGACTTATGTATATTTAATAACTTTTACAATCCTTTTGTTTGAGATATATGGAATGACCTATCATTCCATCGCATGATCTACTAACACTTCATGGAAGACAAATTCAACTTCATTTCTTTAAGAGATGATGTCGAAATTGTTCAAGGCACAAACAACAGTATGATTGTACCAAAATCCAGTAAGTATTTCTTTTAATTCAACAATTCTTCAACTTTAGGGAAATGATCTTGAATACAAAAAAATGTTGTCCTAGTGTCCTTATATCTGATGAATCAGATGGTACCTTAAATCATCAAAAATTTATGGCTTTGTGATTGTTGTATTTTTCATATCCATGTTCTCTACCACTCACCATTAGAACATGATGGTTATATTTCTCTTCCATATCCATATTTTCACCTATGTTCTCCTATGTGGAAACCCAGTGATTAGTTAATTTGGGTAACCGTTATGTTTCATACTTTAGTTTTTAAAGATAAGTTTTGGTGTTCCTTTTTACGATGTGGGTTTCTATTAAAGAAACTTTCGAGTAGTAAACCATTTATAACCCCGACGAATTTCGAGGGCGAAATTCATTTTAAGGGGGGTAGAATGTAACACCGAGAGATTTTATGAAAAATATTCTTTTTAATTTCATTGATGTCTTGTATTGTACGCTACACCAAAAGGAGCTTGCACTACACGCATCCCTGACTTGGCTTGAATTACACGCAATCGCGGCCTTCCATGATAGCTTGTGTTGTACGCAATACCGAGTTTCACTAAACAACGATATGTTATATAAACTAGCTGTTATGAATAGTAATACCCAATTTTTGAAATTTTATAAATTTTATCTTTCAAAATGGACTTCATTTTTGGATTCGGAATAACTAAATTAGCTTAGGGTGAATTTTTGGTATTTTTCTGAAAACTTTCAATTTTTGATGAATAGTGAAAACACTGAGTTACTATTTAAAAATAGACTTTTATTTAAATAATTATTTATTTTATTTAAATTTATTTTAGGTAAAAATTGATACATAATACCTATATAAGTTCAATGTAATTCATTGGAGTAATTTTATAATAATTTTAGATATATAAAAATTTTATTGAACTTTTCACCGTCTTTTAACCACCTCATAGGAGAATTTTAAAAATTTACATAAAACATAATTTTACCGCTTCTGTAAGTGTAATTTCGAAAATCCAAGAGACACGGTTAATATCAAGGAGTAAAATGTGGTTCAATAAGATAAAAATAATTTTTGGTGAATAGTAACTTTTTACTTTTATTTACCACGGTTAAAAAAAAATAGGGTAATTAAGGGTAAAAATGATATTACTATTGCCCTAACACATGTCCTAATTATATTGGATAAGTGTAATTCGACCAAAAACAACCTTTGGAATAAAATATTACCCTTTAGGTCCACTTGGATTGGATTAGGAAATTTATTATTATTTTATTTAAAGAAGAGTTAAAATGGTTAAAATCAATGTTTAATAACTAAAACATTTTTAATATAGGGTTATAAATAAGATATATTCTACTATAAATATTCATTATAAAGATAAAAATATTTACTAAATAATGGTATTTTATTTATAATTTTTAGACCTTAAATAATTTAATTTATTTATGACACAATGTTGATGCAGTAATTACCTAAATAATGAAATATTAAAATAATTGATATTATAAATACCCAAATAAATGTAATTTGAGACTTTTTATAAATTCCAATAATTTTATAGGTTAATATGACATGTTATTATTTATTTAATTAAATTTTTTCTAACTAATCATTCTGTTATAATTTTTACAAAAATCAAGTACCAAATAGTGTCAAAATTGACATAAAATAGTTTTTATAACAAATATTGTATTATTAATTGTTATTTTATTCCTAAAAATATAATTTTCATCCAAATGACTTAGATAAGGTTTTATATATTAATAATTAACCACTTGGGGTTCTTTTGTCTTGTTATAGTAAGTTTATTAATCATATAGTGTAAGAAAACAAGAAGACACGGTAAAAGGTAAATTATTTAACTTAAAGTTAAATCTAAATCATAAGGTTAAAATAGTAACATAAACTTGTCTAAAATATATTGGTTGAGAGTATTTAGACCCATATCCACCTTATATTCGAAATAAATCAATTTGGAGCTATTAAAAACCGAATATGACTTTATAATAAAATAATATTTTAAGTTTTTTCTAAGGTGCTCCTCTCCTCCCTTATAAAATGGCACCTCCTCCCTCTCTTCCTCACACCACTTTGAGCCTTCAAGCTTGGCCAAACCCTGAAAATTTCTCTTCTCCACTTCCCTATAAAAATCCTATAGGTCCTGGTCTTCATCAAATACCATCTTTAGTTCCCTAAGAGGAGGTTAAGAAGAGGCGCTTCAAAGAAGAGGTAATGTCCGTTACCGATTCATTCAACTTTATTTCTTCTTCTACTTATTCTTATTTAGTTTTTTCATTATGAATTAATAACATCAGTGTCACTAATATACTAATATGTTATTATAAATATTAAACAACCCTATTTCACCTTCTATCCATCCTACGGAAAACGAAATCACCGCGCGTGCGTACGTACGGAATATTGTCTCCACGCCGTGGTGTAATCTATTTTCCACCACCACCTTACTTGGATGGGTATAATGGTGTAAAGAATAACTATATATGATTATTGTAAAGTGATATTGATTCTGAAATAGTATACATACACTTCAATACAATTCCACGATCATGGGAACGATATCATCGCTCGTGCGTACGTACGGCCTACCGTCTCCACGATGTGATGCGACTCGTTCTACATGATCTTAAATGATTAATGATTATATAAATGAATTGAATGAATAAATATGATATATATTACACTAATACCATTATGTAAATTAGTTATCTATAACCTAAAAAGAATAATAAGAATTTATTTGACAAAACACGCATAAGAACAAAAAGCAATAAACACACGAATAACAAGTAGCAATGAAATATTACTAATAAGAAGCTAAGAATATGACCATATATGATATCATAAAAATGAGTACGAATCTGGAATAAGTCAATAACATTATTTAATTAATTATACAGGAGGTTCAAACATGTACGAAGCAAATCAAACCTAAGTTAATGGAAAACTATTCCAATCTCGTTCTTATCTGAGATTGTTATTCGTAAGTATTTACTGGGGTTATTGTTATCATCCATGACCATGTTTTCTAAAATTGTTTTCATGTATTTTTAAAGTCCTTTTTACCCATTTTTGAAATTTACCACATGTTATGAAATGAATCTTAATTTTGTTTACCACACGGGGAACTTTTTTATTTTTCCGACAAAAGTACAAGAAGAATGTTATTTTTAACTTATACGGCGTGAACGGATTTTTACTGTTTCATAACACCTCATTTTCATGAAGCTTACTCTACAAGATTTTATGAATATTTTCAAAAAAATACTTTCCTTTTAAAATTGCATAAAATTTTGTGAAAATAAAATGATTTTGAATAATAAAGGATATTTTCATCAAGAATTCATTTCAAGTGTTTTATCAAAACCATTTTCCATCTAAGATGACATTATTTCATATGTGTATGTTTCAAGTATAATGTCTCTATGATTTACATGGTTCTATTATGATGAAATTATATCCATTTGTTTTATATGGATTATGTTATTATGGGATGATGTTTATGAAACCCATTTTATTCTTTAGGTTATGATGAATTTTTTAAGTTTATTTTGTGGCACAAGTAATAATGATTTCATTATGAGATGGGTGGGACCTATATCTCCCTCCAATAAATTGGGTAAAGATTTATATCTCATGAGATATACATGGATGGAACGGTAAGTTAATCCGGTTTAGTGTTACAGGACTGGAACGAGGAGTGAACTCGATTCAGAAAGGGACTTTGTCCACTAAGATGGTCTTGGAAGCAATGTCTTGTCTACTATGGAAATCATATCATGTGATTAATGTTTTTCCACAATTACAAGTTTTATTTCCAAGATATTTTATCATTATTGATGTTCCATTATGATCTATGCCTTACTTACTGCCATGTTTTATGTCATTGCTCAAGATTTTGATGTTTAAACATTATGTTCATGTTTTTATGTTCAAATGTATATGGTTTGTTTAATTTTCTCCATGTTTACCCTTACTGAGAATTTTATCTCACCCTTTATATGTTTTATTTTCCCCAGGTTATAAAGAAAGGTTTTAGGTAAGAAAAAAAAAGGAATATCTTTATGGGAGATGTTGAAGATCTTTCACCAAGATTAGAAGATTATATTCCGAGTTTCCAAAAACACTAAACTATTACGATCCTTTGGTGTCTGTTTTTGTTATGTATTAAGTATTCCACAAAAGTAATGTAATTTCCATGTACGTAAATCTTTGGGTCTCTACAAATATCTTACCTCAAATACATATGATTAACCATTTATGAATAATCTATATTGAAGGGGTGATGATGGGATAAAGGGGGAGGAAATTTTTTCCTTCCCCTCTGCTTGCATGACCCAAATTGAGGAAATGCTAAAGGGGTTTCTCATTTTGAATTCACAAAAATACCAACCTGCCACTTCTAAAAATATTACTAGAAATTTAGTTTTGGTGTTACCATGATAGCCACGTACATGACTAATCCATTACCCAAGAAATTCATAGTGCAATGATAGGTTTTGTGGTGTGTTCACCCAGGCAGAGAGCCCAACCCTCATCCTACCTCCATTATGGAACATTTCCTCAGGGTAACAATGCAACACTCCCCTCCAAGGAAAATTCCTACACTGCTTCCCCTTTCATTGTGTGACATCCTCTTACCTCATCCCAAATTAATCCCTACCAAACAAGTTGTCTCATCCTGACTGAAGAGTTGTAGTGCGACCTATTACTATAAATGAAAGTTTAGCTTTAAGGCCACCCCATATTCTAATGTCCCAAAATCACCCAAAACAACTTTCAAGCCTTAATCCTTGTTTAAAAATATCTATTTTATATGTTTTAATTCTTGGATTCCTAATCTAAATCATAATTCACCAAAAAACCTACTACAAACCAAAAAAAAATAGTCTTTATCAAAAACTATGACTCATAAATCTAGTAATCATTAAAAACTTCTCACTATAATGCTTCACGACCCCAATAAGCCTCAAAGGTCCTCTAACCACAAATCCTAGACTACCTCAATTTTCAATTCATAATTAATACACCACATCCAATCCCCAATCACACAATATTCTTTCACTGCACAACTCTAATCACCAAGCTTAATATCTACTAAAAGACGAGATACCCACTCATTGATCTTCCCAAAACTCTATCCACAACTTACATTACACCTCTATCATTGTTTCATTCAGAGATATCCACAAACTATCGTAACATGGGGTTCACCTCAACAAATTTATTCCTTACCAATATCATTATAAGTTCCTTACCTAACTGTATTTTCCCAAAAATTCGCATCCCTACCTACTGATGCATATCCACATCTCATGATCATGATGTCGCAACTCTTGGAGGCATCATAGATTCATCAAATAACTCACACCAAAGTCCAACCTATCACTAAATAAAATTCCATGGTTGGATTCTCAACCAACTAAATCTAACATCGTTCTATTCCACCAAGTACCAATGCACCTCTGGTTTGAATAACTCTTGGATTTCATTACCTCTGTGATTCTAACCATCACAAGGTTCATAAATCCATGACCAATTGATTTTTTCCACTATAGTAGTATCATTTTCATCAGTCCACATAAAAAAAACACCCAATCTCCACTACTCAAAATCTTTCTTTCATGATGTGTAACGATTGGATATGAAAATACACTCCTACCCAAGAGACAATATGAAATATCAATTTCTAAATTATAATATGTTTCTCAACCATACCCATCAATCCCAAAACATTGAAGGTTCAACTGTTGATTCATCTCAAGGATTATGGTTCTCTCCACCATAATCCAATACCAATGAATGATTATAGTTAATGGTGCTCTACAATAAAATAATCTTCTACTTAAACACAAATCTACTAATATAAATCATGGACCCGCCAACCTCTCACACCTGGCTACTTGAGGCCCACATCAACATCCATTATATGATCCCAACACATGGATCTCTCAAAATATCATGTAGTAAACTATGAATACCCAATCCAAATAACCATATCTCTCTTGGTCAACTACTAAAAATAAAGTAACTCTATCTACATAGGAACTGGTTACCATTTCCCACCATCATATCAAACCAGATATCCACCCACCAACCTCACATAGAATATTCTATGTAATCATGGAATACAAGTCAAGCACAAAATTCAAACATCTATCTCACTCCTGGATAAAAATATCTAAACCATGAAATATTGTTTACACAAGTATTTTTTCTTCTTTGAAAACCAACACATACCAAAACATACCCATGTTTTCAAACAACCCCTTTGCATCCAATGGTTTTCACCCAAAAAATAAATCACTAAAATCCCTTAACTGGAAGGTATCTTTTTCCAAAAAACCAATCCCAATTTAGAAAACCATTTCTAAATGTAATTTCAAAAATCATTTTCTTTATATTTACTTAAAACATAAAAATTATGATCATCTCAAAATCAATGGCTTTATTAATCATTTCAAGTAAAACTATCTTGTAAAAAAATTACACACACCTCATTCCACTTAAGGATTTTTCCTTTCAAAAACATGGTTTTTATGAAAAACCAACCATACAAAAAATCATTTCCTTATGATGTTGAAACGATCATAATCATAATTAATCAAAAAATCACCTTAAACCCATATTAATATAATCACCCCTTATAATATAATTAAGAAAAAATCAATTTTATTATAAGTTTATTCAATTAAAAATAGATTTTTATGAGGTAATATGTCATACAACATCACCCATAGGTGCATTTATCATACCCTAATTATGCCAATATCATGATTAATTAACAACTCATTGGATCCCTAACTAAACACTATGATTCATCCTGAGTCTCATCCATCCCACCATGAGATTCTTGATCCAACACCTCACTCATCCTATTGGGACTAGTCCCAATACTAAATTCCCCCTAAAAAATTGGGTTTCAAATAATATTATATTGGATAGGAATAATATTGGTCTACTTATTGATTATTAATAAACTAACCCCACAACTAACTATATTATCCCATCCTAAAAGACACTCTGATGCCACTTTGTGACACTCCAGCTGAAATATCTTGAATAGAATCAAAGTTGGGTTCATCACTTAACCTCAATCATGAATCCTCATACACCATAGGATATTTATTAATGGTGATGTCCTAAAAAAATTATGGGGAGACTATTACCTCTAAGAAAAATTTCAAGGGTCATGCCCAAATCTTCTAAAAATTCATGATGAACCGTCCATATAACGAATATCACAAAAATAATTGTAGACATAAAATGGATCCAATAGGGACCTTGTAGTCTTGAATAATAAAATGTGAAACTACCTACATGATTCATCAAAAGATTATAGAGTTCAAGTAGATAAACATGGAATCATCATATAATAAAATAATGGGACACTGGCTAGTAAAAATGATGAACAAAAACTTAAAAGTAAACCACATAGACTTTGGACCTACAGAAATAAACCAACCTAATGAATCCATGGCCTCTACAACCAGCTATATCAAAAACATGTGTTTAGATCTAATAAAAACTTCTCCCCTTGAAGAAAACACTAAATAATTATCATGTACATAGAAACTCATGTCGTGTACATGGGTAAGGGGTGAGTCCAACAACCCAGTATGAATCCCTAATTCCTCAACATTACTAACTATTTTTGTGATCAATTGTATGTGAACGAAATATATATAATAATTTTTGTCACACTCTCACAACTTAACCACTTCGAAACATAACATGTAATTCACATACAAGTATAGAAGTTAATTTGTTGTGTTCTAACCAGGACACCACAAAAAATGACCCTACATATTTCATCTCTATATAGGAGGTAGGAGTCACATGATAAAGGTCCCAATATATACTTTAAGTTTCAGAGTAGGGTATCTTACCAAGGTCAAACCACTACCTTGGGGATATGGGTAGCTTATCCATCAAGTATCAAAACCAGATCCTCTTACTCAGGGGAGGTCGCATATCATATTCACTACCCTCTCACTTGGGATGGGGTCATAACCTGATCACTACCCTCTCACTCAAGGTTGGGTCTAACAAGAATGGGTGTCCCATTATCCTCTCACTCAGGGTGGTCTTTTCAAATACCCTCTCTCTCAAGGAAAGGCCATACATCCTAACCTCTACCCTTTCACTCAGGGTAGGGCCCAATACTACATTTCCCTCCCCTCTCATTTAGGGTGAGGTTCACAACCATATCTCAACTGTTACCCTCTCATTCGGGTAAGGGAAATTCCATCACCATCTCACCAAAGGTGAGGCCAAAAATTAAAACAACCTCATTTATCAGTATATATGAAATTGATTCATATATTCAAAAACAAACAAGTCACACATCCCATCCCAAAAACTCACTAACTCATCCATAGGTCCCTAGTCACTCGAGACCTAGCCCCACATCTCATCACCCATCTAGCCTTATAGGCTAAAATCTACAATCCATCTCGATTACACACACACAAAATGTTGAGCTTATCAAAATTTTCATGTCACCCATAATGGTGTTAGTTAAGGTCCTTTAGACTTCCCTCTACCCTCTAAGTGGTCAATTATATCACCTCAATCCATCATAGGATTTGATACAAATAGAAACATAAAAATATATAACACGTTCACGCAACATCATGAAATAAAATACATTCCAAACAAACATAACCAAAAACCACAATATCATACGAGATTTAGAAAATAGGGCATCACCCACATGAGGAAAAAGATACCAAAACAACCTAACCAAACCCTTATAGATTTACTTTTATAACTGAGTCAAATAAACTTTTTAATATCATTTCAAAAGGCATTGCATTTAATTTTACTCACACAAAACCCTTTCCCAAAATCCCCTTTAAACTTTCATTAGAAAACCCCACTTTTATTTGGAAATAACATTTCAAACCCATATTTGAGATCATCCTGGTTTAATAAATCATCGTTTAAAAATACCAATTTTAAAAGGAAACATCTTGATCTTTTAAATCCAACACACACCACCAAATAATATATAAATAAGGACATCGACATTTCTTCAACCTAGGTTCTACCATCAAATAGTTTAGCATGCTATGCGTTCCACACAAACTATTAGGACAACATGAGATCATCAAAATCTATAGGGAATGATCACACAAATATGTAATATGTTGAAAATTATAATGATGAGGGCACATGAATATAAAATCGTGATATGAGAAAAGGACTTATTAATGATAAGGTCATCTAATACAACCAGTAATCCATAAATATATTCCAAGCTCATACTAACATATTTTGTGCCCATGATCACCTATATCATCCTGGAACATCATAAAATTAATAAACCTTACATTTAAAAAAATTCCAAATCATTATAACTGATTCTAAACTCACTAAATGTAATAACAACACAAAAACCTTGAGTAATGGGAATTAAACACTCCCAAAACACACTCAAACCTAATATAGAGAAAATTCCAAAATTATCTACTAAAATAAATAGTAAATTTCCCCAAAAAGTCTAAAAACCTAAATAAATCTGTGTGGTAGAATACCTCAAGGTGAATGATGAACAGAAACATGAATACCTCCTCTTGAAACTTCTTTAACAAACTAAACACAAAATCCACATAAAAATGGATGGTTTCATCATGTTGTGGTGAAATCATATCTCTAAACCCTAACATAGTGAACTGAAAATTATAATAGTGTAAAGGGGGAAGAAAATGAGGATTAGGGGAGTGATCTTTCCTTGAATCTATGAGATGAACCGCTCTTGAATGACATGGATTAAATTATATACAAGTGGATAAGGGGGAAGGGTATTTCAACCTCCCCCTCTTTTTTATGACCCAAAATGAGGAAATCAAAAGGGGTTTCTCATTTTTAAGTTGAAGAAATATTATCCTATACCTTTTAAAAAATTTCCAGTGGTTTGGTTGTAGTGCGAAAATGATTGTCGCGAAAATGACTACCCCATCACTCGAAAAATTCATGGAACAACCATGGGGGTCACGGTGCATCTTCCCAGGTAGAGTTCTATACCCTTGGCCTACATTCATTAAATTGTTCCCCCTAGGTATTATAGTGTGATTCAAACCTATAGGGAGAGGCCCCACACTACCTCCCCTATTGCAACATGCTTCCCCCACACTTCATACATGATGCATCTCTATGTAGTAGTTCATCACAACGTGATAAAAGGTTTATGGTGTGACTTGCTTATATAGCAAAAAATTTAGTTTTAAGGCCACCCGACCTTGCTCTGATATTCTTATAATTACTATAAATAAATTAGAATGCTTGATACAAATTCCAAAAAATTCTTTGAGATGTTACAATGATTGGATTTGTGATCTGATTCCCAATTCACCAAACTACCCCCGCTTCGAACCAAAAATTCAAACATACTCACAAAATAATGACCCATAAATCTATAGGTAATTTCATATACTTAGGGAGGAGGTACAAATTTTCATGGATCATTAAGTGGACTATGTTTTCCAAATAAACACTTTAATGCCCTGAATAAGAATCATGATCTATGGGAGGTTTCATCGATATCCTTTTGATGTGGATCCTCATTATCAAGGTGATACATGATTGTTATCACCCTAATAATCTTATTTTGGGGAGATTATTTCATGGTAGGGCCTTATTATCAATGGAATACATGATTGGATGTGTGTACACTGGTGTTCATAACATTTTATGTATCTATAGAGGCTATTGAGGAGGCAAAGAGGAGTACTAGTTAGTAGTGAGTCTAAATGGGACAATGAGTGTTTATAATGTCTTCTGGTAAATCTTATTAACCCATTTAAGAAACCTAAGTTTACAAGATCCTTCGAAGGATTTCAAATGGGTTCAAAAAATGAAACAAGGTATATTTTTCTCTTGTATGGATTCTTGGGTAAAGTTTCTCCTTAAGTGAAGGGATGGGGAAATTTATCACTTAAGTGGATAGTTAGGGTGAAGTATTGACATAGTGGAAGGTTAGGTAAAATGTGTTTCCTAAGTGAACAGTTAGGGAAAAGTGTTGTCCTAGTGTAAGGTTAGGGTAAAGTTATTTCCCAAGTGTAAAATTGGGTATAAGTGTCACCCAATTAGTCGTCTATGGGAAATTGTCACCCTAGTGGGGGGGCTTGGTGAATATGTCACCCAAGTGGATAGATAGGGTAAAGTGTCACCCAAGTGGATAACTAGGATGAAGTGTCTCCCAATTGGAATGATGGGTGAAGGTGTAACCTAAGAATATGGTGAGGGAAAAGTGTTTCCTAAGTGGATGTCTAGATCAAAGTATCACCCTAGTGGAAGGTTGGGTGAAGTGTCTCCCTAGTGGATGGTTAGGTAAATTTTCACCCAAGTGGGCCACTTAGAAAAAACTTTATCCTAGTTTTCCCACTAGGGAAACACATCTCCTTGAATATCCACTTAGGTGAAACTTCTCTCATCCTTTATCTAGGGATTAACATTACTCTAGTTATATATTAGTGTAACAATTCACCCTGATAGTCCTCTTAGGTAAAAATTTGACTAACCTTCCACTAGGTTTACACTTCACCCAGCCATCTAAAAATGGAAACACTTTTCTCTAGTTATCTACTTGGGTTACACTTCTCCCTAGCTTTCCACTTGGGTGACACTTTTGTTGGGCCTCCCACTTGGGTAACACTTTTCCTTAGTTTCTCACTTAGGAAACACTTCTCCCTAGTTATCCACTTTAGAGACACCTTCACCCAGCCTCCCACTAGGGTGACACATCACCCTAGATATCCACTTGGATGAAAATTTTCCCTAGCTATCCACTTGGGTGACACCTACACCCTAGATTTCCAATAGGGAGACACTTCACCCTAACTATCCACTTAGGTGACACCTTCTCCCTAACCTTCCACTAGGGTGATAATTTTCCCTAATTTACCACTTGGGTGATACTTCACCCTAAAATTATACTTAGGGTGACACTTCACCAATGCATCTTGAGTATAGAACAATATTCCTAGTTTCTTATGTTGAATCTATATGAAATCATCCCTAGAATATCACTCACTTGGGTTTATCAAATAAGTTAAGTAGTTTTTACAAAAGACCTTATAGACACTCATTTTCCTAGGTCTACTCACTATTGAGTGATAATCCTCTAGGGATCCTCCACATACTCTAGAGATACATGACTAGGTTATTCACACTAGTGTGTGCCACTTCGATCATGTATTCCTTTGATAATAGGTCTCTCCTGATATATCCTTCCCAACTGATAGGATCCTTAGGGTTATAAAAAACTTGTATCCCTTTGATTATGAGGATCCCTATCATAAGGATGCTGGTAAGCATCCCCAATATCATGAATCTTATTATATCCTTTGAAGTATGGATATGGAAAACATGGTCCACCTAATGATCCATGCAAGTTTGGGCATACTCCCTAGTTATAAGCTCAGTCCATGTTCCTATTGATGATTTCATCACTATGACTCATAAATAATATATGGATATCTATATATGGGTATCCCATGCTCAATACCCAATATATTTCTCATGAGATTGTATCCCCCATGCATTCAATCATCCTTCCATATCCAAACTCTCAGTGGGAATGAGGTTGACATACCTATGGGTAACATATGCATAATCCCTATATATATCCTTATTTCTTCCAAGACCAATATCATCTAACCATACATTATCCCAAACTCATTCCTTAAAGGCTCATATACCTTATGAGTTATTTTCTTCAAAGTTATTTATTTCCTATGAAGTAGATACCTATGGTCTGTCCAAGTGTAAATCCAAAATCATTCCTCAAATGGATATATCCCATATGATTTATCATTCCTAAAAGATACATTTTCCCTATACGATCAAAAAAAATGTGCCACCAATTTTTAATAACCACTCAATCCTTTTTTTCATGACACAAACATCCATGCCTCTTAATACTAAACCACATGGTACAGTCCTAACACCTGAACTTAAACTGTGAAACCCAAACTATGTGGTATTTGATTCCTTTAAACTGGTATAAATTTAATTCATATTTTAGGTTCAATACCAACATCCTATAGGTCTGAGATTCATAAACTTAAAATTTACTTCATCTGGTCATGGTTATGCAACTTTAAAAGGCACTACGATAGTTCTTATAACATGATCTTAAGTGATGTATCCCATTAAGTGGTACCATACTATACAGGTTCTAATTATATTATTGGTAATACATATAAATCCCTTCTCATAGTCCTGATACTAATTCTATAACACCTATCACCTCCCTAGATGGAGAAAAACTCTAGAGCACCTAGTTATGTGACTTTAAACATAGCACAATCAACTAGAAATTAAAATAATGATGGAGAAATGAATGAATTGTCATGAAAATTCAAATTTATTATGATTTTAAGGTTGATTTATAGTATAAGGAAGACCCTAGGTCATCTATCAAGGAGTTTTTATAGGTTTAGATTATGTTTTTTTAATAAAAAGTACTAAAAAGGGGGTGATTTTGAAAATAGTTTAAAGAAATTAACTTAAATTAAAGAGTTTAATAGTGGAACAACCAAGTGTATTTTGAAAAATATGAGATTTAGGGGTCATTTTTATTTCAATAAACACATTTCAAGTTTATTATTCTTAGAGATTCATTTAGGTTTGGAGTAATTCTTTGGTTAAAATTAATTGGAATTCTGATTAATTCCTAATCCTTTATTTCATTGCTTGAAGAACCAAACCTTGACATAACAATCATATTTTCAAGGTCCAGAAGTTATACATGGAATAATAGCTTTTGAAGTAGACTAAAATATCCAAAAAGTTGGTAAGAAAAGAATTCTGGTGTTTTCCAATCAGAATAACACAATTCATGCACTCAAAACCTCACACTAATTGGTTAGAAATTAAGAGAAAATCAATCACATGCATAAAAACTAGAATTCAAATAAGAAGTAATTTAATATAAATGGAAAGAAATGTTTTAAAACCCAAATCACTCCAAATCAGTAACTAATATATGCGTCAAAACTCCCTTGACATGTGTGTATCTCTCTCACAACAAATGCCTACCGTTTAGCTCGATCGGAAGGATGAGGAAGCTCATGTGCAACTCCTTCTTCATTCTTGATCCCCCTATGAGGATAGGGGCCTATATAACTTATATTATAAATATGAGACTTCTATTGGACTCCAAAATTTTATATCTTTTCTTCTGGTTCGAACTTACAAATGAGTATCTCAAGTTTCCATTTTATAAGCAAAGTGGAAGGTGGTTTTGGGAACACAGATTGTGTAAAACCGCTTGTCCCATTGTTTTAGGTGGGTAGATGGCCTTATATTACTTATAGAAAAACTAAAAAGGTTTTGAACCTTCTCTTTAATATCTCCACTGAAATTGTTTCTCTATTTGGACACTTACAGATTGAGATATGGATAGATCACATCACATAATTTTTGACTTCATGCAGATTTAGTGTGCTGGACAGATCACATCACACACATTTTGTCTGGATGGGCCATCATATGGACGAATTAGACATGGGTTACTTTATATGAAATGTATCCCATTAAAATTAGGACTAGAGAAAAAAATATCTGCACATTTGGCTACAAGGTTTAGTATAAGTGTGTGGTTGATTCCACTGGCGTGCTTGGATCCTATGCAGTTTGGCCCATTTTTCTAGAACTTCATCGTGGTCCCTCCAAATCACCTCCACCTTAAATGAAATTATCAAAACAAGTAACATTACCATTTTTAATAGTGACAAACATAAAATATTTGAATCTAACAAGAAGTGAAATTTTTTATTATTTTTATAATTTTCAATACAAAACTAGTTTAGCACATTGGTGTACGGGTGAAAATGAAATAGTGAATTGCAGTGCAATCACATCCCCACACCTAAACATTTTCACTCCTAGGAAAAGTCATATTTCAAAAATTTATGCATATAGATATTTCAAAATTTATAAAGATTTAACATTCAATGAAAATTTAATTCCTGATAGAAATGTGATCAAAGAAAAATCACACCGAGGAGTTATTCTTAGTGAGCATGGAAAAAGACGTCTCAAAAATTGTATCAGAACGAAATTATAAGAGATGTATGATACCAATTGAAGAACATAATTAAAAATTTAATCTTGTCACTAATTCTCCATGTGTGTGTGTGATAACCATTTCATGTTATTCTTTCCACTTTCAATCGATTAAATATAAGTTATTTTAAAAATTGTCTACTTACATGATCCTTTCCACCAAACCTACCCCACATCCTTTGAAATTAACTTTCAAGAACCCCTCACTTAAGAATTCCCAGAAGTCAAACTATAATCTCCCGACCTAGATATCCTCATATTTTTTACATTTCATCACTCCCTTCATTTATTATTTTTTTCAACAGTTTCTTTTGGAACAAATATCACACTCTTCTCCCAAATCTTGTTTGATCTCCTCACAACACTAATTATAATAGTTATAACAAGATAAAAATTCAAGGAAGGGTGGTTTTTGACCTGGACAAGACACAACCCTTTTTGAACTTTTTTTTTGAGGGATTACAACATTCAGATAACAGGTACACATGCATTGGTCAATCAGGTATAGTAATGAAATAGATCAGATGAGGAATGAAAATATGGAAAAATCATTTTGAAGGTAGATAAAAATTAACCTTACTTATATTTACCTTCCATTAAGTAATAAATTTTCACATTTCATGGTTGGGTGCAAAGATGTGTAGAGAGATTAAGTGAAACAATTTTTCCTTCAACTATTCACACAAAGCATACTAATATTCTCAAAGGTTTTAAAATGATACAACCATTTATATCATTTAAAAATTACCAAATTTCAAGAGAAATTCTCACCATAGTATTTAATTCTTGCTTAAATGCACATTTTATCAAAAAAAAATTCCAAATGTTAAAACAATATGAAATACAGAAATTCCACATGAATTTTCAATAAATTCCATTATTAAATGGGTATCATTTTCCATGATAAAGTGGGTATAAAAAAATTAACATTTTTGCACAAAAGTTAGGGGTAAACAGTGGGAAAGTGAAAATACCATTCATAAAGTTTAAAAGAAAGAAAAAGAAGAAAGATGATAAAAATTCCTACCTAACTCGGGAATATACCCATCCCCCCACACCTAAAGTGTGTAATGTCCTCACTGTAATAAAATATAATGTGGGAGGTAAGGATAAAACCCTGTGAGTATCATTGGTATGTTTCTTCTTGAACATGGAGTTCCTTTATTGGGAACTCCGTAAGGGCTTCATGTAAGTTATTTAGATGCTTCCCATTGACAGTGAATGTTTTCTTGGTTTCTTCATTTTGAACCTAAACAACACCAAATAGAGATACATTAGTAACATTGTATGGTCCAAACTAGTAATAATGAAGCTTAACTATATGAAACTTTAACCTTGAATTATAGAGGAGGACCTTCTACCCAATGTTTAATTGATGATGAAGGATGAGACGGTCGTGGGCAGCCTTGGTTCGGTCCTTATAAATCTTGGAGTTCTCATATGCATCTCTTCTTATTTCCTCTAGCTCCTAAATCTACAACTTCCTTTGAGAACCTGCACCAGAAGGATTATAATTTCATTGTTTGATGGCCTAGTAGGCCTGGTGCTCAATCTCAACAAGGACGTGACAAATATTTCCAAACACAATCCAATAGTGTGACATTCCAATGTGAGTTTTAAAGACAGTACGGTAAGCACATAATGAATCATCGATTCTAAGACTCTGATCTTTTCTATTGGGTTGAACCATTTTTTGAATAATTTTTTTTACCTATATATTCAACACCTCAACTTGACCATTGGTTTGTAGCTGATAAGCATTAGAAACTCTATGTCCAAACCCATACCGACACAAAATAGTTTACATTGTTCAGTTGTAGAAATGAGAACCCCAGTCACGGATGATGAACCTAGGTAATCCAAACCTACAAAATATTTGGGTTCTAAAAAATTACACAACAATATTGGAATCATAATTCCTTGTAGCTTGTGCCTCAGCCCATTTTGAAACATTTTACACTTCCAGAAGAATGTAAAGGTTCCAAAATGAATTGGGGAATGGTCTCATAAAGTCAATTCACCATCACAAATGTCGTGGAAGAGCAAGTGCTATTGTGGAATTTTATTTCTTTTAGATAAATTCTCCATTATTTGACAGTGAGAAAAATATTTATAGAAATCATGTGAATACAAAAAAAGTTTTCACAAAAAGAGACCAGAATCGAGGACCTTGCGAGCAGCCCATTGGGGACCAAAGTTTCCCCCACAAGCAAGTGTGGAAGAACCTAAGGACGGACTGAAACTTGATATAGGGAACACAATGACTATGGACATGATCACTACATGTGCACCAAAGGTAGGGGTCATCCCAAATGCACCAATGGGACTCATGTTTTAGGTGGTTGGCCTGGTTTTTATTGAAATTGGCAAGAATGCAAGATGCTACCAAATTATTTACAATTTTAGCATAACAAGGAATATTATCTCGCAATCAGTACAATTTTTCATATGAAACCTATCATTTATATGAATAAAATGGTATGATTCAATGTTAGAGGATGGTGGATCCTACTAATATGGTCATCCACCACATTCTATGCTCCTCTTTTATCCCTAATTTCTAAATTGAATTTCTGAAGGAGGAGAATCCATTAAATGAGATGTAGTTTGGGTTATGGGGTCTTAAGGAGATACCATAGGGCTACATGGTCTAAGAAAACAATGAATTTGGACCCTAAAAGGTATGACCTAAATTTATTCAAGGAAATCACAATGGAAATAAATTCTTTTTTAGTTGTGGTTTAGTTTTCTTGGGTAGGTTCTAGTGTACGTGAGGCATAGATTATGAAATGTGGAGCTCGGTTGGCCCTTTATGATAATACCACCCCAACTGTATAGTTGGAGGCATCACACATGATCTCAAATGGTAAATCTCACCGATGTGGTTGTATTTTCAAGGGTTATGTGAGATTCCATTTTAACTTATTAAAATCTTCCTCACATTCTTTATCAAAAACAAATTCCTTTTCTTTTTTGGAGAAATCGGGAGAGTGGGAGTGAAATCTTAAAAAAGTCATGAATTAAATGGCAGTAAAATATATCATGACCTAGGAAAGACTGCACATCCCATACATTTTTGGGGAATGGTAGGGAAGAAATGACATCCACTTTTGATTTATCTACTTGTATACCATCCACAGAAATTACATGTCCCAAAATTATACCTTATCGCACCATAAAATGGCATTTATAATAATTTAATATGAGATTATTTTCAATATAGTGACGTAGGATTGAAGAAATACTACTCAAACATTCATAAAAAGAGGATCCATAAATAGTGAAATCATTCATGAATTCTTCCATGAAATTCTCCAGGTAATCTAAAAAATACTAATCAGGCATCGTTGGAAACTACCTGGAGAATTGTACAGACCAAATTTCATCTTCCTATATGAAATTGTGCCAAAGGGGAAAGTGAAGGTAATCCTTTTATGATCCCCAAGGAAAATAAGGATCTAAAAGTATCAAGAATACTCGTCAAGAAAACATTCATGGGAATTTCCTACTATCCTCTCTAGAATCTGGTCAAAGAATGGCAATGGAAAATGGTCCTTCCTAGTGTGTTGGTTTAATCAATGATTCTCTATACAGACACGTCAACTACTCTACACACGAGTTGGAACCAATTCGTTATTTTCATTTTTAATTACCGTCCGACCAGTTTTTTTAGGAACCACTTGTACTAGACTAACCCATTGGCTATCACAGATGGGGTAAATAATTCTTGTAGCGAATGATTTTGTTACCTCCTTTTTAACCACATATAATAGGTTTGGGTTCAGTCATCATTGTTTCTGCCACACTGGTTTAGCCTAATCATTTAACAATATATGATGTGTGAAAATTGATGGTCTAATACCAGCAATGCCTCCAAGTGTCCATCCCAAATCTTTTTTATACTCCCTCAAAAGTTCAAGAAGACTCAATTAATGCTCAGGAGGTAGTGAACTAGAAATGATGACAGGAATCTTGTTTCCATTCTCAAGATATGAATATTTTAAATCTTGAGGGAGTTGTTTTAGTTCCAATTTAGGTGGATTTTGGATTGATGGGAGTGTGTGTGAATGTGATAGGTCACTAATCTCATCAAACTGCTCAATGGTATCATCCTCATATAAGGAATGATATTTTACAAGCATAGTAGTATAATCTATGGTCATGTGATCCTTAGTGTTCAATAAATCATCAATTAATAAACATGCATGAAATTTTTCTAAACAGGTACAACATTCTAGGCATGATTCATTTCCTAGAATTTAAATTAATGATTAAAAATAAGAAAGGGGATCATGGGAATGAAAATAATTATTTTTAGGGGAAGGGAGTACATCTATATAGTTAACAGAGAGAGAGGAATGTTCTTTTAAGGGGTGCTTCATGGAATCAAGGATGTTGAAGTGGACAATGTCACCCCCACAATCTATAGATAATGTACCATTTTGGACATTAATTATGGTTTTAGAAATTTTTAAGAAGTTCCTCCCCAATATAATTAGGTCATGTTCATTAATCCTACCATATTCCATTTTTATCACATTAAAATCAATAGGAAAATTTAATTTTTTCACCCTCACAATAACATCCTATAACATGCTAGAGGGGTGTGCAGTACATTGGTCTTCAAGTTTAACAATAATTCTTGTGGGCTTCAATTCCCTGACCTATAATGAAGAGTAAATGGAGTGAGTAATTACATTTATAAAGGCACCTAAATCAAGCATAACATTAGAAAAGGAATACTCCCCTATGGTGCATGTAATTGAGAATGTTCCCTGACTGTTGCATTTGGTGGGAAGTGATAGCTCCATTAATGCTGAGACATTCCTCTCTAGGATCACCTTCTCTTCACCTTTAATTCACCTTCGGTGTATACTCATCCCCTTCAGAAACTTGGCATATCTTGGAATTTGCTTCACGACATCAATCAAGAGGATGTTAACCTGCTCTTTTTTAAAGTTTTTAATATTTTCTTATCAATTTTTGTTTTCTTTTGTTTTATTGGTTGGGTAAACCTTTGGGAAAATATAATAGTAATGGTTGGGATGGGTGACTCATCAACAGATACACTCTTTCCATTGGAAGGTATTCTCTCAGGGTGAGGATTTTCTTCTCTTAGATCATTTTCAGCAGTTGGGATGGTGGTTTCCTCAGGAGTGGTTGAATTTAATGCAGGGTTCATTTTGGTTTTAAGTTGTTTCCCACTCCTAAGGGTGATGGAAATGACATTTCCCATATACCTAGGGTTAAAAACTGGTTGAGAGGGTAGTTTACTTGACCCATGACTTTGAATTTCTCCCACAAAGTTAGATAGTTGGCCTAATTGGGTTTTTAGGTATTGTATGACTACTTGGGTGGTTTGATGGAATTGGAGATTTTTGGAATCCATTTGATTCATCATATCTTCTAGGATAGGCTCTGGTTTTGGAGGGGTGGTTGGAATAGCCTCTGTGGTGGTTGGGTATTTTTTGGTGGTGGTGGTGGATGACTAATCTTCCCTGGTTGGTTCCATTATTGTTGAGGTTGGTTTGAATACCACCTATCCTATAAGCTTGGTTTTCTTTCCACCCAGGGTTGTCTGGATAGTATGTTTCTTTCCTAAATGGTTGGTTATAGAGGAGACATGGAAATATTAGCTCACAACTCTCAGAAGTTTCTCTCAATTTAGGACATTGGTCAGAGTAGTGGGTGTCAGAAGAATATATACCACAATGGATAGGATGAGGAGATTGGTATTTCCCTTGGGAAAGATCACATTATCGAAGAAGGGTACTTACCTCTTCGAACTTCATGTCCACCTTCTTCTAGAATTCAGTACTTTGCACCTCATGGACACCTCGAATGGGTACACTAGACAATGAACTGAATTATTGAGTTTTCTACGCCATGTTTTCAATTAGGGTTCTTGGAACAATTGGGGTTTTATCAACTAGTGTACCACTTTCAGTATCATCAATCATATTTCAATCAATAGTAATTAAACATTCATAAAAATACTGAATTAAAAGTCGATCACTTATTTGGTGGTGTGGAAAGCATGAACATAACCTTTTAAAGAATTCACAATATTCATGTAATGTTTCCCATTTATCATTTCATTATACTATATATATATTTCCTTATAGTTTCAATTTGATAGGTTGGGAAATATTTTTCAAGGAAAAGTTGTTTCATGTCTGTCTATCCTCTAATTAGTGAATTAACAAAGTAAATTCAATCTTTTGCAGTGCCTTCTAAAGAAAATGGGAATGATCTATGATTTACTTGTTCCTCATCCACATTAGTAGGTTTTAAGTTTTATCACTCTATAAGGAATTATTTTAAGTGCTTATGTGGATCTTTTCTTGCGAGTCCATGGAATCTTGGTAACAAGTGAATTAAACAGGATTTTTGTTCAAAATTGGGTACCTCACCTTGTATTTGAATGTAATTGGGTAGGATATCAACATTATAAGAGCTTAGTTATTTTAGTGTTTGATTTTTTTCCATCCATGTTATGCAATTTTAATTAAATTTTGATGTTTTTTCCAGAAGAATAAGTGGAAGGATCAAGAAGTGTGTCGATGTTTTATGTGTCCTCCTTCAAAGGGTTCTCTTGTGCGTCTCAGTGTCCCTAATATAAGATCCTCTCTAGTTTAGGTTCCAATGGTGTTAAGTATCCTGGAGTAAAACACCTCATGCAAAAAAACTACAAAATAAATAAATAATAACACAAAAAGACATGTAAAGGTATAATATAAAACAAATAAATATTCAAAATAATTACAAAAAACTTATAAAAAACACGCACTAAAAACCAAATCTCTCCCAAGAAACAGTGCCAAAATTTGACCATGTTGTCATGAAAAGTCAAATTGATTATGATTTTAAGGTTGATTTATAGTATAGGGAATATCCTAGGTCATCTCTCAAGGATATTTGATAGGTTTGGATTATGTGTTTTTAATAACAAGTACTAAAAAGGGGGTGATTTTAAAAACAGTTTAAAGAAAATAACTTAAATTAAAGAGTTTAATATTTGACAAACCAAGTGGATTTTGAAAAATATAAGATAAATGGTTCGTTTTTATTTCACTACAAACATTTCAAGCTCATTGTTCTTAGATATTCATTTTGGTTTGGTGTAATTATTTGGTTCAAATTAATTGGAATCCTGATTAATTCCTAAGCCTTTATTTAATTTCTTGAAGAACCAAACCTTTACATAACAATATTATTGTCAAGGTCTAGAAATTATGTATGGAATAAGAGCTTTCAAAGCAGATTTAAATCTCAATAAATCGGGTAAGAAAAGGATTCTTGTGTCATCCAATCAGAACAACCCAAGTCATGCACTCAAAACCACACACCGATCAGTTAGAAATTAAGAGCAAATCAATCACATGCATCAAAACAAGCATTAAAATAATAAATAATTTAAGATACATGGAAATAAATATTTTAACACCAAAATAAATCCAAACTAGTAGCTAATATACTCATAAAAATTCCCTTTAAATGTGTGTGTCTCCCTCATAATGAATTCTCACCATTTAGCTCAACATTGAGAGGATGAGGAAGCTTAGGTGGAACTCCTTCTTCATTATTAATCCCCCTATGAGGATAGGGGACTCTATAAATTATAGGATGAAGAGGATACTCATATAGAAATAAAAATTGGAAGATATTTTCTTCCGGTTCAAACTTATAAATGAGGATCCAAGCTTTCATTTTATAGGCAATGTGGAAGGTGGTTTCGGGCACACAGATTGTGTAAAACCACTTGGCCCATTGTTTTAGGTGGGTAGACAGACTTATGTCTCTTTGAAAAAAAATACCCACATCATTAATATCTCCACATAATATTTTTCTTCATTTGAAAACATAAAGATCAAGATATGGACAGATCATAGTACACCACTTTTGACTTCATGCAGATTCGGTGTGTTGGACAGATCAGTCTGGATGGGATGTCGTATGGATAAATTAGACTTGGATTATTTTATATGAAATGTATACCATTTAATATAGTACCAAACAAAAATATATCATCCCATTTGGATTCACATTTTTTATAAGTGTGTGGTTGGGTCCATTGGTGTGCCTGGATCCTGCGCAGTTTGGTCCTTTTTTTTGAACTTCATCATGGGCCCTCCAAATCACCTCCACCTTCAATTAAATTATCAAAAAAAGTAACATTATCCTTTTTAACATTTATAAACACAAAATAATTGAATATAAAATAACGTTAAATTTGTTATTATTTTTATAATTTTAAATAAAAAACTAGTTTAGCACAGTTTTGTTAGGGTGAGAATGAAACAGTGAATCATAGTGTGATCAAGAACCTATGATATGTAAAAATATTCACATTAGCATATGGTTTTTATTAGATCATTATCATGGTAGTAACCAATACAACAATTTAATTTAGGAAATATTAAAAAAACATTTATTAAATCAATAAGAGAGTCTGGGAGTTGGTAATAATTTCCCCATAAAGGGTGCGATGAGCCTGACCTCACATCCTCTTGACTAATTCTCCACAAGAATCATCAATGGTAAACACCCAGTGACCACCCCAATTTGAAAATAAAGTACACTTAAACTCAAAAAAAACATAGTAATAATGCATGTTGGAAGTAGAATGGTTGACGTGAAATCCTTTAACAATGAATGGTTGAGTTCTATCAGATGTTAGGAATTACGTTTCTTATGACACGGTCTAAGCACGAAAGAGTATTTAAAATAGGAATATAAAAAAAATTATTATCAATGTTATCAAAAACACTTTATATATGGTATAAAGTTACAAGAATTTAGTGCAAGTCTTTTGGGCCCATTCCGGTGATGGTTTTTTTGGAAACAAATTATAAGTATTACCATACACCATTGATTTCACAAGAGAATAGTGATATAATTTATTCCATTTCAGACTTATAATGAACCTCCTTGAACCATTCTATAGTGAATTTATCCATTCCATTTTGTCCCATTAGTCTTACCAAGTACCATGACTTATCAAAACCATTTATTATTCTATTTTGTAGCCACAAATCATTTTGTTAATCAGTCTCGACAATAACTAAAATAGATTGTTGATTTCCAACATGATGTGTTTCATCATTTTTAGGCCTAAAAGAAGATTAAGTGAGATAGATACCCTAATAAAGGGGGTCAATCAGAGTATGAAAACTTAATTGAATTAATCACCTTTACTTAAACTCTCACTAACATAATTTGATCTTGAACTTATAGTTATTAGGGTCACCATTTTTATCTTGTTTTTCTATTAATATAATTTTTATCCTTATTACATTTATCCTTACTAGAATATTCAATTATATTTACCCATTTTTACTAGTTTTTTTCATATATACTATAAAGGAATATAAGAATAAATGACACTAGATTTTTAACATTATGAATTTTTTATTTATCTTATAAATTTTCATTTTCCTTATAAAATTGAGGATTTACCATTTTTTAGTTCTAATCTAAAATTCACAGTGTGAACCATGTGGTTAAGTCTTGATTTTTTTCTTCCAAATAAAAAACTATTCCAGTTGTTCCTCTTTTTGAGGCTATCAAAATTATAACTTTGATAAAACCCTAGATTCATATAAAACTCCTCTAGTTTGATATACCATGATTTATATCTATAAATAGTCTAAACTTTGTTTCTATTCATGGGATTGTAAAATATTTTTTCAACAATTTCCAGTGATACTATTCTCTATAAAAATTAATCCTTCCCTCTTTATCGTGGTAATTATAAAGAAATAAAAAATTAAATAAGGGTAGAAATTTTTTTACTTGGTTCATCAAATGGGTCAATCCATGAGGAATTCATGGAAATGTGCTTATTCAATTGAAATGATAAGATCAATTCTTTGATTAAAATTTTGGTACAGTTGCACTGACCCTCCTGGTTTACAACCATCACAAAATTAATCTCAAACAATTAATAAATAAACCTCTCCACCAAGCATTGTTGTCTATAACCTATTACACTATTTTTGGTGTATCAAAAATAAACTACAACTTAAAAATTGAAAAAAAAAATCAAATGAATGAAGTTATATCTTCCACCGTTGGAACTCTTTATAAATAATACCTTATTAATGAACCTATTTTTTAAAATCATTTAATAATAATATTCTATCTACAATCATCATGTGATGTTTTAATGATCCAAAATAAAAAATGTTAATTAGTATAGGAGAGTTGATCCAATGATATAATATATCATTCTTCATGGTAATTTCAATATAAAACCAAGAACTATGGGAAGAAACTCATCACAATATGGTGAATTTCACCATGTCGTGGTGAGTTCTCCATCACACAATACTCTACAAACATAATAAAGATAGATTATTTCATATATAAGCGGAACAAAAACTATATTTTCCTCATACTAATATAGTAACTATCACATTTGGATAATACACACAAAGTTAAGGTGTTTATAACTCTATTGGATTGAGATATTAGAACGGTACACCAAATAATGGTGAATAACCTAAATCAATTTTAAAAAAAAAATAAAGAATAAGTGGATTAATTTGTTAAAGAAAAACCGACTAATGAAAATGAGGAAGAGAAACCTTATGTGGATATAATTATTGATACATGTATAAAAGGATCAATGATAGAGAATATTGATAAGGAGGATCTCATTTAAACTCCTCATGTTTCTATTACTTCGGAGTCTAATGTTATTGCCTTTATTTATTTGGAATAATCACTAAAATATGATGAGTATAACATACCAAATTAGTATAGTGGTAAAAGAGTAGGTTCAATCAAAATTTACTTAAAAAAATCCATTCACCTATATTTGATTTTAATTTTATCAAGATATATGTTTTATGATAAGCAATAAAACACTTATCCACTTGTCATAAGTAACCAATTTTCCCAAGGATGAATACTTACCTAATTATATGAGAAAAATCATCACACTCAAAGTATGGAAAGGATTAACACCTAGTTTCTCAATCAGATGTGTCACAAAATTAATACTAAATGTAACAAAAGTAATGTTTTAGAGTGTTATAAAAAATCCATCAAATTTTTTTTAGTATTTTTGGTTTGTGTTTGTTGAAAAAGTGTTTAAAATTTTTTGGAATACTGAATCTTGATACATTATTGGAAATTTAGTTTTTATAAATTGTTGGAGAATGTTTTTTATTGGTTATGAATGTTTAAATTTAAAGGATAAGTTTAAAGAAAAATATAAAAAAAAGGAAGAAATACTATAAAATAATTATGTTGTATCATGGAAAAATTATGAGGAGGAAAATCCATATAAATGGAATAAATTATTTGAAAAAAATTATTTGGGACCATGAAAGAATTATATAAAATAAAATCCTATTAAAAGGGATTAATTTTGTTATGGAATTACATAGATACATGAAAGATTTACATAGTGGAACATATGGATTAAATGAGGTATTTTTTTGAAATAATTACATGGATGAATTATTTTTTAAAAGAATAACATGGAGGAATCATAATTTTCAAATGAGTTGAAAAACAATTTGTGATCCATGAAGGATGAATCTTATGTGAACACTAAAAATATTTTTAAGAAACTGATCATTTTTATATAAAGTGTTTTGATCAGGTGAATGTGTTTATAGAGGATATATATAGACTTAGAGAAAACATTGATGATGTGAAGATAGTTAAGAATATATTTATAATATTACCACATTGTATCAATCTAAAATTATATTTTATCAAAAATAAATATCCAAGGGATTTGATGTAAGATAGTCTGCAGAGGACTCTGGTTTAAGATGAAATGAGAAAAAATAACACTAATGATGTTGAAAAATAGAAATATCAAGAAGTGGTGTTCAAGGTAATGAGGAAGTTACCTATGAAAAATTATCCAAAAGAAAGGTAATCTTATGAATTTATATCATTTATTTCCTAAAATATGAAAAGGGGAAAAGTAATGTTAAAAGGGAAACTTCCACTCACATGATTTCATAGTGGAAAGGTTAGGAACCTCACTATAAAGTGTCCTGTGAAGTTTAAATATAATGATATTCCCATGAATAAATTTTCAAATAATGTGAGAGGTAGGAGAATTACCAATAAAATTTCTTAAATAGGAAGAACCTACTTTAATCAGAGGATAATATCTTATAATAAATAGAAGTAGGAGAAATTTAGGACTGTGAATACCTCAATAAAGGATTTCTTATAATTTTTTGTAGAAAACCCAAAAATAGAGGAGGAAAACTGTAATGATGAAGATAAAATTGAGAAAATATTAGACCTAAAAGTAGAATTGGAGGCTTCACTTGAGTACATAAATGTTTGGAAAGACAAAAATAATAAATCCAATGGAGTGGTATGTGATTCCAGACTCTAAATTAACTAGTAATAAGATGATAAAACTGGATTGAAGTATGAAATTAAAAGGCTCAAATATGAAAATATAGTTAATTCGGATAATTTTTTTCAGTATGAATTCAATATTGAAGAGTATTATTGAATCAATGATATTTTTTATATAAAAATTAAATATTGAGTTAAAAATATCAATAATATTTAAGGATATATATTTTGTCTATCAAAAAAATTAATATGAGGAGAGACTATTGAATCTTGATATGATGTCAGAAAATTTTACCACATAGGTTGTGGATAATTTAAATCATAAATATAAATATCTAATAAGTAAATTAAAATATTTTATTCAATGGTAAAATACACATAAGAAATAAAAAATTGTTTGGGGTGTGATTTTAAACAAAAAAAAGTCAAGATTGATGCTAAACTAGAGGCACCCACTCCAAGGAGAATGATTTATTTGGGTATAACTCAAAAATAAAATCACACAGAATATCTAAAAATACATTAGTTAACCAATGAAATAATAATAATTCACCAAATATCAAGTGTAATTATTATAGAAATATGGGACATACTCAAAACATTTGTTCCATAGAGAAAAGTTACTGGAAGAAACTATATCAATGAAAAAGGGAAAGTAAAAAAATCAATACCCCAGCTATGCTTTTGATGGATACTCTTTTTGGTGTAATGGATAAAATCATATAGTAAGGTAATTCCCATGTAATATATGGAATAATTTTTCTATAGATAAACAATGTGTTTATACATAAAATTTCAAGGAATAATCAAGTAGGTTGGAAATGAGAAATCAATTTGTATATTTGCAAGATGAAATTGGTCCATCATGTATAGAGGATGATCAAACGTGTCAATCACCATTAGTGGTGAAGTGAAAGGAATAGATCAAAAAGAAAATAGTTGATAAGGAATTAGTTGTGGATATTTCTCTAAAATAAATAGATTGAATTGGAGTTTTCATTATTGATAGTGTATATACTTCCCATGGATCAAGTAATAAGGATCTGTTCACATCCATAAAGTAAAATAAGGAAGGTGAATCTAGATTTGGAAATGGTGAAGGATTAAAGATAATTATATTTTGGAAATCTAAAATTAGAGGAAAATATATAAGGCATATATATGTCTTTAGTATTGAAATCCTTGGTCACAATATAGTAATTGTAAGTAAACTATGTGACTTGGGAAATGCAATAAATTTAACTAACAAGACTTGTATCATTAAGCTAATTTATGGTGTAGTTATAATAAAAGGTAAGAACACAAAGGTTAATATCTACTTTATCAGTGGAGAAGAAGATATGTGATTCTTATCCAGGGAAGATGAAAATAGGTTATAGAATGAAATTCATGGCCACATAATCCAAAAATTCTTGGAATAACTTGTAAAGAATTGTGGATCTCATGATATCCCAAGATTTTCACATAATCATACTCACACATGTGATGTTTATAAAAAAGTAAGATCATTCACAAGAGTTATAATATGAAGGATAGTAAGTCAATAAGGTTGCTTTAATTGGTTAACATTTATGTTTATCAGATAATATCATAAAAATAACCTGATATAAAGAGATATTATGTGATTTTAATTGATGATTTTAGTATGATGTCATGGTTAATAGTTATCCTCAAAATTATGAGGTTTATAATTACAATAATAATTATTAGAGGATGGATGAAAATATTCATGGGTAGAAAATTCTAATATTCTAAATTTATAATAGAATATAGTTTAAAAAAATCCAATTGGAGTGTTGTCTAAATAATTATGGGATAAGGAACCATATCTCAGTGATAAGAACTCCTCAACAAAATTGTGTGGCTGAGAGGAGAAATTGAATCATCAAAAACATGGCCCAAATTATGGACATTGAGAAATATCTATTGGAAAAGTTTTGAAAATAGGTATTCTTGAAATCAATTTACATTACCAATAAGGATTTATTTAGTTCAATATAAGATAAAAATTAATATGAGATGGGGTATGGGAAGAATCTTATATTTAAGTGCATCGAAATATTTGGAAGTGAGTACTTTATTCTTAATAAGGAGAAATGCATGAAGATTTAATCTCAAAGGTAAAAATGTATTATTCTTGGATACTCATCCAAAATTAAGTCTTGAAAATACTTTAATAAAAGTCTTGGAAATATTTTCAAAATCCAATATGTCATTATAGTGTGAAACTAGTAGGATATTCAATAAAATAATGAGAAAATTTTATAGGATAGTGATGAAGAGTTGAGAATCTCATGGGGAGCACAAGGGTGTGATGTTGATTTTGAAAAAGACAATGATAATGAGTATAATTAATTTAGATAAGAAACTAAATATAAGCTAATAATAATCACTAAAATCGATGAGAATAATATCCTTGGTGACTGAATATCTCAAGTGAATATGAGGAGAATGAACTCTTTACAAAAAACCTCACTCTTATCTTAATTAGATCCATCCAAATTTAAATAGGTTTCTAAGGGTGTGAATTGGATTAATTTTATTCATAAATAACTTAACCAGATTGAAAATAATTAAACTTAATAGATTATTTCAAGGCTAGTGTATAATAACATCATTAGAACAAAATGGATTTTTCATAAAAAATGTGAATGAAGAAAAAATGGTGATTTTGAATAAATCATGACTTGTGTAAAATAGATACTCCAATATATAAATGTTTTACGTAGATGAAACATATGTGCTCATAGATAGGTTAGAAACAATTTTATTATTCTTGGTTATAGTGGTGAAAAGGTGGATCAAGGTTTTTCAGATGGATATAAAAAAATCTTTAATTTATTACTTTAAGAATAGGTGTAAATCAAGTATATGGGTGGTTTTCTTATTAATTATGATGAAAACAAATTCTTTTAGATGAATAAGTCACTTTATGGAAAAAATAAATCTCTAATATCATGGTATTCTAGACTACATTAGTACTTGAAGTAGATCATCTTTTAGCATGGTGGAATTGATCATAATATACATATCAAAAAATAAGAGTTATCAAAGGATGATGGTTATCACTTATTTTGAAGAAATAATATTATATGGATAAACAAACAAAAATTCAAGAAGTTTTCAAAATTCATGAAATACGAGTTTAAATATCGATGATCAGATATTTTACATTTCTACCTGTGATTTTTTATGGTGAATGATCTCTTTTTTTGGTGATGTGGTTTAATTTGGAAAATATTTGTAAGTGTTACCACTCAACCCCAAAAATTATTTTATTTTTAACAAAAATAAAAAAAATGTAGTTTCCAATAAATGGAGATGGTAAATAGGATAATATCATTGAGTATAGGTATATTATCAATAACCTATTGAACAAAACAATGACAAGACCAAACATTGTTTTTTCTACTTATCATTAAATAATATACCAATGTGATCCCAAGTAAATCCACATGAAATACGTGAAAAAAACACTATATTATATAAAATGAATGGGGGATTTTGGTTTTCTGTACAAATAAACATAACAAATGAATCTATTGTGATATATAGATGAATATTGGGCTATTTTAACAGATGATAGGATTACTACATATAGAGTGTATTTTATCTTGGTGGTTTTTTCATTTCATGGATTAGAAATAAATAGTATTTCATTTCAATGAGCATTTTGGAAACATAATATATCAGATCCACTCAAGTGTGTACATAATTATTATATATGAAGTAATAACTTGAGGATATGGGAGTTAAAGTGAAGTCTTCTATCAAAATTAAATGGGATAATTCCAATGTTATCAACCTTATGAAAAATTACATATATCACTCAAGGATAAATCAAATTGAAATTAATTATCAATTCATTGATTAGAAATTTGAACATGGGTTAGTGAAGTTGTAGTATGTGACAAATCTAATTCATGTTGAAGATATCGTGAAAAAGTATTTGCCGAAGGAGATATTTGAGAATCATTGACTAGCTCTCGAAGTTCAGTCAACTCCCCAAACTTAAATATTTTAGAATCAGGAACTCTATACCTAATTAATGTCTTGTATTCCCTTATGTGATGCAACCCACAAAAGAGTTAAATTTGGGTTTTTGATAAATAGGGATAGATTACTCAAAAATTGTGATCAAAGGGGTATAGTTTCTTTAGAAAGCTAAAAAATGGGTAGAATAGTTCAATGATGAATTAGAGGTATAAATAATGTCGTGGGAGAAGCATTATGGTGGTTAAAGTATAATTCATGCATTAAGTGATAATAAAGTATAATAGAGTGATTCATTTATGAACTTTGTGTGTAACTCTTACTCTATATGAAATGAATTACTCGTGTGGGATTAGGGTATATGTTAATTGAATTTTTTATCACTACTTTGAGTTTTAGAGGGTGATTGGTGTTTGATGTAGATAATGAATTTTTTTTTTCAAAAAGTTGATTAATAAGTTTGGTTTGTTTTTACCAAATCAAATAAGTGGTGTTGGAAAAAATCCCTCAGCTATGTGTTAGGATATTTTGGTTTGTGTTTATTTAAAATGTATGTTTATAAATTTTTAGAATGGTGAATATTGATACATTCTAAGAGAGTTAATTTCTGGAAATATTTGGAGTTGGTTTTGTATTGTTCATGAATTTTTTAAGTTAAAGGAAAAGTTTAGAAAAACAATTAATATCAAAGGAAGAAATAATATGAAATAATTTCATGACACTGGAAAAAATCACTCAAAAAATCTATTTAAAAGGAATAAATCCTATGAAAAAAAATTGTATGGGGCCATCAAATAATAACACAAAGGAAAATCCTGAGAAGAAGAAGGAATTCTATGAAATAGTTAATTGGATCCATTATATAATTATATGGAGGAAAATATTGAGAAATGGAATGGATTATATGAAATAATTATGTAGAGGAATAATTTAATAAACTAATTATGTTGAGTACTTATCATTTTTTAATAAGGGGAAAGATTTTTTATTGGATAAGAAGGTGAATCTTATGTAGTTTCCACAAAGATGGGAATCAAGGATAATTTTTATACAGAGTGGTTTTATGTGAATAAAAAAATATAATCTTACATAGAACATGTTTTTAAAGGTTATTTTTATAAAAATAGTACTCTAAGAACTTAATTTGGGAAAGAAGAAGTGATTGTAGGAATATTAAAGTTAGTAAATTGCTTTCATTGTGAAAATTGGTATTCAAAAAAGAACATACATGGGAAATATAATTTCATGAAAAAACATAAATGGAAATAATAGTTACACAACGAACTTATAAATAAGGAAATATACTATGAATAAATTTTATAGTAAGTGTAAAATCATGAATAAGTTTCTTGGTAAGTAGAGAACCATGAAGAAATTACATGGTCAATTTTATGCAAACTAGATTTTTTAAGTAAATTTTAAAATATTATATCATACATGGTGAAGGGGAATTCATCTATTTAATAAAAAATCAGCTTCATGGAAAATAGATATCATTATGAATATTTATAGTGATAATTTATTTTTTGCTAATAATATTTTAAAATAATAGTGCATACACATCAATTTAGAGACTAGTTCATGCTCATTTGTAATGGGTTATAAACTAGGGGACAATGAGTTTGCTATGAACTGGTAAACAATAGTGTGCTTTAGTTAATGGTGGTAAACTAGTATATTTTCATGTGCATGCTCTATGGACATAGACTATGTAAACAAAGTAAAAATAATTATGTATCTTGGATGATTTTTCCTTCATTATACATTCTTTTGAGATAAATATATAAGTGTGTTTCATCTAAAAATAGAATAAAATCAATAGGGGTTTTGTTTAAAATTTTCATACCCTAATTCACCCTCCCTCTCAGGGTATCTACCCTAGTGTGGGGAAAATATAAAGTCTATTGTCACTAAAATAGAAGTTATCTTTTACTATAAGAGTTACATAAATATTTGTTTATTCTAAGATCTAAAAGATACCAATGTCAACAATTAATTAAAATTCAATTCATAGATAATGGGGAATTCATTATATAATTTATAAATGTTAATTTTTATGAAGGAATATTTTAACACTATTTATACTTCTTGTGAGATATTATAGAATTATAGTATCATTATGACCAGAATGGTGGATAATATAATAGTATTAAATGGATTTTTACATTCTTATATACCTACTTTGAAACTTTTACTCTTAGAAACCCTTCAAGAATGCATTCATATCATATTGTGCCACCTTCTACCACCTTAGTACCTTCAGTCAGTTTCTTTGCACCACCTTTTAAACCTAAAAAAGGGAAACCTCAAGATGATAAATACATTTCATCATATGGACTTGGATCATATGAATAATTAGGAATTTTTTCATTACTATTCTAATTTTCCATTTATTGATGAAAGTTTTGTATGGATTCTCATTAATAAAATCAATGTTTTATATTTTTTTCTTTGATATTATTTATTTTTAGTTGGTTTTTTATATTTTATATCAAAATAAATTTTAATTACCTAATAAATTTATTACTATATAAAGTTAAAACATTATGAAAAAAAATTACATTAATACTTGGGTTATATTTCCCTTTTGAGTTTTATTCTCGAATATCATTCAGAAGTTCATAATGGTGGGATTTAAGAAAAAATTCTAGTATGTTATTATTTTTGAAATTATGTTACTAAATTAATTTTTTATGATTTATACACATTTTATTTAAAATTTTATAATTTATGAATATCAAATTAGGATATATTTTTAGGCCCAAACCATTAATTACTTATTTTAATACTCAAACATCATGTTTACGATGTTTTAATGGTTTTTATTCTATTTTATGGATTTTTTGACATAAATATATGTTTTTGGAATATTTACCATACTTATAATAATTTTATAGTCTTCATGTAACATTCAATTGTGTTGAACAAAATAGGTTACTTTGATGTACTTTTCACATTTTTAGATGAAATCAGTTGACTGAGTAGTTCAATTGAGTCAATCATGCAATTTATTTTAGTCTATAAATAATTTTTTCCAAATTAAATATAAATTATATAAGATTCAACCATGTATTTTAATGTAGTTAGACATATATAATAACTTAGTCAATCAATAATTTTTTTTAAAAGGGTAAGTAAAACATAAATCAACCAAATAAACAATGTAGAACAAGTGAAGTGGTCATGTAGTTTAATTAAGTCTTTTGAGAATATTTAAGGACTATAACTTTTAAGAAATTATAGAGTGATTTTTAAATTGACTCTAAGTGACTATGTGGTACCTTTAAGTGTTTTATCTAATTTTTTGGAGGATTAAAATTTAATATCTCTAACGAACATTGATAATGCATTTAAGGGTATTAATTGTTATGATCAAAGATAAAAGTTGATAAAGGTGGAATTATCATATTTTTTAAGACTGAGGTAGTATTTCATGATTATTTTTCAATAGGATATTTTGTTAGAATAAAGCAATAAATATCAAGTATTTTACATATAAAGGATCAACTTATCGAAATATCGTGAATATTTTATCATACACTCGTATGAAAATTCTTCAAGAAATACGAGGTTATAAACTCCTAGGAAAACAAAGTTTTGTTTTAGTACCTCAAATATAAACTAAAGCTTCATAATTTTTAAGAAACATAAGATACATCATTTCAATAATATACCTAAAGAGAGATAAAAGAAAATATGATGTCTATTCCTATTTTATTCTATTATTTTAACTTATAGAGAGATATATTATTCTTTATTACTTTACTATTTCTTCCTACTATACACTATATTGAATTATTTATTAAATTATTTTATAGTCTTTCCTTAATATTTTTTGTCTCTTAGGTGGAACTATGAAAATTTTATTATGTTATAAATTAGGTATTGCATCTATTGTAGTTATTAAATTCAATCCAAGTTGTGGACTCATCAATTGGATATAAAGCAACTATTTGGTATAAGAGTGTTCTTAGATATGATTTCAGTTATGTAGAGAGGATTTATATATATATATATTATATTTAAACCATGTGTTTAAATTCTATTGTGTTATATTGCTTTTATTTTTTATTTTTTATCTTTTTATATGTAATTTTTCAAATGATTCTGACATCAAACATTTATTATATTTTGATTTAATGTAAACTAAATTTAAATATATATTGAATGATCCTTTTATTAAAATGGTAATTTTAAAGAATTAAATTTTATTTAAATATAAATAAATTTTAGATAACATTTTTTTATTGTATACAAATCATTTTACTCTTATTGTTTATTTATCCTAGAATATTTTGTGATTTTGGTGTAAGTAAAAGAATCTCAAAAGGTATATATTTTCTTTAAAATATTTAGTTGTGTAAGGATAATTCCTTTAATGTATGAGTGTGAAGTATTAGTCAAACTAGAAAAATTTTAATAAACTAAACCAATATAAATTGGTAATTCTTTAGATGAGTTGATCAGTTTAAATCAGTTGATAAATATTGTATAATTTAATTTTTTTTGGTTTTGTTTAGTTTTGGGAGTCTTAACAATTCTTAATCAAAAATAAATAACAAAATAAAGTATATAAATCATTGTTGAAATAGAAGAAATTATTATTTTTATATGATAAAATTTGAATAAAACATAAATCTATGTTAATTGTTTTATTATAATGGAATGCAATGAACATATCTTATGATTAAGTGAATATAAGTTAATAAGTGACAGAGAAAGTTGGCCCCACATTATTGAATTACTTTAAATATTTTATAAGTTGTTTAATTGGTTTTATATCAAACAATTTCCATCATTTTAATATTAGATTGATCCTTTTTTATAAAGTTATTCAATCTCTATTATTCATTTTACCATGATCTTTAAATTATCTTAGAACTCTTATCAATGAAATTTTTGGATTTTAACCTTATTTTTTAAAATAAATATTATATTATATAACTTTTTTCCACATTTCCTAAATCGATATAAACTATTTTTAAACAATATAAATTGATAAATTTGGTTTATATCGATTTTGGACTAATCGTCAATCAGTTTTTGTTATCTTTTAAGGAGGGTTTTTTCGATCATTAATTTTAAACTAATTTCATCCAATGATAAAAATAGACTGAACACACCCAAAATTTCATAAATCTTTTAAAAAAATTCAAATCACACTCTCACATAATTTTATTAAAAAAATATACCAAGGTTTCTTTAAAAATTTCTAAATTTTTAATCATTCTATTTTAAATTTTCAAAACTCAATTCACTCCCCCCTAATCTTTAAATTTTATGGGTGTAGTAGAAGTTACTAGTGGGCATATAAAACTCATAAATTTTCATAATAAATTATGTAAATAATAAATATTCATCGTGACTTACAGAATTAACATGAATATTAATTATCAAGAACTCAAAATCAATAAGAGGGGATCTTTTCACATATAATTTATAATTAATTTACATAATTAAATAATTACCTTTCATTGAATTGTTTCTTCATTTTCAATGATTGGTCTATGACCCCTTTTTTATCATTGTTATATCAAAGGAATAAATATTATATTACCTCTAGTAGTGATCTACACATGATTTATGAAACTCCAATCATCGTTGCGGAATCCTATGGGTACTAGCACAGATGAATCTAACACTTACAGTAATCACCATTGATCGCAACCAAATCCTTAAAGGAGAGATGGATTCTCTCTAATAGAGGAGAATAATTGCAGTGTGTTCTTCAAAGTGTTCTAGAGGATATATATCTAGGGATTGAGATAACCCTCTCTAGAATTCATTATGTATAATGATTGAATGTGACTAGGGGAAGTGAAAAAATTCATAACCAGGTTTAAATAATGATATGGTTATAAAATAATAATTGCACAATAGTATTTACTATTTTCTTAATCCCCTGTGAACTTAATGTCTAAATAATAATAGTGTTATTATTATTTATTTGACATGTGTTAAAATTGTGAATAAAAAAATATTATTTTCTAGAATGAATAAATTAATGTTTATTCAAATGATATTTAATATGAAATTTCTCATCAGGCCATTAAACTCATTTCTTAAATCCCTCTTAATATTTATCATCCCCTGAATAATACTATTTTTTTAATTAAATAAATATCACTTCATTATTCACAAAATATATATATATATAAATATTATATTCACTAAATTATAGGATAAATATTTATTAAACATTCATGTAGCTAAATAAATAAATATTTTTTACCTTGTGAATAAATTATAATAAATAAATATCTTTTATATATATAATTAAATAAATATTTACCTGGTGAATAAATATTTATTATATATTCAACTCACATATATATTCTCTCGAATAACTATTTATTGAATGTTTTTCTATCAAACTAACATGAATAATTATTAAACCATATATGAGAATAAAATTTATCCAACATGTTAAATTCATATAGCATTTAACTAAGGTTTTGAATACACTTTGTGTGTGGCCCTCTAGGCCCCTTTATCAATGTAATTAGGCTACACTAAATAAATTCCAAGGTTAGTGTCTAGAAAAATTTCAAGCCTCCCTTAGAGAAATAAGTAAATGTCACAATGACATATATCCTCCTATGAACATACATTGTGTAATATAATCCCTTTATATGGATATCTCTAATCAATCATGGTGTATGTGTAGGGCCCCAGAATACTCTGATAAGGGAGGGGTGAATTGTGGTGTCAAATTTTTCTTTTAAACTGATATATATTTTCCCTAAATTGGTAGGAACTTGTTAAACCCATATTATTGAATCGTGTAGTAATCAAACATTCACATATAGAGAGATAATACAGAGATTTTACTTGGTTCACCACTAAGTTCTAGTTCAAGGTGCATATTCTGATAGTGTATGGGTCATAACTAAATAAACTAATTTTCACTAGTTGTGGAATACATTATTTTAGACACAATCACTCTATGTCATGCACACTGCCTTTACATGATTTTAGGGATAGTAAACTACCTCCCTCAGAACACTTCCATTGACTCCCCTAGCTAACTTCTTTGGGTGAAGTATCACTCAATTTAATGACATGAAGGTCACTTTAATATATTGGAATCTAATTCTTTGTCCCTACCTAGAATGAGACTCTACTTGAATCAAAGTTATGACTGGATTCCCTTGAAATCATTGTTCATATAAACCTGATGTTCAATTCTTCATTTCACAAAGCTCCTTCATGAAGCTCACTACCTTCACAAAGAAAACTTCGTTCACGAAACAAAATTCCTTTGAAAATCTCACTAAATCATCATAGAAAACATCATCATCACAAAACTCCTTTTTCCAATATAACTAATCATTGGTCAAGACTAGATAAGTCTTTTCATGATGCTCAAGATCACATTGAATACTTGATTCATGTAGCTCTTGGCCTTTGTGAATTGATTATAATTCATCCTTTTCTCCAAATATTTTTGTGTCAAATGAATTGGGGGTAGCCTTATATATATAGTATCATACCTTCGAGAAGCTCCGATTCCTCCAGTCCATTTTTTGTGAACCTTCAAACACATATTTGTGAATCTCCTCCATTCTCAAATCTCTAATGATATTTGTTGTAGTCATGGAGATTACCGTCAACTCATCGTGCATTCATAAAACTCAACTTCTTGTAGTCACAGAGAACACCACCAACTCATTACGCACTTGTGAAGCACTATAACTTCATGAATATTAACCTTTGGGAAACCTAGTCTTTATTAAACCCATTCCTTTACCATATTTATTAAGAGTTTATTTTATAAAACAACCATTCTCGATGTTATCCTCTTACTCTATTTTTTTACCCAAAAATTTGAAAAATATTATAAAATGACGCCACCTTCAATACTATAGTTATCTTGTATTGTAAGATAAATTTACTTAAAAAACACCTAGTCATATGAGTATTTATTAACAACAAACACAAACCAAAATCCATTTACAGTAAAGAACAACCTTGGTTCCAACAGTATGCGGGTGCTGTCAACCTAGGTTCTCGATGTATCTTTCTTTTAATTTTTAAAAATTAACTTGTTGAAAATATTACCATGGACATGGACTTAATCAATTAGTTTCATTCTCATAAAAGGTACTAATATATCAACTTTCATTAAAAATAATTAAGGGAAAATCCTTTCTCATGTTATTCATTAACACAATGATTGTCATGATGCACCCAACTTATATTGCTTCTCTATGAGAGTATTTCATCATTGTTTTCATAAATACATAAAATTATATGACTCAATATATGCATTAATAATAATATTAAATTTTAAGGATCATTAAGTATATCTATAAAAAAGAACATCCAATGACACATATAAAGATGAATTTCCTACTAGCAGGTCATGTTCTCATATTCTTATAACACCAAGAGTTTTATGAATTATTATTTTTTAAATAAATTACATTTCTTTGATATCTTGGGTTAAAAAAACAATAATTTAATATTTCACTACATGTAACATTGGGTTATCTAGCGTTACACACAACACTAAGTTTTAACAAAACCATGATATATTATTAGTATAGTTATTTAAATGTGACCATTATAACCAATCTATTAAAATTATTCATATGAATATTAATAACTAATTTTTAAATATTAATTATAATGGTTTTATATAAACAAAACATATTGATAAAAAATACTTAATTTTCAGTAAAGTAATTATACGTTTTGAAAATACTATTTTCTCAAAAAAATACCTTTTGTTTCTTTTTGATAACATTATAAAATTAATTTTTAACACTTTTATAACATTAATTAGATAAAAAAATAACTTTTGAAATTATCATGTCAAAATTATCTTAGGGTGAATTTTGGGATTTTTTAGAAAAGTTTTATTTTTTGATGAATAGTGAAAAATACTGAATTTTAATTGAAAATTGTCTTTTTGTTTGATTTATTTATAAAATAAAATTATATTTTAAATTAGTTTTAAAGTAAAAATAGTTAAATTATAAATCCATTAATCCAATATTTTTAATTTTAATCAATTTCTTATTGAATTTCGATATAAAAATATTTCAAACTTTTGAAATATTTCTCTTTAAAAACTCATTCTCTCATCGCATCTATGGGATTAATATTAAACTAAAATTTTCCACTTAAATGAATTGAATTTTGGAAATTGGATTATATATTTAAAATTATCATAATTTATATTATCTAATAAGGTAAACTTAATTTTTGACAAAACTAAATAGTAAAAATAATAAAAATTATTTACCACGGTTAGGGTAAAAATGGGTTTACCAGGGCTTAAAATAAAATTATAATAGTTAAAAAGACCTATAAAATTTTTTAAAATCTATATGATTCCCATATTTCAACCTTATATATTCTTGGATCAATAATGGTCTATTATTTGAGCCTTTTGATATGAAAAAAATATGGGTGGAATTCTTTCTTTCAAAAAATTACACGTGTGACACTCACCTCACTTATAAAAGGCCACCCCCTATCCTCCCTTATTCACACCTTAAAACCCTTTTTATTAGAAAAATACATAACCAAATAAATTTCAAACTTTTCCCATATCATCCTAGAAGACTTATTTTATAAATATATCAAACCTAATAAATATTTTCGTGCAAACCTAAAGAGGAGACCCAAAGAAGAGCTAACATTCATCAACATACATTTTTGTTTTATTTCTTTCTCCACATCCTTTAATTATTATTATAACATGATTATATAATAAAATAAGTATATTAAAAATACTTATATATTTTTATGTAAGTTTTATGACCTAAAACTATCTCCACTTCCATCAAATGGGTTACCAAATCATCATTTTTGTTTATGGTGGACTACCGCCTCGCAAATCGATATCATTCAATTTTCCCCTACCACCTCTCATGGTTGGAACTAATGATATATTTATTATTTATATATGATATTTATGATATTATTATGTGTCTGGAATTTTTATATCAAGTATACTTTAATGATTTCTATTTTTGGGGGAATATGATAACGTCGCTCGTGTGTGTGGTGGACTACCACCTCGCAAAGTGATGCGATTCATTGATGATTTACATGGACGGTAATAAGGATGATTTTAATGAAAATATGTGATATATATGAAATAAAAAGTATTAAATAATTATAATATATCATTTAATTTTATCTCATTAAATACATTAAGAAAATGAAAACAACGTTCATGCGTACGTACGGCCTACTGTCCCCATGAATGAAGTATTTCATTTTCTATATATATTTTTTATAGATTAATATAAATAAATATTTATTGAATATATATAATATTTATATAATGTTTAATATTATATATATGATTCAAAAATGATAAAATTAAGAGGACCAAAAATAAAAAATCAAAACATATACGGAAAACAAAGCAATTATTACCTGAAACGTAACTTTAACATTGAATTGTTAATAAATGGGTAATAATATGTCATAAGTAATTATATATGGTATTATATATATAAATATTTCTATATAATAGATTTAAAATAAACTTATATTTATTATATAAGAGTTTTTATCATGTACGACGGAAGTTAAGACTTAAGGTAAGGGATTTTTGTCTAAATTTTCCTTCATTGAGACATGCATTATGTTATGCACATATATTCTTTCATGAGGTGTATATACAGCCCCTTTGAAATGTAATATCATGAATTTATTTATCCTCATGATATTTTAAGTTCCATATTTTTTTATTCCTTCATTATTCTTATGATTCAAAGTTACCAAAGTGGTAAAGATTTTATGTTACCATCTCATCATTTATTGGGATTATTTATGATTATGTTTCTAATGATAAAATATTATGATACATATCTCAATAAAATCATGAATTTTATTATCCTAAGTTTATTCATGATTTTTTAAGTAATATTAACATGTTTACACTATTTGGTAATTAATTTAGAAAATTTTTTTAAGGAAATCTGACTTTATTTCTCTCTTCAATCAGAAATCAGTTTTCTTCAAAAAAACATGTTTTATAAAAATGTTTTATTATTCTCTTATAATTTTTAAAAGAAATATTTACCAATGTTTTAATTTTTTACCAATTTTTTTAAATTAATATCCATGTTTTTTCAAACAATGTCTATTTGGATTTTACAGAGCATGTGAAATGAATATTTATTTTAACATGTATGGTATGAATGAAACTTCTCATTATCATGACCATTTTTTTATTTAAAGATTACTTTATAATTTTTCAAGGTTATTTTCAAATAAAAATATTTTCAAAATTTTTTATGTTTTAAAAAGTTTTTTTCAAAGTGTAAAGGATATTTTCTTCGAGAAATTTTTTAAATGATCAATCAAAATCATTTTCTATCTAATATGGAATCCATTGATATTACCTATGTATTACTGATGATATTATCCAAGGATACCATTCTTATTATTTATCTGAATGGTTTATGTTTATAATTTTATGATTTTTATGAAACCCATTTCTCTTTTATGAGTTATACCATTATAAATTTATTATTAAACCTACTTCTTTTTCCATGGGTTATATAATAATGAAATGATGAAATGATTATAAAACAAATCTCTTTTATACTTGTAATGATATGATGAAATGATTATGAAACCCATTTCATTTCATGGGTTATGATATGATGAATGTTTTATGATATTATAGAACATTTAAATATTATTTTAATTATATTATTGGTGGGATCTATATCTCCCTCTAATTCATTGGGTAAATATTTATATCTCATGAGATAAACAAGACAGAATGGGGAGTGAACCTGTTTTAGTAAGGGACTTTTTCTATTATGATGATCTTGGGGGGTGAACCTTTAATACTATTATAGTATGGGGAGTGAACCCATTCCACTATGATATCCTTTTAAATGATCCTTGACTAATATGGAAATGATTTTCTATGTTTATGTGTATACTGCAAATCTATTTATTATGTCAGTATTATGATTTCATGGATCGTGTTCTTTGATTATCATATGATTTATGTCTTATTAAATTTCAATATTTATTACATGACTCAATATTATGATCTTTAATATGAATAGTATGGTTTTAAAATTTTATTATCATGTTCTCATACCCTTGTCTTTATATTATGGTTATGTATCTTTCTTGTTTACCCTTACTGAGCATCTCAACTCAACCTTTATAATGTTTCCTTTCCCTAGGTTATGAATAAATGTATTAACTATGATATGACTAAGAAGGGTGATATTTGTGAATATAATAGTGCAAGATGTTTTAGTTTACCTATGGACCAGTTTTTTTCATTTCCAAGTTTCCAAATACACTAAACAATTATAGTACTCAGGCGTGTGTTTGTGTAATGTATTAAATATTCAAAAAATGATGTAATATCTATGTATGATAAACCTGGGTCACTATAGTTGGTATTATATGATCAAGTTAGTAAAAATTTAGAAACTAGTATGATAAAACCTTAGTGAGAACCTTAAGTTTGTGTCTAAATATTAGTCTAAGGATGATTCGAAGTATATGAAAATTTCATGGAATTTTGGTAAAGGGTATTGAAAGTGGTTTCCAAGTAATTACTTCCCTATCTAGATACTAAAAGTCGATGTGGCTTTAGAATAGAGGTACCTAGTGGTAATAACTATAAAAAGAGTTTATTAATCATGACTCGATCATCACCCGATGCATGAAAATGGGCCTTGATGTACACCTAGTTTGAAACTCCCTCAGGATATGCTTTGGAAATTCAAAAATACTTTATGAACCATCATGAAGGATTCAAATATATGATATACATGAATAACCTAAGATAAACCTAAGGTGTCATAGATTAAATAAGGTTTCATTATTTAGGTATCATATAAGTAGTTTTTCATGATTATGCGGTTCCCTACTATGGTTATTGTTTCTTAAACTATTCTTTTTGGTTTTAGTAAATGGATAGAATCTGAAGGAACCATGTTAATGATGAGTGTGATAGAAAATTAAATAATTGTTCTCCTAAGTATCCAAATGTTATGGGATTTGAAATGAAAAATCTCATTGATATTCTCAAACAAAATTATCAAGCTATAAATCATACTGAAATTCCAAATGAATAAAGGAGGGAACAATATTCTATTGAGTCCTTCATGATGAAACGTCTGCCTCCTTTCAGTGGGTCATCTGATACACTATTTATTGAACAATGGATAAGCACAACTAAAAATATATTTTCCATTATCCAGTGTTTTGAACATGAAAAAGTCATTTTGGTTGTATAGTGTTTGGAAGGTGAACTGGATCAATAGTGGAATATTATCAAGAATACAATTCAATAGGATGAAATGGAATCTATGGATTGAGAAAAGTTCAAGAAATTATTTTTCAATAATTACTTTACTTGTATTCTTCATACAAAGATATATAAGGAGTTACTTGAACTAAATCAAAAGGATGATGAATTCTTTAGTACCTATGAGGAAAATTTTACAAGACTTGTGAGGTACGCTTCTAGTATTATCATCCAACCTAAAAGTAAGGTTGATTTATTCTTCAGTGGCCCAAAACCAAGTCTCTAAAGGGTGTTATCCATAAGATAATTTAGTATCCAATAATATATTGTTATATATTATATCAAGGTGGAAATGGAGTTTGTAGTTACATATAAATATCATGGTTTTGATAAGAAAATAAAAATGGAATTCAATGGAAAATCTAAGAACCATGGAGATAAAAATATGTGCTTTCCTTTATGCTCAAAGTGTGGGAAGAATCATAGAGGAAATTGTTTTATGGGTACTATAAAATATTTTATGTATGGATGGGAAGGTCATCAAGCAATTGATTATTGAAGTGATGGGAAGGAGTTAGCTAATGATGTTAATATAGATAAAGATGCAAATAATGTACCACCCACACTCTAGTGTTTCAAATGCAAGGAGTATGGTCATTATGCTAACTAATTCCCAAATCCAATGGTTAATTATGATGACAGACTATAGAAACCTCTTAATCCAAGAGAAAAAGATAAATACATGCAACCATTGTATCTAATTAGGGGTGCGATAACAATGTGGTGATAGGTACACTTTCCATCCACTCTAGAACTAATAATGTCTTATTTCACGATGGATTAACCTATTTTTCATATATGAAGAATTTTATATGGGTATAAATATTCCACCCAAATTATTATATATATAATTAGTAGTAAAACCCCTTAATGGTATGGTGATTGCATCTCAAGTCTATGATTTCTCTTCGATTGATGTTGGTAGGAATTTTCTTCCTACAAATCTTTTCATTCTTTGTATAATTGAATTTGATGTTATCTTGTGCATGGATTGAATTTATCTACATAAAACCCATGTAAATTGTCAATGAAAGGAATTCAAATTTGATATTCCAAACCAACCTATGGTCATCTATCAATGTGATGATAAGTATGAACTTTTGATGAATATCACATCCATTGTATGAGTATTAATTCCCATTAAAAAGGGGTTTTCTTCTTATATGAATGGAGAGAAACTCGACATTGATGATATACCTATTGTGCAAAAAAAAATTCTATATTTTCATAAGAGTTTCCTAGAATTACACTAAAACATTAAGTTTATTTCTCAATAGAACTCATACCTAGTGCCATACCAATTTCAATGACTCCCTATAGAATGACCCCAATTGAGTTATATGAATTGAAGAAGCAACTCTAGGAAGACCTTGAAAAGGTATTAACTCATCCAAGTGTGTCACCTTAGAGTGTACCATTTCTTTTTGTTAAAAATAGATATGGATCAATGCCACTATATATTGATTATTGGTACCTAAACAAGATCAAAAGTAAGAATAAGTATCTTTTACACTGTCTTGATTAATTTTTTGATCAATTGTGTGAAGATCAATACTTTTACAAGATTTTCCTTTATTATGGATATCATCAATTAAGGGTCAAGAAGCAGGATATACCCAAGAAATCATCCTTTATATGGTATGGAAACTATGAATATATAGTGATTCCATTCATTATTATTGAATTCCCCCACTATCTTCATGGATTTAAAGAATAGATTCTTTAGATATTACATTGATCGGTTTGTGTTAGTATTTATAGACGATATTCTTATATACACAATGAACAAGTAAGAGAATGAAGATCAATTTATAATTGTACTAAAGACCCTAAGGAAGGATAAACTATATAAATTTTTTTAAAAAGTGTGAATTTTGGATGAAAAATGTTTAATTTTTTGGTCATATAATCTCAAGAGAGGGTATATTAGTAGACCCATCAAAGATGGAGGCTATTGAATTTTGGCCCAAAATAACCAAAGTGGTTGAGATCCATGGTTTTCATGGTTTATCTGGATATTATCAAACGTTTGTGGAGATTTTCTCATGAATATTTAATACTTTGACCAAGTTAACTCAAAAGGGAGCCAAGTTCCTCTGATAAATTAATGTGAGGAAAATGTCAAGGAATTGAATAGAAGATTATTCAACACAACTATACTTACATCACCCTATAATGGAGAAGGTTTTATAATACATAGTGATGCTTACAAGAATGGATTTAGATGTGTTCTTATACATAATGAAATGGTTATATATTATGCCTCTAATAAATTGAAGATTCATGAAAAAAATTACCCAACTCATGATTTGGATTTATCTTCTATAAATTTTTCATTGATGATATAGAAGAAATATCTTTATTGATAAAAGTGAGGTATATATACCGATAATAAAAGTTTAAATTATATATTCACATGGAAGGAGTTTAATATTCTACAAAGAATATGGTTTGATCTGATTAAATATTATGACTGCTCAATACATTATCGCCCTAAGAAAATGAATAAGGTAGCTGATGCTTTGAGTAGAAAGGATCATTTATATTATCCATGATAAGGATTAAAAAAGATCAAATATTTATAGATTTGAAAAGGTTGGATCTGTAAATCCTGAGGGAAGGGAAAAAATATTTTATTTCTTAATTTAATGTTCAACCATCTATTCAAGTAAACATTAAAGAGGCATAGAAGGAGGATGTAGAGTTGCAAAACAAGGTTAGAAATGTTCCTAATTTTAACCTTGATCATGATGAAAGGATAATGTTCAAGAACCGTGTATGTGTTCCATACATACCATATTTGAAGGAGTTGTTAAAGTAAGCTCATAGTTCTTCATTTTTTATTAATACGGGAAGTACAAAGATGTATAGAGATTTGAAAGATTTTTTCTAGTGATATGTAATAAAGAGAGATATCACACAGTTTGTATCTCAGTTCTTGTAATTTTAGTATGTTAAGGATAAAATAAAAAATTATATGAGGATGTTACATACATTACCCATACTAGAATATAAATGGGAAAGCATCACCATATATTTTGTCATTAAATCCCCAAAATGTATAAAGGGAATAATGTTATATGGGTTGTATTCTATCACCTTACTAAGTTAGCACACTTCATCACTATTAGAGAATAATTTTATTTGGATCATATTTCTAGGATATACATTAAGAAAGTGGTAAGGTTGCATTGAATGACACATTCCATTGTGTCTAATTATGATCTGAGGTTTACCTCAAAGTTATAGTGAAGTCTTCAACAAACTCTTGATACAGAGTTGAGTTTCAACACTATGTATCTTCCTCAGATAAATGGTTAGTCTAAGAGAGCAATTCAAAACCTATAGGATATGGTGAGAACTTATTCTTTGGATTTAAAATTTGGTTGGGATAAAAACCTTATTTTGTTGATTTTTTATATAATAATATCTTTCAATAAAGAATTTAGATGGATCCTTATGAATCCCTCTATGGAAATAAATGTAGAACTAAAATGTGATGGAATAATGTTGGAGAAATAAATATATTAGTACCTGATATAGTTAAAGAAATGGAAGAGAATGCTAGATAAATTTAGAAACAAATCAAGTTAGATCCGAGTTGAAAGAAAATTTATCTTGATAATTACCAATGTGATCTATAATTTGAAGTTGGTGATAAGGTTTTTATAATAATTTCTATATGGAATAAGGTTATGAGATTCGGTAAGAACAGGAAAATAATACCTAGGTATATGGGTCCCATTGAAATTCTTGATCATATCTGGATGGTATCCTATCTCTTGGAACTTCCATAAAACCTTTATCAATTTCAATATGTGTATCATGTATCTCTACTAAGGAAGTATATATCTGACCATTCACATGTACTGAACTTAGAGGTCATACCGCTGGAGTAAGATATTTTTTACAAGGAAAAACTGGTGAAGATTCTAGATCATACAGATATATTTCTATAAAACAAGACCACTTACCTGGTCAAAGTTTTGTGGAAAAACCATTAGTTTGAAGAATTTATGTTGGAAACTGAGGAAATGATGAGGTAGAATTATCCTCACTTGTTTGTATCAGAGTGATGAATTTTAGGGAAAAATTCATTTTAATGGGGATAAAATCTAACACCCTGAAATTTTATGAATTATTATTTAAGAATAAAGTAAATTTCTTAGATAAATTTCATTACATACAACACCAAGTTAAGCTTTTACTACATGCAATACTCACCAAGCTTGAGTTACTCACAACATGTAGTTTTAACAAAACCATGATATATTATTAATATAGTTATTCAAACATGACCTCTATAACCTAGAAGTTAAACTTAGATATATTAATAGTAATAAATACTTTTCAAATATTATTTATAATACTTTTATATAAATTAAATGTATTTATAAAAAAAATTACTTAATGTTTTGTAGTCTATATATTTCAAAAATATTATTTTCTCAAAAAAAAGCTTTTTATTTTTTTTATGAAAATTAATAAAATTAATTTTTTAAACTTTTATAAAATTAGTTTGATAAAATAAACTTCATTTTTTAAATAATTATTTCAAAATTATTTTAGGGTTAAGTTTTGGGATTTTTCTGAAAAGTTTCATTTTTTGATGAATAGTGAAAAATACTGAATTTTAATTGAAACCTACATTTTAATTTAATTTATTTATAACATTAAATTATATTTTAAATTTATTTTAAAATAAAATTATTTAAATTATACATCCATTAATCCAATTTTGGTCATTAGATTAAATTTCATATTGAATTTTGATATAAAAACATTTCAAAATTTCAAACATTTTCTTTTAAAAACCTGCTTTCTCGTCACGTCTGTGGGAATAATTTTAAATTAAAATTTTCCACTTATGTGAATGTAATTTTTAAAAATAGATTCCATATTTTAATCATCATAATTTATATCATCTAATAATATCTATATAGTTTTTGACAAAAATGAAGAGTAAAAATAGTAAAAATTGTTTACCGTGGTTAAGGTAAAAATGGGTTTACCAGAGGGTTAAAATAAAATGATAAGGGTTAAAATTAAATATAAACTTGTCTAAAATATATTTTATTCCAATATTTCAACATTATATCTTCTATAATCAAGAACGATCCATTATTGGAGCCCTATGACATGAAAAAAAAAGTGTGTGGAATTCTTTCTTTCAAAAAACTACAAGTGTGCCACTCACCACACTTAGAAAATTTCACTCCCTATCATCCCTTAATTACACCTTAAAACCATTTTGGTTCATCTAATACTGATCCAAATCACTTCTAAAAATCCCTAATATTATCCTTGAATCCTTATTTTTGTCACGACCCATTCCCCCGGGGCCCGTGTCGTGACTACCCAAGCCTGTCTTCCATATGCTAGGGGTTGGCGACTAACATCAAAATAGAATATCCCTATAATTGGAAGGAATTTCCTTTAAACCTATACAAACACACAATTCAATAACACAACAAGAATCAACTACAAAGTAAAATTCAGTTATAAAAAGTGTACTGAAAGTAAAGGGGTCGAAATACAAGCCCAACTAAAAAGTAAAAATACAACTGAAAAGAGAAAATAGCTCCTAGATCATCCAATGAGATTCCTAACTAGAGGGTAGGTATATATTGTCTCCATAACACTCCATTTCATCCTATGTCCTCTGTGTACTGCCTGGTCCTGGCTCCCTCAAGCCTCAACCCAGCTGCTCATCATCTGTAAAAGACATAACAAGGTACAAGCGGGGCCCGTGTAGGGGTGAGTATAACAATACTCAGTAGAGACCCCGAGTCCCCCAAAGGTCTCCCAGAGTTACACAAATAAAAACCATAAAACAAGAACACAAACACAAAGCATGATGTAATAGTCATCTCACACCAGGTATACAACTCAGAGATTAGGAATATAGATGATTAGTCTTAAGCTATATCATCTTATTCCATTTAGAAGTTCCACAACTAATCCACGAGAAGTTGTTGTATTATCAAAACACTCTTGGATATAATTCATTATTCCACGATGGTCCACTGTAAGGTGGTTCCTCATCAGGTCACGCTAATGATGATCCACATAGGGTCTCTAGATGTCGATCCATACAAGGTCGCTGGAATGTTGATCCACACAAGGTCACTATGATGCAGATCCACACAGGGTATCCATGATTCTAATCAAAATAGTGTCTCTATGTGGTTGATCCACACAGGGTTTCTATAATATAGGTACGGATGATTAGTCATACAGCTATATCATCCCACTCTGGAGTTTCTGATGTTGGCCCGCATTGGTCGCTCTTCTTCTTCATGTCACAACCAGCAACTGGATTCCCGCTCATATCATAATTGATTCTAAGAGAACCTCTCCCCAATCCATCGGTCTTATTTCAATTAGTAATAAGTCCCTCAGAAATCATACCCAAGGAACAAACTCGTTATAGGGGTCTCAACGTGACAAACGGCGTGTCGATCGGACACCTGGTCTGTGAGATATTGGCACTTTTGTAAAAAGGGCTTGGATGGATTCGAGTCTGATCCAACCTGAGTCGTACGTCAAACTCTGCCAAAACTTACTTAGGGTATCACCAAAGGACCACCTTTTCATAAGGGTCATTATTCCACAAATGGTGCATCGATCAGACGCCTGGTCTGTTAGTTACATCCCTTCTATGAAACGGGGGTGATCGCACCTCAGTCTGGCCCAGCTCGGTCGGGCCCACTGGAATATGCCAAATAGACCACTTTCCAAAAGGGATCCCAACGCCACTGATGACGTGTCAAATGGACACCTGGTTCATCAGTTATGGCGTTTCTTTATTCAGGGACTGGTTGGGTCTGGGCCCGGTCCGACTCGGTCAGACCAGCCCGACGCAATGGGTCCCGGGGTCTACCTAACCCCACCTGGGTCTGGCCTATTAAGGGTCGGCCCGATTCACTGAGTCTGACCCATTGGGGTCAGCCCGGTTCGGTTCGCAGGCCCGGGTTGCGGTTGTCCCGACCCGCCAGTTGGGGATCAGCCTACCCACACTAGCCTGCCGGGTTGCAGGTCCGGCCTAGCCCGCGTTCGGCTCGGTCTGCCCGAAGGCGGACTATTGTGTCCCACTGGACCCACGGTTGCGAGGCTCTTTCACTAACCGGTGGGGCACTACCCCACCGCATGAACGGTCGTCCATTTAGCCGACTGGGATCCGCTAACGTGGCATGACATGGGGTCACGCCGCTTCTTCCTATTGCGTCCTGCTAGCCATGGCTGCTCCGTGTCGCCCCCTTCTATTATGGCCCACTGGTCGTGGCTGCTTCACGCTACTGTCGCCTCCTACTGGCACCGCCCTTGTCCCACATGGCCAGATCATGCAGGCCGCCTTCAGCCCCCACAGTGCATCGTAACATGCCTCCTTTGGCCACCACGATATGCCGCTACGCACCGCCTTCCACCACCCGCGGCCGGTTGTTGTGGGTCTCCTCTGGCCAATGCCAGCAGTTTCTTACATGGGCACCGAACATGCTCCGATAGTCCATTCTTGGTGCCTTCTGTGCCTACGGCTCTCACATACTACCGTCATCATAGCATGACCTGCTATTTCGTGTTTCCATCAATCTGAGGAAACCGTCCTTGAATAAAAAATCATGAGCAAAGCAGTGAAGGGTTCAGCCTTGTTTGTTTGGCCTGTGCCCTCCACGTTAATGTGATAGCAAGAGGGAGCAAGGTAAAACATCAAAGATAACTTTTAAACAATCACCCTACCTAGAAAAGACATTTTCTAATGAAGATCAACAAAACTCCTTTGTTGTTGTTATTGGATCATGATTTTTTGGTGCTTGTCACCGCTCGCTGGAACCGGTCTCTTCCTCCAAGTGGTTGGCATCACAGTACTTTTCCAGAGCTTTGTCTCTTGGTGGAGTCGTGCCAACACCCCTCCCTAAGATCCGTATAAATAGGAGTGAGAGTGGTGGTTAACATCTCATGGAATTTATTAGGTTCATTTAATTAATGAACCTCCCAAATTCCAACGGTACAGTTACAAACAAGGAGGAGTCATGCCAATTAATGGCTTGAAATATCATCGGTCCCACCACCACCGCTTAACCTTTGGAGGAAAATAAAATGAGGAAAAGGAAAAAAATAACACAACATGTTATTTTTATTAATCATTCAAAACTCTACAAAATTAACTTTTTCACCCGACGTACTGCGGTTGAAGTGAAGCCTCCCTTAAGCGAATCCCAGTGATGCGGATTCAATAGTGCCCTTATATTTTTAATCTGAGCATTGGTTCAAAAGACAAAAAATGTCACTCACGCGTTTACTAAACATACCTTAAAAAAAGTTCAAAAATTCATTCCGAGAACCCCGGGCCTCAGAATCATGCGCCGTTAATTTTCATAGACTTATAATAATTCCATATATTTAAAAAAATTACATGGAAAATTTGGATCTTTACATTCTCCCCACCTTAGGGATTTTCATCCCCAAAAGCCACAACATAGACTAAAGAAACAAATGGGGGTACTAAGAATGAATCTAACCCTCCTGCTCCCATGTGCTCTCTTGTAGGTTCTCATTCTGCCAGCGAATGCACATTAGAGGAATTGATTGTCCATGAAGGACCCGCTCCTATCAATCCTCAATATCTACTAGAACCATTGTAAATGTCACCTTTCCATCAGTGTTCAGCTCTCCCCAGAGGGGACGTATGGAACTCCCTCAAAACCTCCTTCTGTAGTGTCAGTGGTACCATGGTGCATCCTATGAAGAGGATGACGTGCTCCCCACCTTCATAAAATCCATTAGGTGCATGTTCTGAGGATATCTGAGCACGTTGAGCCTCGTAGTCATTGTCCTCAAGTTGTACCTCCCGAACTTGCTAAAGAAGTGGGGGAGTGATAGTCATATACTAGAGGTAAGTTTCTCCATCACTATCCACAAAGGATATCTACAATGCGGCTAGCTACTCTGTCGCCTCACTCAGCAACTATAAACTAGACCTCCTGATGAGTGTGTCTGGTACTACATTCCCCTTCCCAGAAGTATATTCTATCTCAAAGTCATAGTTCTGGAGGAACTCTATCCATTGTCGTTGTCTCAGGTTCAGTTTCTTTAATGAGAAGATATACCTGAGACTCTTGTGATCATATTTAATAGTAAAATGTTCGTTCATCAAGTAGTGTCTCCACATATTCAAGGTGAAGACCACTATTGCTAACTCCAGGTAATGGGTAGTGTAGTTCTTCTCATATTCTCTTAGCTTTCGTGAACCATAAGTGATCAATGCTCGCTCCTATATCAAGACACATCCAAGTCTGATCCATAATGCATCACAGTGGACTACATACCCAATGCCCTCTTCTGGTAGCCTCAAGACAGGGGCACTCATCACTTTCTGCCTCATCTCCTAAAAACTCTAATGGAATCTCTATATCCAAACAAAGGGTTTTCCCTTCTTCTTCAATGCTGACAAGGATTCCGAAACTCTAGAGAAGTCAGGTACGAACCTCCAGTAATACCTAACCAACCCTATAAAACTCCTCACCTCGGTCACACTCCTGGGTGGCTCCCAAGTTAGCACAACCTCTATCTTTGTGGGATCCACTGCAAATCTAGCCTATGAGATAATGTATCCCAGAAAGTGGACCTCCCATATCCAGAACTAGAACATTGAGAGATTACCATAAAGTTGTTGTTCTCAGAGTGTCCCCAATACTATCTACAGATGATAGGCATGCTCCTCCTCTAACACCGAGTATATCAAGATTTCGTCGATGAAGACCACCACAAAGCGATCAAGGTATGGATAAAAGATCTTGTTCATGAGTTCCATGAACACTGTAGGGGCATTGGTCATGCTAAATCGCATAACAAAGAATTCATAGTGGCCATACCGATATCTGAAGGCTATTTTCTGCACATCCTCATCTCTTACCCTAAGCTGGTGATATCCAGATCTGAGGTCCATCTTCGAAAACCAACAAACTCCCTTCAGCTGATCGAAGAGATCATCAATCCTTGGAAGTGGATACTTGTTCCTCACGATCACTTGGTTCAGGCACCGGTAATCTATACAAATCCTCAAACTCCCATCTACCATCTTGGTGAACAAAATCGGGGCTTCCTATAGAGAAATATTGGGCCTTATAAACCCCTTCCTCTGCAAGTCCTCAAGTTGTACCCATAACTCATAAAGCTCTGTGGGAGACATCCGATATGATAGTGTAGATATCAGTGTCATGTCGGGGTACAGGTCTATGTATAATTCCACCTCTCTATGAGGAGGTAGTCCTGGAACATCATCAGGAAAGACATCAGCATATTGGTCCACCACTACAGGATAGATCGGACTCTCAACATCAACTGCTCTGAGGGTAAGGTTATCCAATTGATGTGTGATCGGATTCACCCTCCTCTAGGTAATTACATCTTGTGATGAAAAGGATCCCTTCTCACTAATGAAGGAAAACCTAGTCCCATCCTCATGGACACACCATACTTTTCACCTAAAATAGTAAATTTGATCACGAACTATGGATAACCAGTCCATACCCAAGATAATGTCGTAAGGTCTTGACACCACTACTAGAAGATCCCAGTGCGAAGCTCTCACCTCCTAGAGTAATATCGCACTTCCGGCACCAGTGTGTAATCATTGAATCTTCTCCCGTAGGAGTCTCTAATCACAAGGAGCAAACCAACGGCTCCATCAAAATCTTCGAGATCCGAACGAGAGTCATGGAAATGAAAGAGTGATTGTCACATGTGTCTATAAGTACTACATCTAAGTTGAATTAGACATAGATCATACCTTGAATAATCTTTTGGGTGTTCTTCTCATAGGCCTCAGCTTCCTGGAGCTAAGCTCGTCTCTATCAACCTCCTCCCTGTGGTCGGGGTGGACCAACTGGAGGTGGTGGTGGTAGAACCTCGAACCGTCGTCCACCACCTTCTGCACGACCTGCTTCTCTGCCATGTCCACTACCCTACGGACCTCCTCGCTTGAATATATGCCTCTAACTTGGTGGTCCCTTGATCGTCTATTGATCAACAGTGTGACCAGTTGGGTAGTTGAAAGCCATGTGTCTTTTCCCTCCACACATGAAGTACAGTCTGCTCCTTTGTTAGCATGCTCTACCTCGTGAGCCTCACACCTCCGACCCTACGTCCCAGGGTCATCCACCAGAATTTCTGGTCCTCTTGTACATCTATGTCATCTTCCTACTACCATCTTTATATTACTCTGCTATGTGTCTCTCGGTGGTGGGTCTCGTTATCGGTGTATGCTCAGTAAGGAAACTCTTCACCAAGAGTGCTCTCTCCAACACTCCAGCATGAGTCGGAATGCTGAGAGATACCATCGAAGCTCTGATCTCCCATCGTAGTCCCTGCTTAAAAGTCTGGGCCCAGAAGAAAGGGTATCTCACCATGTCGGTGGAGTATCATGAGAGGTCAGTGAACCTCGCTGAGTACTGGGCCATGGTCAGACTGCCCTGCTGCAATTGTAGCAGCTCATGTATATGCACAGAGCATAGAGTCGCTGGAATGAACTTTGCCCTGAAGAGGCACTCAAAATATGCTAAGGTGAGGGTCACCACATCGTGTATCTGGAGAATCAGGCTCCACCATCTCCTTACTCCTCCCTGGAAAAGACTGTTAGCTAGGATCACCATATGGTCGGTTGGTGTCCCAACCAGGTGAAAAACTCTGGCCATAGCCTCCAGCCAGTCCTCAGCCACCTACAGATCCATCTCACCTCGGAACCTCGGAGTCCTCTTCCATTGAAACTCGTGAAACACACTCAGTTGGCGTGAACCATCTGCTGGTGGGAATGGTTCCATCTACTGCCCAATAGGTGGTGGTGCTACTAGTGCAACACCCGATGGTGCCATCGCCATAAGAGGGCCCTGCATCGAAGCCTCATCGCTCAATGGGCTATCATCATGTACTCTCTCGGGAATCCTGGCTGGATATCTACATGGTGGAATCCTGAAAAGAAACAGTTGATCCATATTCATTAAGTTATACCTGGTGAGCTAACTCAAAGAGATCAAAGTAGAAACATTTCCAAAACACATGCAATTATTGTTTTCGTGCGCCGAGTCAGAAATTAGAATTCAGGGTCATGGTGTATGGATACGTCAGCCACCACACCAACACTGGACTCCCCGAACTGAAAACAATACTCAAAACACTTAACACTATTGTTCTATTAAAATATCAGAGTCCTAGTTTTTCATTTGAACCAACTCCTTTAATACCACTTTGTCACAACCCGTCCCCCGGGGACTATGTTGTGACTACCCCAAGCCTACCTTCTATAGGCTAGGGGTTGGTGATTAGCACCAAAAATTTATATCCCTATAATGGGAATGAATTTCCTTTAAACCTGTACAAACACACAATCCAAGAACACAACAAGAAGCAACTACAAAATAAACTGTTGTAGTAAAAAGTGTACTGAAAGTAAAGGGGCCGAAATACAAGCCCAGATGAAAAGTACAAGTACAACTGAAAAGATAAAACAGCTCTTGGATCATCCACTGAGTATCCTACCTGAAGATTAGGTACAGATCGTATCCACAATAATCCACATCAGCTTGTCTCCTCCGTGTACTGCCTGATCCTGGATCCCTCAAGCCTCAGCCTAGCTGCTCATCGTCTGCATAAGAAAAAATAAGGTGTGGGCAAAGCCCATGCAGGGGTGAGTATAAAAATACTCAGTAGGTACCCTGATACCCCCGAAGTTCTCTCAGAGTTCCACAAGGAAAACCAAAAAGTAAGACCTCAAACACAAAGAACGATGCAATATCCATCTCACAACAGGTATACAACTCAGAGATTAGGAATATAGATGATTAGTCTTAAACTATATCATCTTATTCCATTTAGAAGTTCCAAAACTAATCCACAAGAATTTGTTCTTTTATCAAACAAATCTTGGATGTAATTCATTGTTCCACAACAGGCCACTGTAGGGTGGGTCCTCGTCAAGTCACGCTACTGCTGATCCACACAGGGTCGAAATATATTGATCCACACAGGGTCTCTAGAATATTGATCCACACAAGGTCACTATGATGTGGATCCACACAGGGTCACCATGATGTTGATCCACATAGGGTATCTATGTTGTTGATCTACACAAGGTCTCTATATTTTGATCCACACAGGGTCACTAGTATAGAGGTAGGGATGATTAGTCATACAGCTAGATCATCCCACTCCGGATTTTTTTATGCTGACCCGCATTGGTCGCTCTTCTTCTTCATGTCACAGCCATCCATTGGATTCCCTCTCATATCACGCTTGAATATAGGAGAACCACTCCTCAATCTATTGTTCATATTTTAACCATTACTAAGTACCACAAAAATAATACCCAAGGGACCGCCCCATCATAGGGGTCCCAACGTGACAGACGGCGTGTCGATAGGATGCTCGGTCTGTGAGATATGGGCACTTTTTTAAAAAGGGCCCGGTTGGATTCAAGTCTAATCCAACCCAAGTCAAATGTCAAACTCCATCAAACATCACTTAGATTTTCTCCAAAGTACCGCTTTGTCACAAGGGTCCTTATGCCATAGATGGTGCATTGATCGGACTCCCGGTCTGTTAGTTACATCCCTTCCGTGAAACAGGGGTGATCGCACCTTGGTCCATCCCAGCATGGTCGGGCTAGCGGGAATATGCCAAAGGGACTGATTCCCAAAATAGATCCCAACACCACTGACATGGTGTCAAACGGACACTCGGTTCGTCATTTATGGGTGTTTCTTTATTCAGGGACCGGTTGGGTATGGGCTCAGTCCGACTTGGTCAGACCGGCCCGACGCAACGGGTCTCAGGGTCTACCTAACCCTGCCCGGGTCCAAACCATTAAGGGTTGGCCTGGTTCACTGAGTCTGGCCCACCAGGGTTAGCCCGATTCGATTCACGGGCTCGGACCGTTGTTGGCCCAGCTCGGTTCGCGCTAGCCCGCTGGCGAGTGCGGCCCATTGGGTGAGTCTGGTCCGCTAGGTGGGTTCGGCCCGGCCTGCTTGGCTGGCCTGCGTCCATCTCGGTCCTCCCTAAGGTGTACCGTTGTTTCCTGTTATCCCCACGGTTGCGGGGCCATTTCTCCAGCCCTTTGGCCGACTGGGTTCCGCCAACATGGCACGGAGTGGGTCCATTCTGCTCCTTCCTTCTACGGCCCACTGGTCACGGCTGCTCTGCGCCGCCCCCTTCTGTCGCGGCTGCTTTGTGTCATCGGCGGTGCCTGCAGGCACCGCCCTTGTCCTGCGTGGCCAGCTTAGGCGGGCTTCCTTTGTCCACCACAGCACACCATCATGCACTGCCTTCCACTTCATGTGGCCAATTACCAGAGGTCTCCTCCAGCCACCTCTGCCGACATGGCGCGTCGGTGGTTTCTTCCACGGGCCACCGGACATGCTCTGGTGGTTCGTTCTTGGTATCGTCTGTGCCTACGGCTCTTCTGCACTACCGCCATCATAGTGTGACCTGCTATTTCGTGTTGTCGTCGATATGAGGAAACTATCCCCAAATAATGCAGCATGAGAGAAGCAGCGGAGGGTTTATTCTAGTTTTTTTGACTCGCATCCTCCGCGTTAATGTGATATCAAGTGGGAGCAAGGTAAAACATCAAATATTACTTTTAAAAATCCCCCTACCTAGAAGAGATGTTCTTTGATGACGATCGACGGAACTCATTCATCATTGTATTCGGTTCATGATTTGGTCGTTCTCATCATGGCTCACTGGAACCGATCTCATCCTCCAAGTGGTTGGCATCGCGGTACTTTTCTAGAGCTTCGTCACTTGGTGAAGTCGTTCCAACACCCCTCCCCAATCTCTATATAAATAGGAGGGAGAGTGGTGGTTAATGTACCATGGAATTTATGTGGTTAATTTAATTAATGAACCTCCCAAATTCCAAAAGTATGGTTACAAACAAGGAGGATTCAATCCAATTAATGGATTGACATGTCTTCGGTCCCACCACCGCCGCTTGTTCGTTGGAGGAAAAGAAAAAGAATAAAAGAAAAAAAATAACATAACATGTTATTTTTTTTAATCTTTCAAAAGTCCACACAATTAACTTTTTCACCCCACCTACTGTGGTCAAAGTGAAGTCTCCCTTAAGTTAATCCCAATACTACAGATTCAATGGTGCCCTCAGATTTTTAATCTGAACACCATTTTAAAATATAGAAAACATCACCCGTGTGTTTAATGAACACACCTTAAAAAAAGTTCAAAAATTCATTTCGGGCACACCGGGCCTTGAAATCGTGCGCCGTCAATTTTTTCAGACTTGTAATAATTTCATATATTTAAAAAAATTACGTGTAAAATCTGGTTTTTTACAATTTTGTCCATAAATATTACCTATGAAGGTTTTGGAACAAACCTAAGGAGGAGACCCGAATAAGAGGTAACGTTAATCAACAAGCATTTTTGTTTTATTTATTCCTCAACCTACTTAAATTATTATTAAAATAAGTATCTTCCATATACTAATATTTTTTTATGTTAAGTTCATAACCTACAACTATATCCACTTTTATCAAATGGGTTACAAATCACCATTCGTGAGTGCGTCGGCTATCATCACACAAACTGATGTCGTTCGTTTTTCCATTACCACCTCCCACATTTGGAAATAATGATGAATTTATTATTTATATAAAATATTTATTATATTCTTCTTCTTCTTTAATTTTTATATCACACATACCTTCATGATTTTATTTTTTTGGTAATATGATAATGTCGCATGTGTGTACGGTAGACTACCACCTCGTGAAGCGATGTGGTTCATTCCCATTTTACATCAGAGGTAATAAGGATAGTTTTAATGAAAATATGTGATATATATAACATAAAAATGTTTCTAGAATGATAATATATCATTCAGTTTTATTTCTTTTAATATATCAATAAAATGGCAACAGTGTCCATGTGTACGTACGACCTACCATCTCTATGAATGGTGTATTTCATTTTCTATGTATATCTTTTATATATTACTATAAATACATATGTGATGAATATATATGATATTTATATTATTTTTAAAAAAATTTATATTATGGAACCATGATCAAAATAATAGGAACAAAAATAAAAAATCCAAACATATACGAAAAATTAAGCGGTTAGTACCCGAAACGAAACTTTAACATGTGATTTTTAATAAAAATGTAATAAAAGGTTATAAGAAAATCATATATGGTATGATATAAAAATATATATTTTTATTTAATATATTTATAATAAACTTATATTTATTTTATGGGAGGTTAGAATTTGTACTATGGAATTCAAGACTTAGTGTAAATGATTTGTGTCTCAATTTTTCTTCCTTGAGACGTATGTTGTGTTATGAACCTATATTATTTCACAAGGTGTACATACAGTCTCTTTTAAATTTTATATCATTAGTTTATTTAACCTCATGATATTTTAAGTTATAATTTATTTTATACCTTCATGGGGATTGCGATTCAAATTTACCAAAGTGGTAATGATTTTACATCAATCATATCATTTATCAAGATTGTTTATGATTATGTTTTTTATTATAAAATATTATGATCCATCTCTAAATGAACTCATTAATTTTATTTTTCTATGTTTATTCATGATATTTTCAAGTAATAGTACTATTTTTTCACTCTTTTTTACTTAAAATAATTTATATTTTTTTAATAAAATATGACTTTATTTCTCTCTTTGGTTGGAAATTTGTTTTCTTACAAAACCATGTTTTCTAAAAAAATTAAATTTTTTTTCCTATTATACTATGATTTCTAAAATAAATTTTTACCCATGTTTTACTTTTTTACAAAAAAAATTAAAGTAATATTCAAGTAGTTTTTTGAACAATTCCCATTTTAATTTTACCTTAAATGTGAAAGGAATATTTTCTTTAAAATGTATGATGTGAACGAAACTTCCTTTCATCATGACCATTATTTTCTTTGAAAATTTCTGTATATGTGTTCAAGTTTATTTTAAAATAAAACAAATTAAAAATGTTTCATTTTTTAAAAAGTTTTTTTCAAATAGGAAAGGATATTTTCCTTAAGAAATATTTTAAATGATCAATCAAAATCATTTTACATCTAAGATGAAATTGGTTGACATTACTTATGCCTTATCGGGGAAATAATCCAAGGATATCATTATTATTCCTTCTCTGAATGGTTTATGTTTATGATGGCATAATGTTTATGAAACTTGTTTCTCTTCCACGGGTTATACCATGATTAAATTCACATGAAACTTGCTTATTTTTACATGGGATATGCTATGATGAAATGATTACGAAACTTATATCCTTTATATAGGTTATGATATAATGAAATGTTTATAAACCCAATTTCATTTAATGGGTTATGATATGATGAATTTTTTATGATATTTTGAAATAGATAAATATGGTTTTCATTATGAGATGTGTGGGACCTATATCTCCCTCTAATACATTGGGTAAAGATTTATATCTCATGAGATAGAAAAGATTAGAATGGGGAGTGAACCTGATTTAGTAAGGGAATGTGTCCCCTATGATGGTCTTGGGAGTGAACCTTGACTACTGTGATGGTTTGAGGAGTGAACTCATTACACAATGATAGCCTTGAAAATTATCCATAACTAATATAAAAATTATTTTTTATGCTTATGTGTACGAAAAAAAATCTATGTCTTAAGACAATGTTATGATATCATGGATCATGTTCTTTGATTCTCTTTTGGTTCATGTCTTATTAACTTCCAATATTTATTCCACGACTCAATATTATGATCTTTGATATTCATGGTATGGTTTTAAAATGTTATTCTCATGTTCTCACACACTTATGTTCATGGTATGCTTACATATCTCCCATGTTTAGCCTTACTGAGCATCTGAGCTCACCCTTTCTTATGTTTTATTTCCCCAAGTTATGAATAAATGTATTACATATGATATTTCTAAGAAGGGTTTTATTTATAAATATCATAGTGGGAGATTATGTAGTTTACCTATGGACTAGTTGTTTGTGTTTCCAAGTTTCCATATACATTAAACCATTATGGTCCTTGGGTGTGTGTTTCTGTAATGTATTTAATATTCACAAAAAATGATGTAATATATATGTATAATAATAATGTATATCTATAATTATCCTACATATAATATTACCAAGGGTATATATGATGATGAATGTCTCAAAGTTCTATGATTTTACACCCCTAATATCCTGTATTATTTGTGTCTCATAAAATAATATCATCTATCTATAAAAATTATATTTAAGAATACTATCATGGAAATTCTAGGTTCTCATCATAGTGAGGAACTATTATGACCTTTAAATGTGATATTTACCCTTGAGATATTACCACATAATATGTCATGAAAATGAATAAACATGATGTTATAAGAACTTTAATATTCAAAATAATGAATATAGGTAATCAAAAAGTATATAGAAGTTGGATCTAGGGAACTAACTTCAATAAAATCCCATTTTAACTAGATCCAACTCCTAATAAATTTTAATCTGCTAGATATCATATGATATTCATGATTCTACTAAGATAAAGCCTTGGTAAAGGGGTCCACCATATTTTATTTCATAGAAAATATGATCACAATGACTTCACCCCTTTGAGAAAAATCCCTCAAGAGGTGATATAAATGGATTATGTGATTCGTCCATTGATGTGACCTTAGATCCTTTATGAGATCCACAGTTTCATTATTATCATAATGCAATGTAATGGGATCTATACTATTAGGTACTGCATCAATATCATAGAAGATATTCTAAATTCAAACTACTTCTTTAGCTACATCACAAGCCTCTATATACTCAGACTCTACTATAGAATCGGTGAAAATTGAATTCTTTGAACTATTCCAAATCATTACTCCTCTATTGAGACTAAAGACTATCCTGACTGTGACTTCATATCATTCTGATCTATTTGGAAACTAGAATCATCATATCCTCTGATGGAAAATTTCACATCTCCTTTATATACCAAGAACATATCATTTGTATGCCTCATATGCTTAATGATAACATTAATATCATACCAATGTTGTTCTCATGGATCATATTGATATATAATTTCTATACTTAAAGTGTAGGAAACATAAATCCTAGTACATAACAAAACATATATGATAGATCCTATCACATATGCATATGAGATCCTACTCATTATCACTCTCTCTCTCGTGTTGTGTTCAAGGAAATATTTTCTTGGATAGATGTATACCATGTAACACTGGAACCAATCCCCTCTTGGATTTTTTCATACTAAATATATTTAGTATCTAATCAATGTGTGTACTTTGACTTATTCTAAGAATCCTTTTAGATTTATCATGAATGATATTGATTCCAAGGATATATGTGGCTTTACCTAAGTCATTCATGGAGAATAACTTATTTAACCATTACTTAACTAACTATAAGAGTTTTATTTCATTTATAAAAATTAATATTTCAACAACATATACTACTAGGAATATAACTACACTCCCACTAAACTTCTTGTAAACACATGGCTCACATTCATTCTTTATGAAATCAAAATCTCTTATATCTTCATCGAACTGAATGGTTCATGACCTAGATACTTTATTTAACCCATAAATGTATCCCTACAACTTTTATATCTTATTAATAAGTCATGGATTCATAAACCCTTCAGTTTGTGTTGCATATACATTTTCCTTAAGTTTTTAGTTAAGGAAATTTGTTTAGACACCCATCTATGAAATATCATAGTCCTGAAAATTCATTATGTAAAGTAGAATTTTGATTTATTAACACATAGAAATTTAAGAAATTGTTTCTTTTTACTAAATTCCTTGACTTTTTTCAAACCCCTTATCCATTAGTCATTCTTTATAGGTACTATTTTTACCTTCATGTATTTTTTTATCTTAAATACCCATTTTCACCCAATGGGATTTACATCAACTGGAGGATCAACCAAAACCCAAACTTGGTTCTAATACATGGGATCCATATCAAGACTTGTGGTTTATTTCCCTCTTATAGATTATAAGATCTCTACTACCTCCTTATAGTAAATAGAATCACTATTGTCAACTAATAATGAGTCGCCATCTTCAGTGAATAGAAAACTATATCCTTTTAGTTATCTAACCTCTTTGGTGATCCTACAAAACACTTGTATTTAAATAATAGCATCTTACATTAGGTCCTATTAAATATATTATTGTTCTAATTATCATGTATCTTGAGCATAAACTTAATCAATTTTAATCTTTCTCCCACCAACTTTTTTGAGGATGTTCTCTCTCTTAATAAAAATAGCTTGTCTTAGGATGGTCACTTTCTTGTCTAAGATGTTGTATAGATAGTATCATCTTATTTTCTTATGATATACTATAAATATTTACTTCATGCCTCAATGTTTTAGTTTATTTATAGAGTTAGACTTAATAATTTCCTCACAACCCCATGCATGAATATGTGACAAAAGAGGTTTCTTTACACTTTATAAATTAGAATAGATACTATTTTCCACTTTAATTGGTATAAAGTTTAGTGTGTATGTTTTAGTGTGTAATTATTATCCTAAAAAGGATAATTTAAGTCTTACATGGCTCGTCATTGACTTTACCATATCAATAAATGTACGGTTTCTTTTTTCAATAACACTAGTATATAAAGAGGAGTGAGTTTGGATATAATCCCACTCTCCTATATAAATTTAGTGAATTATTGGTAAATATAATCACCACCTTAATTATATCAAAGATTATTTATATTATTACCATTTTAATTCTATAGTTCATTATTGAACTCTTTTAATTTCTCAAAGGATTCATACTTATACCTCATTAAGTATATATATCCATATCTGCTTAAATAATCAGTAAAAGCAATGAAGTAACAATATGTATCACTATATTCTACTGTAAAGGTTCCACACACATCAATGTGTATAAATTATACAATTTATGTATACCTTTCACCATTCCCACCAAATGGCGTCTTATTCATATTTACTTGTAAATAAGCATGGAATTTTTCAAGTGGTTTTAGCTCATAAGAGTCTAGGTAATCATCATAATAGAGATTTTTCAAATGATTCTCATTTACATGACCAAGATGGTGACGCCACAGCTAAGTGTGAAATGATTCATGTGAAATTGATTCATTATCAATTTACAATATTAGGTTTACATAATTTAATACATAAATACTATTATTTAAATGTTTTATACCATAACATATACTATCTTTATAAAGAAAAAATATTTTATTTTCAAACTTGAAAATGAAACCATATTTATCTATACACGATGCATAAATTATGTTTTTCGTAACAGTTGGTACATAATTATAATATTCTAAAAGAAAGACCATCCCAATTAGCAAAAGAAGGTGGTATTATTAAATAGATAGAGAAGCCAACCTCATGCTATTGGAAGCTTATAAATCCACCTCTCCTCTGTTAATATTTAAAAATCTACTTGGTTATTTTATTTGAATATATATGTGATCACCAAAATCTATATCTAATACCCAATGTGTATTTATAAAGATATTTCTCTTGATAATGAATGCATTTGAAGCTTACCTTTTCTTCTTTAACTAGGTGTAGTTCTTATTCCAGCGACCTAGATTGCCACATAAAAAATATACTACATCCATTTCCTTTTCCTATCTTTGGATATTCCTTTTCTTAGAAGGATAGTTCTTAGGAGCCTTAGAATTGGAATGAGTCTTGGGAACCTCTTCCTTATTATTCCTATTTTTAATTACCATAAGGATTGTGGTCTTTTCACACCCCATGTCTTTATCAACTTAGAGAATCCACATAAGGAGTTTCAAAGGATAATTCTCACTATTTATCATATTATAATTAATAATGAAATTATATAAGCTCTTAGGTAATAAGGATAAGATGATATGTGTGTGTAGTTAATCAAGGATTGTAAACCCTAATATGTATAATCACTCAGTGTATAAAATCATCTTGACTACATGAATACCACCTAGCACTAACTCTCCAATCTTACATGTGAAAAATGAATTGGAGACCTCATATCTCTCTTATATTTACTTCTCTTGATAAAGACCATAAAGATGATACATGATTTTATACACATCCATATCCTTGTGTTTCTTTAAAATATCACTATAAATGTATGATAATATAAAACATTGGAAATCTATGGTACCATGAAAATGTTTTATATAGAGAGACATTTCCTTCTTAATAGCCTCTTTTCTAGTCTCCTTAGGAATAGGGTTTTCTAACAAATATAATTTCTCTTAATTTTGTAGTATAACACATAAACGCCTATATTATTCCTCAAAATTTGAGCTGGTGATAATTTTATCCTTATCTACAATGGATCATAGTGAAATAGCTGAATTCATGTGGTTTTCCATTTATATAATAAATATGAGCATAAATTTATTAATTTATCTAGATTACTAAATTACATAATAAATTTTTAAATTTAATATATCACTATTTTATAAAAACCTAATATCACTCACTATTAGTTTAAAAATATATCATCATGTGGATATTCTAGTATAAAGGATCTATATTCCTATTCTCATAACCCATAATAGGGCCTGACAAGTTATTTAAAGGGTTTTAGGTAGGTGTAACTTACCAAATTATTTAACTTTCATATCTTTTACCTATTGAGTGGAATCCTAAATATTGAGATTCTAGATAATAATTTCCTCAACACTTTCCCTCTTAGTTACACAAAGTCTCGATTGGGAAATCAACCCATTATGTAAACTAAGTTAATTCAATCCAAAAACTCGCATTAAAATTCTCCAATAATTGAAAGAACCTTAACTTGGTCTATTAAAACACATTAAACTATGGTTTATTTTTAACTCAAATATTAGAATATTATACCAAATTAATATTTAATTTGATGGATTTTTATCTTTATGTGTAAACTACCCATTTTATCTTGTTAAATTATTATTAATATTAAGTGGGTTTTATTTAAGTTATTAACCATGTATAGATAAAATTTACACATACTTTAATATTTATTTTAATTCCATCTTGTATGATTATTAATTAATTAATTAAATGAATTAAATATCCATATATATAATTAACCATGAAACTAATGGAAATAAAATAAATAAAGTGGTTTGAACCTGATCTTTTCTAATGGTTGGTTTAACTAGAAGATGATAAACCAATCATTTAACCTAGAGAATAAACTCTTGTAACCATGTTTGGTTTGAGTTACAATATTCTACTTGTAATTCTGTGTACCACCTAGATATTTTATCCTAGCCTCCAAACACGAACAATCTCTACTCATTTAGGATCTCCATCCATTATATAATTTTACTCACTCATAGGTGATGGGAACTAAAGGATTAGTTAAAGGGTTTTACATAAAATAAAATATGGGAACACATACCCTTACATAATTAAAGGAGGAGAATGAATAATATGCCATTATTTAATTTAATAAATTATTACAAAAACCATGCAATAATAATAAATTAAATAAACCAATAACATACATAGGTTGGTCTAATCTCATGGTCATCCATATACATGAAATTAATATGTAAAAGTACAATATCTAGTATTCACTTAAATTCATTCTTTATTATTAAGATAAACATGATTGAATTAATTCAGTTAATTAACTAATCAATTAAATAATTGAATTTATCTTAATGTCCATATAAAGTCTCTTGAAGGTATATAATTACATAGAATTAATTGATTAGTTATAAATTATCCAAACCTTGTTACATAGTCAATACATTAGATATCAATAATTTTATAGGTTTTTAATGCTACAATTATTTATTCTTTATGTAATTAAATTGTGTTCTTTACTGGGTGACTACATGACATGCACTGACAAGATACACACCATGTTTTTCACTTATCATGTATTTGAGATAGATGCTAAGGGACTTAGAATATATCTCAATTGAGATATATATCATGTATTGATGAGACACACATTGTGTATTCCACTTTTCATATGTTTGTGTAACCCGTCGATTAACTCAGTGTGTTCTTCGATTGTGGGAATTAATGAGTCACACTGTGTGTATGCCAACTACACATCGTGTATCTCATTAATGTTCTATCCTATCAGTATCGCATAGTGTATGAAACATATTTGTTCATATGACTAGTATGAATTTTATTACTAAACTATGTAGACTACACGATCTGTATGCCAGCTACACGTCATGTGGTCTGATAGACCATGTACTAGGATATTCTAGTCAACATGCGGTGTGTATTAAATGAAATGTGTGTTATTATTGATTGGTTCATAATGTATCCCGCAACATTTACAGTTGTAGTTAACTTAGGTACATTGTGTGTATGTTCGGTCACACACTATGTATCCATGTCTATCAGTCAAAATCCCCAGTTCCTTCTAATGGAATCTCCGATCATTCTTAATTTTTTCTTAATATATTTAATATGATATGAAACTTGAACAAATCATATCAATATATTGAAAATTTGTTAATTAAACTCTAGATTAAGGAATGAGTAAACTTTAAGTGAATAACTGACAATAATTTCGTATAATAAATAAATAAATAATATATTATTATAAATTATTATGTGACCCATTTAATAACACTTTGGTGCAATGGTAGTGCCTAGTGGGAAGATCCAACTCATATTTTTATCATAATCCATGAATAATTCATAATGAATATGATAAATAATTATCAGGACCAATGGAATTAATAAATATTGATTAACAAGAACCCAAAACCAAAAGGTAGGGATATTTTAATATATAATTTATAATTAATTCATTTAATTAAAGAATTACCTTTTGTTGAATTCTTTCTTCATTATCAATGATCATTTGATGACCTGTTATCATACCATTATTGTGCCATATGAATCAAGGTTAGATTACATATAGCAGTGATCCAAACATGCTTTTTAAACCTTTGATCATCCTCGTAGAATCCTCCAAGTGTTATCATGGATGAATCTAATGCTTGCAGAGATCATTATTTATTGAAACCAATTCCTTCAAGGAGAGAAGGATTCGCTATAATGGGTGGGGGATTTCTCTATGTTCTTTAAAGAATTTTGGAGGAGATACCTCTTGGTCTTGAGAGAATATGTGGTGAACAATGATATAATGTGGCTAAATAAAGTAGAAAATGTCATAATCGGGTTTAAATAGTAATAGGGTTAGAAAATAATAATTGTGCAAGGGCCCTTACTGTTTTCTTGATACTTGGTGAACCCATGTCTAAATAAAAATAGAATTATTTTTATTTACTTAAAATACACTAAACTTACAGATATAATTATTATTCTTTTTATGAATAAATAAATTAATATTTATTCAAATAATATTTAATATGAAATTTCTCATTGAACCATTAATCCTAGTCCACCAATACTCCTCAATATTTATCAGGATTTGAATAATAAATATTTATTTAATTAATTAAATATAACTAAATTATTCATCAATAAATATATATATATTATATTCATCGAATTAGTGAATAAAAATATATTAAATATTCATGTAACTAAATAAATAAATATTTTGTTACTTTATGAATAAAATGGAATAAAATATTATGTATTCATGTAATTAAATAAATAATTACCTAGTGAATAAATATTTATTAAATATTTAACACACATATATATTCTCTTTAATTACTAGTGATTGAATATTTGTGATCAAACTAACATAAATAATTATTAAACCATGTATATGAATAATATTTATCCAACATATTTAATTCATATTTAATTTAACAGAGGTTCCAAACACACTTACTGTGTGACCCACTAGGCCACTTTCTTGGAAGCATTAGGATACACTACCTAGAGTCCCAGGTTAGCGTTTTGCAATATACCAAGACTCCCATAGAGAAATAAGTTATTTTCATAATGACAAGTAAACTCTTATGAATGTACACTATGTAATAAAATATATTTATCTTGATATCTCTAATCATAAAGGTTACATGATAGTGCCATCAACCTATGTGCTTGATGTCTCTTTCTTTGAATTTTCATAAATGAACTTTTCAATAATACTTCCATGGTCATGAACATGATTAGGAAGTTTCATTCCCATCAAAGGGACTAAGATATCATATTCTATTAAATAACATAAGGGACAAATCATTTCTCACATTATTCACTAACACAGTCTCAGTCATGACACGCCAAATGTATCTTACTTCATCACGATCATATATCATCAGGATTTTCATCAATACATCAAAATTTACTATTATCGACCTGAATTAATAATAATATTAAACCATAAGGATCATTACACATGTTTATGGATAGGAACATCCAATGACACATATAAATTTAGATTTCCTATTGGTGATTCATGTTCTCATTATCTCATATACTAAATATTACCAAGGGAGTACACCATGTGAAAGTGTCTCAAAATCCAATGAGTATCAACCCCTGATAGCCTATGTCATTTTTCTCCCATAAAATGATATCATATGGCTATATAAAGTATATTTAAGAATTTTATCATAGTAATTATATATTATAATCATAGTGGGGAACTGTTATGACACTTCAATGAGACAATTACCCTTAGAAAATTATCACATACCATGTCACATAGAAGAGAAATCATGATGTGATATGAACTTTAATATTCAAAACAATGAATACATGTAATAATAAATTATATAAAAGTTAGTTCTAGGGAACCAACTCCAACACTCTTGAGCATATTTGTGACAAAACGATCCTTTAACATAAGGTTGACATAGTTTCTTATATAAAAAATTTCATGTTTATATCACATGTTATTCTAGAGTTTAGTTAAACATTTATTAGTTGGATACCCTAAAAAGGATTCAAAGGGATTTTTTTAGGTTGTTGTTGGATTTTTCTACCCATATTTCATGAAATTAAATCATGATTGTTGATTGAATGAGACTAAGAAAATTCATTATCATACATGATATACATTTATTTATCATTTTATTTTACACAAAGAATCAATAAATTGTGATATGGGTTAAAAAAGGTTGACATTATCCATATATGATGATTAAACCAAATTTTTTAGCTAAACGGATGGTGTTTAGCAAACACAAGCTTGATTATATCACATCAAAACTATTTTTTCTCTTATACATCAACGATAATTTTTCAAATATCACTCAATACTTATAATTATGATTAGAGATTAAAAACTATTTTCCACATTGTAAAACACACACATAGACATACACACAAATAAAAGTTAAGTGTTTTTATTTATTATTGGATGTGAACTAAAATTGGATGAATTTTATAGTACGATTCATCTGTATCATAAACCATGATATGCATGTGGTGCATATCATAGGAAATTATATGGATATATTATTAAATGAATGGAAATTCCTATGTCATATGGTAAAATATATGATATGACATGCAATATGAGATATCAAGTGAATAGGATAAAATATGGAACATCCATGTGTCATATGTTAAAGCATATAATATGGCATATAAATGATTCATTTATTTCATGAAAAACATATTATGATCATTTAAATGTTTAAAAATTATAATAATCTAACATAAATATGTAATGGGTAAAAAAATTTGGATTCCAAACTTTGTTAGTCATTGATTGATTACATTAAATGAAGGGAGAATATATAAATAAGTGGATCATCCTATTGAGGTGAGTGGTGATTCATTAGAGAAAATCTAAATCACACCACCACTATATTATTCATTTTTCCTTGAGAATAATATTCTAGTAAACATTTGGAGTTCCAAGGGATCCTCTTATAGTGTATTATAATTCTACTATTCATTGTAATACTCATGTAGGAGAGTATTTTTCCTATCACAAAGTGATCTTCATTAAGATGACTCTTTGAGATGGTTCTTGTTGGACATGAGGTGTGTATATTTATTTTATTTTCTTCATTTACATGTTGATTTTTTGATGATAGATCCATATATTTATTTGGTTTCTTCCACTATTATGAGAATGAGTTATTTCTACAATACCCATTAGTGTAATTAGATCCAACTTCATCATTAAATAAGCATGTTTTTTTGTTTATTTTATGAATAATGTGAATATTGTAATGTACTTAAGGTGATATAGTAATATATGACATGACATGGCTAAGTGTTAACTATTTGATTTCTATAACTTGGTTTACGATATGGGATATTATAATATGAAATTTTTTGTTTTTTTTAGTCATATGATACATTAGAATGAATTATAGTGTATGATTTGTTAAATCTCATAGTTTTATACTACATCATATTCTATGACAACCATTATCATAAGATATGATATTTAATTTAGGTTTTTATAAAACAAATGATCATTTCATAAAGTCAATATAGTATATAACATTAAAAATAATAGGCTACCCATGATAGTTTCTATCTTTTTCTACAATTGAATTTCAGATTATGATATATAATCACACTATCTATTATAAAATATGATATAATCCAAAATATTAAAATATTAAAATTGTGTGTAAAAAATATTATAGTTTATAAATGGTTTATAAAATATAAGTATTAGGAATTATAAATGAAATATTTTTATTACTAAATAAGATACAAAAAATTCATATTAATATCATATTCTTAGAAAATAACTTAAATATTTATTTATTTATTCCTATTTAAATATTCTTGTATATGAACTTTTTATATAATAATAATATATATGCTTGATAAATAAACTCTTATGAATTTCCATACTATATATACATATATGAATAAAACAAGTGATGATAAAAATTGTATGATATTAAATAGTTATAAATAAATATACATATGATGTATATGGAAATTGTGAGACTAAGAAAACCCTTCAAATACTAATTATGAGACTCCTTACAAATAAAACACATGTAAATACCCTGATCACTCAACTTTAGTTTCATTATAAATCTATATGTCCATGTATTATCTTGTGTAAGGAATGGAATAAATGGATAAACCTAAGAGTTAAGTAACCAAATCACATTGTAAAATTTGGGTAAAACTTAGCTGGAAAACCCTTTGATATATAATACCATTGTAATAGTGTTGAGTTTATCCATATGATGAATTTTGGAAAATGGTTTTCTACTCAACTATCCAAGAGTCGTATTCAATATGATTTGAATGATGGTCTATCAAAATAACTATGTTATTATATAAATAATAAATTGGAATAAAAACTTAATAAAATATGGATCTTGTCCAATTAAATGTAATGATGTATGGGGTAATCATTTTATTAGGAGTAAATTCATTAAAAGTTGTTAATAAAAGGATAAAAAATATGATGCTCACCCATAGATATGTCTTTGTTGTAGATTATGGCATGAATCCCGATAATAATATTTGTAAAGACATTAACCCTAGTAGCCCAAGATCAGTGGTAACTTTATTACATTGGTATTAAATAAAATCATTCACATCCCAAAGGATATAATAATTTAGTAGTCTTGGAAAAATATATGCATAATTGAATATCACGTTACATTTGATAAATTAAAATACATCATAGTATTTTCTTTGAGAACACCATTATTACATTTATCATATCCCTACATATCAATCATAATATAATTCCTAGAATATCAGGGAAAGGAAACAAAAGAAAGGGGTGATCTCAGATTCTCAGTAAGGGTATATGTACAATGGAAGCTAACACAATGTAAATAAAACATGAATAATATAGCTAAGATAAACAATAATCAAATATATCATACAACTAATACCATAAAAGAGAGGATTAAATCCATGGAAAACATAATAATATAAATATTCACATGGAAAAAAATAACCAGTATCATAATAATTGAATGCATTATGTTGGACATCATAATCTTACCATCAAGGCCTTGTGCAAAGATAACATACATAAACAGGTAAGGTTTATGCCAAATATCCAAGCTAATTTGTCTCATGAGACCTACCGATGCATCAAGGTGCTATAGTCAACCCTTCCCGTCACTTGCTAAGTCCAATTCATTCATGGTATGAAAATGGTGAAACATAATCAATGTAAATATTCATATTTAAAAACTATCATATGAAATTTTAATAATTTACCCAATCAATAAACATAATCATAAACCATCCAGATTAATATGGAGAATGGTATCGAAATAGTACATCCCCAAAAAATTATAATATTCACCAAATAATTTTTACATAGATAAATATACTTTAAAAAGATAACTGTAATATTTCTTGATGAAGATATCCTTTTCATTTTGAAATAAAAATTTCCCAAAATATTAGGGGAAAAATTTTATTTAAAATAAACTTGTAAAATTTTAAAGGAAAATTCAAAATAATAAACATTAATGATAATAGAAATTTTTTTACATACCATATAAGTTAAAAAACATTCCTTTCACACATTTGTAAGAAAATTCAAAAATTTCCTTGTTCAGAAAATAATGGGAAGATTCCATTTAACCCATTTTGTAAAAGTAAAACATGGGTAAAAATATATTTAATAAATCATTAAAGAATATTAAAAATATTATTTAATACATTTTAATTAAAATATTGATATTAAATGAAAATACTTTCAACTGATTAGAAAGACAAAGTTGGTTTTCCTTAAAAACATTGATTTGGTATATCGAGTACTTAAAGAGTATAAATGAAAGGAAAACCTATAATTAATATAAATAACCATAGAATAATAAAATATATTGGGTTTAAGATAGAAAGATCAAATATTTCCCCTAGTAGAGACTTTAACATAAACAATCTTGATAATGATGAGATTGTGAAATAAACCCTAATCTTAGGTCGGACATACATTGTAAGTGATTTTAGCCACTTTTATAATAATTTAAATTAATTATAATTCTATAACAGAACTATATATGTACTTATAATATAATATATGATCCAATTATAACATTTAACACTCATTTATAAATATTTCCTTGATAAAATTATTATTTCTAGTTTTTGACTATTTCTTTTATCATAAGTATTCTAGTTCAGTATTTTTGGTCCTTGTATTTTGATCATGGTTCCATAATCTATAGTATTTTAATAATGATGGAAATATATATTCATTATATATATATATAATAATTCATAAAACTTAGATATATAATAATGAATTACACCATTCATGGAGACAGTAGGTCATACATATGCATGAACGTTGCTTTCACTTTTTGACAGATGGTACGAAAAAAAGGTAAATAATAATTCCTGATTAAAAAATAATTATTATATCATATAAATCATCTATATTAATTAAAACTATCCTTATTATTATCCAAATAAAACATAGATGAAAAAAAAATGCATCACTTCATGGAGGTGGTAGTCCACACGTACGCACAAGCAACATTATTATTTTCCAACAAATTGGAAGGTAAGAAGATAGATGTGATATTATAACTATAGTAGTATAATTATTTAATAATTATCATATATAAATTTTAAACCCATAATAATATCCATCTAATAAATATTGTGGTGGAAAATTAATTGCATCACTATGTGGAGATGGTAAACCACTAGTATGCATGAGCGATACATTCAATTCCCATTTGATGGGAAAGAGGGTGGATAATGGTGATTTCATAATCGTAATAAAATTTAAGTGTATTTAGGATGATTAATTTATTATTTTATGATAAATACTATAGATTCATATGAGAAAAATAAGAAGTAAAAAAAGAAAGTGATCGGTTAAGGTGATTACCACTTCTTTGAAAGAACTCCTTTAGATCTCCTATTAAGGTTCAAATGGTAGGTCTTTTGGGAATAAAAACACCTCTATAATGTGAAAAAGTAATTTTAAAAGGTATTTTTTTAGGTTATGTCTGATATATGTGTCTCAATATTTTTTAAGTAAGGGGAAGGATGGGTGTCCTTTTATAAGGGAGAGAGAGGACATGCTTGGAATTTCTTATAAGATTAAAATATAATAAATACATTCTAAAGATAAATTATTCAAAATGGACATAAATTAAAATAAAAAGTGTATAGGGTTAAAATAAAATCATCCAATGAAATTTATATAGGTTTAGGTGTCATTTTAAACCTTATCTTTTTTATTAATCACCTTGTTAATTATTTTCGACCTTAAACATGGTAACAACTATTTTAATAATAAAAGGTTAATAATATTTCCATAAATGGAAAAGTATCTCATAAATGGAACATGGATGGTTTTTTTAACCATATTAAATTAAAATTTCCAAATATAAGATTTTTATGAATTTTAAATCATTTAATAAAATATTATTTATTATAAAATATCTTCAATGTCAATTTTGGAACTATTCATTTAATTTGACTTTAAAGACACCAGTATAAAGATTAAATTAAAATATAATAATTTTAAACATCACTAATATTTTATATTTATATAATAAATTCATTTAACACTATATCTCACACAAATTATATTACTTTTAATATTTTTAAAATCATTTATTTTATTTTTTACAAATTGAGTAAATGCAGTAATAACATTGCGCAATAATTTAAGATAATTATTTAATCCAAAAAAATTATAAATAAATATCCATTATTAATATAATTTCATTATTCAAAAAAATTCCATTAATATTAACTCCCAAAATTATTTTTTCCCTATGTGAAAACATAAGAGATATTTAAAACTAAGAGAGTGACATTTTGTAACTTTCATTCCTTTAAATATTATATATGTCATTTTCATTGAAAATTGTATATTAAATAGTTATATTTAGATAATAAGGTGATAAGGGAATAATTCACTTCATCTAATAGGAATTTGAATAAAAATTGTGACCTTGACATTAGTTTTAACCTAAATTAACCCGATTTACCCTTTACTGTGGTGATAAATTTCACCATGGTTATTATTCATAATTCCTAAAAATAAAAAATTATTATTTACCAAATTACAACCTAATAATTATAAATATGGAATAAATTTTATAAAATTCAATACCTATAATTGGAATAAAATGATTTTAAAATAAGTGCACAAAACGTGATAAAAACTGCGTTTAGAAAAAATACGGTTTTTAAGCATAAAAATAAATTTATTCTTATCCCATGAATAGTGAAAATATTAGATGAATGGTAAGTTATTTTATTGAATATGTAATATATAAATATTATTGAAATTATTCACCAATAGTGATTAATTATATTTATTAAAATAAAAATACATTTCATGCATAAAAATAATTTATTTAGAAAACATCTATTTTCTTTCAAATGATATCATTTTTTATTTTTAATAAATTTATAACCAAAGAATTTATTTTATACATGTGTAAACAATAAATTTATCATAAATTAGTTAATCCTATTCATACCTACCAATTTAACAGCTAGGTTATAATGGTATACTATATTACAGTTCATTTATACTTGGGGTTGCATGTATCACAAGCTATCAAATAAATTAAATTTATTTAAAAAGAAATATATCATGAAATATCAAGGTGTTACATTATTACCTACTTCAAAATATCTCATCCTTGAAATTTATAGAATTTAATCTCATGAACAAATTTGGTTAGTTCTTCGTTATAATTTCATCAGGTGCCCACATCGCCTATTCTATCTTATTATTTCTCCAAAGTACTTTTACTAGCCAAGTTGTCTGATTCCTCAAAATTATTTCTCTAATGCCAAAAATCTAGATAGGATATTCATAGTAAGATAAATCAGGTTCTAATTCATTTTCTTTATAGGTGAGAACATGCATTGAATCTGGCATGTACCTCCTTAATAAAGACATATGGAAAAAATCATGTACTTTAGAGAGGTTGGGTTGAATTACAAAATGGTAAGTCACAGCTCCAATTATTTATAGAATTTATAAAGGTTTGATGCACCTGGGGCTCATTTTTTATTTCTTATCAAATCTTTTAACACCCTTACATGGATAAACTTTAAATAAAACATGATCCCCTACTTGAAATTCCAAATATTTCCTATGCTTATCGGTATGACTCATTTTCCTTTTTTGATCTGCTCTAATATGAGTATGAATAGTCTTTACCTTTGTTGTTTTCTTCTCAACAAGTTCTGAGCCTACAATCTTGCTTTCACCAACTTCATCCCACAAGTTAGAGTATTATATCTCTTCCCATATGACGCTTCATATATCACCATTTGAATACTTTAATGGAAGTTAATGTTATAGAAGAACACTACCAAAGGTAAATACTAGTCCCATATACATTGAAAGTTAAGCGATCATGACCTCAACATGTATTATAAACATTATATATTCTTTTCAGATTGACCATCAGTTTTATGATGATAATAATTTCTCAAGTTAAGATCGATATCAAGATCCTTTAAAATAATTTTTTTAGAATTTTGATGTAAATCATAGATCACGATAAGAAATAATTCAAATAGATGTTTCATGAATTCATTTAAAATCATTAATATAGAGTCTTTCAAGGTGCTCCTGAGGTAAATCTTCTCTTATAGAGAGGAAATGTGTATATTTGGTAAGGCGGTCAATAATAACCCATATTGTATCATTATTTATAAAATTATTTGGTAATCTAGTAACAAATTATATAGTAATGTCATCCCATATCTATATAGGAATAGGTAATGGTTTCATGAATCCTCTATGATTTTATCTCTCAACCTTCACCTATTGATATACCAAATATCTTGACACATAATCAGAAATTTTCTACTTCATATTATCCCACCAGAAAGGTTATTTAATATATATATATATATATATATATATATATCTTGGTGATACCAGGGTGTATAGTGAAATTAAATCTATGAGAATAATAAAATAATTCCATTTTTAGCTTAGGTGTATATGGAACATGTATCCTCCATCCAAATTTCAAAATGCCACCCCCATATATGAAGTCTATCAATTTCCCATCATTCACAACTATAATTTTCTTTTAAATTTATCATCATCAAGCAGATAAATTTTTATATTTTCTAATAAAGATGGTTTGGAATTAATTTGAAAAAGGATTGAGGTTTCCCCTTCTTTAATAATTCCTAGATCCATATTTACTAAATTCATGAACATAGGATCCCTATAAAACCTCATTTTGGTCAGGATTTCATGATCTTTCTAGCTCAATGCATCTTCTAAGTTATTTTCCTTCCCTAGGTGGTAGTGTATTGAAAAATAATAATTCATGAGTAGCTCTATCCATTTACTTTGCCTAATTTGAGTGATTTCTATGAAAATATGTATTTCAAACTCTTGTGATCTGTGTATATCTCACATTTTTTACCATAGAGATAATGTCTCCATATCTTTATAGAAAATATTATAGTTTCTAACTCAATATCATGGGTTGTATAGTTTTTTTCATGATTATTTAACTACCTTGGTTCATAGAAAATAACTTTATCATTCTGCATAAGGACACAACCAAGTCCATTTTCTAATGCATCAAAATATATCACAAATACATCACTTCCAAATGGTAGATTTAAGATCATATAATTCACCAATATCTTCTTCAATTCTTAAAAAAATTCTTCATATTACTTTTTTATATGAACTTGCCCCCTTTATGAGTAATTCTAGTTAACAGATTATCCAATCAGATAAAATTTTGAACAAATCACTGATAGTAACCTACCAAACTAATTAAATTACATTACTCGTTTATTTTTATTGGTGTAGGACATTCTTGGATTTTTTTTTTCTTCACAAGATCAATTGGGATTCCATCCTTAGAGAAAATATGGATAATAAAATAAACTTTATGAATACATAATTAATATTTGATAAATTTTCTATATAACTCTTTTCTTATAAGAGTATTAAGAATTATTCACAAGTGATTCTTATAGTCATCATAACTCTTATATCACACCAAGATATCATCAATAAATACCCAAAAAATATTAATATATTCCTTGAATAATTTTTTCATTAGATTCATAAAAACAAAGTGTGAATTATTCAATCCAAATGGAATTATTTTAAACTCGTAATATCTACCTCATTTGAAATATTGTCTTCAGAATATCTAACTTCTTTATAAAAAATTTATGATACCAAAAATCAAGTTCAATCTTTGAAAAATATTGAGCTTCCTAAAGTTGATAGAATAATCCATCAATATAAGATAGAGAATACTTGTTCTTTTTTGTAATATCATTAATTTCCAAATAATCAATTCATAGCCTCATGGATCCATATTTTTTATTAACAAAAATAATATGTGATCCCCAAGGTGAAATACCAGGGTGTATAAATCCCTTATTACACAAATAATCTAGTTGTTTATTTGATTTCACTAATTCTATAGTGTTTATTCTATAGAGTGTCATTGATATAGGTCTTGTATCATGGATTAAAGTAATATAAAACTCAAACCCATGCTCTAGTGGATGTCTGGGTAATTCCTCAAGAAATACATCATTGTATTCCTATACAATAGGTATATCCTCAATTTTAATATTAGCTTTTCCATCCATAGGTTGTGTATGTTCTTATTCTCCAAGAATCTCAATAATAAGAGAACCTAGGGTTGATCTAGAAATGACTCAGATGGTGAAATATCCCCTCTAAATATAAGTAATTACACATTTTCATCATGAATCATAATTTCCTTATCTTTATAGTAAAGTTTTGCATTATATTTTGTATTCCAATCTATACCAAGGATTATATTAAAATCAAACATAGGTATAATAATAATTTTAGAAATTATTGCATGTTTATGTGTCATAATGGGAATTGGATAACACGTCCTTATTATTGTAAGACTTTCACTAGGATAATTGACTAATAACTCCCCTCTTATGGTTTTAGGGAAATATATAGTTTTATTTACAAACATGGAAGATATAAAACAGTGTGAAGATCCAGAATCAAGTATAAGTATTATCTAAATTTTAGGATATGATTAAAATAACTTTCCACCAAATCATTAGGTACTTCAACCTCAGCTATTTTGATCACATAATCTTATCCTTTGTCCCTTATCCTTTTCTAGGTAAAATTCCCTTTACACCGGGGAAAATAATTTTCATAGTGCCCCATATCCTTATAGTTAAAGTAATTATCATTGGAAGCTTCTTTCTTTCCCTTGAAATCACGGGCTTAGTGGCCTTTCTCTCCACACTTTAAGTAAACTCCCATTTATAGCAATCGTGTTCCATGGTGTTTCTTTACACATTTATTAAAATTTGTAAATTCTACCCTTTCCTTTTTACCTTTTCCATATTTCTTTATATAGAGCACTCGATCTCCCTTTTATTATCTTTATTTACTTTTAATTCACAATACTTGGATAATTATTTCTTCATCTTGATAACACATGATACTGTGTCCAAATATGATGAGAAAGTTTGGGAGAGTAGTTCCCTTAGAAGGATTATATTTATTCCATCAAATAAATTATCAATATCACTCTTTGGATTACATACATACTCAATAGAATTCCTTGAAAACCTTGTAAAGTTATATTCATAATTAGTAATATTTTCCTATTCATTTTGTCTTAGACATAATAATTGTCTCTCCATATCTGCTAGTTGTTTGTGAGGAAAATATTTTTCCAAGAAAAGTTCCTTAAAATCCTTCCATTCCATGCTTTCTATTTTATCCACAACCTTAGTGTTTTGAATAATTTACCACAATTGATCTGAATCCCCTGATAGATGATAAACCATTATAAAAACATTCTCTATTTCATTACTTCCCCAAGTGAGAAATATATTCTCTAAGGAACATATCCATTACTCGGCTACAAATGGATTAGTAGTTCCATTGAATGATGGAGGTTGATCACACATGAAGTGGTTTAAAAATTTTACACTATGTTTTGGATCTACTGGATAATACATATTAGTCGGGTTATTGGTCATAACCTAGGTCAACTACCCCAAAATAGTTATAATTTTTTTAGATCCAACTATAGCTCCAAATCCAACTTTATTATCTTTCCCAAGAGGTAAATACCTACATAGATTATGTGCATTGATACGGTTTCCATTTCTTCTACTAAGCACCATTTTTAAAAAATGGAATACATTATATTAGATCATAACATTATGAATCATAATGTATAATTTCATGACTAGTGAAACACTTAAAATAAATTTAAAATTTATGCATAAATAATCTAAAAAACATAATCTTGGTTTCTTTAGGAAGTTCTCAAAGTCTATCACAGGGTTACATTCCCTAATCGATGGTTTTATAAATCTAGTTCCCAGGGTTTCTACTAAACTTTCTCTTATACCAACTATAAATACCCTTACCCTAGTATCCTAGGGTCAGTGGTTAATTTATTATATTGGTACTAGATACAAGTGTTCTCATCCCAAAGGATCGAGTAGTTTAGTAGTTATGGAAAACTAGATATATACTTGAATCTCAAATTAAATTTGAAAAATTAAAATAAAACATAGTATTTTATTTGAGAACACTATTATTCCCTTTATAATATCCCTATATATCAATCATAATACAATTCCTAGTATCCTAGGGAAATGAAATATAATAAATATGTGATCTCATATGCTCAGTAAGGGTATGCGTACAATGGAAACTAACATAAAGTAAATAAAACATGAATAATATGTCCAAGATAAACAATAATAAAATATTCCATATAACTAATACCATAAAATATGATACTAACTCCATGGATAGAATAATAATATAAATAATAACATGGATAATAATAACTATTTTCATAATGATTGAATGCATAATATTGAACACTATAATATTACGATAAAGGCCTTATATTAAGAAAACATACATAAATAGGTAAGGTACCCAAGATAGTTATCTCATATGACCTACTGATTCATAATGGGGCTATATAGGGCCTCTTATATCACTTACTAAGTATAATTCATTCATCATATAAAAGTGGTGAAACATAATCAACATAAACATTCGTATTGAAAAAAGTTCATATGAAATGTTAATAATTTCCCCAATAAATAAACATAATCATAAACCATACGGAGTAATATGGTTAATGGTATAAAAATATTTCATCCCTGATAAAGTATAATATTCACCAAAGAATGTTGACATAGATAAATACACTTTAAAAATATTACTGTAATATTTATTAAGGAATATATCATTTTCATTTTGAAATAAAAATTTCTCAAATATTAAGGAAAACATTTTCTTTGAACAAACCATGTAAAATTTTAAAGGAAGATTCAAAACATTAAGTGTTCATGACAATGGGAAATTTTATTCATGTCATATAAGTAAAAAAATAGTCTACTCACACTATTGTAATAAAAATTAAAAATTACCTTGTTCAAAAAATGATAAGAAGGTTCTTTTTAACCAATTTTATAAAATTTAAACATGGTTAAAGATGTATTTAATAAATAATTTTATAATAGTAAAAATATCCTTCAAAACATTTTAAGTAAAATATATATATGGGAGAAAAATATTCCCGACTGAGTAGAAAAACAATGTCAGTTTCCCTTAAAAAACATGGTGTTAGTATCTTGAGTACTTAAAGAGTGGAAAATTAAAGGAAAACCTATAATTTATATAAATAACTATATTAGAATAAAATATATTAGTTTTAATATATAAATATAAAATAATTCCTCCAATATATACTTTAACATAAACAATCCTGAATAATTATGAGATTGTGAAATAAACCTTTACCTCAGGTCTGACTTGCATTGTAAGTGATTTTAGCTTCTTATATAATAATTTAAATTTATTATAGTTATATACCAGAACCATATATGTACTTATAAATCATATATTATCCAATTATAAAATTTCAACACTCATTTATCAATAATTTCTTATTAAAATTTTCATTTTTGGGTGTTAATATTTTCATTTATCATAAGTATTCTAGTTAGGTAATTTTGTTCCTTATAATTTGATCCATGTTGAATCATATCTATAATGTTAATAATTATGTAAATATATATTTAATATATATATTTATAGATTCATCCATAATATTTATAGATAGAAAATTGAATTACACCATTCATAGAGACGGTGGGAAATATGTATGCATGAACGTTGTTTTCACTTTTTGATGGATAGAAAAAAAGAAATGTAAATAATAATTCATCTTTATATAAACAATATTATATCATATGGATCATTTATATTAATTAAAAATATCCTTATTATCATCCAATTAAAACATAAATGAAAAAACAAATCACATCGCTTTGTGAAGGTGGTAGTCCACACGTACGTAAGAGAAATGTTGTTATTTTCCAACTAATTGGAAGGTAAGTAAGAATATATGATATTATAATTATAGAAGTATAATTATTTCATAATTATCATATATAAACATTAAACCCATCATAATAACCAGCTATGATATATATTTGTGGAAAATTAATTATATCATTATGTGGAAATGGTAATCCGTACGTACACACAAGCGATACTTTCACTTATCATTTGATGGGAAAGATGATGGATAATGGTGATTTCATAATTATAATAAAATTTCAGTAGATTTAGGATAGTTGGGTTATTATTTTATGATAAATAACATATATTTATATGAGTTAAATAATAAGTAACAAGAAAGTGATTGGTTAAGGTGATTACCACTTCTTTAAAAGAACTCCTTTAGATCTCCTCTTAAGTATCCTAGGGTTGGACTTTTGAAAAAAAAACACCGCTAGAATGTTTATAAGGAATTTTATATGGGATTTTGGTATGGTATGGTTGATCTAAATGGTTTAATGTGTTTTAAGAAAGAGGAAGGAGGGTTCTCTTTTATAAGGGAGGGAGAGGACGCACTTGGAATTTCTTAAAAGATAAAAATATAATAAATTCATTCTCAAGAAAAATGATTCAAAATGGAAATAAATTCAAATAAAAAATTTATAGAGTTTAAATAAAATCATATAATAAAATTTAGACATTTTTTGGTTTCATTTTAAACCTTGTATTTTTTATTAATCCCTTTGTTAATTATTTTTTACCTTAACTGTGGTAAAAACTATTTTAATTATGAAGGGTTAAGAATGTTACTATAAATAGAAAACTGACTCTTAAATGGAACATGGATTATTTTTTAAACCATATTATATTCACATGGATTAAGATAATATTTTTATGAATTTTAAATCATTTAATAAGATATTATTTATTATAAAATATCATTAATGTCAATTTTGGAACTTTTCATTTAATTTGACTTTAAATACTCTAATGAAAATATTAAATTAAAATATAATACTTTTAAAAATCACTAATATGTTATATTTATATAAAAAAATTTGTGAAATACTATAAATCACTCAAATTATATTACTTTTAATATTTTTTAAATAATTTATTTTATTTTATTTATTTATTGAATAAATATTGTATTAATGTTGCGTAAGCATTTAAGATAATTATTTTATACCAAAAAAATGAATACAAATAAATTACCATTATTAATATAATTTTATTATGTACACAATTAACATTAATATTCATTCACAACTTGTCTTTATCCCTATGTGAACACATAAGAGATATTTAAAACTAAGAGAGTGAGATTTAGTAACTTTCTTTGCTTTAAATATTATATAGGTAATTTTCATGGACAAGTGTCTGTTAAATAATTAATATTTAAGAATAGTGTAATTAGGGTATAATTACCTTCATCCAATATGAATTTAGATTAAAAAATGGTGATTTAAAACTAAGTTTTAACCTAGATTAACTTGATCTACCCTTTACTGTGGTGATAAATTTTACCACGGTTGTTATTCATAATGCCTAAAAATAAAAGGGACCTATTTAAAAAATTTGAACCTCATTATTCCTAATATATAATTCATTTTATCAAATTCAATACCTATAAGTGGAAGAAATTAATTTTAAAATAAGTTCTTAATATGCGATGGAAACCATTTTTAGAGAAAATATAGTTTTAAAGCATAAAAATGGATTTATTATTATCTCATGCATAGAGAAAATATTAAATAAATGGTAAAAATTTTGATTGAATATATATTATATAAATTTCATTAAAATCTCTCACCAATAGTGATTAATTAAATTTATTAAGATAAAAATACATTATGTGCATAAAAATAATTTATTTAGAAAACATCTCTTTCTCTTTCAAATGATTTCATTTTTTTATTTATAATTAATTGATGAAAAAATAATTTATTTAACTCATGTGTAAACCATAATTTTTTCATAAATTATTTAATACTATTCATACCCATAAATTTAACAGTTTGGTTATAACGTTATACTATATTATGGTTTATTTATATTTGGGGTTTAATTTATCATAAATTATCTAAGAGATTAAATTTATTTAAAAAGAAATATATCATAAAATATCAAGGTGTTAAAATATTGAGATTTATTATATTTATGACCTATAAAGTAGTTGTAGATTAGTATTTAAGGTTAATAATTGTTCTCAACAAGAATAATTATGATCATTTGGATGTGAATGTTATAGAAATTGGTATTTTTAATTCAAACTCATAGGTATTTCCTCCTCAAATTAAATTTTTTTATTAAAAAACACTTTTGAGAGAAAGTGAGAATACCAAAAATATTACAATATATACCTAGTTGAAACCTCATAATAAATAACTAGACTATTCCAGAAAATCTTTAAAAAAATAGAATTAATCACCCTATATAAGCTCAATGAAAGAGATGTTACCTTCGTGTCTGGATCATCTTTGATGAGGTCCTCAAAATGGTAGGTTAACCTATCCCAGGTCTGAATGTATTATTACAGATTTATTTTCCCCCCATTGATTCCATGAGCCAAAATCTGGTCTTTCTTGTTAATCCAATCAACTTTCTGATCATTAATATCAACTGGAATTGATCTCTCATACATTATATCAGCTTCAGCCTTTGAAGCATTATATCAAAATCTGCATTTGCTATCTCTTCATTGGAATGTATGAGAAGATTTAGATCAGCATCTTCCTTCCTTTCCTTCTTCTGAACACCATCAGATGCCACCATCTCTTCCATGGGTATTTGATATTGGTTGTTCATCACACAATTGTGCTGATAAAAAAAACTCAAAAATATGATATAATTGATAAAAGTTTAATTATATATACATATTGTCAAGAGAGAAAGATTTATTTCATTGGAAGTTGGAACTTACGATATAAGTATACCTAGTGGGTTAGTTATGAAATTATAAAATTTTTACTATATTACATCCATAAATAAAAATTTATTTATATGTCTTATTTGGACAAGATGGGGTTTTAATTAATTATTAAGAATTATAGTTTTTCTATAAATATGAATGAAATTTTTTATATAATAGGGAATATATTGGATGGTTTATACATTCTAGAAATGGATAATCTAATATATAACATTCAAAATCATAATCTCAATGTTGATTTTAACAACACTTATATTTGGAATTATCACCTTGGACATATGAAAGATAAATTAATCCAAAAACTCTATAAATATGGATTATTGGATTCATTTGACTATGAATCATTTGATACTTTTTAATCTTTTATATTAGGAAAAATAATCAAAACACATTTTAGTAGAAAAGGTGATAGGTCTTATAGACTATTGGATATAATAAATAGTAATGTATATAAACCAATAAGTACTCAATAAAGTTATGGGTATAGGTACATTTTAACCTTTACTAATTATTTTAGGTGATATGTTTTTTTTATGTGACGTGATTTTAAACCTTTGAAAAGTTTAAAGAGTTAAAAAGTGAAGTATATAATCAACTAGACAAGAGTATTAAGATTCTATGATCAGATCTGGTAGGTGAATACTTGATCCAATAATTTATTGATCATTGAATATATTATAGAATTATTTCACAACTCACTCATCCTAGAATTCCATAGTGTGTTTCTGATAGGAGGAACCATTGTAAAATATGGTTTAATCAATGATGAGTTAGTGTGACCTTCCTATATAATTTTTGGAGTTGGTTCCATATATAAAACTTTTATATACTTTATGATTACCTATATTAATGATTTTGAATATTAATAAAGTTCTTATCATATCATGATTATTCATATGCATGATATTATATGTGATAATCTTCTAAGGGTACCTATTGCGCTAATGGGTTATAGTAGTTCCCTGCTATGATGAGATCCTATAAGTGTTATGAATGATTCTTAAATATCTTTTTTTATGGATAAATGATATCAGTTAATAGGACACAAATTATATATCATATCAAGGTTAGAGATACATAGGACTTTGAGATACTATCTCATAGTGTATTCTCTTTATAATATCAAGAAATGATTTTATGAGGACATGACCCTCCAATAGGAAATCAAAATCTATATGTGTCATTGGATATTCCAATCTGAGTACATGTGTAATGGTCTTTAGACTTTAATAATATTTTAGTTAATATCATGAGTCATATTTTTTGATGCACAAACCAAAACCATGATGAAATATGTTCACAGGAAGTTGGGTATGTTGGGTATTTCATGAGTGATTTGTATTGATGAATAATACGAGAAAGGATTTATCTCTTCTACTTTTTAATAGAATTTGAAATCTCAGGCCCCTTGATGGTAATATACCTATCTAATTAATTCTATATACATGGTGTTCTATCAGCAGGTTAATTTTTAAAATGTCAAAGAAATTGAATTCAAGAACATATGTTGATAACATCAATATAAAACCTACTTCATTAGTGATATTTTGATAAAAGGATTATATTACATAGTGTACATTCTTATGAGGTTGTATTTCATTGTGATATTAACTTCTTTTTATATGGAAGCCTTGGTTTGTTTCTATATTCCAACCTTATACTTTATGTGGTTTAGCCTACTGCCACTAAGAAAGGGGCCAATAGGGTCACACACTAAATGTATCTATAATCCCAATTCAAATCTATAATAATATAACATATTGAATAAATATTATTCTTATATTTGGTTTAATTAGTTTTCATGTTTGTATTGATCACACTTATTAATTCACTAGTTATTCGAGAGAATAAATGTGAGTTATATATTTAATATATATTTATTCACTATTCTAGTGAATATAATATTTATTTATTTAACAATGAGTAAAATAGTGATATTTATTTTTTAAAATAAATATTCATTATTTAAGTTCTGATAAACATTGAGGGGGAATGATAGGTCGAGTCATTGGTTCAATGAGAAATAACATATTAAATATTATTTGAATAAATTTCAATTTATTTATTCAATAAATAATATTCATTTATCCATGAGTCTATCTCATGTCAAGTAAATAATAATATTATCATTATTATTATGACATGGGGTTCGTTGTGGATTAAGAGAATAATAAGGGAACATGTGTAGTTATTTATTATCTAACATCAGCTCTATATTAACCCGATTATATCATTCTCATCCCTAATCATCGTTGTGCACAATGAGAGTCTAGATAGAATTCTCTCAAGCCCTAGAGAGTTATTCCTCGGGAATTCTCTCAAGAATCCAGAGCAATTCACCTCATCCACCCTCTAAACTCTAGAGAGAATAAGAAGAATATTCTAACCTCAAAACCATTCTTATGATGATCATTGAAAAATAATGCAAGTATCAGAATCTTCTATGCTAGCACTTAGGTATTTCTATGGTGATGTTCGCAGGTTCATGGTGAATGTGTAAATCATCACTAAAGGGATTATATCCTTTAATACTCAAATATAATGATGGTACAACATGAATCTATCATATTATACATGAATGAAGAAATAATTTCAATTTATAGTAATTCTTTATTTGCATAAATTAATTATAAATTATATGTGATGATCATATCTCATGGATTTAAAGGTTTCTATTCATCTAGTTCTACGGATAAATCCAAATAATTTAACAAATTTCTATTATTAGAAATGGGACTGATAGCTTCTGTTTTGCCTTGAAACCTTCAAGTGGTATCATATTACTCACATAATAATTTATAATTATTTATTAATCATTTATTATTATATAAATTTGATATTAGTTTTATTTTTGGTTTAATCATTCATTAAATCTTAACATTGATAACTCTTCTTATTTCTCTTTTTTCTCAGTCATATAAGCAAGAACAGGTTAAAAATATGAATAACATCTAAAGAATAAATTTTAAGATACCAAGAATTTTGTTCATATAGAATGGGAATACATGGAATATTTCCCAAAGGTATAAATTGTGTACCCATGTTCAATTCATGAGGATGAAACTCAAATTTAATTTGGATTATTTTCATTGAATAACACATGGTTTCATTAAAACACCGTGTATTGACTAGGATAGGGTGGCACATAGTTTTCCAAAAAAACACATCATGTAACTCTCTTACACAACATTTAGTACACCTATTTTTTAAAAGGAAAATGTAGAGTCAAAGATGTGTCATGTATTTATTGCATGATGTATATGACTGACAATAGTGTAACATGGAAGTAACATGGAGTATAAATATAGTACACATCATGTAACTTAGAATTTTATATATTATATATAAATTATTCTTTCATAGGCATGTGTTGTGGATAGACCGTGAAGAGACATACACGGCATGGGGCTAGACTGTACACACTGGGTATCCTTCCTGCTTACGTAGAAAGTAAAATTAATTAATTATTCCTTTTTAAACTGAATCATCACATGACTATATGTTATTTATTGATAGTAAATGTCATGAGATAGGTTATATATATATAAATTAAATAATTAATTAATTTATGCATAATATTCAGAATTATATATTGTATATAGTCGTAATAATATAACTATTCTGTATGCATTAAAAGCATTACAAACTATGTTAATTAATATGTATTTGTGTGTTATTTATTAATGTTACACTTCATATAATTTCTTGACAAAAAAATTATTCTATATGTTGTGTGATTAGATATTATATAACCATAATACACACAAGGCTATTCATATAAGTACACACCATGTTGCCTCCAAGTACACATTGTGTACTTAGTTAATTTTAAATAGAATTAATTTATTTAATTTATTTAGAATTATATTGAATAGTAATATCTAAGAATATTTAGATGGAAATTAAGATAAATGAATTTATTAATTAATAAAAATAATTTATTAATTTTTTCGCATTTTATCTTTATTAATAATGATTGAAATGAATGCTAGTTTATTAAATTCATATTTGTTATTTGTATGGATGATCATGCACTTATAATGACTGGTGTATGTTATTGGTTTCTTTTAATTTATTATTATTAAATTAAAATGATAGTATGTGTGTTATCCCCTTATTTATACTATGTTGTACCTTCATATCAATGGTCTCTTTTATTTAAACCCCCTTAATTGTTTCATTAGTTCCCCTCACTTCTGTGTGAGTAAAAGCATATGTAAAGGATAGATCTTTTAGACGGGAGGAGGTGGTCCAATTATAGAGATTAGTTGAAACCAACCCAAGAGGTATACAAATGCATAGTTAGATTGTTGCAACTTGAACCAAGAATGGTTCCATGAGTTTTATCCCTAGGGTTAAGGGTTGTTTTATCATCCTCTAGATAAACCAAGCAATATAAAAGCTTATGAACATTCCATTTTATTAATTCTATTTATGTCGGTTGTATGGTTAATTATTTAGGGATATTTTATAAGAATAACATTAAATAAATAAGTTAACAATCATGAAATATGTAATTAAAAAAAATGACTATGCATGAATTTTCTTTAGTTATGGTTAATCACTTAAATATAATCCACTTAATATTAAAAATCATGTAATAAGATAAAACAGGTAATTTCTGACTAAAATTAAAATCCCTTAAACCAAAATATTAAGTCAGTAAATCCCTCCATTACTTTATTTATAATGGAACCAATAGATCATGGTTCTTAATCTAGCCCTTTCTAGGACATTACCATTTAAAGGGGAGTTATAAATACGTTTTTGGGTTGAATTGACCAAATTCACATCAATAGAAGTGGAATTTTCTAGACTTAGTATAAATTTAGAGGTAGGTGTTAATGAAATCCAAGTCCATGATTTCAATATTGGGGAGTCCACTCAACAGATCAAGGAGTTATGTGGTAATGCATTTGGAAAAGACCTTCCTACTTAAATACCTTTGAGTAATTGACCAGGCCCTAACTTGGGTTATGATAAGGGATATAGGGATCATTTCCATTAAAATATCTATTTGATAGGATTTTATAAAACCAATGGTGAGGGATATTGGGTTTTAATAAAATAGTGGGAGATTAACAAGTATCTTATTTTAATCCATATAAAGTACTAAAAATATGCTCTTATTATTTAAATGTAAATTCATAAAACATTGAATTTATTACTAAAATATATATTATATAAGGAGAACATTCTCATCAACTTAAATTTCTAGGAATGGTATAGGATCTTACACATTATACTGCACCATAAACGAAAATTAAATGTGTTAGAAACCCCAGTTCTAAAGTGCATGGTAAAGAGGATAGTGAGGAAGAACTCTCTAAATATAAAATATTTAGATGATACCATAGATGTATAATGTTTTATACTTTTATGCATGTCTAATGATCTCGTGAAGAAAAGTGAGGAAATGGATGTGTATAGCATGATGTATCACATTTGTGATCTTTATTAAGAGAAGGCGAGACAAAAGAGATATAACATCTCTAATTCAGTATTGATTATCAAGTTTGGAGATTTGATGCCATATGGGCCTCATGTAGTCAATTTTATTGGATACATAGAGCACTTGTACATTTTAGTCTTTAATATCCCTAATTAATTGAAAATAGATCTTATTTTATCCTCACTACCAAACAGATTCTACGGTTTTATTATTAATTATAATATGAACAATAGTGAGAATACTCTCTTGAAACTCCTTACCTTGATTAACCATGTTGATAAGTATATATAGCATGAAAAATATGTCTTCCTTGTGGTGAATAAAAGGAATAGAAATAAAAATTTTCCCAATACTAACTCCAAGTTTAAGGATTCTAAGCATTTTCCTTCTAATAAGAGGAAGATCCAAAGGAAGTTGAAGGAAAAATATGTAATATATTTGGAATGTGGAAATATGGACACTCAAAGAACAACTACACCCAGTTTAATAAGTGTGGGTAAGCTTTAGGTTTGTTCATTATTGAGTTAAATATTTTTTTATATACTATTTGGGTATTATATATATTTTATGTTATTCACTTAAGTATCAAAATATAGGAACCAAGTATATTTAAAAATATTTTTATAAGATAGTTGGATTTTTGAGAAACTAATGGAGCACGTCTTTCTACCTTGACTATATGAGACTACCACCTTCCATTTACAATAGGGATGATCTTGGTTTTGAAAAACTATTATTATATACCCAGTGCTACCAAAAATATAATTTTTATATCCATCCATGATATAGTTTATTTTATTTTTAAATTTGAAAATAAAAGTTGTTTATTTTAAAAATAAATCAAATTTTATGGTATCGTGCATTTAAATAACAGTATGTATGTATTATAATATGAAAACCAGGTATTAGTAATTGATAATGAACCATGTTCACATAACTCATATCACACCCAGTTGTGGAGTCACTGACTTGGTCATATAAATGAGAATCAGTAGACAAAGATCTTTCAAAATGGTTATTTATATTATTTTAAACTAAAACCACTTGATAGACATCTCGATTATTTATAAGGAAATATGACCAGAACACCTTTTGGTGGATAGGGTGAATGGGCTAAAGAGATTCTATAATTTATTTTCACTAATGTGTGTATACCTTTTCCCATATAATCAAGAGGTGGGTATTCTTATTTTATTATTGTACTAATGAATTGCATAGATATGGATATGTCTACTTAAGGAGGTATAAGTCTAAATATTTTTATATTTTTAAATAATTCGATAATTAAGTAGATAATCAACTTGGAAAGAATATAAAAAAACTTTAATCTAATTGAGGTGGTGAGTATATTAACCAATATTTCATCAATTATTCATAGGTTTTTGTGATTTTATAACTCACTACTCTTTATACACCATAGAATAATGGTGTTAGTGAAAATAGGAATCATACTTTTCTTGAAATAGTGATGTAATCCCAAATTAATTTTCCTTGGAATGACTCCCATTAATTAAACAAATACCTGGTAAATAGTGATTTTTGTTCACTATTTGAAAATGGAACTTAGTTGTAAATTGGATTTAACTATGGTGTTTATTGATATATTCATCTATTTATATAAATTATAAGGCTATAATTTGGAAGGTAATTGACTCTTATTGAATTATCAAAGTAATTTTCAATTTTAGAAAAATACTTCACTAAGAAAATTTGTGAATATTTTTGTTTTATTGGTTGAAAATTTACAAATTCCCGAAGAGACCATGTCATCTAAGGTCACTATGTTGACCATGCAAACTGACAGTGTGCTACCCTAGCATTGAAAACCTACCATGACATGGTAGATATGGCTACCATCCATGGGCACTTCCACTACATACCATAAAGAAGAACTTACCATGCATTTAGCTAACTATGATCACTGCTCACGATCACCACATCACCTTACCGTACAACCACTCTCATGGTCAGAATACCTTATGTGATCCCCCCCCACCTTCAAATGCATATGGAAGTTATTTAACAGATTATGTAATTCATGGTAGTCATTCTTACCATGAGTTTTTCCCACCTCTCCTACCATGTCCCTACCTATCAAGATTCTATGTGAGCACCAATAGATTCCAAGCCTCCACTTACCTTAAAGAACTATATCCCTATCAACCAAATCTTGAAGATGATCTAGAAACTGGGTGCCACTCCAAATATCACTACCACCACTTATCATCCACCGCCATGACAAAAAGTTGGATACTACTGACTTGAGTTGCACTATGTTTTGGTACCACCCATGAATTTGGGTTGATGATGGAGTGAATCCACCTTTCCAGTAGATTCATAGTTCTACACTGATCAAATTTAATCTTTTCATAGAATGAGTTTGTGATCCAGCCTAATGAACCATAAGTGAAGCTTCCCTGCCTACACTACCTTGAATTAAGTTTTAAAATTACACTTAGTTAAAAATTATATCATTGCCTTCCGACACCATAGCCGCATGAAAAATGACCAAAATCCCATGAGAAGCTGAAGAAAATATGGTAGTGTCATTGATCTAAAATTTTTCACTATCTAAAGATTATGAAAATCTCCATGCGCCATTAAATAGATGCACCCACAGGTGAAATATTTGAGCCTGAGGTAAGCAAGATCCATGAGAACCAATCCTACTAAGAATGTTCCACTAACAAGATACAGTTGGAATTTTCCAACTGATGATGGAATATCCAAGTTGCAGACAATGATAGGGTACGATGTTTCATGGTTAAAAATGATAATTCCAAGGTGTAAGTAAATAATGATCCCCATCAACTAAATACTAAGCAAATTATTTCAATCAAGAAAAATAAATACATCCATTGTAATGTGAATCTCCCAAACACTCCACCATAAAAAAGACATTGACTTGATTATGGGAGGAGCACTAATGTCTTGAAAATTTCATCCACACCCTTGATTATAGACATGTGTTGATCATCCAGCATATGTATTCTTCATTCCCCATTGTTAAAACTTGTATGATGGCACACTAGTCCATTTTTTTCACACTAAGGAGAATACCCTCATTTCCCCATGTTGATTAATTCTGATCATTTTATGTTTATACTAACTACGCTGTGGATATTAATGGATTTAATCAGTAGAGGTTTCTTTTGGTTTTAGCTTTTAATTTTTTCTACTTATTATCAGAATTTCATACACAATCCACTTAGATTTAATTTGTTTCATGTGATAGTAAGTAGTGGTATAATTAAAAGGTGAATAGAAGTATCTAATCATTAGGATGAGTAAGGGTAGGTAATACTGTGATCGTTGTATTTCTCTATCCAAACCAAAATAACCTAATAAAATTATTCAATGATATTTAAATTGGTATGAGGAAGAATAGTGATCAATTGAAAAATTATTCAAAAAAATAATGAGGGAATGATCCAAGGTGAGACCACTGCTTTCTAAATTTATATTAAAACCAACCAATTTCACCCACTAATTTCAGAAAATTTGAACTCACTAAAATAAGATTTTAACTCACCAGCATCACTATCTTCTCTAAAGACAACTTAAGTCCCGCTATACTACATTTTTCATGGGTTTAAAAATTATTTTTCTAGGCATCCTATGATAGGTGTTCATTAAACCTGGCACTATTGTTAGGGAATTAAATTTTTTATTTTAATTTTGTTTAAAAATGTTTCCAAATGACCAGATCTAGTTCTTCCAACCTCACTGGTTTTGATCCAGTAGTTGAGCGAATTGTGTTGGCAAGACTCAAAACTCTAAAGATTACAGAACAATAAAAAAGATAGTTTTTCACCATTCCATTGGCTGAATCTCCCCCCTCATCTTATTCTTCAACCATATCTACAATGGGAAGTAAAAAAATAAAATATAATCTTTCTCAAGTTAATAGTACTTTGAGAGAAATGTATGCAACCAATTTCAATATTAATAACCTTAAATTAAAATTAAATGATCAACAAGACTGAGAACTCAAAACTGGAATGATTAGGATACTACCTAAGTTTCATGGGTTATCTGGTGAAAACTCTAATTGGAACTTGATAAAATTCAAAGAATTTTGTAATGGATTCAGATTCATAGGGTTCACTGAGGATCAAATCATCTAGAAGGATTTCCCATGCTCAGTTGAAGGGGTATACAAGTAGTGTCTCTACAATATACATCTTGGAGATTTCACCTCATGGGAGGATCTATAGAATATCTTCCTCCATAAAGTCTTTCATGCTTCAAGGATTTCTCAACTTAAAAAGTAAATCTATAAAATCAAAGAGGCAACTAAAGAAACTTTATGAGTTTTAAGAGAGATTAAAGAAAAAAAACCACATCCTTCATACACCATCCATATAAATAACATCACTTCTTAGAATTATTCTACCAATTATTAATGGAAAATGATCGAAAAATGCTTGATTTTTCTTCAGAAAGAGCAGTAATTGATAATTCACTAGTTGAAGTCGGAGAATTGATTGATAGTATCTCACAAAATTTCCAATAATTTAGTATGAAATCTAAAACCTGAGGTGTAAACAAGGTAAAATGTTCCAAATCACCTTTATTAGAAAATAAAATTTAATAACCATCTTCTCTTATAAGATAGATATTTGTGAACAAATTAAAAGAATCATCACCCACCACACCCCCAAGGGTCTGCCAGTTGTGCTATTCCTAGAGCATTTCCTTGATGGATGACCTCAGGTTAAAGGGACTGAAATTTGTGATGTAATATTCCATATACAATTATAGAACCAACCAAGTGTAACCCAAGGATTTATAAACCTCTATTCAAATCAATGTAGAGATATGAGACAAAAGTAAAAAATCCCACCATTCCAACAAGCTTCTCAAAATCCCTTAAAACCCCCTCCATTCAAAAGATATAATTTTTAACCATATACATGTTACCAACAAGGAAAAAACAAGATAATTCCATGAAGTACATGATCAGGTAGGTAATAGAATCTCAAAATATTCAATAGACCACTCTCACCACCCATGGATCACAATTAAAGGAATTTAAAGGATAGTTCATCCATCTATTGACCACCCTCAATAATATGGTAAATCAAGGATCATGTAATATACATGCTCAAATAATTCCTAAACCTAAAGTAAATGTTAGTGATAATACATTTAAAATTGGATAATAACTAAAAAATTAAGGAATTCCTCTGGAAATCAAATCTATAAATGAACAGTAGCATGAATCTGAAAAATATTCCCATGAAAAATAACCTGAGGAGGAGGCTGTGAAGGAACCATCAAAGAAAGAAAAAGAGAAATCCAAAATAGAATACCCACAACAACCCCAACCACCCTTTCCTACAAGGATATAATAACCTAATAAAAACATGGAAGGGACACTACAATAGGAGATATTGGAAGTCTTTAAGAAATTAGAGATCAATATCCCCCTAATAGAATCCATTCACCAGATTTGAAGGTATACAAAATTAATTAAAGATGTGTTCATTGGTATAAGGATATTTTAAGGAGATTAATAGGTAAGGTTAGGTAGTAATTTTTTTTACCTTGTTACCTTTAAAATCCCTCATAAATTCCAAGATCTAGGTACTTTTTATATTCCCTTCACAATTGGTAAGATGAATTTTTTCAATGCACAATGTGATTTAGGATATTCAATGAATGTGATGCCTTATTCAATTTATTCTTATCTACATATGGGAGAAATAAAACCCACCTGTGTAGTTGTATAACTAGTCAATCATTCCACTACCTACCCACTAGTTTTTCTTGAAGATGTCGTGGTAAGTGTACAAGGTTACTCATTCCTTGATGACTTCTACATTCTCAACATGGAAGAAGGAAAATGTAAATATCACTCTCTAATAGTTATAAGATAACCATTCCTAAAGACTTCTAAAACAATCATAAATTTCAATGATGGCACCATTTACATTAATTTTTTTAAGGAAATAGTATATTCCAACATTCATGATTCAATGAAACACCAACATGAAGATCATTCTATTTTTACATTAAAACACTTTGAACTACCTTGTTCATCCATGGTGTAAATTAAAATGTTAGATAATATAATCATATTAGAAGAACTTTGGAAACACCCAACCTTCTTGATAAATCCATTTTTGAAAATTAATTTAATCTGGATATAGTTTTGAGTGCCGAACAATTTAAAGAAATTGATGAAAATTATTTTGATGAGTTACTAAAATATGATAATAATAATTATGTCTTGCATATTCAGGTTTCCAACATTAAGAAAATTAAGCTGGAAACATCTCTAAAAAAACTTCCTGAGTTAGAATTAAAATTATCTTCATCAAACTTAAAATATTCATTTTTAAAAAAAATGAGAAACTGTTATCCATAATATCAAATAATTTAGAACCTATCCAAGATCACTGACTACTGAAAATTTTGAAAACAAATTCTAGGAAAATAGGATGGACTTTAGGAGAAATCCTAGAGATTATACCAAACACCTAAGTGCATATAATTCTACTAGAAAATGAATCCAAACTAGTGAGACAGCCCCAAAGGAGGCTTAACCCAACCCTTCTAGAAGTAGAAAAAAAGGAAGAAAGGCTTTTAAGATACGGAATAATCTACCCCATCTCTGACCTGCAATGGGTAAGTCTAACCCAAATGACCTGGTATGTTTATATAGTGAACTTTATAGTCATAAAAAAGGTACCCTAATTATTTTATAAAACATCAAATTGCTAAACCAAAATATAAATCAAAATATTATTTCTAGGAGGATCTTTATTTATTTAAAATTTTCAATGAACAAGTCATTATAAGGCGTACCATTGAAGAGGAAATAAACTCTAAACTTTCTTTTTCCATACACATTCATGTGGAGTCCATTTTGGACCTCAAAGAACCACCATAAAAAATTTGTAAACTGGATTTTTTTGACCCTCAATCCTTAAACATTCCCATGATTTTTGTAAAAAATGTCTAAAATGCAAGTTTACTAGTGGAATTTTCAAAATACATGAGATGCCCCAAAACCTTTAATTTTATATGAGATAGTTAATGTCTAAGGAATTGACTTTATGGGTAAATTAACTATGTATTTTGGATTTTCCTATATAATATTTGGTACTACACAATATTTCTAAGTAGATTAAAGAAAAATCCACTCAAACTGAAAATTCAAAAACTATAATTGATTTTTTAAAATCAGATATTATTTTAGGTTTAAAATACCTCGAGCTATAATAAGTGACCAAGAAACCCACTTATATAATAATAACATGGAGTCCCACATGAATAAATATGGAGTGCACCATAAAACCTCCAATATCTACCACCCATAGACAAATGAACTAGTTGAGGTGTCTAATAGAGAATTCAAAAGAATTTTTGGAGAAGATAGTGTATCCCAACTACAAGGATTGGACTAAGAAATTATAAAATTCACTATGGTAATATATAACTTCCTATAAAACCCCATTATGTATGTCACCCTATAGGATTTTTTATGGTAAAAACGGCCACTTGCCTATTGAGATGCAGTATAAATCCTATTGGGCAGCCAAAAGTGTGAAGCTGGAGTTTGGAAAATCTGGAGAAAAGGGGAAGTTACAAATTAAAGAGCTTGAGGAGATTATAAGGGAAGCATATGATAACTAGCTCCTATATGAGGAAAAACTAAATTTTTCATAATAAATTGATCCAGAAAATATAATTTCAAGTTGCAAACAAAGTACTGTTATTTTTCTCAAGAATGAATCTCTTCCTTAGTAAGCTTTATTCTAAATCGACTAGGCTATAAAAAGTAACTAATATCTTTCATTTTGGTGTATTTGAGATTAAATGATAAATTTCAAAGAAATAATTCAACTATTTTTAGCTGCTTATTTTATTTTAAACTATTTTTCTTGAACAAATACATATTGAAATTCAATTGGAAGTGTGTTTTAACCAATTGTGGGGGAGAGGTACAATGTATTTTTAGGATGAAAATGTCATTTTTTCTTTTTACTAAAAAAACAAAAAAGAAAAAAAAACATATTTCTACATGTGAATACTATAAATAACTCTTTTTTTATAGCTTCTGTATTGATTTTTAAAAATTCTAATGAAATTAATAATTACCCTACCTAGTTTGAAAATATAATTCTATAATTTAAGTAATTCATTGATTCTAAAATTATAAGACATAAGTTATTACTAAGTGAGTTAGACACTATATTCATGGAAGTTTGGGCTTAAAAATAAGAAAGTGAGTATAAGTTAAAAGATTTTGTGGAATCAATTTTATAAATTAATGTCACTTAAAATTTAGAAATTGATCTGAGTCAACTTGAATAATTTAAGAAATAACACCTTAGGAATCCAAATCAAATGAAAATTATATAATTCCTTTGAACCTAGAATAAAAATAGGAAATTAGTATCCTAAGCTGAGACTCTCATAGAAGGGAACTAGGTATGTTTCTGTAATTAAATAATTCCATTTTCAATCTCAATAAGTTTTATAAATAGTTTTTTCCACAAAATTATGGATGAAAAAAATCAAATGAAGGACCTTGTCAAAAATAAGTTCTTAAGGGTGATGGGAATATCAAACCCATGAAGGGGGAAATTTACTTATAACACATTCATTTGAGTTGTATTAGTATATTGGAAAATAAAACTTTGGTTTGGGGAAACTTAGGAAAGAGGGATAAATGGAAGTTCTTTTTGTTAAAACTTTGATTCCAATTTAATCTAATTAGATTCACTTCTAGACTTGGAACTTTTACTAAATTGAAATTATGTAGTGGTTTGATTCACATATGAGGCATGATAAATTTTACAGTGGATAAGTCTCTATTTACTTATTCTATGGTTGTTAAATTTAGATATAGGAAGGATGAATTTATTTTCCTTTTTGAATAAATTTAAATTCAATGATAATATTTCTTGAGAGTAAAATAATCTAATTTTGGGGGAGTAATTTGAACCCAAATTTTGAATTTTTTGTCTCTTTTTTCATGGAATTACCCCCCATTAATTAAATAAATACTAAGTAAATGGTGATTTTTTTACTATATAAAAGTGAAAATTAGCTAGAAATTGGATTTAAATATGGTTTTTATTGATATATTCAACTTTGGATATAAATTTTGAAACCATGATTTGTAAGGTAATTGAATATTATTGAATTATTAGAGTTAATTTTAATTTTAGAAAAATACTTCACTAAGAAAAAAATATGAATCATTTTTCTTTTCAGATTGAAAATTTACAAAGGTTGAAAGTGAATGTGTCATCCACAGTCACTAAAATAAACATGGGAACTAGTTATTCACTAACCCAGCATTATGACCCTATAGTGACATGGTAAACATGGCTAATGTCCATGGAAACTTCCATTACCAATTGTAAATAGTAATTGATTGTGCCTTTAGCTGATTGGGAGCACTGCTCATGGTCACTTCATCACCTTATCATGAAACCACTCTCGAGGTAATAATACCTACCATGAGCTCCCCCCTGATCCCATTTAACCACATATCATGGCTACAAAATTTACCATGTCATTCATGGTAGGAATGTATACCATGAGATTTTCCCACCTCTGCCTATCACACCCCTTCCTCTCAAGCTACCATGTGACCACCAACTGATTCCAAGGATTCACTTTCCCTGAAGAACCAAATCCTTATTGAATGAAGCTTAAAGACAATACAGAGGATGGGTACCACTGTAAATGTCACCACCACCAATTATCTTCCACCACTATGAGAAAAAGAAGGATGTCACCTACTTGAGTTGTGTCGCCTTCTGGTACAACCCATGAAATTAGGATAAAGATGGATTGAATCCACATTTATAAGAGATTAATAGTTATACAATGATCCAATACAAGATATACATTGTCTGAGGATAATATCCATTCTAATGTTCCACAAGTTATTCCACCATGATTGTGCCACCTATGAGTAATTTTTTACATTTCACTCAGTTGAGAATGAGATCACTACCTACCAACACTAGAGTTGTGATATAAAGGACCAAGATCCCATAAGAAGCTGAAGAAAATAGGTGATCAGAATTGAACTGTAATTCTAAACTATCCAAATATTTTGATAAGAACCCTAATACATTAAATAAAACCACCCACATGTTCAATATTGGAGCCTGAGGTACCATCCTGCTAAGAAATGTAGCACCACTAACAAGAGACAGTTGGAATTCGTCAACCAATGATGGAACATCATAGTTTCATAAACTGATAGGTTATGATGTTTCATGGTTAAAAATAATAATTCTAAGGTTAAATTAAATAATGAGTGTCATCAACTAAATCCCAAGCCCATTTTTCCCATCAAGAAAAATAAAGGCATCCATTGTGTTGTGAATCATCAGAACACTACACCACAAAAAGGACACTAAATTTGATCATAGGAGGAGCACTAACGCCTTAAAAAATTCATCCACACCCTTAATTATAGACACATTCTAATCATACATCATAAAGTAATCATGATCCATGTTTAATATAGAGGGAATTACTAAATTTCATGAAGATTTTTTTGCTACTCATATGGAGGGAAGCATGCCTAGATGGACAAGAATTATTCTATAAAATTAATTCACTATGATGAATGAAAAGAGAGGAGGAATAATGGCTCACTTTTAATGATTTCACTCACTCACTACTAGTTATGACTCTTGTTTTATTTTCATTCCCTAATGTTAAAACTCTGATGATGGAACACTAGGCCATTTTTGTCCATTCCAAGAAGAATCCTCTAATTTCCCCTTATTGATGAATTCGGATCATTAAATGTTTATTTAACTAATCTATGGATATTAATGGTTTTAATTATTATATTTTTATTTTGGTTTTAACTTTTATTTTTTTCTGCTTATTATCATCATTGCACACATAATACACTTGGATTTAATTTACTATATGTGATAGCAAGTAGTAGAAGAATTCAATGTTGAATGAAGGTACCCAATCACTAGGCTAGTAAAGGGGAGGGAATACAGTGATCATTTTATTTCTCTATCCAAACTGAAATAACCTGATAAAAGTAATCAATGGTATTTAAATTTATAAGAGGAATAATATTGACCAATTGAATGATTATTCAACAGAAGAATGGGATAATGATCCAAGGCGATACCACTTCTTTTTAAATTGGTATTAAAACCAAAAAAATTCACCCATGGATTTCATCAAATTTTAACCTAGTAAAACAATATTTTAACTAGCCCACATCACTTTCTTCTCTGGAGAAAATCTAAGTCCCATTGTACTACATTTTTCTCAAGTTCAATTATTTTTAATCTAAGCACCCATTGATAGGTGTTCATCACATGGTGAGGTCAATAATGATTCATGAAAATTTTCCATTATCCTTTTAGTGATATGAATTAAATACTATATCATGTACACTAAACTAGGTTCCCACTAAAGTAGTAAAGAACATATGAATTGATTTATGGAATGAAATTTTTTATTGAACTTGTGTGCATGGGCATGTGAAGTGTTTGTTAAGGCCTATTAAAGAAAAAAATAGAACATCATGGAATAAAGTTTATCTTTATAGGATATTCCAAGGAAACAAGAGGATATTATCTATATAACCCCTCATACAAGAAGGTAACTATCGTAAGACAATCCATTTTTCTTGATAGGGAGCATATCCATAAAATGGATAGGGGGAAGATTGAATTTGATGAATTTGATGCTCAATATACATAAGAGTTGGTTTAGGAGCACATTATACATGTCCCTATGGAAGATTTTATTCTTGAGACACTAGTACTACATAGAATCAACATAAAGGTTAAAAAACTAGAAAGATATGGTTTTAAAGTCACAAAGGATGATGACTCATTATTGGTTTAAAATAATGATCTGATTTCCAAAAAACACATAGTAAAGAGATCGAAAACTGTAATATAGAAAGAATCTATGAATTCTGAGGTGGATTCTATATATCATAACCAAGTATGGGTTCTGGCCAATCCACCAATTGATGTAAATATTTATGGGTGAAAATGAGTATTCAGAAGAAAATTGGACATGGAAGTTAAAGTGAGTACCTATAAAGAAAGGATAGAGGCTAATGGTTTTAAACATATTTAAGGAATATAATATGAATAAAACTTTTCTCTAGTTTCCATGTTTAAATCCATCATAAATCTACTTATCATTTCATCCTTTCATGGATATGAAATTTGGAATATGAATGTTGAAATAACTTTACTTAATGGGAACCTTTAGGAAGATGTCTATATGACACAACCAGAAATTTTTATGACTCTAGGTAATGATAATAAGGTATTCAAGTTATAGAGATTAATTTATAGATTGAAGAATCTATCTAGGTCATAAAACATTTGATTTGATGAATCCATGAAATAATTTGGTTTCATACAGAATAAATGTGAGACATGTGTTTACAAGAAATTTATTGGGAGTGTTGTCATATTCATAGTAGTATAATTAAATGAAAAAATACTTATTGGAAATGACATATCATTATTATGGTCAGTTAAAGACTATATAAACAAGTGCTTATTCATAAAGGAATTAGGTAAAGTATCCCACATTCTATAGATCAAGATCATTCATGATATATCTAAGAAACTTCTTGGAATAAGTCAATGTACATACATTGACCAGATACTTAAGAGATTTAGTATTTAAAAATCCAATAGGGTATTGATTCTGTTATTACATAGAATAAATCTCTCTAAGAAAATGTTTTCTAGGCCAAAATAAGACAGAGATAGGATGGGTATGATCCCATATATATCTGTGATAGGATCAATCATATATATGATTTTTGTGCCATTCTAGATGTTCCCTATGAATTAAGCATGGTAATAAAATTTCAAGATGACCTAATTGAATATCATTTGATTTTTATTAAGCATGTCCTAAAGTATCTAAGGCATACAAAGAATATATTCCTGGTATATGGAGGAGCTAAGAAGATTTTCACCAGGTGATATACCGATGTTGGTTTCCAAATAGATTAGAATGATATAAAATCATATTTAGATATGTCTTCAATCTCAATGGAGGAGTTATGAGCTATAATAGTTTAAATAATATATTTTTCACTTATTTTTTAGTGGAATATGAGTATATTGTGTCTTCTGATGTGGCTAAGGAAGTGGTGTGGATATGTAACTTCATCCAATATCTTGATATAGTTCCTACCAATAATGATGCAATCAGATTATATTGTGATAATATTGTAGTGTTGGATCTCACAAAGGATCCAAGTTCATATCAAGATGAAGAAAGTATTTATAAAGTATCACCTTCTAAGGTATTTTTCTCAAAGGGTGAGTCCATAGTGAGTGGATTTTCTATAGAATAGAATATGGTGGACCCCTTAATTAAATATTTATATTAGTAGAATCATAGATATAATGTGATATCTAGTATAATAAAGTTTTTTAGTAGTTTTCTCTAGTTAAATTATGGATTTTTTTGGAGTTAGTTCCCTCGAACTAACTTCTTTATACTTTATGATTACTTATATTCATGGTTTTGAACATTAATAGAATTTTTATCACATCATGATTGTTATTTTGCATGAAATTGTATATAATAATGTCTTAAGGGTACCCATCACACTAATAGGTTATATCATTGTATCACCTCGATATTTTAGAATATATTTTTCTTTAAATAAACTATAAGTGTTTAGTAAATTTCCTTATACGCAACCTCGAGTCTATATAAACCGCAACATAGTAAACTGTTATAATCTAAACATTAAATTAGTATGTATAAATAGTGATACCATATTATTAAAAATATTTACAAAGGTTTTAAATAATTCAAATTTATTTATTAATACATAATAAATAATTACTCAATTTTTAGTAGTCATTTTATGCTTCAAAAATATGTTTTCTTCAAAAATGGTTTTTATCATATTTTTACATGAGAACATTATAATTAATTTCTAAATTTTTTTAGAAATTCTATTTTAGGAAATTAATATCATTTTTAAAATCATCATTTCAATATCTTAGGGTGAATTTTTAATATTTTTCTAAAAAATATTTATTTTTCAATGAATAGTGAAAATTTTATTTTTTGTAAAAATTCTCATTTAATTTAAATTAAAAGTACCATTATGTTTTGAATTTTATTTTTAAGTAATATAATTCTCCTTTAATTATAAATAATATAATTAATTACATATTAATATTTATTATACTTGATTTTTGAATAATTTAATTTTTGGGCTCAAAACACATTTTTCTAGAAACTGTTTTTATGCGCGCAATGTGATTTTATCTTAATAAATTAAATTAATATCTATTTATTAATGTTTTTAATGAAATTTATCAATCCAATATTCAATAATATATTTAAACATTCATTTTATGGTATTTACATGGAAAGGAATGGAAGTAAATTATGTTTTATGCTTAAAAATGCATTTTTCTAAAATGGACTTTTATTGCAGTTTGCATGCTTGATTAAAATTAAATTCTACCACTTGCAGAAATTTAATATGTTAAAATGGATCCCATATTTATAATTTTAATTTTTAAAATAATTTAATAAGTCCAACTTAAATTTTTTTCATAGTGAATAGTAAAAGGAGTAAAATTTTATTATTGCAGTTAAGGTTAAAATGGGTTCATTAGGGGGTTAAACCAAGAGATAAGGGTAAACATATCTAATTATTATATATTGAATATATTTTAACCATATATTATCTCAAATTTGAATCTCTATCCATTTGGATCCACTTTCCCATGAAATTGGCCTTATATAATTGAAATCTTTTAAGAAATTTCATGTGTGTCCCTCCCCTTGTTTATAAAAGGGAACCTCTCCTTATCCCTTATTCACACCATTTTAGCCTTATATATTGGTCAATAACAACTAAAAAACCTTCCTGTATTTTTTCCCTTCATTCTAGAGCTTATATTCTTCTTTTAAAACCAATCCTTCAAGGCTTAAGGTGTAAGACAAAGGCGGTCTCTTAAAGAAGAGGTATAAATCTTAACCAAGATATTTCAATTTTATTTTTTTTACACGTTATATAAACCTATTTTATTCATATAAATATGATTAATTTTGTTTAATAAATATAATAATATGTTATTATGATTATGGGACAACCATTTTTCCCTTTCTCCATCAAATGGGAAATAAAAGTATCGTTACGTGTAGACTACCATCTCCTCGTAGCGATACGATTTATTTTACATAACCATATTTCATGAGTGGTTATAATTATGGATTTAAAATTTTTATATGATATTTATAACATAATTATTATTATTTTGAATTATAATATATTATCTACCTTTTTACCTTCTGATCCATTGGTAAATGATAATGTCGATCATGCATACATGTAGACTACCACATCTACGAAGCGATGTGATTTTTTTATCATTTATGATTTACTTGGATAGTAATAAGGATATATTTAATGAAAATATATTAACATATATTATTTACTTGAATTATTATTTACATTTATTTCATTCTATCTATTAAAAAATGGAAACATCACTCGTGTGTACATACGGATTACTGCCTCCATGAAGTGATGTAATTCATTTTTCAATGCCACTTAATATGAATGGTTATAAATATGTATATAATTAATATATATATGATATTTATATAATTATTAATTTTATGTATATTTAGGAACTATGATCAAATTAAAAGTTTCATAACTAACAAACTAAAACATTCATGAAAAATGAAGCACTTAACACCTAAAATGATAAAATTAATAGAGAATTGTTAATAAACAGGTGTTAAAATGATATAAGTGGATCATATATGATATTATATTTATGAATATGATTTTTTTATAAAATTATAATAAATATAAATTTATTATATAGGAGGTTGGAGCGCTTATGAATCAATTCGGATATATGGTAAAGGTTTCATATCAATTTCTCTTCATTGAGACATGTTTTAATATTATACACCAATTTATTATTCATATGGTGTATGTACTTCCCAAGAATATATTTTTAAATAATAAATTATTTAATGAAATTGATTTACATAAATGTATTATTTTCAAGATTCTAATGACTTTTGTTTTCAAAAAATACTGAAGTCTTAAGGGTTCTTCATCTCAATTTTGTTTCATTGAGACATATTTTATATTATACATCTATTAATGTTTTGAGGTGTATACATTGATCCTTTTACATGTTATCTCACAGATACTTTTTAATTCATGTTATTTAAAGTTACAATTCAAATCATTTCATCCAATGGGGTTTGGTTCCAAATTTACCCAAGTGGTAAGGGTTTACCGTCTCAAATTGTCTTCTTTAGGGAATATGTTATGATTATACACTTATCTTTTTATGAGGTGTATTTAATTAAACTTTGATAGTTTGTTTCATTAATATACTTACATTAATGGCTTCCAATTTTTCATTTTATTTTATTTCTTTCATGGTAATTACAAATCAAAAATTTTCATAGCATTAAGGGTTTTATGTTACAATCTCATTTTCAAAAGGGATTATTTATGCTTAATTTTAAATGTTTAAATTATTTGATATATCTCTACCAAATATTATTTATTTTATTCTACTCTGGTTATTTATTTATATTTCATATTTTTCTCTAATGGCCCGAAGGCCTTCATTTTTTATTGATTTTTGATAATCCATCTTTCAAGGGGTGAGGTGGAACCCTTACAAGGCATGTAGGTGTAAGTATTTCATGGATCGTAGGCCTTAGAGGAATTCAGTGCATGTTGCCTTCAAACATTACATACATCCTAGACTAACTACTTGGAACTACTCTTCCCCAGAATCTTCATCATGAAATCAGCTCTCCACTGTCACATGGTTGTTCATCTAGGTTTTCCCATGCATGCATAGGCTTGTCCTAATGGCATGTGTCATACTCTCTCATTATTGCAATATGTTTATCTTTATCATGGTTAAAGCTATTTATTCATCCTCCTTCTAGAGATTGTTCCTTGTAGGTGGCCCGAAATCCTTACTGACCCAAAAGCCTGGGTGGCCCAAAATCCTTAAAGGACTCGGGGACCAAATCAGTGGCCCGAAGGCCCAAACGGGGGAATAGTCCCAGCTGCTATAGTGCCAAACAGTACTTGCTACAGTACCCAAAAAAATATGCATCCACCTGGATATGATCCCGGGTTGCCTAGATGCATTTAAGGAGTCCTCACCAATTGGGTTGAAGCTCATGTGCTATATATTTCATATTTTCATTTCATTATTATCTTTCTATGTACTTACAAGTTTGAAAGAACATTTTTAAGAAAAATAGGCCTTGTTTTTCCTCTTCGGTCTAGAATCTATTCTTCTATATCCATGTTTTTTAAAAAAAATAAATAATCTTTTTATTAATCCCTAGAGATATATTAAATTCATTTTTACCCATTTTTTACTTTTTATAAAAAAATAATTAAATGAATCTTATTGTCATTCTGAATGAGGTACTATTAGATTTTTACCAAAAATGTGAAAGGAATTTTTGTTTTAACATAAACCTCATGAATAGATTTACCAATAATCATGAATGCTATTTTATTTGAATATTACTTTATACAATTCCTTAGTTATTTTCAAAGTAAATTTTTTCCTTAATATTGTTGAAACTTTTAGATTTTAAATAAGTACTTTCAAAATGAAAAGGTAATTTTCCTCAAGATATTTTCTAGAGATTTTTTAAATGTGATTTCATATATGAAAACATTATTTGATGTTTCTTATGATTTAATGAGGATATGATCCAATTTTTATATCTTCATTATTTCTCTATATGGTTTATTATTATGATGGTGAAATTTTTATGAGGCCTATTTTCTTTCCATGGGTTATGCTATGATGAAATGGTAAATGTTTTCATGATCTTGTGGAATACATTTAAATGGATTATGATTATGTTATGGTGGATCTATTATAAACCAAGGATGTGTTTTTATGTTATAAAATAAGGATGGGTGGTTATGTTATAAACTAAGGATGGTTAATTATGTTATAAACCAATGATGGGTGGTTATATTATAAACCAAGGATGGGTGGGTCTGTTATACCTCTCCAATGCATTAGGTAATGATGACAGAGTTGAGAAACTTTTATGTGAATATGGAGTTAATAAAATACTAAGATATGATGGAGTTAACTAGATGGATTTTACTCCTAATACAATGTTAGAAATAACTAGGTAGGCATTTCCATTATAGGAATTTTTCTATAATGATAGTATTGGGAGTTAACCTTAATTAAGGAAGTTATTTCGTATGCTTATGTGAATTAAAAAAACTAATTCTTATTCTTATGACATGTTATCATGGATCATGATTGATTAACGATGATTTTTTACTTTTATGTCTTATGTATTTTTACTGAAAAAACATTATTCCATGATTCATGATTAATGATATTTGATTGATTGGGTATGATTATTGTATCTTTTGATCATATTCTTATAAAATTATTCTTATCGTATGATCACTTGTGATTATTGATTGATATCTCCTATTTTTAGCCTTATTAAGCATCTAATATCACCCTTTATTATGTTTTCCTTTCCCCAAGTTATGAATAAATGTTTTAAGTATGATATGTCTAATAAGGGTTCTTTTTGTGATGAAATTAATAGAAAATCATGTAGATATTTTATATACTAGTTTTTTATATATCCAAGTTTACAAATTCACTAAAACTATTTGGTTTTGGCGTGTATTGTATTTATATGTAATGATATTCCACTAATAAGATATAGTATTAATGTATGAAAAGATTGAGTTGTTGTTATTATTATTAGAGAAAGTTTTGGTAACTTTAGGAAATTAGGATGAGGAAAATTTAGTTAGAACTCTTAGGATAAGTCAAAGTATCATAAAAACATAATTTATAGTAAATAAAGGAGTGTGGGTTTCCTAAAAATATTTCCCAGTCTAGATACTACAGGTGGATGTGGTTTTGGAACATATGCATATAAGTGTGATAACCTCAAAAAGAGTTGGTTGAGTATATCTCGACCATAATTTTAGTTTATGGTGAATGGTCTCTTACTACACATGTAACAACTCGGTTTTTTCTATGTAATACTTTGAAATATTTTTAAGAATATTTATAAATCCATGCATTGATTCAGTGTGGAATTATGGGGATCGAAGTGCCTTGATGAGGTGATATTGAAAATATCAAATATTTTATATCACTCATGCAAATTTTTTCAAAAAAAATGTGGAATAACTCCCATATGGAGTCTTATATTTGAAATCTAAGACCTCAGTTGAGTTTGTAATGAGGGTTTTACCCTATGCTCAATATAAAGTTTGTCAGCATCAGATGCCCAGTTGGAGGTGACCATTAGGGATGAATTAAATCATGGAGGGTTATTAATTAAATAAAAAGTAATTAATAAACCTAATACAACCCACCATTTTGGTTCCACAAATATTAAAGGGAGGTGATGTTTTTCACCCTAGCATGATGGATAAACCGAGGGATAGAGTAGGAATCACCGAACACTATTCTTGACGACGATCAACATCAAATCGAGGTACAACAGTTTCTGAGCTTCGCATTGGATTCAAAGATTTGATGTTTCATCATGAGGTAGGAATATTTATGATATTTATATACATATCCCTATTTACTCATTATTTTAAGTTTTTAGATCCCTTATACGACTGTTAGAGATCCATTGGGGTTTGATCAGTGGTAAATTCGTGAAAATCATAGGTTTTGGGAGTATTGTAAGGATTTCCTAGATCAGACGGTGTGTAGTGTAGGAATGAATGATTTATTATTATTACCATTTGAAGAAGATATAATTTTGGAACTATATGTCATGTATTGGGGGTACACTCTATGTAGTGGGGCTTGGTTGGGTGCTCCGGGACATGGGAAGGAATTCCATGTAAGGGGACATGGTCATGTGGAAGTACACGACCAGACCCCAAGTGTACATGGGCCAGAGGAAACGACTAGGTACATGGGCACAAATCATGTTACATGGGCATCGGTGCCTTTATATGGTCATTTCCAAGGACATGGGCCTGGGGATGGGCCAAGAGATACACAACATGTACCTAGGGTACACGCCATGTATGGATACATGGAAAGTTCATCCGTGTGCAGGCAAGGATATTCCCAAGTGATCAAGTGGGGTTACATGCCATGTAACTAGATGTATACGCCATGTATGTTCCTTATACACACCGAGTACCATGAGGGATGTGTCTAGGGTTTGTCTTTGAGAGACATGATGTGCACTATTGGTATATGTCACGTACTCCCCTAAGATACTTCTCCCTTACACATATCTTTATTCAAGACTTGGATGGAGGCCTGTGATTATCCTATCCTAAGTAGTTTTCCACATAGAATGTGATGGTATCCATGGTTTTGGTGTTAGATATATGATGGGATATTATGTAAGTGGTTAAATTCTTTTAGTAATGCTTGGTCATAATCAGTTGGGTGTGTTCCCTTAGACCATCCCCTTGAGGGTACATTATGGAGTCACATACTCAACATTGGATTTTGATCCTATCTATGGGATTGATTTGGATAGAGTTTTTGGTATCCATTAATGAGACTGATGTGGGATCCTATATCATCTCTTCATCATCCCTGGGTGGTGTTTGAGGTATCGGCATGACAAAAATTCATGGGAGATGATCCCCTACTTAAAGATTTGATCTAGTAGGGTTTATGGTATCATCGTACATATGATTCCCTACTTATAGGTTAGTTTCATATGGGGTTTGTAGCTTCCCTTAGTGGTCTTGGGTGTGATCCACTATCTGAGTATTGAGATCTCCGGATTTCTAGTTTGGGATCATTTTGTCCCCCAGTGATACTAGGTTTCTTCCCTTATCTATGTGTTCAGATCTTATGGGTTCTAGTAGGGTTTGTGGAGTCTCCTAGAGACATGGGTGAGATCCACTAGGTTCCATCATGACTTTCCTTATGGAAATACTTGACGAGTGTGTTCTCTCATAAGGATTCCATAAAGGATTTCAAGTTTGTTCCATCAGATTAGTGATGACTGATGAGTGATATCTCTCAGATAAGTTCCTTCAGGCGTGTTAGGGGTCATGGAGTGAGTACTCCCATACAAGTGTTACCTTGATACTTGATTAGGATCATGTGGATGGATGTGTAGTTGAGACCATATGACTTGGAGTCTATGATGAGTATATATGGGTATTTATGGCATTCCTTTAGATATTTATCATATATTGATTGACATAACATGTGGTTATGATATGACTAGTCATGTATAGTCAAGGTATGGAGATGGTGATTCCTATTCTCTTTCATTTGGTTTTTCAATACCCTAGGTATGTGGGTTTATCGGACTGATAACTTTCATTCTATCCCTTTTATTTTTGGTTTTTGGGGAACCTACTAAGTGTTGTTATACTTAACCATGCATGGGTTTTTCCTACAGACATTGTGTCTTATACAAGCAACTTTCCTTTTGATGGATTTCTAGTGGGACCTAGAGCAGGTGGAGCATAGTTAGCTAGATAGACTAATGTGTGTATAGATGGTTGCATTTGATGGTAGTCCCCTCCTAATAATAAGTTTGGATGCTTTTATCAGTTTCTATTGGGCATGTATTTTTCCCTTTCATACTTTTAGTACTGTTTCTATACTCTGTTGTGGGATAGATATATGCATGTATTTTGGTATCAATTATAGTTTACTATCTCTGCATTGTTTTATGTAGATGTATGTGTGTGTGTAGGTACCTTAGGATAAGGCCTCCCATATGTTTGATATGTCTAATAGACACTAGAATCCATCATCATGACTATTGGAGGTGTACTTGTGGTAGTCGCACTTTTCTTATTGTCGGCCGAGCAGTCCTCGGTGGTCCTAGCAGTGATTCTTCTTCAGAGCTCTGTGGGGAAATGGTGGAATCTGGTGACTCTGAAACATGATGATATGTTGATCACTTAGATAGATTTTTATATACTATCCAAGGAAGATTTTATCCATCCACATTGTGATTTGTGCTTATATAGGAGCTTCTGCAGCTTTATTAGGGTAGCATGACCATGGAAGAGTATTTGGAAAGGTTTACTGACCTTTCATGATACTCCCTAGACATGGTTTGAGATCTATTTTTCTGATCACAGAGCTTTGAGTAGGGTTTAGACTGAGATATCAGGGCTTCAGTGATATATATTTTCATTACCACTGATGAGTTGGGATTTTTCATGGACCCCTAGTAAATATATTATTTACCTAATCATGTAATATAGTGCACACCCAGGGTCGATCTCAAGGAGGAAACTTACACAACACCAAAATTTTATTGTCACTATTTAAATTCTAACTAATATAAAACTAAATAATATAAAAAGGTGGGTTTGAAATATGACTAAAATATTAATATAAATATATATGAAATGTGAACAAAATTAAATTATAAATAAAGAAATAATATATTCTTTCTTAGTAAATTATAATGGTTTATATCATTGTTCATTAAAATATTCTCAATATCAATTCAATGTAGTGATGGATATTTGTCACACTACACCCTCTCATTTGAATTATTATTACCCCAATACCAAGATCTCTCCATGCGGGGAAATAATATTCCTATAGCCAACTAGGAGATCTATTTTTCATCCATTTCTACACTGTAACACCCCAATATTTCATAGTATGTTATTTCTTCAAAGTAATGCAATAACTTGCACTACATGCAACACTGAGTTCAAGCGCACCACGACTTACCAAACTAGCCGTTCAAAAGCGGTTATAAATAGTATTAACTGAATTTTTAACTTTATATAATCCTTATAATTTTTGAATCCATATTATGATTTTCTTAGACATAATGTAAGAACAAATTCCTTTTTTCAGATAAAAGAATTATTTTTCAAAAAATACAATTTTACCGCCTTTTAATGGAGAACCCTTTTTAAATCCAATATTTGAAACTTTTATATATTTAATTTGACAAAATAAACTTCTTCTTTAGAATAGGGACATAATAATTTAGTTTTAATAATTTTTTGTTGTTTTTCTGATAACTTACATATTTGGGTGAATAGTGAAAAATACTATATTTTAACTGAAAACAACTTTTTTAATCAAAATAATTTATAGTGTTGAATTATACATTTTAATGGTTTGGAAGTATAATTAGATTATATTTTTACCATTTAATCCAATGATGGTCATTATAAGTAATTTCACTTTAAAATTGGACATAAACAAGTGTTGATCTTTTGATAGTTTTTATTTCTTAAAAATACGCTTTTTGATTTTGACAATGGGAATTAATTTTAAATTAATTAATGAAACTTCTATGTTTTGAATTTGGTAAAATATACTTCATTTTTGAATTCATAATATCAAAATTAGCTTAGGGTGAAATTTTGGTATTTTTCTGAAAACTTTCAATTTTTGATGAATAATGAAAAGCGTTCAGTTATAGTTTAAAACCAAATTTTTATTTAAATAATTATTTATTTAATTTAAATTTATTTTAGGTCAAAATAGATACATAATACCTATATAAGTTCAATATAATTCATTGGATTCATTTTATAATAAGTTTAGATATATAAAAATTTTATTGAACTTTTTACTGTCTTTTACCCACCTCCTAGGAGCATTTGCAAATTTGCATAAAACTTAATTTTATCGCTTCTATGAATTAAATTTCAAAAATCTGAGAGAAATGGTTGATATCAGTAAGTAAAATGTGGTTCAATAAGATGAAAATAATTTTTGTTGAATAGTAACTTTTTACGTTTATTTGCCACGGTTAAAAGTAAATATGGTATTTTAGGGTAAAAATGATATTATTATTATCCAAACACATGTCCTAATTATATTGTATAAGTGTAATTATATAAAAAACAACCTTATGAATAAAATATGATCCTTTAGGTCTACTTGGATTAGATTAGGACATTTATTATTATTTAATTCAAAGAAGAGTTAAAAGAGTTGAAATTAAAGTTTAATAACTAAAAAATTTTTAATATAGGGCCATACATAAGATAAATTAGACTATAAATATTAATTAGAAAGATAAAAATATTTCCTACATAATGGTATTTTATTTATAATTTTTATACATTTAATAATTAAATTTATTTATGACACAATGATGATGCAGTGATTACCTTATTAATAAAAGATTAAAATAATTGATATTATAAATACCCAAAAAAATGTAATTTGAGACTTCTGATGAATTAAAATAATTTTATAGTTTAATATTAAATTTTAGGGTTGATTCAATCAATTTTTTTCTAATTAATCATGTTGTTATGATTTTAACAAAAAACAAATACCAAATAGTGTCAAAATTGACATAAAATAGTTTTTAAAATAAATATTATATTATTAATTGATATAATGGTCCTAAAAATATAAGTTTCTTCCAAAAGACTTATATAATAATATATATGACATTAATTAACCAATTGGGGTTCTATTAGCATTTTATAGTAAATTTATTAACCATATAATGTAAAAATACAAAGAGACATGGTAAATGTCAAACTATTTAACTAAGAGTTAAATCTAAAAGTTAAGGTTAATATGGTGACCTAAACCTATCTAAAACCTATTTGTTGAGATATTTTCGACCCATACCCACCTTATACTTTAAATAATTCATTTTGGAGCTATTAGAAACCGAAAATTAATTTATTATAAAATAATATTTTAAGTTTTTCCTAAGGTGTCCCTCACCCCTCTTATAAAAGGGCACTTCCCCTTCTCTCAAATTTACACCTCCAAAGCCATTTGGCTCAGCCAAAACCTACCCAAATATCCTCCAAACTATACTAAATTCATCCTAGAGGTCTTACTTTGGTCATAAATCCAACCTAAGGATCCCTTTTGATCAAATCAAAAGGAAGAACCTGAAGAAGAGGTAATGATTTCACCACCCTCTTTCAAGTTCTCTTATTCTTCCACTTACTCTTTCTTTTTTGTTTCCATTATAAAATAATAAATATAGTATCTTATATATACTATGATTTTATTATAAATATGTCACAACTATATTCATTATTCTATCCATCTTATGAATGATAATTTCACCGTGCGTGCGTGCGTACGGCTTACCGTCTCCACGCTGTGGTGTAATTTGTTATTCAACACTATGTTATTTGGATGGATATAATGATGAGTAATATGTATATAAATAATGAAAATAACATGATAATTTCTATGTAAAATTAATATACCATCCAATTATACACCTTTAAGGAAATGATATTGTCGTTCGTGCATACTTACGGATTACCGTCTCCACAATGCGATGAGATTCATTTCCATGTTCACCATTCATCGACGATTATAAAAATATATATTACTAATAAGTATGTAATATATGACATAATAATGATACTAGAGATATATATATATATATATATATGTAATTACATATATATTATACACTTAGTTCCGTTCAATACGATATGAAAACTGAAACAGCATTTATACGTACGTACGGACTACCGTCTCCATAAAAGGTGTTTTCCATTTCATATTTATGTCTATTATACATATTTATATTCTAAATATATATAATATATAAATCATGTTTTATATTCTGGAATTATTTAAATCTTGATCTAAGTGATACAATCAAGAGTAACAAGTTAAAACATGTACGATAAAGAAAGTGATTATTACCCAAAATGTTAATTTAACATGGAAATTATTATTAAATGGGTAGTATAAAGTCATAAATGAATAATGTATGATATCATAAATATTAATATGGTTCTAGTATAATTTAATAACATACTACGATCTTTATACTGGAGGTTAAACGTACCCTTGACTAAAGGAAAGTGCAAGGTCAGGGTTAATTCTCAATCTCATTATGATCCGAGATTGTTTATGTGTAAGTATTTACTAGGACATTTTTATCATATATGTCCATTTTTCATAAAAATGATTTCAAAATAAATATTTTAAGGATTTTTTAAAGGTACTCTTTATCAAGATCATAATTTTAAATGTTTTAAATATTTATCTTTCTAAATCATTTTAATTAATGTCCATGTTTTCAAAATGGTTTTAATATTTATTTATATGAACATGAATGTTTTGAAATAATAATTATTTTTAAAAGTTTCAAAGTGGTATGGGACACTTTTATTCAAAAATATATTTTAAATGAATTCCTTTATAAATGCATTACATTTAAATGATTTCACAAAAAAAGATATTTTTCTCAAATGTTTTTAATGATTATTTTTAACTATGTCAACATCATTTTTGGATATTATTCTTGATTGAGGTTGATTTATTATAAATAAAATCTTCAATATTGTATTGAATGAGATATGATATGTTTGACTGTGAATGTGATATTTTTATACCATTCACGATTTATGGTTATTGTATTAACATTTCATGTGCTAGTTTTAATATGAATTTTTATGTTATGTTTCAACATTTTCATATGAGGAATGCAGTGGACTTAGTAAGTGACGGGTGGAGCCCACTATAGATCCTCAATGCATCGGTAGGTCTCATGAGACAAACTAGTGCCTTGGAACAAGGCCTTGGAAAAATATTTATTTTTAGTCTTGGCACAAGGCTTTGACTATGTGGTAATGATGTCCGGTGTTAGACATTCCCTCATTATGAAATTAGTTATTACATGTGATTATTAGACTAGTAGAATATCCATGTGCATGTTTATATGGTAATGTTTGATTTATTTTTTCCATATTATGTTCAATTTTATGTTTAAAAGGCTATTTTTTTATTACACATCTTACCTTAAAAGTTTATAGCTTTCTCTAAATTATTTACCCTTACTGAGCATCAGAGCTCACCCCTTTATTATGTTTTATTTTCCCAGGATCCCAAGAAGTGTTTTATATTTGATATGCAGGGTTATGATAAAGTAAAATGGCATTATCAAAAGATTTTTTTGTGTTGTATGTTAGAAAGTGTAATATAATGTTCATGTATGCAATCTATTTTCCAAGACTGCTAAACTGATTAGTCTTTTGGGACTTGATTCCTTGTAATCATTCCAATGTATTAAAATAATGCACTGACTCTGGGAATCTAGGGTCTGGGCATTACATACACAATCCATACTCTATCATATATATGACTTACATAATTAAGGGAAGGATGAATATTGAATGATAAGAATAACTCAGTGATAGATAAAATAGATAAATCACACACCATAATAAATTTAACCACCACAAAAATTCTAAGAATTAAATAAAGATATTTAAATTAATGTGAAATGAAACTCAATCAACCAACATTCTCTCCCTCGAAAAAATGTCGAGGTTGGTTCCTCATTCTCATGGATTCAGAAGAGAATACGGTAGGAGAAACACATAAAATTAAAAATGTAAGAATGAGGTATTAATAAGAAATATAATATGAATTAAAAGTATAGAAATATACTAAATAATAAATTAAAATATAAACCTATACAAAATGGCCACTACTTTTCTAACCCTTTGGAATAGATAAGGGGCACTCTTTTATAGGGAGAAGAGGTGAAATTTTTGGATCCAAAATAGTACTCTAAATGTTTCCATGTGGATTACCCATAAAATGACCAAATTTGGAAAATATTCATTCTTTAAAGTTGTTCATGTACATTATCCAAGTCCACCCTAAAAATTTTATCTTTTTTGGACATGGTATGAATACTTTATATTAGATTTACTATGGATATTTAATCTACCAAGATAGAATATTCACATTCCAATGCACCTAGTTCCAACAAATTTATGGAGCTTAAAATAAAAGAATAAGGAGTGTCTGTATTAATAAAAGTTCTTAATATGGATTTCATATAGTTACTTGTAGAATTTAATCTCGTTTGGATGATACCTATATGAGATATCATCCCAACATAAAAAATTTATAAATTTGTGCACAAATTTAGAGGCTTGTCTTGTGAGCTGGATTTGGGCCTTCAAATGATGGATTGATATTTGGGTCTAGAATAATGAAATTAATCCCATATAATATAGTAACCTATAAAATAATAATTTGTTAATTTTTATCAGTTTATAAAAAGATATTTCCAAAATAAAGAATAAAAAAAATAATTAAAATCCAAAATATGCTATTTTTGTAATTAAGCTCAAATACTTAGAAAACTATAAAATGTGAAAATTTTCCTTAAAATAAATTATTTGTGGGATTAAAACATTAAAAGTAAAAGTAAAATAATTGAAAATATTTTCTCTATCAATTCTACCATACTTAAACATTTTACTCCTTGAATATCATCTAATACCACATTCAAAATAAATTTCCCAAAGTATAAATGACAACACAACTCAATTATCATATCAAGGAAAATATCATGTACACTACTACATGAATAAAAATTAAGAAATAAAAAAAAATAATATTAATACATTCAATTTCATGTTAATCCTAACATTAATTTCATACCTACCTCCCTGAAAAAAATATTTCTCTCTCACTCAAGGATTTTTAATGTGGAGTTTTTCTCAATCTTAAGAACATGTGTGATTTCTATAGGCTTTATATCCTCCTAGAATATCTACATCAAAAAGTAAAAAATGTGTCAATAATGAGGTATTTTTCATGGTTTTTATTAAGCCTGAGGGTTGGAAGGTTTAAAATTTAAAAACATCTGAGGTAGAATGAGGAGGGTTAAGCTTAAAAGTGAAGTAAATTCATGAAAATAGTTTTGATCAAGAATGATGTGCTCCTCAATCGGCTCAAAATGAATCACCTCCAAACACAACTTTATTTAGGAAGTTCTCACTTGGAATTTAAACATAAATAATGAATTTATTCCCTCTTGTCTCCAATTTTTAGCATTATTTTAGCTTGAATTTATATCTAGATTTCTCTTTAGAATCATATTTTTGAGGAAAAGAGAGAAAACTTTTGATCTTAAAAAATTGTTGAACATCCATCCCATATGTGTAATGATATTTTTGGCCACCCATACATTTTTCCATCATTAAATATCTTTCACACCATTAGTAATAAATATGGAATCACTTTTTTTTGTTTCATCTCAAAAAAATTATTCAGGGATGAAAAATACAGCTCATCTTCTCCCTCCCCCACACTTGTGTTCAATAATAATCATGCATTTAACTTCTAGAGTATGTTATAAAGGGATAAATGGATTGTAATTTTTCTTCCTAATAAGGTATTTAATGGATAACAGGAGCTTAGTAAATTTCATATTAAAAGGTAGGTGAAAATTAAACTTCAATGAAAAAACAAATTTCAAAATGGTGACTCAATCATTATTAACACATTCCATGAACTATAACAACTTTTAAAAGGAGAAAAATAGAAATTTATGGATCACACAACATGTATAGTTACTCTCAAGAAAAATATAGCTGTAAAAAAGATATCAAAAAGTTTTAGAAACATCTTGGGTTGGTCATGATCTTTAATTTAGATAGGACTTGTGCACATGAGTTTCACAATCAACCAAAATTCATCAAATGAAAAGATTAGAAATCAGGAAACAAAATCCATTCAGAAATCATTTAAATTATCAAATAGTGAAATCAAGTTATGTGAAAAAAAATAATATGGTTTTAATTTTAAAAATTATTCAATTCATCTCAAGAATCCTAAAAACACACCTAAAATTTGAAAGAAGAAAACAAAAAAATCATAAAACGACATGAAAAATAAAATGAAAACACACAAAAAAATCTTAAAATTAGGTTGAAATCCCTCCCAAAAACTTATTCAATTTAATACCCTCTATTTATCTCAAATTATATAAATAAATTTTATAATATATAATTTTAATTGTGAAACAAATAAAATAATGAAAAGGAAAGACGCAACCTAGTTTATTTTTCAATGGAATCCTTGAGTTAAGATCCTAGCTGCTACCACTTTTAAAACTACAAGAAATAAATAACAGGAAATAATAAAAATAAATAAAAAAATATAAAGGGGATAGAAAAGGGATAATTCATAGTTTATACCCCCAAATGGGTGTTATATTTTTACTACCCCTAGTCAGGTAGTTGCAGTGGATTATCCCTAATCAGAAGGAGGATGTGGTTTCTTTGAGATAAACCACCACATGTGAATTTTACTGATATCCGTGAGTAATAACAAATATTGGAGAACCAAAAAATAATAAAAGAAATTTCTCTACCCCCAATAAATAATAAATATAGCATTTAAGGTTTGGAGTGGGAGGGAAAAGAAAATAGGGGTGATCTCTGTTGACATTTATAGTGTCCTCCTCCATATGGTACACAAGTTGTTATAGAGGAGGTAGTTGAACCACCACCATATTCTCTAGATATTATTATTTAGACACTACTTATATGTATTCTTCAAAAATGTCCAAGTCCCACTCAAGATTCTCTTAGTAGGATAATTACTTACAAGGTGCAACATGGATCCATTCAGCCCTACCACAACCAAGCTAACTTCAGTGGGGTCATTCATATTCTATTTGCCGATGAAATGGTCTTATTTATTAATGGATGTAGTTCCTCAGTTAGAGGTTTTATTAACACCATTGAATCTTACTCAAAATAGAGCGGTAAAATAATCAACAAAGACAAAAGTTTTGTATTTTCCCCCTTCATGCCCGGACAGATGACGGTAAAGAGTTGAGTCCATTATTAGCATTCACAAAAATAATTTCCCTATGGAATATTTGGGTAAAACACTAGCCCTAGGTAGATTTTGTATCAAATATTTCAATGGTATGATTATAAAATCACAAACCACATTCTGAAATGTAAAAATAATTTTATTTCCTTTGGGGGAGAATCACTCTGATCAATAGCATTCTATCCTCGGTAACAATTCTCATTCTCTCAGTTATCAAGGCCCCCAAATTCATTCTCAAGGATATTGATAACTTATTATTTTCTTTCATTTTGGATGCTCAGGTGGGAGGGAAGATGGCACCGGGCCTCTTGGAAATGATTATCCAGACTAGTGGAGAATGGTGGTATTAATGTAAGGAATGTCGGTGAGGAAATGCACTTTTTGCAAGGAAAACTGGCATGGGAATTCATAGAAGGTTTATATATTTAGATTGCATTCATCACTAGTAATTATGGAAATAATATTATTAACACAGGGATTCTCTCTACTCCCCTCTGTCTCTCCCTTCTATTTCATTTACATGTGCTTTAAATTCAGTCGATATGGATTTTTGGGTATGGGGATATTAACTTCTGGGAATGAAATTAGTCGGGTGAGGCATTGAGATTCCCTTGTTATCCTATGCCTAGGATTAAATTCTCCCATACCATCCTCTAAACCTATTTTATTCATGTGATCCTAAACCCTGGCCAGAAAAATATTTTCAATGACATTCATTTAGAGGACACTGTAAATGAATGCAAATACACAGGATCCCCATCTAGTCACTTCTTGGTTAAATCCTACATAAACTTTTCTCGAGTTACCTAGACCATTAATGATTGGGGGAGTATTATTTAGCATAAAGAGGTCCTGACTAAGCTTAACTTTCTGATCTAGAGGATCTAAAACTATTTAATTCCTATGAATGTGGTAATCCAATGGAAAAGAGTCATTCTGGCTTCCAGCTGCTCTTGTTGTACAGAGCATAAAGAGGAAACCACCATCCACCTCTTCTGTTATAGCGAATGGGTGACCACGGTGTGGGTGGCGATTGGAAACTACATTTATGTATCGACGCTTGTAGGTCCCCTTGACGATTTTCACTCTTTTTTGAAATGTTGGTTCAGTGGGTTTGGTAGTTTCAAGCAAGAGGAGGCTACCCAAACTATTCTACTGGCGGAAGGATTTTGGTGCTTATGGGAGGATAGAAACAAGGTTCGTTATAATGGTCCCTCCTAATCTGGTCCTGCACTGGTTTTAAGGACCAAATGTCTTATCGTGGAAATAGAACACCTTTAGAAAAATTGGGATAGGGCTCCCTCAATTAGGGGCCTCATGACCAAGGAAATATCTATCCCTCTTCACTCTATAGTATAGGAAAACTGGGTAATATGGAACCCCCCCCCCCTTGGTCTGAAGCTTAATGTTGATGTCTTGTGTAGTTAGGGACTTATAAAGGGGGTGGTGTGGTTAATAATTCTGAAGGTTCTGTGATATTTTCCTTCAGCAACTTTTATGGGGTTGGTGACTCTCTAGGAGTGGAAGCTAATGCAATTTACAAGGGCCTTTCCTTATGTCACTCAAACAAAATATCTTTAGTTGTTGTCAAGATAGATTCTAAGACCATATGGAGTTATCTCAAAAGACTTTCTTTCATACCATGGAGTATCATCTGCATGATTCACAAATGAAAGACCCTCGTTTCTAATGGGATTAAACTACTTCATACATGGAATAAAGACAACTGGGTGGAATATTTTCTAGCCTTCAAGGATTCCCTAGAGTGCCCCTTATTTGAGTTCCCATGCACTGGTTCCCTTCCCCCAAGGGATGTTATAATTTTTATAGGTGATGTTATCGGCCTCTAATTCTATAGGCCTCTGTTTCCCTCTGGAATTGGATATGGTCTTATTGATTTAAGATTCAAACATTCCAAGCGGTTTCTAATGGGTTTTTTCGTAGAACCGGAAACATACAATGATTCTATATCCATTTGAACCTACTTTCCAAAGGTAGGCGCTCATTATTTGTGGACTGATGAGGCTTAGGAATTTTCATTGGTCGAGAGGATGGGAGGTCAGACTCATCACACCTTTTTGAGGGGAATTATTGTCTACTCCAGAACTCTCTTTATAGATTTAAGTTATGTTCGTGAATCCTTATTACATTACCAAGTAAAAAATGAGATTTCCTTTATATCTGACAATCAATGATTGATATGTAGTAAATTTAGAGAATCTTTTATATGTATTCGAGGTTATTAATTGATAGAGAATCATCTGTATTTGTTAGAGATTCTTAGTCAATGGTATCCTTTGATACATAAAAGTCTCCTGGTCATTATGATGACCATACTGATTTTAAAGCCACTCAGTGGGGCACTTGAAGTTTATTGTCATTCAGAAGGACATGGATTATTTCAAAGTTGGGATCATACCCGCAGATGGGCTGCATACGTATCCTTTGTTTTGGAAAAGGAATCAGAACCCACATAGTTCAAGTAAGGGAGTATGATGTTTATGCATGATTGATGGCTCAAATAAAGATGTCATGATTACTTTTACACTCTAATCTCATGTGAGTCATGCTCGGTGTGAGAAACAAGAGGTATTGGTGAAATCATACAATCGTGCCACGAAAATATGCAATGATGTGGGGCTTATGTGTGTATGACTGCCCAAATAGATGAGGATTAAGATTTACTTCAGAGAAGAAATCTAGGAACAGGGTCCATAAAGGTATATGTGCTTCATGGATATTTGGATACTATAATCTTGGGGCTTACTCCTAAGGAAGATGCCCAAGTTAGGAGGGGACTTATGATTGGGTTTTACTCCTGGGAAGGAAGCCCAGATCAAAAGGAAATTAAGACTGGTTAAGAGAGATTAAGGCTGGGGCTTAATCCTGAGAAGAAGGCCCAGGTTAAGGGACTTGAAAAATTAAGGGACTTGGGGCTTACTCCTGAAGAGGATGTCCATATTTGAGACTGGGGATTACTCCTGAAAAGGAATCCCAGGTTAAGAGAATTATGGTTGGGGCTTACTCCTAAAGAGGATGACCATATTTGGGAATTTTAAGATTGGGGCTTACTCCTAAAAAGAATTCCCAGATTTGGGGATTTGGGGCTTACTCCTAAAAAGAATGCCCAGATTTGGAAGGACTTGGGGCTTACTCCTAAGGAGGATGCCCAAAATTAATGGGAATTATGACTGGGACTTGCTCCTGAAAAGGTTTCCCAGGTTAAGGGGTTCTCTCATCTTTAAAGGATGAGGTTGAATGAATGAAATCTCTGACCTTAGTGACATAAAGATGTGTAAATCACTAGGTTTTGAGAGATTTTCTATAGAATTCCTTTCAAATAAGGAATTCAATCAAGAAAACATGCCATAAATGGCTTTGAAGAGTGTCTTGAAGACTGAATCTTGAATAGGAGAGGTGGAATGGCATAAGAGGGCAGAAATGGGTAGGAAAGGCACCCAAAAAGATAGGGTCGTGCAAGCCCTGGCAGGCGCGCACGTACTGCGTGGGCGCGCAAGTCCCTGGCCACGTAGGTATACCTGCGCGGCACATGGGTACTTGCGTGATTGTTAACCAGTAGGGTAATACTTGGGCCATCCTTGACCAAAGACTTTAGAATTATCCTGAGGTACTTCCAGAAGAGGGGCATGCAAGTTTTAATGAATAAATAGGGCGGCGCGCAAGTGTGTTCATTTCCCTTAAGGGTAAAACACTTAGGCGTGCAAGTGTTAGTGAATTCTAACACTTAGACCTTACTCCTCTTGTTTAGACCTTCCATTTTAGGTAAAGAATTACCTTAGAAGTGTTCGGAAGACCTGAAGAAGAGACTTGGGCGTTCAGAGCTCTATATCTGAATTCTGGAAAAATTCCTTCTGAAATGGGGGGCCCATCGGGGGTATTTATAGGCTGGAGAATACCCCAGGCGGTTATCACTTAGAGCGCGCAAGTCACTTGCACAACCATTAGGCGGCACGCAAGTGTACTTGCACGATAGTGAGGGAACTTGCGCGGCGCATGTGCATTTGAAGCCTTGTTCAAGCCTTTGTCGATTTTTGATGTTTTCTTCAAAGGATGAATCACTTTGTGCTAAGTCATTTCCCTTTCCATTCCTTTATACAATGTAACGAAAAGGAGCGTCAACAAAATACCCCCCTCAGAGTTGGATCTGAAATAATAAGGATGTGACTCTGAGGAAAAGAAGAAAACCAAAGGGAAAGAGGCACGCAAGTGTTCAGCGTGAAAAACCCGTCACGCAGGGCTGGAGTGCGCTGACTGTAGCACACTAATTGTAGGCGCGCAGGTGGCCGGCCTGGCCTATAAATATGCGCTCATTTGTCGCCCATAACACTGACTTCCGGATTTTTGAGCTCTCGCCGCGCAAGTCCCTTCACCGTGCAAGTTGATCTCTTTTCTGCTTTTCCTTTGTTGTTACGCTGCTGTCAAGGTATCTGGACCTGCGCGGTCATACCTACGCGCCAAATACTTGCGTGACACATTATACTTGCGCGCCAAGTTTTAGACTTGCGTGCCTTAATGCCTTTTCCATTTTTTCTGAATTCCTTCACAAATTTTATGAAAAATCAACTTACTTAAGAGTTAATTATTCAAATTTTGTGCAGAATCAATGGCTCTCAGGAGAATCGGAATAGATGATGAATTGTAAATCAAACATCTTGATGATATGATGGATATCATTGGCCACAATTATTATACTATCTGTTATAGCACTCTTCCGTATTTGGATAAGTATTTGAAGAAGTATCATCGCAACTTCCCCCAAAGCACTTATCTACCTTTGTACGGTTATGGTCATCTGTGAGAAGTCACTATTCCAGAAGCAAAGAACTATCTCCCATTTTTGTGGTTTCATAATTAAACCAACTTTGCTTCAGAAAATATCTCATGTGTAGGAGTATTTATAAATTCTATAATAGTGGAGAAGGCCCACATGATGCATCACATCCCTTGTACGCCAGATATGAAACCTCATAAGCCCAAGATGCAACCACATTGTCATCCCTCAATCTTCTGAAACGCTCAGATGGATCAATCCAAAGGCTGGAAGAAAAGTTGGGACTTTCGTCCTGGGGGAGGTGTGAAGCCAACTTGGATGTGGTCATACTGGTTGCGACAAACCTGTGCATATTTTGTTGAGGATCTGAAAGGAGTGGCGATATACGAAGCTGTTTGGGTTGGGCAAACATATATTTACAGACATGATAACTTCATGTCGGAGATACTCAGCCACTGGATCCCAGAAACTAATTCTTTCCATCTGACTCATGGAGAAGTAGGAATTAGTCTGTGGGATGTTCATAAGATCTCAGGGGCTCCAATTTTGGGTGACATGTATGATTAATTCATTCCTCCCAAGGTGACTTGGAATGATTCAGAGAAGACTCCTGCTTTAGCTTGGGAATTATTTAAAATCTTCCACAGGCTCAAGAGTTTAGAGACCTCGTTAACTCATTCTAGAAAGGATATTCATCTGGAGGAGTGGATGAATATATTTCTTATTGAGAATAAAGAGAAGGAGCCAAAGGAGAAGGATCTGAAGGATAAAGGATCCAAGAAAAATAAATCCAAGGATAAGAGGCCCACTCATCCTACCACCTACCCAAAACCTGAGAAGAGGGGTGCTCCTGGCACATTCTGGCCAACTCTAGAAGCAGGAGAGTTTGAGAAATGGGGATATTAGGTGAATCAAGGGATACCAAAGAAGACTCGTCTGGTGGGCTTCTTGGATTTTTGGCTCAGTGTTTATCTCTTGCCAGTTAGGGATTTGAAGGGAGGCGTCAGGCCAGGGACCTTCGTCATTGCGGCAAAGTTGGCTGAGGGAAAAATGGTTGGGTTGGATACCCCTATTTTAGCAAAGATTCACAGGAGTTTACTTCATGTATTCATGGGTAAATCTCCTTTAAGAATACTGGGACCATTCCAAGTTTTATGGGGATGGATTTCCACTCACTTCAGGACTTACAATGTACATAATGGATTACAAATTCCTGGAAGTTCTTTCAGGCCGTCAGTGCAAGAATTCTCTGGAGTTGCTTTATTATATCTTAATGCATATGACATGAAAGTGAGGCTGATCATGTTTAAGGAATTCAACTTCTTTCCCTATGGATCCTCCAACCAGGCGGTTTGTTGATGATGGAACAGCCCACTTGGATTTGTGGGCATACATGCTACCTTGCAAAGATGGTGTTCTAGTTGCCAGGATTGACGGAGAAATTATATGCAAGGCCTATGCTTCATATAGATTTGCACATAAATTAAAGTTTCTACAACAGATTGTTGTATCTCCCCCAGTACATGTCAGGTTAGAGCAACATCCGATGGTTGCTCGGAAACTGTAGCTGCTGACATCAAGGGAGAAGACTGGGGCGGTATTTGATCTACCAGTTGAAAAAGCAGCACATAACTTGACTACATGGTATACCAAGCACTGGATAGCATCATACCCTGAAGGGGTGCTAAACCACCCAGTTTATCAGGTGGATAAAAGGAAGAGGACTGTAGAGAAAGAAACCCTTCCTCATGAAGGTGATTCTTCCCCACCTGAAGCTGATTCGCCAGATTCCTCCTCTAGGACTGATTCACCAGATTCCCATGATGGGGATGATGAGGCACAACAAGTGGAAAAGTGGCCTCATGCCCAATATAATCCTCCAGTTAGAATCAAGAAACCTACTCCATCAACTCCTTCTGAGTTACTTAATTGTGGTAATTTAATCACTACTACTTTATAAAGCAATAAGTCTTATTTTCTTATTCTCTATCTGCAGTTGCAGGAGCTGGGAAGAAACTGAAATCAAAGATTGTAGGACATTCCTCGCAGCCTTCATATCTAAGACCAGAGGCTATCCAGACATGGAAGAGTTTATACTATGGTACTGAGACCGCCTGGCTAGATTTGTGTGAGGGCCTACAACTTCCTGGAATAGGGAATCTTTTGGCTTCTACAGATATCCAATACGAGGATAACCCCAATGAAGTGCGGGCTTACATCAGAGAGCTGGAAATGCTCATATATGCCACTAATGAGGAGTGGCACGATTACGTGGCTCCTGAAGATGTAAGTTTTCTTTCCTTATTTTCTTTGCAACTTGATTTCATTTGAAGATTTGTTACTTAAGGGAGTTGTTTTCTTCATCTTGCAGCTTGTAAAGAAAGGAACTACTGAGGTTCCTTCGCCACAGTATAGCCCTGGTGGTACTACCATTGGGGCTGCTGATGAATCTCCTCGTGAACCGGGTGAGATATCTCCAGGCCAGCAGGCCATGAATGAGGAGTTGGACATGGCCTTCCATTCGCCAATTCAAGTGCCAATAAGGGAGGCTACCGACACTCCCAAAAATCCAAAAGTACAAAGGCGACGAAGGAGGAAGTCCACTACTAAATGCTTTATCAGTAGTGGTAAGTCCTTCGGATAATCATGAATTTTAAACCATGAAAAATATTGCTCATTTTCCTTGGGATTGCAGGGTCTTCTTCAATTTCCCCTCTAAGGGAAAGGATTGATCCTCCTTTGAGGACCACGGAGGGTGATGTGGAACAAATGAAAATTCAGGCTGACTTGGATGCTTCTAAAAAAGAGCCAACATTTATTCCTAGTACTGCTCCTGCTACTGCTACAAGTAGAGAAGAACCTGCGCCAGAATCATTGGCGACTGTAGTAACTGAATCTACCATCCTTCCTGAAGAAGTTGTTCAGGGTTAGGGGCTGTAGAATGAGGGTCACCAAGAGGACACATCAAATGTTCCCACTGGTGAGACTAACCAGGATTCTGAAATATCATTGGATGAAATGATGAATCGTGGCATGTCTTTCGAATAATTTTATGATCATGCTAAGTTATCATGTGATTTAGAAGACCTTGGGTGTGAGTGTTATCCTTTGTACAATAAATTTTCTTATAATTTACACTTCTAATCATGACTGAAAATAATATGCAGTTCCATCCCAAGAAGCTACTGAACTGCCAATGCCTGAAGAAGGTGTGGACATTGATTTCAACCCTACCATTGTAGAAACATTAGCTCAAGTGGAGATAAACCCAGTAAACCCTCCTGAGACCCATCTTGAAAATCCTGTTGAAACTGGGAAAGATGGGGGGGAGTCTTCTCAAGCTGTTGATCTACTGTTAGGTAATGATTGTACTGAGTTTTCAAGATAGACAACCAACTTCCATTATTCTATGAAACTAACCATACTTTTAATTGATTAAACAGGGCTATCAACTTCAATGTATAGAACTGGAGGTGAAGTTTCAACCTCTGCCCAAATAGTAGTAGAAGGTGAAGCAACCAGGGTCAGGGGGGAAGGAGCAGAACAGGGCACTTCCTTAAGTGCATTAATCCCAGATTACATACCCCCCTGTGATGATGATGTTGAATCAGACCTAGAGGTGCTTAAGGCGCTCATCTTTTCACAACGCAAGGCATGGAACAACATATGGAAAATCATATCTGAGGTGCCTTTAGAAGAGCTGTCATCAAAGATTTCCTGGTTGTCGTCCCAGTTCGTCATGCTAGGACTTGGTGGTTTTGGATACCAAGAGATCCATACCACGGTGAAACAAGTCATCTTCAGGAGGGATCATGAGAAAAAGTGTCGTGAAGATCTGACCAGGGTGAAACTTTCAGTCAACGTCGGCGAATTTGAGGTTGCGGTATCCCGATATGAGGCTAACTATGCTGCCAAGATGAAGGAGCTGAAGCATAAGATCAAAGAAAAAGTCATCCAGAAGATTCACCTTCAGCAACAGTTAGATGTTGTTACTAGGGAACTTGACCAACTCAATAATTCATCGGAGGGAGTTCAAATGAATGTTATGAAGACCATTGTGGATGCCAAGAAAGCACTCCATCAGGCTAAAAATAGGGAAGTTGGTCAAGTGCATGAGCTTCAAGTAGCTGCTGATGAAGCTCAGTATGCGGTTCATCAAGTAAAGACTTATGTCGACAGCCTTTTGTAATTTCCTGAAAAAGAGAAGAGACTCCAATATGTGGATGTCCTTATAATTCTTGTGCATCAAATGAAGAACTTTTTCATCCTCAATCATTTTTTCATACCTTCTTTTGCTACCTACTTTAAATTTTACCTAAGCCAATGGGCCTAGTAAGCATAGTTTGATTTTTACTAGGATTAATGTAAATAACCCTACAAACTTTGAATCTTTTAATTTCTCAATATTACCTAAATCGTACAAAATGTATGTTTAGTGAGCTGGAACTTGACTTTTATTCAGAGTTCCTTTGTCTTTTGTGGGTAGTTTAAAGTCATGCACGTCGGACATAAAGAGGATAATGTTTAAGGTCGAAATAGCTTTGACCAAAATGGATTAAAATTGACTCAATTCCTAGACAATTTATCTGAAAAAATATTACCATACTCAAGTATGAGGGAAAATATGTAAACTATGACTTAAGAATATTTGAATCTGAGGAATGATATGAAAAAGAGCAAAAAGGAATTAGAATAAGTACTTCCCAAGAATGAAGTTACCATTATTTAACAAACCCGTTAGGGGGTTGAATTATGTAGGGCCACCTAAGGGCATTGGCTGCATAGTCAAACAAATAGCATCTTTTGGATGACAGGTCCGTTATGTAGACTACTTATGCAAGGCCACCTAAGGGCATTTGCTTCATAGTTAGGCAAAATAACTCTCATAAATTTACTTTCCTAGTTCTAAAAAGCCAGTGAAAGTTTATAGAGATTCAAATTTTCCAAATTATAGAGTTTACTGTATAGAAAGGGGTACTTGAATATGGAGAAGATATTTACAAACAAGATTATCGAAGAACTGGATGGATATCACTCCTACGAAGGTCTGACCCAAACGTAGGGAAGGAGAATATAAACCATAGACCAGAATACTTTTAGATCATGAAAAAGGATATGGGACAAATATGTTAAGGATGGCTATTTTTGCGGATCCCTACATATTATCAAGACAAATAAAGACAAAAGAGGTTTTCCTCCCAAGAATGAAGTTACCACTATTTAACAAACCCGTTAGGGGGTTGAATTATGCAGGGACACCTAAGGGCATTGACTGTATAGTCAAATAATAGCATCTTTTGGATGATAGGTCCGTTATGTAGACTGTTTATGTAAGGCCGCCTAAGGGAACATGCTGCACAGTCAGGCAAAAGAACTCTCAGAATTTCAGGCCTTTTGTGATTATAAGTTAAGAAAAGGGTTATGAAGATATGAAAATGTTTAAGGTTAGGATTCTGACACATAAATATGGGTATTGTCTAATGTATGCAGAGATACACAGATCAATGCTAACCATAATCATGTTGTGGTTGGGTCCTGAATGGAAATTTTGGACTTCACTACGTATCCCATAAGGATGGGAATCAAGCCATACGTAGTTCTTGAACTATAGTTTAACGTCGTGTGGTATAAAAGGATTGGAGATCTTATTTTAGGGTCATAGAGCTTGGACCATTATAAGGAATACACAGTGTGTGGTTTCATGGGGACTTTTCAGCCAGGGGACTGAAAGAGGAATTTGGGGTTAGGCCCAAAAGACTTGGGGCTAGATTCTAGGGACACTAGAATGTTCCTACATATCCCATAAGGATGGGAATCAAGCCCACATAGTTCTAGAACTACCCTCTGTACAAATTAGGTTCATACATGTGAAGGGTGAAAGGGGATTTTAGTAAATTGATGGTTTAACCCAAGATAAAAGGTTCAAGTATTTCCATGTATGCACGTAGTCTTTGAAATGAAACATGATTGAAAATCAATATAAATAATGATTCCCTCTCATGTGATGGTATCAAAGAATATTGTAGTTTATTGTCATACTGGAAAAAAGTGTTGCATAGTTTAACGTCGAATAGAAAGGATGAAAGTGAACCAATGTAAAGATATTGATTCTAGGGGAAATTTCACAAATCAACATCATATGAGATGGAGGTAAACTGATGTGAAGAGATTGGTTTTGGGCTTGAACCTTGGGAGGTTGCCTACGTACCCAGCCTAGAACGCAAGGATCAAAGTCCATGTAGTTCAATTAAAGAATGAATTAGTGATCCAGTTATCCTTGGGGACAATGACCTAAAAAATAGTGTTGGTACTTACACATGGTTAGTAGCCCAGAGAGAGTGTTATGATTGAAGTTTTCTCTAAGCTCACGTGAGTCATACTCGGTGTGAGAAACAAGAGGTAGAAACAACCCTAATGATGTATAGTTTAATGTCATGTAGGACAAAAGGGGGACTGTGTAGTTTAATGTCATGTAGTGAGGACAAAAGAGTACACCATTTAACATCATGTTGGATGTATTAGGGACTTTTTCATAGTTTAACATCATGTTGGATGAAAAAGGGACGATACAGTTTAGCGTCATATTGGACGTAAGTGCCAATAGTTTAAGGTCGTATGCATGGACCATTGGTTATACATTTTAACGTCTTGCTGGATGTAAGGGACTTCTATATAGTTTAACATCATATAGCAAGGACGATGAAGGGAGACATAGTTTAACGTAATGCTGGATGTAAGGGACGTGCAAATAGTTTAAGGTCGTATGCATGGACTGTGGATGGTGCAGTTTAACATCATGCAGGACGTAAGGGATGTGCAAATAGTTTAAGGTCGTATGCATGGACCGTGGATGGTACAGTTTAACGTCATGCTGGATGTAAGGGATGTGCAAATAGTTTAAGGTCGTATGCATGGACCGTGGATGGTGCAGTTTAACGTCATGCTGGATGTAAGGGACGTGCAAATAGTTTAAGGTCGTATGCATGGACCGTGGATGGTGCAGTTTAACGTCATGATGGATGTAAGGGACATGCAAATAGTTTAAGGTCGTATTCATGGACCGTGGATGGTGCAGTTTAACGTCATGCTGAACGTAAGGGATGTGCAAATATTTTAAGGTCATATGCATGGACCGTGGATGTATTTTGTGTTCATAAAAAATATTTCTTCAGAAATTTAGCATTGGTTGGAGTAGTGATGAGTTCTCCATCCATTTAGATTAAAGAATAAGCTCCATTGGAGTAGACCTTATGTATTGAGTAAGGTCCTTCCCATTTTGGCTCAAGCTTGGGAGGTTTCTTTCCTAGTATCATTGAAGTTCTGAGAACTAATACCAATTCTCCCTGAGTGAATGAATGAAGACGAAATTTTTTGTTGAAAGCTTGTGCTATTCGATTCTGATAGACTTCCAAGTGGTGAAAAGTGCACAATCTTTTATCATATAACAGTTCCAATTCATTCAATCACTTTTGAGATTGTTCATCTGTAGATGAATTATCACAAATGGATACTCTGAGCGAGGGTAGTTGAACTTCCATGGGAAATACAGCTTCCGTTCCATATACCAGTGAATATGGAGTTGACTGCATTGTAGTGCGGGTGGTACCATAAATCATGAAAGAGTTTATCAGGCCATGATTTCTTATCTTTATCCACCATCTTTTGCAGTATATTTGAAAGAGTCTTTTTGAAGGCCTCTATCTATCCATTGGCCGCTGCATGATACCGAGATGAATGGTTGGATTTGATGTTGTATTCTTGATACAACTTCTTCACCTCGGATGAACAGAAGTTGGTGCCATTGTCCGTCAATATGGTATGAGGGACACCAAATATGGTAATGATGTTAGACTTGATGAAGCTAACAATGAATTTAGAACTGACTTCCTTAATAGGTATTGCCTCTTCCCATTTGGAAAAGAAATCAGTAGCAGTAAGAATATACTTAAACTACTTGGTCGTAGCTGAAGGGTAAGGTCCCACCACATCCATTCCCCATGTGGCAAATAGCCACGAGTATTTAGCTGTATGAAGTAACTCTGGAGGTTGATGAATGAAGTTGGCATGTACTTGTCATGAATGACACTTTTTGAAATCAACACAATCTTGTATCATTGAAGGCCAAAAGTATCCAAGCCTTCGAATCTGATCAGACAGTCTATGTCCAGACTGGTGGGCACCATAGACTCCTACATGCACTTCTTTCATGACAGCCATTTTCTCTTCACCATCAATGAATCTGAAGAGAACTCCGTCAAAACCACATTTGTAGAGAATTTTCTCTTGGTGATCTGGGCTATCATAAAGAGTAAAATTGACCACACGTCGCCGGATTTGTTCTTTCTCGGCTCTATCAGGTGGAAGTGTTCCATTTTGAAGGTATTCCCTGATAGGTGACATCCATCCTGTAGTATGACCATACGGTTCAGGAATGGGACTAATTTCATTAATTTCCTCTATTCTGATTCGAACATAATGTGAAATTGCACGACGGTGGGCAATACTGATGGTTGTCTCATCCCGATTTGGATCTGCCAGAGCTGTGGCTATATTAGCCAGTGCATTAGCTTGAGCATTTTGTGATCTTGGGACATAAGAAAATGTTGGTTCCAAATGGAATTCCACCATTAACTCTCTGACATAATCATACAAAGGGATTAGTTCTTATTTTCTGATGGCATAATCTCCATTGACTTGTTTGATTACCAGGTCTGAATCACCTTTCACCTTTAAGTGATTCACTTGTGCTTGAAGCGCCAATTCCAAGTCTGCGATGAGAGCTTGGTATTCTGATTCATTATTGGTACCACCTTCCCACAATAAGAAGGAATAAGGTAACATTGCCTTTTCTGGAGAAATGATCACAATTCCTAATCCAACTTTTTTGAATTTAGGATTTTCCATTTTCCTCCCTGTTGGACTTCTGGAAGCACCATCAAAATACATTTCCCATGCCTGAGGACTTTCTTGAATAGAGAAGACTTCCTCATCAGGGAGTTCAATATCTGAAGATGTGTCTTCCACTGAAGGGTGTTTAGCCAGGAAATCAGCCATAGCTTGGCCCTTTATTGCCTTTTGAGACACATACTGAATGTCGAATTGCTGTAAAATAACTGCCCACCTTGCCAGACATCCTGTAAGCATTGGACGACTAAGGATGAATTTGAGAAGGTTATTGCGAGATACCAATTGGACCTCATGATGTTTCAGGTAGTGTCTCAACTTCTGAACTGCAAAGATTAATGCCAGGTAGCACTTATCAATACTTGAATACCGGGTTTCTGCTTCAAGCATAGTTCGACTGAGGTAGTAGAGGCTGTTTTCATTCCCATAATCATTCTTATGAGCAAGAAAGGCACCCAATGATTGCTCTAAATCTGTCACGTAGAGGATAAGTGGTCTTCCTTCAACAGATGGCATGACTACTGACAGACTCAAGAGGTATTTCTTGAGAATATCAAATGCTTCTTGACATTCTTCAGTCCACTGGTAAGTGGCTCCCTTCTTCATCAATTTGGTGAAGGGTAAACTTTTTCCTGCCAAATTGGTGATGAAACGCCGAATATAGGCTAATTGTCCTTGAATTCCTCTTAATTTTTTCAAATTTCGAGGAGGTGACATACCAAGGATTGACTTTGTATTCTCAGGATCAACTTCAATACCATGATGGCATACAACAAAGCCAAGAAATTTTCCTGAGGTTACCTCAAAAGCACATTTTAAGGGGTGCATCTTCAAATTATATTGTCGAAGCTTGCGTAATATGACTTCCAAATCAGCCAAGTTATTATAACGTTGTTTGGACTTGACCACCAAATCATCCACATAGAATTCAACAAACTTCCCTAAAAAGGGTTTGAATATATGATGCATGGCACACTGATATGTTGCACCTGCATTCTTTAAGCCAAAGGGCATTACCTGGTAGAAAAAAACACCCTGAGAGGCTCTGAAGGCTGTGTATTCCTCGTCTTCTGGGGCCATTCAGATTTGATTATATCCGGAATATCCATCCATGAAGGAAAGTGATTCATAGCCAGCTGTTGCATCAATTAAAAGTTCTGTAATCGGAACTGGGAAATCATCCTTAGGACAATGCCAATTAAGATCTCTAAAATCGATGCAAGATCTAATTTGCCCATTCTTCTTCTTTATAGGGACAATATTAGCCAAACACTTGGGATATTAAACTTCTCTGACGAAGTTAGCTTTGATAAGCTTATCCACTTCAACTTCAATTTTGGAAGCATAATTTGGGTGTGTTCTTCTCGCGTCTTGCTTAAATCCTCGATGTTCTTATGGTAAACACAAATGATGAGTAGCAACATCAGGATCAAGCTCGGGCATCTCTGTATAGTTCCAAGCAAATATGTCTCGATTTTTCTTTAAAAAGGAAATATACATCTCTTGTTCTTCAAGATCATGGCCGCGCTGATTAAAGTGGGGCGTGGATCTTCTTTTGTACCCAGATTTATTTCTCTGAGTTCATCCATGGTGGTAGAGATACCCTCTTCAAATGCTGGAGGAGCATCTCTGAGATCTTCCTCTTCTTCTTCAACATGTGTTATTTCTTCCATTTCTACTTTCATAGTAGATGGTAAAGCATAATTTCCATGATCATAAGAGATGTTAAAATTTGAACATCTTGGAGAAGAATCTTCCATTTTTAACCCGATTGATGATGAAGGATCTTCCTTGGGAAATAAAGAGGAGATGATGGATTGAGAATCGACATCATTGTTTACCTATGATGTTTCTATAACTTCTTCTGTCCTGATTGGAGAAGTATAGACTTGTTGGATTTCAGTAGATGAAATGAAGATGTCACCATTTGGGCTTTCATCATTGCTTGGTGGGTTACCAATTTCTCCCATGTTGTCTGGCTCGATTTCCGTAATTGACATTATGGATCTTTCCATAAGAGTATTTTGATTTGGGTTTATCTTGTCAATTTGACTGATAGGCAACACATAATCTGCACTCACATGTGTAAATGGATTTACTGTAATCTTCTCCAAACCATACGGAGCATTAACTTTGGTAATCTCCTTTGCTGTGGATTTCTCCCTTCCCTTCATGTGATAGAATTATGCCTCAATGTATTGAGATTCACATGTCTTGAATGGGGCCTTATCACCATACAATGTCCCAACTTGACCATCGAAACAATATTTGATACATTGATGGTATGATGAAGGGATAGCTGCATGTTGATGTAGCCAGGGTCTTCCAAGCAAGATGTTGAAGGCTGAGTCTTGATCAACAACCATGGAATCTAAATTGGATACAAGATCTCCAAACTGAGTTCTGAGTACAACTCCACCCAGTGGTTATTTTTCATTTTTATCATATCCTTGTAACATCATGGTAGAAGGAGATAAATCATATTCTGTGAGGCCCAATCGACGAAGTATACGAATGGGCATGAGGTTGACTCCTGAACCATTATCAATGAAATCTCTTCAGACGTCTACGCCATTGACCTTTCCAGATAAGTACAAAGGTCTAATATGACCATGCACAACATCATCTTCATCTTCATCAGTAAAAGATATTAATGCATGGCATTCTACAGGATTATTCTCTACATGGTAGACTTCAGCTACAGCAATTTCAGTTTCAAACTCCTGAAGACTTGACAAAGCCTTGATGAGTGCCTCCCGAAGATATTTTGAAAGATTCAAAGCATCCAGAATTGATAACTTGGCCGGTACTTGGGCCAAGTGTTTCAATACATCATACTTTTGATCCAGAGGTCTACGTTTCCCAACAGGAACATGTGGTTTAGCAGGTGCCTTGGAAGTTGATGATTTGGAATTTGATGCATCTTGTATCGGGATAGGAATTGGCAATATTCCTGGCTTTGGAAGATTAGACTGATTAGATCCATTTACTTGTTGAGAGTAAGAATATGGAACCTTCAACCGATCTTCCAGAATAACTATGCCAGGACTGAATTTTATATTGGTGGAAGAACTTTCTTGTTCTTGCTGAGCTCGCTGAAGGGCTCTGCCATGAGTTTCTGCTGCATATACAGTTCTAGCAGGGGTTGAATTGGAATAGTGGATTCTGAAAGATCCACGTCTTCCCATTTATCTTGAGCCTCTGGAACTTCCTCTGATTCCTCTATTTGATATAGGGAATTCGGGATCATCAAAATCGAAACTGCAACTAGCATATGGATCTGTTAATTGAATCATATTAACAGAACTGAAAATCAACTCTTCATCCGATGAAGACTCTGTCTGATTAGCCTGTTTAGACTGTGCTATTTGGTGGGATGGTGCCCGTTTCTTCGAAGTAGATGGCATGAAATCTGCTAGAGTCAAAGACAACTTAGGCTTTGATACATACTCATCTTCTTCTGATTGTTCCTCCATGGAATTGTGCCGTTTCTTTGAGGATTTTACCTCTGATGAAGAGGGTTTTTCTATGGTATTCATGGAAGAAGGCACAATTGGTTTCTTCAATTATGTTCACAAAATAGCATGAGTTTGTTTGATCATCTTTCTGACCATACAATCATTATATTTTTGTGAATTTTTTCTTTTGACTTCTTGCCACTCGCCTTCCTCCTCTGGAACTGTAGCAGTAACACATGCTACCTGGGTTGAAGAGCCTTTTAGTTTGACCTGTCCCGATTCGACCATCTTTTGTAGGAGGTCCTTGAAAACAAAACATTCCTGAATAGGATTCTCCAACATCTGGTGAAATAGGCAATAGTTGGGACGGTCTTCATCTCCTTCCTTGTTTGGCCTCTTGGGACTTGGTAATTGAACCAAATTATTTTCCAGAGCTAAAATGAAATAACCTGGAACTTTTTCATTTCGGAAAGAGTAAACTTTGCTTTTAAAATCTTCAAATTGTTTTCATCTTTGATCTTTTTGATCATCTTGACAAAACAGCCTCTGTTGTTGACGCTCAGGAGGTGGAGCCCTTCGGGAAGATGAAGGTTTTGAAGTAGAATCAGGTACAGGTGCTTGATTAAGCATAACTGTAGCAGTTTCTGCTTTACTCATTCTCCTTCCTGGAGCTGATGGAATTACATGAGATTTAGCCTTAGTCTGTATAAGAGAATCTTCAATATGTTGAGCGATTGAAGTAAGGTCTCGAACCCCTCCTGTTTATTTATCAGGGATCAACGGTGTACGTAATTCTTCACGTAGATTTGCCACACAGATTGGCAACAGTTCCTCTTGAGGGAGTGCTAATCTCAGAGACTCTTTCATTCTCCATTTTCTTACAGTTTGTAAGATCAAAAAGTGTTGTCTTTGGAAAAGTTGAGCTAAATTGAAGAAGAAATCGTTGACGGAGATCTTCCCATCTGGTAATTGACTAGGATTTCAAGCTTGTGTACCAGACAAAGGCTGGTCCTTGCAAGGTTCGCACGAAGAATCTGAGTTTCACTGCTTCTTGATGCTCTGGAGTTCCCATCATAGGATCACAACAAGACACGTAATGCGTAAAATGCTATTCAGGATCTCCTGATCTATTGAAAATAGGGAATACAGGGTTCCCAAAACTTGATGGGGGAGAGACTGAATCTACCCATTCAGGGTAAGCTTTCTTTTCTGGTTGAACCTGTGCACGCTTCCCTTCCATAGTCTCTAACCGAGCTGTTAATGACTCAATGGTAGTTATTAACTTTTGAGAAACATCTGGTTGAACTTGGACCTGAACAGGTGCACTGACTGGAGCTTGGATAGGTATGGAAGCTGGTACTGCAACTGATGGAAGCACTGCCAATTATTGTTGCACTTGACCCGTAAGATTAGACCTATGAGGGTGTACTGATAAAGTAGGATATTCTTGATCCATCTCAGTAGCTGCAACAAAATCCCTTGGATGACTAACTCCAGCACGCTTAGGAGGAAGACTACCTTGAAGTAGTTATGCGTTCAACCTCCTCAATTATTTCATTTCTTCCTCTTGTTGCACAAATATTTTCTCTAGTGAGAGAGATTGGCCTTCTCCAGAGGAAGGATATGTAACCTGGTTCTTTACCTTCCCCTTGTTTGATCCATTTCGGAGAGGGAGAAGTGGGTTATTTGAAGGAATACCCAGATTTTGGGTAAACCTTTGATTTCATGTATGCACACCTTCTTTATTTGTGTCTGTGCGTACAACTTCTTGAACAAGAGCCTCTTTATCTAATCCCTCTGAGTGAGCCTCATCTGGTGGATCAGCAACAACGGCATTGATGATATTAATTGATGCATAATGCATTGCATTTCTCCTATCGGCATTTCTGTGATATTGTCTTCTACCATGCCCCTGATGAGACATTGCCTTTTTTTGGTTTGATCCTTCATAAACTTCTTGGCGAACCATAATTTGGAGAGAATCTCCTGATAATTTGTCTCTTCATTCTTCTTGAGGCTTCTTCCCCAATCGAGAAAAGAACGACTTTCTCTGAGGAGGGGGTTGATGATTTGAAAAAGTCCCCAGTCCGGTGGACTGGGGATATTCCTACTGTCTTTGCTCAACTCCTCGAATCCTATTCGTTGATTCTGAGGGTTGGTTTAAAAGAGTCCCCAGCCTGGAAAGCTGGGGTGGCTCTTGACATGCTATGTCTGAGACTTTCTTAAAATCTCTTCTGATTTTGCAGACTTTAGTCCGGAAATTAGCTAAATGCATCAACATGTATCCACTTTTATCACCCGTCTTGAAAGACCGTTGGATGATTTCCGACACTTCTATCACTTGATGATGTGCTTGCTCCATACAAGAGGCATGTTCAATATTCTCGTTTGCTTGATGAAGGAGTAATTCAACAACTTGTTCTCTATATTCTTGATTTTGAGAGGAACTAGTTGAGGCCTGTTCTTGGGAAAGCTTTTGATTACAAACAAAACCCATTGACTGTGGCCGGCCATGGGCAATAACATTGCATGAGACCATTTTTGGCGGGCTTTGCTGACTGGAGAGCACAGTGAAATGTAGTGCTCCATGAACACCCCATCCTCTGACATGAATACCAGATGGGGCATTGACAATTAACTAGCGCAATCTTCTTAGTGAGCCAAGGCATGAACGTTGAAGGGCTCTCTGCTGCTTTTCATCCTTCAGATATCGAGAAACTGATAGAGATGCCAAATCAATCTGATGTTGTAACCCTTCTATTATCTTAACATGATTTTCATATTCATCATAAGATAATACTTTCTTTTTCAACTGACAAAGAGTTTTCTATATGTTGAGACGAATATCATGAATTCCATCTTCCGTAAACATCTCTGGAATGTCATACTGAGAGTCATCCAGAGGCCAAAACATGACTGGCACTTCACCTTTTTCCAGTTGTTTTCTCATGTTCAGCATTTCCTCTTTATCATTCAATGAAGATTCTTCTACCTGATTTGACCAGAGCTGGTGCTTCCTTGTTGATTCATCGAATTCAACAAGATTGGTAGAGAAATTACTGATCAAACTAGAAGATGCATGACTTAGGGGTGGTTTGGAGAATGACCTACACCCTGGGATATCTTCCGATTGAGAAAGTATTTCACCTGCTAGAGATGAAGCATCAGACATGACTGGTTTCGCATTTTCAAGTGCCTCAAGATAAGAGGGCTTTCTCGGCACTACATTGTCCACTAGAGCATTTTCCGGATAATGTGCATCGCTACTTTGGAGAGGACTTTCGCAGAGAAATTCATCATCATGGGGAGGACCACCATGGTGGGTTACAGTAAAAGATGAGATCTCTTGCTCCTTGGTCTTCTGACCACACAGAGGGTTCTTGTGACTCTCATCTGAAGATGAAACTTCGAGATTGACTGAATTGTCATGAAGCAAGACTTCATGAGGAAGTGTCTATTGAAGACCTTTGGAATTAATGTTCCCACTATTGGGAAATGAGGGATTAGAATCTTGAATTCCAACAGATAACTGTCTAAGGGATTCAAGAACTACAGCATCGAGTAAGGCCTTGTTACAGATTGGCTCTTGATCTCTTGACTATGCTGGGCGGGACTTCTTCTTAGACTCCTTCTTACTCGCCTTGGAAACCACTTGTTGACAAAAGTGGATGCTCTGAGCAGGTGTATGTGCCTGATCAGGAGAGATGGCCAGGTTAGGCTGACAATCTCTACTCAAATTAGGTGTATGTTCCTAACTTGGTTGTTTGTATGATATGGGGGAGTACGCCCCACAACCCTCTTGGATTAAAACAGATGTGTGTGTCTGTTCCAGAGTGAACTGTTGATGTTTCACTCCACTGGTAGGGATAGATTTATGTGTCTTTCCCTGAGATGTTGTTGAAGCTGTTATAATATCCTGGAAAGCATCCAGAATATGAGCAGGGATTTTCTTCTTCTCTTTCACCATTGATAGAATATGCTTGGTGACTTTAGCTGCTGGAACGGGGATATACGTTCATTTCGTGCTTGGAGTAGGTGTATGTGCCTGCTCCTATCCTCCTTTTCCTGTCAGTGAATCCTGATAGTACTCAAGTGTGGGGGCAGAAAGTTGAGTCTGCCTCCTGTTTGTCGTCGGAGCTTTCCGACTGACTTCTCCGTGTGATACCAAGCGAGACTGTTGGTAGGCTTGATCAATACTAGCAGGTGTATGTGCCTGCTGATTGCACTTCACCGAATGTGGTTGACGAGCTCCATCATATGTAGTCAGACGAGCCTGCTGACTAGCTGATGATGTATAAACAGGTGTATCTTTCTGCATATAGTACTCCGCCGGAATTTCCTAGTGGTATTGGCGTGATGCTGCCAGATGAGTCTGCTGGACAGCAGAATTAAAAAGGACGGGTGTATGTTCCCGCTCGTTGTTTTCCACCAAGTTAGGTTGGTGGACTTCTCCGGAGATGGCAGAGATGAGAACTTTCTCACTGTTAACCGGATTTCACCTCTGGTGATTCGTCTTGCCTGCTCGGGTTCGAGGAACCTGAGCCGAACACCTAGAGTTGGTACCCTCATCATGTTGAGGGTGCACTACCGCACGAGTTTGGCGGCGATTGTTGATAGGATCCCTTGGGAAGAACTCATGTCTGCTTGAATTAAGGCCCTGAGGGACCTGCTCATTCACCTCCTCGGAATAAGGGAGCGAATGGTGATTGCGTTCTGGGGATAACGACCCAAAACGGTTGGAGACGGTGGTTAGCACCACCTGCTTCTTGATCACTGGTCATCGCTGTCCGAACGACCAGGGTGAATTGTTCACTTGGAGGGCTTGTCGGGCAGCCTCCAGAGTTGGGATGGTACCGTTTTGATGGTACTCCTTAACCAACGCGTTTGATACCCAGCGTTGAAGATGCTGAGTAGGTGATTTCGTCCTCAGAGCGGACGATGATCCAGTAGGAGTAGCAATAGTGGCATTCGCAGCAGCGGTATTCACAGGTGTGAACTTGAGAGAAGCCATTTCTTAGAATGCAGAAAATCTTGGAAAAGAGTTCTTGTTTGATATAACAGACGTAATCAAGATAAATTCATCCACTACATATTTTGTATGATCACATATGTTAATGATTTTTTTTGTTGGCCCTCTCATAGTGTTTTAAATAGGGGCCTAACAAATAAGTAAAACATCATTTTAACTTGGTTAAGGATTCACGTCGGGTTCACCATTTTTTGTTTCCCTCTGGAATTGGGGATGATCTCATTGATTTAAGATTCAAACATTCCTAGCGGTTTCTAACGGGTTTGTTCATAGAACCGGAAACATCCAATGATTCCATATCCATTTGAACCTACTTTCCAAAAGTAGGCGCTCATTAGTTGTGGACTGATGAGGCTTAGGAATTTGCATTGGTCGAGAGGATGGGAGGTCAAACTCATCACACCTTTTTGAGGGGAATTATTGTCTACTCCGGGACTCTCTTTATAGATTTAAGTTATGTTCGTGAATCCTTATTACATTACCAAGTAAAAAATGAGATTTCCTTTAGATCTGAAAATCAATGATTGATATGTAGGAAATTTAGAGAATCTTTTATATGTATTTGAGGTTATTCATTGATAGAGAATCATCTGTATTTGTTAGAGATTCTTAGTCAATGGTATCCTTTGATACATAAAAGTCTCTTGGTCATTATGATGACCATACTTGTTTTAAATCCACTCAGTGGGGAACTTGAAGTTTATTGTCATTCAGAAGGACATGGATTATTTCAAAGTTGGGATCGTACCCGTAGATGGGTTGCCTACGTATCCTTTGTTTTGGAAAAGGAATCAGAACCCACGTAGTTCAAGTAAGGGAGTATGATGTTTATGCGTGATTGATGGCTCAAAGAAAGATGTCATGATTACTTTTACACTCTAAGCTCACGTGAGTCATGCTCGGTGTGAGAAACAAGATGTATTGGTGAAATCAGACAATTGTTCCACAAAAAGATGCAATGATGTAGGGATTATGTGTGTATGAATACCCAAATAGATGAGGATTAAGATTTACTTCAGAGAAGAAATCTAGGAACAGGGTCCATAAAGGTATATGTGCTTCATGGAGATTTGGATACTCTAATATTGGGGCTTACTCATAAGGAAGATTCCCAAGTTAGGAGGGGACTTATGATTGGGTTTTACTCCTGAGAAGGAAGCCCAGATCAAAAGGAAATTAAGACTGGTTAAGAGAGATTAAGGCTGGGGCTTACTCCTGAGAAGAAGGCCCAGGTTAAGGGACTTGAAAAATTAAGGGACTTGGGGCTTACTCCTGAAGAGGATGCCCATATTTGAGACTGGGGATTAATCCTGAAAAGGAATCCCATGTTAAGAGAATTATGTTTGGGGCTTACTCCTAAGGAGGATGCCCATATTTTGTAATTTTAAGATTGGGGCTTACTCCTAAAAAGAATGCCCAGATTTGGGGACTTGGGGCTTACTCCTGAAAAGAATGCCCATATTTGGAAGGACTTGGGGATTACTCCTAAGGAGGATGCCCAAAATTAATGGGAATTATGACTGGGACTTACTCCTGAAAAGGAGGCCCAGGTTAAGGGGTTCTCTCATCTTTAAAGGATGAGGTTGAATGAATGAAATCTCTGACCTTAGTGACATAAAGATGTGTAAATCACTAGGTTTTGAGAGATGTTCCACAGAATTCCTTTCAAATAAGGAATTCAATCAAGAAAACATAAAATAAATGGCTTTGAAGAGTGTTTTGAAGAGTGAATCTTGAATAGGAGAGGTGGAATGGCATAAGAGGGGTGAAATGGGCAGGAAAGGCACCCAAAAAGATAGGGGCGCGCAAGTCCTGGCAGGCGCGCAGGTACTGCGTGGGCACACAAGTCCCTGGTCGCACAAGTATACCTGCGCATCACATGGGTACTTGCACGATTGTTAACCAGTAGGGTAATACTTGGGCGATCCTTGACCAAAGCCTTTATAATTATCCTAATGTACTTCCAGAAGAGGGGTGCGCAAGTTTTAATGAATAAGTAGGGTGGCACGCAAGTGTGTTCATTTCCCTTAAGGGTAAAACACTTAGGCGCGTAAGTGTTAGTGAATTCTAACACTTAGACCTTACTCCTCTTGTTTAGACCTTCCATTCTAGGTAAGGAATTACCTTAAAAGTGTTCGGAAGATCTTAAGAAGAGACTTGGGCGTTCAAATCTCTATATTTGAATTCTGGAAAAATTCCTCCCGAAATGGGGGGCCCACTGGGGGTATTTATAGGCGAGAAAAGACCCCGGGCGGTTATCACTTAGGGTGCGCAAGTCACTTGTGCAGCCATTAGGCAGCGCGCAAGTGTACTTGCGCTACAGTGAGGGAACTTGCGCGGTGCATGTTCATTTGAAGCCTTGTTCATGCCTTCGTCGATTTTTGATGTTTTCTTCAAAGGATGAAACACTTTTTTCAAAGTCATTTCCCTTTCCATTCCTTTAGAAAATGTGACAAAAAGGAGCGTCAACAGCCTCCTTGACTTTTCTACTTATTGTTTCTTTATTCCTACTCTTATTAATAAAATTATTCTATTGGTGTTTGATTAATCAATAAATAAATATTCCCTTTTAAGTAATTCATCTTGGAAATTGATCTCTTCTAGCAGGACCATTAGCAACTTCATCTCAACAGGTGCATCTTTGTAATTATATTCCAAATAAAGAGATACGTAGAGAGGTGATGATTTTTCATTATCAAGGATGGGAATTTCATGTTTCAAGATACCTTCAACAAAGTGATTCCATGATTCTTCCAAAAATTGTTGATCTCCCATATTTATATCAGCTAGCATGTTTTCTTCATGGACCTCCTCGAAAAATGTTTAAGTGTGGGATGATGTGATTATTTCCTTTAGAAGCTCCTTCTCATCCACCTTAGGTTATTTAAAATAAAAATTATTGGTGAAATCTCTTCCACCACTCATTTTGGTTCAGGTCCTGGTTTCAGCTCAGGTTTCTCTTGACATGCATGCACGTATTCAGCTATCCATTCTATTTGGATCTCCAATTTTTTTATTTTATAACTAATCATTTGAAAACAAACATCAAGATCATTTTAAACTTATTCTGGTACCTGATATTGGTCATTCCATCCATAATAATTTGAATTTAAAGACATCATGAACAAAGATATTTTTCAAAAAAAATTGTAATTTGTAATTTTTTTGTGATTTTTTATGAAAAATGGTGTGTGAAAGTGTTGCGCCTCCCAAAAAATAGTTCCAAATTGATGAAAGGGTGTTTTTCATGAACCCTAGGTAAATATATTATTTACCTAATCATGAAATATATTGCACACTCAAGCCTGGTCTTTAGGAGGTAACTTACACAACACTGAAATTCTATTGTCACTATTTAAATTCAAACTAATATAAAACTAAATAATATAAAACGGTGGGTTTGAAAGATGCATAAAATATATATATATATATATACATATTCAATTTGAATAAAATTATTTTATAAAGAAAGAAGTAATACATTCATTCTTAGGAAATCATAATGGTTGATATCATTGTTCATTAAAATATTCTCAATATCAATTCAATGTAGTGATTAAGATCTGTCACACTACACCCTCTCATTTGAATTTGTTATTACCCCAACACTGAGATCTATGCATGAAGAGAAATACTCTTCCTATATCTGACTAGGAGGTCTCTTTTTTCCATCCCTACCCAAGCCATACTCCATCGTATGCATGACTTAGATAATGAATGGAATGATGAATGTTGAATAAGAATAAGAACTCAATGGTAGAGAAAATGGGGGAATCGTACACCATAATCAATTTAACCACCAAAAAAATCTTATAATTAAATAAATATATATAAATGGAATTTAAATGAAACTCAATCAACAACCATTCTCGCCCTAAAATAAATTCCAAGGCTAGTTCCTCATTCTCATGGAGTTAGAAGAGAATATGGTGGGAGAAACACATAAAAGTAAAAATTAAATAATTAGGTATGAAGAATAAATATAATATAAATTAAAATTATATAAATATACTATATAATAAATTAAAATATAAACCTACACAAAATGGCCACTAATTTTCCAACCCTTTAGAATAAAGAAGGGACACTCTTTTATAGGGAGAAGAGGTGAAATATTTGGCTCCAAAATAATAATCTGAAGGTTTCCTCATGGATTCCCCATTAAATAACCGAATTTGGAAAATATTCCTTATTTAAAGTTTATCCTCTAATTTATCCTATTCTACCCTAAAACTTTCAGCTTTATTGTCCTCGTTATGAATGAGTTATGGCTGATTTACTCAAAATGTTTAATCTAACAAGACAGACTATTCATATTCCAATGTACCTAGTTCAAACGCATTTCTGGCCTTGAAAATGAAGAAATCAGGAGTGTATTACTTAATAAAAGATCTTAATACATATTTTATATAGGTACTTGTAGAATTTTATCTCATTTTGAGTAAAAATTTATAATATATGGTCCCAATATAAAAAATATTCAGATCGGTGCACTGGTTCTGAGGCTTGTCTCGTTAGCTGGATTTGGGCCTTTAAATGATGGATTTATATTTGGGTAAAGAAGAATGAAATAAATAACATTGAATATAGTAAACAATACTAGAATAATTTTTCAATTTTATAAGTTTATAAAAATTTGTGGTTAAAATACAATATAAAAATAAAACAGTTAAAATCAAAAATAGGCTATTTTTGCAATTAAGCTCAAAATACTTAAAAAACTATAAAATGTGAAAATTTCACTTAAAATAAAACATTTGTGGGATTAAAACATTAAAATTAAAAGTAAAATAATTTAAAATATTTGTTCTATCAATTCCCTCACACTTAAATATTTCACTCTTGGGCAATCATCTAATACCACGATAAAAAAACTTCCCAAAGCATAAATGACAACATAACTCAATTATCATATCAAGAAAAATATCATTCCTCATATATGGATAAAATTTTCCTAAATCCTAAAAAATAATATGAATCCATTCAATTTCATGTTAATTCTCACATGAATTTTGTACTTACCTCCCCGAAAAAATATTTCTCTCTCACTCAAGGATTTTTAATGTGGAGTTTTTCTCATTATCAAGAACATGTGTGATTTCCATAGGCTTGATATCTTATTAGTATCTATACTTCACAGAGTCACAAATGTTTCAATAATGAGGTATTTTTCATGGTTTTTTATGAGATTTAGGGTTGGAAGGTTTAAAATGTAAAAACATCTGAGGCGAAATGAGGAGGTTTAATCTCTAAAGTGAAGTAAATGCATGTAAATAGTTTTTCTCAAAATTGGTGTGCTCCTCAATCAGCTTAAAAATGAATCACCACCAAAAAAATATTTATTTGGGAAATTCATACTTGTAATTTCAGAATCAATGATGAATTTATTCCCTCTTTCCCATAATTTGTAGCATTGTGTCGGCTTGAATTTGAATCTAGATTTCTCTTTGGAGTCGTGTTTGTTAGGAAAAGAGAGGCAACTTTTGATCTTAAAAAATTGGTGAACACCCATACCATATATGTAATGATATTTTGGGCCACCCATACATATTTCCATCATGAAATTTCTTCTACACTAGTAGTAATAAATATGGCAGAACTTTTTTTCATTTCAACTCAAAAATATTCTTCAGGGATGAAAAATACAACTCATCTTCTCCCTCCCCCACACTTGTGTTCAACAATAATCATGCATTTAACTTATAGAGTGGGTTTTAAAGGGATAAATGTATTATAATGTGGCTGTCTAACAAGGTATTTCATGGATACTAGGGGATTAGTAAAGTTCATATGAAATGGTATTCCAAAATTAGAGTTCAATGCAAAAAAAGACTTTCAAAATGGTGCCTCAATCATTCTTAACACATTCCATGAACTCTAATAGATTTTAAAAAGATAAAAATGGAAAGTTATGGATTAAACAACATGTATCAATACTCTCAATAAAAATATAATTAAAATAATATTTCAAAAAGTTTTAGAAACCTCTCAGGTTGGGCATGATCTTCAATTTGGATAGCACTTGTGCACATGTGTTTCACAATTAACCAAACTTCATCAAATGAAAATATCGGAAATCAATAAACAAAATCCATTATATAATAATTTAAATTATATAATATTCTAATTAATTAATGTCAAAAAAACACTAAGATGGTTTGAATTTTATAAATTATTCAATTTAGCTTAAGAATCTTAAAAACAAACCAAAATTTAAAAAAAGAAAACAAAATGAATTCTGAAAAAAGACATGAAAAAAAAATTAAAGCTCACAAAAAAATACTTAAAATAGGTTGAAATCCCTCCCCCTAAAATTATTCCATTTACTAGCATATATCTATCTCAAATTATATTAATATATTTTTTCATACAAAATTTTAATTGGGTATTAAATAAAATAAAGAAAAGAAAATACATAACCTAATTTATTTTTCAGTGGAAGCCTTGAGTTAAGATCCTAGATTCTATCACTTTTAAAATTAAAATAAATAAATGATAGGAAATAATAAAAATAAATAAAAATAAGTAGAAAGGGGATATAAAATGTATAATGATTGGTTTAGACCCCCAAGCTTGTGCTAGGTTTTTACTGACCCTAGTCATGCAGTTGTAGTGGATTATCCCCAATCAAAAGAAGGATGAGGTTTCTTTGAGATAAACCACCACATGTAAATTTTTTTGGTATCCATGACTGACAACAAAGATTGAATAACCCAAAAGAAAATAATAAATTTACCAACCCCTGATAAATAATAAATATATAATTTAATTTCTATAGTTGGCGGGAAAAGAAAATAGGGGTACTCCCTATTGACTTTTATGTTGTCCTCCACATTATGGTATGCAAGTTGTTGTGGAGGAGGTAGTCACACCACCAATAGCTTCTATAGATATTCTTCTTTATCCAATACTTGTATGAATTAATAAACAACTTCCAAGTCCCACTCAATTTGTGTTATATCAAAAATTTTAGAAAAAGATAAGTTAGAAAATAATTCATCTTGAATAAGATTAAAACATGATGAATTGATAAAAAAATCATCCCTTTAATGTATTTCATATTGGAAATTGATCTCTTCTGGTAGGACCATTGGAAAATCCATCTCATTAGGTGCATATTAATCACTATTTCCAATGAAATAGAGAGGTATAAAGGTGATTATTTTTCATTATCAATGATGGGAAGATCACGTTTCAGGTTAGCTTCAACAAAGTGATTCCATGATTCTTCCAAAATTATTGATCTCTCATAAGTATATCAGATGGCATGTTTTATTCATGGATATCCTCAATAAATTTTTGATTGTGGGATTATGTGATTATTTTATTTATAATCTCCTTCTCACCCTCCTTAAGTTTTTTAACATAAAAAAAATTGGTGAAATCTCTTCCACCACTCATTTTGGTTCAGGTTCTGGTCCTGACTCAGGTTTCTCTTGACATGCATGCACGTATTTACCTATCCATTCTATTTGGATCTCTAGGTTTTTCATTTTATCACTAATAATTTTAAAATGAACATTAATATCATTTTAAACTTCTCCTAACACCTGATATTTTTTAGTACATGCATAATAATTTGAATTGAAAGACATTATGAACAAATATATTTTAAAAAATTGAAATTTATGATTTTTTTGTGTTTTTTTATGAGAAATGGTGTGTGGAGGTGTTGTGAATCCTCAAAAATTGAATAAAATTGATATGTGGGGATTTTTCCAAGCCCCTGATTGATAGATTGTTTACCTAAGTATGTAATATAGTGCACACCCAGGGTTAGTCTCGAGGAGGCAACTTACACAACACCGAAATTCTATTGTCACTATTTAAATTATAACTAATATAAAACTAAATAATATAAAAAGGTTGGTTTGAAATATGCATAAAATATTGATATATATATATATGTAATGTGAAAAAATTATTTTATAAAGAAATAAAGAATATATTTGTTCTTAGTAAATCATAATGGTTGATATCATTATTTATTAAAATATTCTCAATATCAATTCAATGTAGTGATCAAGATCTATCACACTACACCCTCTCATTCAAATTGTAATTACCCCAACATAGAGATCTTTGTATGTGGGTAAATAATCTTCCTATATCCTACTATTATATCTCTTTATCATTCATTACTACCCAAGACATACTATATCACATTCATGACTTGATAATGAAGGGAAGGATGAATATTGAATGAGAAGAAGAACATGACCATAGAGAAAACGGGTCAATCACACACCATAATAAATTTAACCACCACTAAAATTATAATAATTAAATAAATATATAAAATTTTAAGTTCAATTAAACTCAATCAACCACCATTCACTCCCTTAAACAAATGCTGAGGTTAGTTCCCCATTCTCATGGAGTTAGAAGAGAATACGGTGGGAGAAACACATAAAAGTAAAAATGGAAGAATGAGCTATGAAAAATAAATATAATATAAATTAAAATTATATAAATATAATATAGAATAAATAAAAATATAAACCTATATAAAATTTTCACTACTTTTCCAACACTTTTGAATAAAGAAGGGACACTCTTTTCTAGGGAGAAGAGGTGAAATTTTTGGCTCCAAAATAGTACTCTAAATGTTTCCACATGGATAAAACATTAAATTAAAAGATTTGGAAAATATTCCCAATTTAAATTTTTTCATATACTTTATCCAAGTCCACCCTCAAAAGTTAATATTTATCGGTCACAGTATAAATGAGTTGTGGCTAATTTACTCTGAATATTTAATCTGCCCAAATAGACTGTTCGTATTCCAATGCACCTAATTTAAATGAATTTATGGCCTTAAAAATGAAGTAATAAGGAGTTTAATCCTTAATAAAAGTTATTACTAAGGATTTTATCTAGGTATTTTTCTAATTTCAGACCATTTTAACCATCCCTTTATTAGATATGAACCAAAAATAAAAAATCTCCAGATTTGTGAATAGATTTCGAGGCTTGTCTTGTGATCTAGATTTGGGCCTTCAAATGATGAATTTATATTTATGTCTAGAATAATTAAATTAATCCAATATAACATGGTAACATATAAAATAATAATTTTTCAATTTGGATGTGTATAAAAATTTATGTCCAAAATACAGAATAATAATAAAACAATTAAAATCCAAAATAGGCTATTTTATAATTAAGCTAAAAATACTTTAAAAACAATAAAATGTGAAAATTTAACTTAAAATAAAAAATTGGTGGTCTTAAAAAATTAAAATTAAAATTAAAATAATTGAAAATATTTTCTCTTTCAACCACCTATGATGAAGTGATCGAGTAGGAATTAGTATTGGAGATATTTTTTGCTAAGTAGACACCTACTGTTGGTACTGGTAGTGGGAACATAAGAGATGAGAACTTCGAAGTTTTTATACAACACTAAGCTCATGGATATGGTCATGAGAGGCACTTTAGTAGATGATCCCATAATGGAGGTTCTTTTACTCAGGGCTCTCAGTCCGGTTATAGTCATCCATGAGAGAGGTGTTGTATCACTTATGATAGATGGGGAGATATCGCATGGGATTGTTCAAACCACCATGCCACTGATAGGGATATGGTTGATGGATGGATATGTAAAATATAGCAATAATAGAAATTAGTTCTTCATGATTAAGGACATGGTAGAGGATCAGAAAGATTAGGAGGAGGTTGTGGATGGTTTGATCTATTTTTATCACCACCACAAACTGTTTTATGCCAAGATCAGGGAGCTGAAGGAAAGGAGTGAGGATAGTTATAGGCCATAGAGTCTTATAACCCATAGGATCTATAAATGATTATAGGAATGATATGTTTCCTTTCAACTTTTTTATTAGTACTATTATACACAGGTGTGAGCTACTCTTTTATTGCCACTTCTTGCTTGGGGATTTTACAGGGTGATTCAGTGCATCTAGGGAGACATGTGATGGTGATGTTTGACATAGATTTGGACTTGTAATAAATAGGGATGATTCCCCCACCAAGATGAATTCTTGTTACATGATCTAAAATCATGTGGGAAAGTCAATGCTACCCAAATTGGATAGTTTCAAGGTGTGGTGGATGAGTTCCTTTGACTTGTGTGTTTGGGGTAGTTTGGTGCGTTGAGGTGTCAGAGTAGGTCCTGGTTGTGGTGAACAGACAGGAAAAGGAAAGTATGTGCTTTTGGTAGAAGGTTATTCTATATTGGAGGCTCAATTATGGTTCAAGGTACAAAATGTGACTTCACATACCCAGTTGCAGTTAGAACATAGTCATGAGACACTTTTCCCTTAGTGTAGTCCATGTTTGAGGCCTAAAGATACTAGTGTATCCTTTTAGATTAACCCTTATAATTAGAGGCTCAGGTGTAAAGGATCATAGTTCATGAATTCTTATCATTAGTGTGACCTTACTCTAGAGTATATATCCCTATAGATAATCTTTCTATTGTGAAATATATACCCTATTAAGTTTTTCCTTATATGGATCAGTTTCCTAACATCCATGCTTAGTTTGGTGCCTCTAGTGAGGGTAGATTTTTTTTGGATTATGGTATGGAGTTACTCCTTTTATTAGGATTGGTCCTAGGAAGATAAATATGAGATCATGTGTGGTAATATGCAACTTAATTTTTATCAGTTGTCTAGTATGACCCTTGGAGGTATGGATGTTGAGATATTTTTGTTCCCTACAGTGGTGGTGGAGTGTGATGATATCTTCCTGAATATGTGTTGGGTTTACCTCTCTATTGAGAGTTGGAATTCTAAATATACTGTCACCTAGGGAATACCTCGATATTTTTTCTAGCATATCGTATGTCTCTCACAAATCTTTGTGATCTAAGGTGTAGTTGGACATTTAAAGATGAAGGGATTTGTAATACCCATTGTGCTCATTTGGGAAACCATGTACAATTTTCCAGGGAGGCAGATGAGAGACTTGGGGATCAAATCCTTCAACCCAGTTTGTATTGGTTTGTAGTATTCTTATTTATTAATACCTTCATGTACCTGGCATCAGAGTTACTATAAAGAAACTTGAGGATTGTTCTAGATATGAACTAAGAGTACCAGCTTATTGTAGATACCTTGTGGTTCCAAGTCAAGATTCATAAGGTACACTTCTTGTGATATATCCTCTCATACATGTAATTTATAGTGTACCAATAAAATTTTGAGGTTGTGATAGCTTTAGGTCCACCCAAGGGTGTTTTCATGTAATTAGATTCTCATAGTAAAGTTCTGGTATGTTATCATTGAGTTAGGTAATGAAGCAGTTGACCCTTTTGGGTGAGGATGGTGTATCATATCTCCAATTGATGGTTGTTACCCCTCTACTTTTTCAGAAATTCTGGGAGGCATATATTAGGGATATAATTTATGATGTATCACATGAACATGTATCCACTGGACTCATTCTTGATAGATTTTCTAAAGGTGGGGAGTACATTGACCATATGAGGTGTTGAGTAGGTTGTTTTCCCTCTATAGTACACCCAGTAGAGGGGAGGTTGTACCCAAATCCTATAACATTGGGTTTTGGTGTCCAAGAATATGGTGGATTGTTTCTGAATTTTCTCTTGATGTCTCACCTATCAATAGGTGGAGACCAAGGAGCCCGGTTGGTCGAGGAAATAGTCTGGAAACTTTGCAGTTTTTTATGGGGTTTCCATTATTGGAGAGTCTTCACAACACTATCTGAGTGGTCATATAATGACTCTCCAAGTTTTCCCACTTCTTAACCATCTAAGAGAACATCTTAGTAGAGATTTAGCTAGTTCAGTAGGATATCTTCAGAGTTCATAATCCATTTAAATAGATTTTTTATCAGATTAATGATTTGGTGTGCTACTAGACCCTATGATAGTAGTAGGACTGAGTACTTGGTGTTTTTCCACCAATCGTAGCTTAGGATACATGTTCATGCCTTTTTGCACGATGTCAACCCAGATGAGTTGGGTATTGGGTGTGGAGTTTCCTTTTTGAGGTACCTGATGGTGTTTGAGATCTAACCATAGGATACCCTTCATGGGTAAGTGGTTTCCCTAGGAAAGTGTTTTTTGATAGTATAGAGACCCTCTAGAGAGCTCACTGGTGTGGGAGACCCTGCTGAGAACTTAGTTTTCCTTACATGTTCATAGTATTTCTCTTTTCGGGTAGAAAATAATTGAGGGTGAGGAGCATTTAACAAATTGGGTTTTACTATTTAATACTTTAGACTATTTATAGGAATATTTATTAAGTCATACATTGAGTTGATATGGAATTATGGGGCCTGGAGAGCTTTGGTGCGGTGATATTTAAAATATCAAATATTTTATATCATGTGCATGTATTTTTTAAGAAATGTGGAATAATTCTTGAATAGAGTCTCATATTGGAAACATGAGATCATGGTTGAGTTCATAACATGGGTTTTACCATAATAGTGACACAAATTTTGTCAGTATCAGGAACTTGGTAGGAGGCGAGTTTTGGTGGTGTGTTAAATGATGGAGGATTATTTATCAAATAAAAATTTATTAATAAACCTAACCCCTCCCCCCATTTGGGTTCCATGCATGGAAGAGGGAGAGAATTTTGTCCTCCCTTTTGTGATGGAAGAACCATGGGATAAGAGGCATGATCGAACTTTATTATTGATGGTGATCAACACTATATCGAGGTACAACAAGTTCCAGGCATCGCGTTGGACCTAAAGCTTTGACATTTCTCCATGAGGTAGGAAGATTTATGAGCTTTATGTCCAGATCCACATTTATTTTTTTAAGGTTTTATAGATCTTATATTATTTCTAGAGATCCCATGTGGGTTGACTTATGGGAAATTGGGTAATCGAGGGTTTTGGGAGTATCATAGGGATTTCCTATTTGGAAGTCCTGATCACGTAGCGTGTAATGCAGTAGAACACACTATGTTTTCTTCCCATTTGGGAAAGATAAACCTTTGGAAATAAACACCATGTAATGAGGGAACACTCTATGTATTGGGGCTTGGCTAGGTGGCTGATTACATGGGAAGTTACACCATGTAAGGGGACATGACCATGTGGAAGTACACGGTAAGACCTCGGGTGTACATGGTCCAGAGGACACAGCTAGGTACATAGAAACAAACCATGGTACAAGAGCAAGGGTTCCTATACACAGACATGGGAAAGGACATGGGACTGGGGCTGGGCTAAGAGATATACACCATGTACTAGGGTACACTCTATATATTAATACATGTAAAGTTGTTATGTGTGTGGGTGAGGGAACACCCATGTGATCTGATGGGGTTACATGTCATGTAACTAGATGTACATGTCGTGTACCATGAGGAACACATCAAGGGTTCATCCTTGAGATATATTTCTTGTACTATGGTTACACACTATGTAATACCATAATAGATTTCTCCATTTCACATATCTATCATTAGGACTAAGATGGAGGCCCATGGATATCCTATCCTGAGTAGTTTTCTATATAGAATGCGATGGTGGTCATGTTTTTGTCATTAGAGATGAAACGTGATGTGATTCTAGAAGGGTTATTCTCTCATAAACACTTATAGAATATAATTTGGTTGTATTCCCTTAGTCCATCCCCTTGAGGTTATAGTGTGGAATCACATCCTCATCATAGGATCGTGATCCTCTATATGGGATTATTTTGGATAGAGTTTGTGGTATCCCTTCATGAGATTGAGATGGGATCCTTTATCGTATATTCATCTTCCCTAGGTGGGGTTTGAGGTATCAGTGTGACTGATATTCATGGGTGTTGATCCCCTTCTTATAGGGTTGATTCAGTATGGTTTACAGTATCATCTTTCATATGATCCCCTACTTGGTGGGTAGTTCCATATGGGGTTTTTGGTGTCCCTCATCTATCCTGGGTTTGATCCCCTATCTCAGTGTTGAGATCTTCAGAGTTCCATATTGGGTTTTTGGTGCCCCTATAAATATTATGTGTGATCCCTTATCTGTGTGTTGATATTTTATGGGTTATAGTATGGTTAATGGATTCCCCCATGAGAAATGGGTGAGATACCCTATCTGAGTATCAAGATCTACTGGGTTCTAGTGTGACTTTCCTCATGGAAAGATCTGATGAGTGGGTTCTCTCATATGGATTCCATTAGGGATGGAAAGGATGTTTCATCATCTTAGTGATACCTAATGATTGAAATATCTTGGATGAGTTCCATTAGTTATAGAAGGGTTCATGGAGTGAGTACTCCCAGATGAGCATTACCTTGAGCCTTGAGTAGGATCTTGTGGTGGGATTCTTTTGGTTGAGAACATGAGACTTGGAGTCTATGATGAGTATATATAGGTATTTCTAGGAGTTATGTTTCATATCTTTATTTACATACTATGTGGTGATGATATGACTAGTCATGTATAAATGATGTGTGGTGATATAGATCCCTCTTCTATCTAGTTTAGTTTTTAGTACACTCTGGATATGGATCAAGTGGACTATTATCTTTTATTTTATCCCTTTTAGTTTGGGTTTTTGGGGTGCTACTAAGTATTTTTATCATCACCCATGCATGGGATATTCCTACACATGACTTTTATTATGCAGATGATGGGCCTTTTTATGGAGTCCTAGGAGGACCTGGAGTAGGTAGAGCATAGTGTTCTAGATAGATTGAGGGTGTACCGATGGTTTCATTTGATGGCAGTCCCCTCTCATTGAACTGGTTGGATGCTTTTATCAGTTTCTAGTGGGATTTTATTTTTCCCTTTCCTAATTTTAGTACTATTTTTTACTCTATTGTGGGATATATTTATTCATGAATTTTGGTATCAGTTGTATTTTATTATCTCTACACTATTTTATGGAGATGGATGTGTGTGCATGTATACAGGTACCTTAGGATAAGGCCTCCTATGTGTGTGATATTCCTACTCAGTACTGTATGCCACCCCCTAGCCTATTACAGGCAGGCTTGGGGTAGTCACACTCGTCTTATCAATGTACAAGTGTGACTCGGTGGGTTAGGTCATGACATCACACCAGGTTTGACATCTTCTTGGGATATGCTTAGGTAAATTCACATTTTCATTATGATATATTATGAAGGATTTAAATTGATATTGGCAATGTATGGTCTAGGTTATACCTAATGTGTCATAGATTTAAAATAAAGTGTGATGATTTAGACATCCTATAAATAAATTTTTATGATTACATAAATATTCACTATGATTATTATTTCTCACACTATGCTCTTTGGTTTTAGTCAATGGTTGGAACTAAAAGGAATTGTGTAACACTGAAATTGATGGAAGATGCAGTGATTATCCTCCTGAGAAAGCAAATGAAGTGGGGGTGAAATGAAAATTATTATGATTATTCCTAACCAGCTATCTCAAAATATGATTAACAACCTGATTCTGGGTGAGTTTTTGGATAAACCACAAAAGAGAAAAATGGAGTTTCATGAAGACCATGGAAGAAAGAATATCTGGCTACCTGCATGTTGAGAATGAGGGAATAATCACCCAATGAAATTTCTTAAAGAAATGGGAAGATGTTTTGGGTGTGGAAAATAAGGACATAGATAAATAAATTTCTAAGGAAAAATGAAAATTTGGGTTAATGAAATGGATGGGAATAATGGTTTCCATAATGTATCATTGATTTTTGAATGTTTTATAATGTGTTAAGTATGGTAATTATGTAAATCAATGTCCTAGTGGGGGAGCTCGAGAAGAGGATCAAAAAGTTTTTATGAGTAAAGGTTTTACTATTTATGATAAAGATACTATGAATGACGTATGAAATTTATGGGTTATTTTAACAATATTGATTATACTGGAAGTAATAATCATGATTAAATTAATGTTTTTGAATCTTAATACATGATTCATATTTCATACTATAGGAATGAAGCATTAAGGAGTAAGTTGGTAAATATTGGTAAATATTTTAAGAATGAAGTGGAATTATTGATGTATTTATGTATTAGGATTTGAGAATTATGTTGAAGAAGTATTTTATCAATAATATTTTGGTTATAAGAATTATGAAACATCTAGGGATTATTATGAAGTAGTTTTTCTTGAAGGATTTACAATCATATGTTTAATGTTACTGATAACCTAGAAAATTATTTTATTAGTAAGGTTATATTTTTGGAGAACACATTATTTAGGGAGATATAACCCTTAATATATGACTGATATTGTGATAATAATGTTTGTTTTGGATAAATAGTGGATTGATATTGATAAAGTAAATTGGATAGTATTTGTGACTTTGAAATTTATTAGTGGTTTAATGATAGAGTGATTTATGATATCTTTGATGATTTTATTACATTTCTATATTTATGGAATATATTGTATATTATGTGATTTTATTTGAGGAAAAATGATAGATTTATATTTTTGAAGTGTATATATTTTCATTGAGGTTTTATGGTGATTTGATTTATTATCAAGTTTTAATAGAATATATGATCAAGGTATTTATGTGATTGGTGTGTGATATTAAGAGCTACTTTATATTGTTTGGGGAATAAAGTTAAGTTGATTTCGGAAATTTAGTGACATTTTTTCTAATTTTTTGGTTTTTTATTTTGGATAGACATATTTTGGAGGATTTTTATGGTTAACTATTTATGGAATTGTTTAATTTGAACATTGGATGTTATTTTTTGTGTTTATAGAGATTAATATATTATTTCATCATATAATAATTTATCTATATTGGATAACGTATGTTAACCATTTTGGTTTTAGTAAATATCTAGAGATAAAAGGAATGAATTTTCATTCTTTTATGTCTCTTATGATCCATTAAAAGTTAATTTTAGTGCTTCAGATATGAAAAATTCATCTTGAATATTAATTTCTTGGAGTAAGAGAAAATATGGAAGTGGAAATTGATCAAAGCACAACTAAAGGATGAAAATATGATTTTTAAATGGAAAAAAATGAGTAAGTACATTTTCTCATATTCCATGTTAAAATAATTCCTCAACTCTAGGAAAAAGGACCCTATAAATAAAATTTGTTTCCTTTTTATAGTTATTTATGAGGAATTGATGGTCTTTTTTACCCCACTAATTTATGGTTTTATGGTCATTAACTTTCTCGTGACTATGTTATATATCACTATATATTATTATTTGGACATTATATTTATCCTTCTTGTCCATATTTTCACTTCTTGATAATGTTCTTCTTATTTAGGAACCTGATTATGTGTTATTTAAGGTAACATTTATGTTTCCCTCTTCCCCTTTCAAGGGAAGTTTTATTATTCCTTTACACAATGTGGGTTTTCAATAAAGGTATTTTTGAATATCAAACCTTTAATTACAAAGTTAAAAATTAAAAGGATGAAATTTATTTAAGGGGTAGAATTTAACACCCCAATATTTTAGAATATATTTTTTCTTTAAATAAATTGTAATTTTTTGATTTCTTTCCTTGCACACATCCCCGAGTCTATATGAACTACGATTGAGTAAATTTTTATAATATAGAAATTAAATTGGAAAATGTGAATAGTAAAAACAACATTATGAAAAATATGTAAAAAGGTTTTAAATAATTCAAATTTATATGTTAATACATAATAAATAAATACTTAATTTTAATTAAAGTCATTTTATGCTTCAAAAATATGTTTTCTTCAAAACTTGTTTTTATCATACTTTTACATGAAAAAATTATTATTAATTCATACCTTTTTTTAGAAATTTTATTTTAAGAAATAAATATATTTTTTGAAAGCATCATGTCAATATTATCTTAAGGTTAATTTTTAGGATTTTTCTAAAAATATTTATTTTTTAGTGAATAGTGAAAATATCGATTTTTGTAAACACTTTCATTTCTTTTCAAGTAAAATTAAAATTGTATTTTGAATATGATATTGAAGTAATATAATCCTACTTTAATTTTAATAAATATAATTGACTGCATATTAATCTTTATTATAATTTATTTTGGTATAAGTTATTTTTTGGGCTTAAAAACACATTTTTCTAAAAACTATTTTTGTGTGAAATATGATTTTATCTTAATAAATTAAATTAATATATATTTATTATTATTTTAAATTAAATTTATATATTATATATTAAATAATATATTTAAACATTCATTTTATGGTTTTTATGAGGAAATTAATGGAAGTAAGTTATGTTTTATTCTTAAAAAATCATTTTTTCTAAAACAAGTTTTTATTGCAGTTTTTATGATTAATTAAAATTAAATTATACCACTTATAGAAATTTAATCTTGTAAAATGGATTATATATTTATAATCATAATAAATAATATAATTTAATTTTATAAACATAATTTCTATTCATACTAAATAGTAAAAATAGTAAAATCTTATTATCATGGTTAAGGTTAAAACTAGTTTACTAAGGGGATTAAACCAAAAGATAAGGGTGTTATTTCCACACAAAACTATCTAATTATTTTTTTTTAGTATATTTAAACCTTATATTATCCTAAATTTTAATCTATGGACATTTGGATCCACTTTCCTATAAAATTAACCATATATAATTGAAATATTATAAAACATTCTATGTGTGACCCTCCCCTCGCTTATAAAAGGAAACCTATCCTCCTACCATATAAGCACCATTTAATCATTATAGATCCTAAAATTCATAATAAAAAAATTCCTAGATTTATTCCCTTCATCCTAGAGCTTTTTTTCTTCTCTTAAGACCAATCCTTCAAGGATTAAGTTGTTATCCAAAGGAGATCTCTCAAAGAAGAGGTATAAATCTTAACCAATCTCTTTCAATTTTATTTCTTATTAAACCTTATATAAACTTTTTTGTAATAAAAAATGATTAATTAAGTATAATAAGTATATTAATATTTTTTTTATTATGTAACAACCATTTTTCACCCCTTCTCCATCAAATAGGAAATAAAAGTATTGCTTGTGTGTGCGTGTGGACTACCGCCTCCACGTAGCAATACAATTCATTTTCCATAACCATCTTTCATGAGTGATTAAAATGATGTATTTAATTTTTATATATTATATTTATAATATAATTATTCATTTTTAATTATAATATCTTATCTATATTCTTACCTTCTGATCCATTGGTAAATGATAACCTCGCTCGTGCGTACATATCTGCAACCACTCCACAAAGCGATGTGATTTTTTTATCATTTCATATTTAATTGGCTGGTAATAAGGATATATTTAATGAAAATATTATATATATATATGATATAATAATGATTATATGATATTTAATTATCATTTAATTTAATTTTACTTCACCCATTGAAAAGAGGAAACATCGATCGTGTGCACATATGGATTACTGTCTCCACGAAGTGTTGTAATTAATTTTTCATTGCAACTTAATATGAATGATTTTAAACATTTATATAATGAATATATAATATATTTATATCATTATTAAAATTATGGATATATAGAAATTATGATCAAAGTGCAAGGGTCATAACTATTGAACTAAAACATACATGAAAAACAAAGCAGTTAACACACAAAATAAAAACTTTAATGAAAATTATTAATAAACGGGTGTTGAAATAATATAGGTGGATAGTATATTATATTATATTTATGAATATTATTATTTTATATAATTATAATAAGTATAAATTTTTTATACATGATGCTAGAGCACTTATAAATCAAGTCGAATATAAGGTAAGGGTTTCATCTTAATTCATCTTTATTTAGACATGTTTTAATGTTATGCACCAATTTTTCCCATGTTTTATATATTACCAAATAATGTATTTTGGAATAATACATGATTTAATTCAAGTTATTTACATAACCATATTATTTTTAATCTTCCAATGACATTCATTTCAAAAAACTACTAAAGTCGTTAGGGTTGTTCATCTTAATTTTTTTTGTTGAGACATATTTGATGTTATGCACATATTTATGTTTATTATGTGTATATAATTATCCTTTGTAGTGTTATATAATTTATACTTATTAATTCATGTTTCTATTAATAAGTAACTTGTATTTACTATAATATAATAGTGATAATTTTTATATCAGCAGGAGTCAAACATGACAAGGGGTATTATTTTAAGGAAAAACCTTATAAAATCCTTGTATGATATTGTTATTGTTTATTCTAAATTTAATACCAAGGTGAGGGTTGAGTTTTAATCATTATATCCATCTCTATTAACCAAGATATATGTTTGACTATAAGAGTAGATAATTAAATAGAAATATAATACTCAATAAAAGTTGGGTACACAGATTCACCCCCACCCCCCCTCAGTGACCATGTATTACTATTGGGCTCTACAAGTGGTGTCAGAGAAAACCAGGTATACCAATGATTGGATGTTGTTTTCAATTGTTTTATAATTCTATATTTAGTGTATATTTTAGGAAATTTTTGAACTTCCTCAGATATAGAAAAATGAGTTCTTTATATTGAACATAATATGGAGGTTAAGGTATGAAGGAAAATAAACATAAAAATTTTTCAAAGGAAAATAAGGATCAACCAATACATAAATATAGTGATAATGGTAAGATTGCATCTATAAAATATGTTTAAAGTGGTCCTTTTTAAGAAACTAGCTCAAGATATTGAGAGTATCAATAGGATGGGCCTATCAAAACTTTTGAAGACTCATACTCTAAAATTAAAAGGTTTGTGAAGAGTGTCCCTGTTGATGCAGAATAATATATACTTAGTTTTTAATGGGATTCTAGATGAAAACTCATAGCTATAAAAAGAAAATTAAGAAATGTAGGATGCACTATGAAAGAAATTATGAAATTGAAATGATCTCACAAACCTTGTAAAAGAAAATGAATAATAAATTTTACTTTTCAATGAAAAAAATTCATTGATTAAAGATAAATTATAATGTTATGGTTGTGAGAAAGTTGTAACAAAAATTATTCTTTAATAAGTTCTATATTAAGTAATAAAACTCTATAAAACCTCCACAAAAGTTAAATATATTCAATTTCAGGTCAAATAAAAAAAGACTAAAACAGCTTGATAATTCTGTATAAGAATCAAGAAAAATCCATGAAGATCAAATAAAAATATTGAAGATTCAATGGGAAGAAGGCTTAATATTTGTTGAGGATGAGAACTCTCTAAACATAAAGTTTCTCAAGCTTGAGATAAAATTAAGTAGTCTGAAACCAAATCAAGTTGAAGCTTCCCAAGTTCCTAAAAATAAATAATATTCCACGCAAACTTTAGATGAGAATAAAGTCTCAAAATTGACTTATATCAATGTTAAGAGAAAATTTAAATCATCTTCTCATTAGTATACAACAAGATCTGGGAAAATGTAAACCTATTGTACTAGTAATTCTAGTTACACTAATGTTGTCTCAAGTGAAATTGCATGTTCTAAAATAAAAATTTGAAAAAATGGGTGGATAAAAGTTCTTATAAATCTTGTACTTTATAAAAAGTGGATGTTGGAATATCTAAGGAAAAATACCCCCCCCCCCCAAGAATATCCCAAAAGGGTAGTGTTACCACCCAAAAATAGAAAGGTTTATAAGTATAAATTTCTAGATAGATTACAGCAAAAGACAATATAAGAAGGCTTATTAGCTACTTTTTGTTCTATTAGAGGTTCGGTAATAAGGCCATATAATTTTGGAACAATATTTCAACTTATGAAAATAATAGGATTCCACAGTTGAGGAGGAGAGAGGCTGAATAATTAAGAAAATATAATTTTCAAAAGTAGAATTCATTGAAAAAGAAAAATCTGCTAACTAAGAATAGATTTGATTACCTTGATAACTTTTATGATTATTACTTCATAGGTCATTATAGCTATGAGAAGTGTTGGTATGAATCAATCAGCCATCATTCATATTCTCAAAAGGAAAAAATGCCTCAACAGAAACTAAATGATGTAAGAAAAGAAAATAAAGCATCCTTGGGAGAAAAGAAAGTTAATAAAAGTTCTAAAAAGAATAAATTTTATCAAAACACTCTCAAGAATTATGAGAATAAAGTTATAAAGGATGACTCAATAAAAAATGATTTTATTGTGGAGGAAATGGTCATACCATGGACCATTGAAAATAGTCCATGGAATTGAAATTTAAATAAATCAAGTGGAAATCAAGAGTAAAATCAAGCTGAGAGAGAATAGGTAGGATTAATTACTTAAAACCAAATATTTATTAATGGAATACCAAAAAATCAAGTTCAAGGAGGTATAAAATAGTGTAGATTGAGTGATTATATAAGGAAAAGGTAATTGTATCCAGGATGATGAGATCCTAAACTATATAAAAGTTAGAGAGGTGCATCTGGTTTTCCATTAGAATCTAGGAAGTCTATAGCTTTATTTCCCTCGCATAAAGTATATAAGATCTTTACATCATATTTGAGAAATATATTTCATTTCTTGGTGTTTTAAGTAACCAAAAAGTGGATGAGAGAGACACCCTTTGAATTAATAGTAACCTGGGATGAGTCTATATCCACCTCAGATAGGTTGATATTGAACAACCTACTCAGGAGTAATCCATTCAAAATTTCTTGATACTATTCCATTAGTGAGTTCCCCACACCGTATACTACACTGAAAGAGTGAATAAATAAATTTTTATCATCCTGAATGTTTCTTCCTCTATGCATCAAACCTTCTATACACTCTCCATCGGTATTAAGTTTAGATTAAATGGTCAGCCTCTTCCACATCACCCACTTTCCATTCAATTTTATGATCCTTGATATCTGGTCCAGTCTAATAAGATGAGAGAAACCCTAAAAATAATAAAATATGATGCTTCCATGGCTTATCATGGCTATCTCACCAATAATATGAAGAAGTTCAATTTTCATGTTAGAATTTCTAACCCAATAACTCAAGTGTTTAGACTCATTCTGGGATTCCCAAATGCACTAGTATCCAAAAAAGGGTGATGCTTTGAGAGAATCTAGTAGTAGTGTTGATATCCACATTAGAGAACCATTTCATGAGAAGGTTCTTGAAATTGTTCAGGTGATCATTAAAGACCATGCATGTTCCCCAAAATTCCTATATACTAGTGTCCCAACCTCCTTTCATATACAAGTTCTCATTTGACTCCAAACTAGAAGAATTGTAGCAAGGTAATTTAGAAACAATAGAAATTCCTTTTTGTTAAATCATCTCAGTTGTAGTGATGAATCATTGACTGATATTATATAGGAGTAAGTTGAGCTTTTGGGTTTTATAATATTCTAAATGGCCTTAGCCTAGGGATATAGGTCATGTGAAACATGAGTGAGATTATAAAAATCTATTGTAGGAAAGAAACCTAATCTAGAATAAGTAAAGGATAAGAAATCAGTCTAATCCACCAAAATGATACTATAGAAAAATCAATATTGATCTTCATTCAGGATAGCATGGAGAAACTTTGGATGCTCATTAGCTTTTTGGTGGAGCATATGGGGATATGATTGGGATGGAAAGAATAAATTATAAGATGACCAATTTTCATCCCATAATGCTATATGGCTATGATTTATGATCTATTTTGAATACTCATTAATAACTTGAAATATCTTCTGAATCCCATGCCATAATAGTTATATCCCATAACTTCCTTCATAGGATTCATTTAAACTCCCCCCATATTTAATTTTGGAGAATTTTTGCCCACATGGAGCACCCCACAATTGCATCCTAGGCTATATTATCTTGAATTATTGACATACATTATTTAATACTCTTAACATTGATGACGCCTTTATTAAACATCCTTTCTAGAAGTGGCCAACTTTCTCAATGGATACTCTCTTTTTAATGGGAAACCCATAGGAATCCATTGTGAGAGTTTTCAATCTTCTTGATAATATCCTTGGGATATGGAATAGCAGAGAGTATATAGAGTGTAATGGAGGATAGTACACTATTGTGAGGGTAATCATCCCTCCAAAATATAAGATCCAACTTTTATAGTTAGAGATATGCCCAGTAATATTTTAGATCAAACTATAAAAATTCTATATTTGTACTCTCCATATAGATAAATGAGGCCTGATATAGGTCATTGGGAAGTTACCTTTTGATAGACTAATCTACTTTTCAATAAGGATAGAACACATGGAGTAGTATCTCTATGAGATATATATATTACTTTTCACCCTACTAATCAATTTCCAACTCCATTTTTCATTGTTTTTAAAGATTTTCAGAAAGTTTTTCATGGATTAGGACCTTCCATTGAGATAAAATAGCATATCATCCTCAAAGAATTGGTGAGTGATACCTGTAATACCATTTATACCCTTAAAATCTCACACCACACCTCTAGATATATCCTCACTAATGTTCTTCCTAAGAATTTATTGGGAAAGTATTAAAAGGCTAAGAGAAAGGGGATCTCCCTAAAAAATCTCATGGGATGATTTAAAGAACCCAAATTTCATTACCATGAGGGATACTGTGAACAAAGGAGATGAGAAACTTCTAAATATGTCACATACCCACTCTGAAAAGTCATGATTTCTCATAACCTATAAAATCATATTCCATTCCATCTTATCATGTGATTTTTTACATATCAATTTTAACCATGATATTAGTACCAATCACTATAAATATCAACCAAAATCTCCTATTCTAAGCCTATATCTCCTTGGATGTTACTTCCTTTGATAAATACATGATTCTCATAGGTGATCAAAATTGGGAGAGAGTGATAGATTCTATCATTGAAGATCTTGGGAAGAATTTTGTAAGATAAGTTACAAAAGTTGATAGGATGATATTTATTAAATTATCTTGGATGAAGTACCTTCAGGGTGATAATAAGAGTGGTAGCATTAGTGAACCTGGGGGAGAACTTTGAAATAATCTTGCATTATAGACATTACCTCAATTTTAATAACATCCCAATCAGCCACATAGAAAGATCTTAGGAATCCATTGGGGCCAGTTATGCTATCTAAAATGAGGGATAACACAAATACCTTAATCTACTCCTTTGAAGTAATGGATTCCATGAAGTGGTTCTAAGTGTCATCAATAGACCATGAGATATTGGAAGGTATACCTGAAGACATTCCTTTATATTAAGTGAAGAAATTTTCAAAAAGAGGTAACTCAAAAACTATTGAAAAATCCATGTGTAAGCTCTAATAAATTATAATATGTTAATAACGAGTCTTTAAATATTTTTTTAACTAGTTACAAGATGCTAAAAATATAGAGAAATATTGAGGGGCAGAACAAGCAAGTGAAAATTTCAAAGGCAAGTAGGTTATTTCACATTAGGAAAGAAATAACTATGTGTAAGGTGAAAGAAAACTATACATGTTGCAAATATTTGTATGACCCTCCTAAATTCTCAATAATAAATGATTAATAATATGAATGAAAAAGGAAAATCACCAATTTCTAGAAATTATTTATTAGAAAAGGTCAAGAAACTTATTCTATACAAGAAGACAACTAAAAATAATGAGAATTACATACATCTCAAAGATGAATAAAATTAGATAATCAATGGGGGAACTATAATGAAGAGTTATCAGAACATTATATATGAAAAGATGAGTTTCACTAGATTTAGATCAAAGTCTCGACTATATCGTTTCTATTAATAAATTTTTTAATAACACATTTTTCCCTTGAATCTATTTCCTGTGTTTTCAAGTAGGGAATTAAAGGTGGTATATGAAGTAGAATAACCAGACGATGTTTTATAAATTATTAAACAAATAAGGATATGGAAATAATAGAATATTATCACTTTCATGATGAATAGATAAGGATTGAAACTCTTGAAGAGGAGGAATTATGTAGAAGATTCTGGCAAGAGGTGTGTTAAATCTAAAAATCTGAAATTTTTAGAAAGATTTTAAAATCTATAATTGAGGTATGCCAATCACACTTATTTACCTTTTTTATTGTATAAAACATTATTATATGGGGGTTTAGTTGATGGGAAAGTTAATAGAAATCGTTATTTTGATCTATTTTTCACTTGAATGTTTCTGATATATTTGTTGAGTTGAGTGCAGGATATATAGTTCTTGTAAAATTTATTGTACAACCCCTAAAAGTGAGTAATTGAGAATGGTATCACATGGTAGATTGGTTTATAGAAATTATTTATGTATTATTTAAATCTCTATTGTTTTATACATCGTTCTTTCCCACATAGACTTATAATTTACTAACTAATGTCTCAATGAGAAGAAATGTGTGGTGTTATCCTTCTCTTAAAAAATAGATCAAGCCATAACTTTGAATAAAATAAGGAGAATAACTTGTATTAGGAACTATAAAAATAATGAGATTCTCCCCTATATTCTCTTTTCATGTATTTTCAACAAGGGGGAGAATAAAAATAGCTAACAATCACACATGTTGACTTAAAATGAATTTGATGATATTTCCAACAAATACAAAGGGGGTATTGAAGAGCCTATGCATAGATTGTATTTCTTTTAAATTTGTGAGGTTGTTTCAATTATGATAAAGATACCAATATGTGTTTGGTGTATGAAGTGATATTGTAATAAACTAACCAGAATACCCTCTCAAACTTGTACCTGACCAGATCCATCACATACCTAAAGAGTATTCTCGATCCCCACAGGCTGGAGACTACCACCTGGGCATCAAACAACAATTATAGGGAATTATTTATCCCAAACTAAAGCAACAACATGAAACATATATACAACAAATACAATATAGTAAAATATAAATATATACCATAACTAAAAACAACCAGAAGAAACCAAGAAAGTCAAGAGTAGAAACAATCTCCAAGTACGGGTCTAACCACAAAGGACTACCAAAACAGGAAAACCAAATACTCTGTGTGATAGTGATAAAACACTATTTTATTGAATATTTTATTGATAATAAATGATATAATTCCCTCACATTGTGTTAAATATGTTTATTTATAAAATATTTGGGATTAGATCATTCATTTGAATATTTGATGAAAATTCCAGTTTTACCCTTTATAGTTCACTATAGTATTTCAAAGATAAATATTTTTATATTTATTATTTGAATTTTAAATTTTGTAACAGTGTTCCTAACTTAATTATCTACAACTTTTATTCAGGACACTAGATCAAAAGAATGAATTTTAATGGAGTAATTGTGCCATAAAGTCAAAGATGGGCTGGACTCACCAGAATGGATAAGCTTCTGTATTGCAGCCATAAATCCTACATATGGGATTTTATTGAGCTCAAATTTCGAGAGGAGATATAGGACCCATATCTGCACATTTGATCCTTCTGTAAGGCCGGCCAATTAACGCGTTTTGGTGGTGAAATGGGTGGTGAAATTTGTATTAAAATATTTGGCCGAATTTCCACATTCACACTTGAAACCACTTGTAACCTCTCCTCCCCTCCCCTCTATAAATTGGAGTTTTTATTATCTGGAGGGGTTGGGACGTGAATTGGGAAGTTTAGGGAAGAGGAGAAGTGGATCCACTCCAATTATCCAACAATTTCAATAAGGGTAGCTCTTGAAGCAAGGATCCCTTCGACGAAGCCTTCTTCTTCTCCTTCATGTTGTAATGATTTTGTTTATGTAATAAACTTCTTTGTTCTTCTTTTATTTCTTCTCTTTTCTTCTGTTTTGTTTAAATTTCTTCTTCTCTTAATCTTCCTCTTTGGGCTGGAATTCTTGAGTAGAAGCGTTATTGGGTTATACTCATTATAAACCTTTGCACATGCAAAACGCTTCTACGATGATTACGCCACCCATGGAAGAGTAGTCTTTTAGTAATCGATCTATCTTCTAACCTATTCATTTAATTATTTTTAATCATTGATCTACTGTAATTCACTTAATATTATCCATGAATTTTGTTTTTAAATTGTAAGAAACTAAGCAAGTAATTGAACAATTAACACAAAAACACGTGAGGTCGGGATTTTGTGTAAATTGTGAGAGCGCGATCTTAATCGGTAATACAAGACCACACGGGATAAATTTGTAGAGTTCAAATATAATCCCTAAACACAATTCATCCTCATTTCCAGAATGGATATGTGCCTTAATTTACCACTGACCATAATCTAATCTTAGAACATCAATCAAAGCAGGGTGCTGCGATTGCATGTTCTGAAGTTAGCCTAGGGTTAAATTCACATCATCTTTGTGGTAAAGTTAATTCTCGTAGGGTTCGGGATTTAACAAATTAAGGGATCATAATTAAGTGAATGTTAATTTAAATGATAATTATTAATAATAAAGTGAATAGGTAGAGTTAGATCGATTATGCCTTTTAAATAGATTTCTAAAAAAACATCTTCTTGTTGTGTCATTTTAATCGAAATTAATTTCAAAACTAAAAACAAACAAAAAATTATACAATCTTCTTCCAGAAAACTTCTTCTAGATTCATAAAGTACAAAAAACCCCAATCCTTTAAAGTAGTGTTTTTATTCTATTCTATTTTATTTTATTTTTTTAGAATACCTCTAATAAGTTGTTAAATTCACTTCCTCCTTTGAGAGAAGACCTTGGTCAGCCACTCTACTGCACCTAAGTACCCCAAATCACACTAATCATTTGAGGGCGCCCACGACAGCGCTCTTTCAGATAGCTTAGGTAGACTCCCACCATCTCACCACCAACTACCCAAATTAGCTAATGTAAAACCTCACTACCTCACTAAGACGCCTTTTATTTCCCTACATCAAAATACATACAAAGTTATGCACACTTTTAAAGGGGTACAAAGGGTATGAGATAACAGGTTTAGTAGGGAATCACCCAAGTGTTCCATATCAAGTCTCTGAACAATAATTCAAGCATTATCAACTTTAAATAAAATAATGCATAATAACAGTTTAATAGTTTTTATATCAAAATCATGGAAAAACAATTTAATTCTCCCATTTTACACATTTCTGAATAAAATAGGTAAATCAGATTCAAATAATTTTATAACCATATATCACAGTAGATATATCATTTCAAAACAAAGCATGAATCACATATCATATCAAATCTATGACAATACAATAAAATAGTATAATCCAAAAGTAGAAGCATGGGTAACATCACACTAGGGATCACACTATGTCATATCTAGGACACTCATACCTAATATAGAAAATTGCATAAACATCAAGCCACTATACATATGCATAAAGTATAGAGAACATAAGAACACCCCAACAAGTGAACCCCCAATAGGTCTAACAACTCTCTAGAACAATAGTCCTAGGAATCTGAGGAAATCCCCATGAGAATACCCCCATAAAGTGGATAAGACCTATTACTATACCTTATACCTAAGTACCCAAGGCTTACCATGTGATCTATTTTCCAAACCAGTTCATCAAACCATTTCCATAAAAATATGATTTGAAAACCATTTCATAAAACCATTTCACAATGATTCGAAACCCCTTTTCTATTTACCAAAACTAGGATAAAATCATATTTTATAAAAACCCAATTCCACACACACAAAAGAAATCAATCATATCATTTCATCTCATTTAATACAAAAATTTATCAAAAATAAGAGCAATGAAGTTCACCAAAATAGGTTAGAGGTGGAACCACCTACCTCAAACTTGGGGTCGTACATGCCCAAAAAGGGATCCATTAACAAGAATAAAGAAACAAAAAAAAATAGAGTCCCTATAATTAATATGAAAATATTATAATTGATATAATTCAAAAAAAGGGTAGTTGAAGAAGAGTAAATGACACATATGTCAAGAATATGCACCTCTCACACCATAACCAATAAGGAAATTCCCCCCAGAATGAGATCTCACAGTGGATCTATAGAGAATCAAGAAGAAACATCACCGTAGATCAACAAAACCAATATCGCAATACAACAGTGCTATTATGATCAAAGGATATGAAGAATATGAAATAATATCTTACTCATAAAGATACAATGCAACTTATTTGATGATCCAATGCCAAACAAATCAATCTGAATTGAACGGAGGCTCCCAAAATCATTGGAGAAGGGGTCTAGGTCGAGATCAAGGAGGGTTGTGGAAGAATGAATGAAAATTCAATCAATACAGCACCCTAAAATCCAATCTCCCAAAAGTTACATGATGTGTAACCCATTTACACATCATGTAATCCATGGGGCTCAAGTTTTCTAAAAAACCTAATGCATTTTTATTAAAACTCAATCTTTTAACATTACACGATGTGTAGTCCTTTCACGTTGTATACATAGTTCACAGAATGTGTCTGGAGACCAGGTACATGTTGTGTAACCCCTTTAAAATCCATGTAATTTCAAATCACACAACATAAAATCCATATTCTTACAAAAAAAATACCAAACCAACTCGTATGTTCTCCTTACTCGGAGAGAACCCCGCAAATACATTAACACATTTATACCCAGACTCTGTTAATTCAAAAAAAAACATATATCCCTAAACTTTAGATCATTTTTTCATCAAATTTTCTCCATCCTAATGAGTCCTAAGACACACCCAATTCAATATGAAAATAATAAAATAAGATTAAAATCCTTGAAAGTGGGTAACGGGATGTTACAAACTCCCCACCATAAGACTTTTTGTCCCTGAGAAGTCATGTGGAATAATGAAGTTAGGTGAAGAGGCGAGGCCACTACTCCCTCATCAATGAATTCCACTCCCAAGAATCATGATAATATGATATGTGTATATATAAAACTCTGACCAACATAATATACTTCCCACACAATAATTTCACTTGTGATTCAATGATCTCAACTGGCTACTCAAGAATAGAAACATTTGTCTCTAACTCGATATCCTCCCAACTCAAAACATGAGAGGGGTTATGATGATATTTTATGAGCTATGATATGTGTAAAAAATCATGAATTCTTTTCAACTGATCCAGAAATTCCAACTTATAAGCAACATTACCAAGCCACTCAGTAACCTCAAACAATCCAACATATCTTGGAGCCAACTTCCCTTGGTTTCCAAGCCAACAGTGACCCAACTGAGGAGAAACTTTCAAGAAAACCTGGTCACCAATAGAAAACTCCAAAGAACAATGTTGTTGATCTACATAATACTTTTGATGAATCTTCACTATAACCATATGCTAATGTATATATTGAATCCTCATAGATATCTCCTAAACCAAACTCGGTCCCACTAAATAAGCTTCACCCACCTCTACCCAATAAAGAGATGATCTGTATGGGAGACCATACAAAGCCTCAAAAGGATCCATTATGATTGATGAATGATAAATTTTATTATAATAAAAAACAACCAGTCCCTGATTGATATCCCAAGATCCAATGAAATCCAAGACACAAGAACATATCATATCCTCCAGAATTTGAATAGCATGCTTCATATGATTGTCTGTCTATGGATGGTAAGTTGTACTCAATCTGACCTAAGTCCCCGTCACCTCCTAAAGACTCCTCCAGAACCTTGAATTAAACCTAGGATCCCTATTTGACACAATGGCATAAGTAACCCCATGTAACCTCGCAATTTTATGCACATACATCTTGCCCATATCTTCAACTTTAGTGGTGTCCCTAATCAGAATGAAATGAGATGAATTTGTAAACTAATCAATCACCACCCAGATAGCATTCCTCCCTCAGGGATTCCATGGTAATCCAATAAAAAAAATATTAATACCTCATTCCATTTACAAATAGGTACTATAAGGGGGTGAAGCAAACAAGAAGGTTTCAAATACTCTGCCTTTATTTATTGGTAGGTGTAACAATGGGACACATGATCTGCAATGTCACACTTCATACCTAATCACCAGAATTGTTGTCTCATGTCATAATACATATTCATAGTTCCCAGATGAATGTCTCCTAAATAACTATGACAATAAAAAAAATAATCTCCTCATAGATGTTAGGGTGATAAAATGATCCCAAAAACTGAGAATACCATCTCAAGAGAGAGACCAACCTGAAATGGTCTCCCCGCTATATAGGGTTTCTTGAATTCCTCTAAACTCAAAATCCTTCTGCTAACTCTGTGGAATAGACTTAAGATGATGACAAATGAACACTAGTCAAAAACATGCCTGAAACATCCTCCTAATCATCCAGATGCAACTAAGAAAAAATATCATAAGGTTATACTCTTCCTTTGATTCCAAAACATCGTGTGATGGAAATTTCCTACTAAGAGAATCTACAATCACATTCCCCTTCCCCGGGGTGTAGGTGATATTGAAGTCAAATTTCTAAGGTATTCCACCCACCACCTCTATCTAAGATTCAAGTCCTTCTAATAAAATATATAGCTCAAACTATTATTTTCATAAAAGACTATGAACCTTTCCCCAAAAAGATAATGTCACAAACACTTAAGTGCATGCATAACTACGGCAAGCTCTAAATCATGATTGGGGTAATTCTTCTCATACAGTCGAAGATAATGAGAGTAGTAAGCCACTAAATGATCATCCTACATGAGAACACAACCCAAATAAGTTCCAGAAGCATCATAGAAAACCACATGTCCCTTAATAGGATCAAGTAAGATCATAATAGGTTTTGATGTCAGAAGTATTTTTAGCTCATCAAAAGAAGATTGATACTTTTCATCCCATATAAATTTCACCCCTTTTCTAGAAAGATCAGTCAAAGGTGATGCCAACTTAGATAAATCCTTGACAAACTTTTGATAGTATCTAGTTATACCAAGGAAACTCTAAATCTCAAAGACATTCTATATCTCTTCCCATAATAAGACAGTCTTCACTTTCTCATGATCAACTGATAAGTCATGCTCAAAAATCATGTGCCCTAAAAAATTCAATTCTTGGATCTATAAAGTTTATTTTGAAATCTTTCCATAAAAATGGTGAATCCTAGATATTTTCAAAACTTAACTCACATGGTTCTCATGCTTGTGCTTGGATCTTGAATACACCAAAATATCATCTAAAAACACTACCACAAAAGTGTTGAGATACTGATGTAATATATGATTCATTAAATCCATGAAAACTATAGGATCATTGGTCAAACAAAATGGAATAAAATGATATTCATAATGGTAATACCTACTTTTTAAAGTCATCTTCATTATATAAAACTCCCAAACCCTGATCTAATGATAACCCGATCAAAGATAAATCTTAAAAATCAAATTTTCTCTCTTTAATTGATCAAAAACATCACCTTCATGAGGAAAAGGATACTTTGACTTAACTGTTACCCAGTTCAACTTATAATATTCCACAAAAAATCAAAGTGAACCATCTTACTTCTTTTCAAAGAGCATTGGGACTGAACAAGACAAAACACTAGAGAGAACAAAACCCTTCACCACCAAATTGTCCAACTGAATCTTCAACTCTTTTAACTTCACTAGTTTCATACAATAAGAAGGTATCGATATTGGATGTGTACCTATAACCAGGTCAATCGTAAACTCTACCTACCTATCTAGAGGAATCCTAGACAAATCATCTGGGAAAATTTTAGGAAATTTCTGAACAATGGTGGTAAGATTACCAAAAGAAGAGACATCATTGGTCACAACTACTATCATGGATAAGAAACTCCTAAACTCTAGGCAGTAAGTTTCTTCACAACCAAACCTCATATCCCACTCTACCTAAAAAACCTATGAGCTCCCATCAGCCACAAGAAACAAGACATGCTGATGATAAAAATAAATATTATCAAGATGAGAAACAATACAATCCATCCTAATGATGACATCAAAAAGTTCTAAATCGAGAACAAGAACATTTCAGACTAACTTCACATCATCTATCGATAGCACACAAGGACACTGAAACCCCTTCTCTTTCCTCTTCCTAAGAGGTGTTGTTAAATCCATAACAAATGACATGAGCTCTATTAGAAGGTTAATCATATCAATAAAATGACTAGATATAAATGAGTGGGAAGGACTAGTATCAAATAAAGTAACTGTTATCGAAGATGCAATAAAGATGGTACCTCTCGCTATTGTTGAACCCATATATACCTCCACCAAAAACACATTTACTACATGAAGTTTCTTCACTCCTAAGTCCTATAGTCTTTGAAGTATCTAACTATTCCATAGTAGCCTTTGGAGCTGATGATCCCTGGCCATATTGAGGTGTAGACATAGCCTCATAGAAACACTGAATATAACCATATCATATGCAACTATTAAAAAAATTTGTAGGTGAAGGATAAGAATTCCATGTGTGTATGACCTTACCGCACTGATAGTAATTCATAGGCACACCACTACCTACAACTATATGTGCTGAAGAGGCATGCTTCCAAGAACCACCTCCACCACTCTAATGATAATACTACCACTTACTCTTTTTCCCTAGAGTGCCACTGAAGATTCCACTAGAAGGAAGAGAAAGAGAAGAATATCCAACCTTTCCTTCCATATTCAGTTTTTCTATCATATCCCTATCCACTATCTCCAAATAGGTAAAAATCTAAAGCATAAATACATGTGATATGATATCTAGTTGTAAACCCTACATGTAATTTTGAGATTTCAGCTGGATATTCTTCACAGAATCTAGTGTAAAATGAACCATCTTAGGAAAATGATTGGTGTACACTGACACAGAATGCTCAACCTACTGCAAAGAGAGGAACTCCAAATTCTTATTCATCATCATAAAATCTGGAAAAAACTACTAGAAGAATAGAGTCTTTAAACTCTTCCAATATAATCCCACATGCCTATCTTCTTATACCATAGAATCCCAAAAACTCTTTCTAGGACCCTCAAGTCTGAACATCGTTAATTTCACCTTGATGCTCTTAAGTGTATCTAAGAAGTCAAATATATAATAAATATTTTCAATCCAATCCTCTACCTATTGAGTTTCATTTATACCTTTAAATTAAAGTTGATTCTCATGCAAGAACTCTCGTTATCGATCTATTTCTCTAATAACTCCTGATTGTACCTCAACAACTATATTCTAATCTTACGGTACATTCTGATCCATTGTAAAAACTACCCATATGATGGCCTCAATAAAGTTTTGATCTATTAGAGGATTCCCTTGAGGATTATTAGTTGCACCCTCCTAAGGAACTAACAAAATATTTCTTGGAGGCATACTGTTACACACCAAAACAAAAAAAATGATCAGACAATATAATAACCTCAATTCAAACTAGAAAAACTACAAGAAATAACTAATATTAACATCGACACTAGTTCATATAGGGTTTTTCACATCAGTTTTTTATGATTTTTCATGTCGATTTATAGTCTATGTGGTAATAAGGGACGTAGTAAATAAAGTTTTTCATGTTTCTTACTTAAAACTGACATTATAAATAATTTTGTATGTTTTATTACATCGGTTATCCAATAACCAACGTTCAAAAACAATTAAGAAACCTTTATCACATAATTTTTTTAAATAACTGATGTGATAAATGGTTTTTTAGGTTGGTTATTGAATAACCAGTGTGAAAAACCCTATGTGATTTTTTTTCATGTCGGTTATCCCATAACCGATGTGAAAAACTTATGAACCATTTATCATGTTAGTTATTTTAAATAACCAACGTGATAAATGTTTTTTCAGGTCATTTATAGGATAACTGACCTCAAAAATAATGCGCATGTGTTTTTCACATCAATTATCAAATAGCCGATGTGAAAAATAGGATTTTTTTAAATTTACAATAAATCATCTCTTCCACCAATAGTATCCAAAAAAAAGAAGATAGAAAATAACATAATTGGAAGCAGAAATCAGCAGTAGAGAACAACAAAAAATCTAGGAAAATACAGAAATGTACATTAATTTTTCTCCTCCACCAACAAAACCCTTAAAATATCATAATAGGAAATAGAAAAGGCAGCCCAAAATCTAGCATAATACACAATACATTGAACTTTCAAATAAACTAAAAACAAATCAAACCTATAAAATGATTTTCTCATTCAATTTGTAAATGCCTCAACTCGTCTGCACTATAAGACCGTTCATCATCAAAAAGCTACAAAAATAATACAGAAATCAATTTACTTGAATTTTTAATGAAACATACTAAATATTATGGAAAGCTTTATAAATATATATAACCTTATGAAACTTTGTAACTGTCCCAGTTGTAATTATTTCATACATGGATATCAAAACATAATATCCACATTTAGTTCTACCTTATTGTTTATGAAACTATTTCAAAGATATTTTATTTCAAAATAACATTTTTAATTAATATATCTAAAATTTAGTAATTTTAAATTAAAAATCACCTTAGCTTTTACAAATTTTATATTATCCCTATTACTACTCTTCTTTCTTATTGTATCTATAATGAAATATCATGCCATATTTGAAAATAATATGAATATAATAAATTTTATTAATTATAAGATTAAAAATTATTTAAATAAGTAAACTTATGTGTTCAATACATTTTTGAAATTTTCTTTCACTTCACCATGGATAGAGCATAGTTAATACAGTGCCTTCTCTCTTGGACAAAAAACACCCAACATTAAATGACCACTGATATAAAAGAAAATGTAATATGATTTTTTAATATTTTAAGTGATATATAACACTTTTTGAGAAAAAATATTTCATACATTTTAAGATATGGAAATATCCAAGACTGAATGATGAAATTCTTCTGAAATCTTTTAGTTGTATAAATTGTTCTTTCAGCATCGGACATTATCAAAACTATAGAAGAAATAAAATGTGGGTCCATTAATATATATACATTTGTATTTTTATTCTCTATAAAAATTTTATATAGATACCTAATACAAAGAAGACATAATTAGAAATTTTCAATAAATTAAAGGAATGAAAAAAATCGTTAATTGACTTACATGGAAAAAACTTGCATCGCATTGATGTCCAATTGATATCTAGCTACAAGCTCCATGATATCACTTTTCAAAAGGCTCAAATTCATTTCACACCCACAAATAGAAGCATCAAATGGAATTTCATGTACTCCCAATAACAAATTTGAGTATGTTGACAATCGATCAAGACCAGTAGAATTTGTATCTGAAGTCATGGCACTTTGAATTTTTTTGTCTATACAGTATTTATTTACCTTTAAAGTATTCCTAAAAATATTAAATAAATATATAAACTTTAAAATGAGAAAAAAAATTTACTAAAAAAATGAAATTAAATATAACATATATACATACCTCTATGGTAATATGTCGAAGTAGTATAGATGGACAAACCAAAAAATGAACGGTGCTTTGTCCAAATTTACTCACTTCATCTGTATGACATGGTATTTTTTCTTATCTATCTATAATATTATGTACAGTGACCCTATGACGCTCTATCTCAATATGGTGATGATGAATGGTATCACTGATATAATATATCATCCCATATGCAACAATATGATAAGGATCATCAACTAATAACCAACAGTAACTTGGAAGCTGTGGAGAAGGGGGTTTGGGGTAGGATAAGAAGGAGTAGGGTCTGGAAACACATATGTGTGAGTAGGATAAGGAGTGGGATCTGCTGGTGGAGGTGAAGGAGTTGGATCAGAAAGATGAAACTGTCCTTGCATGTATGCAAACATCGCTTGTACCAAAGCTATGATCTTATCATCTATCATCTCTTGAATATCCTAAACGTTGGATTACAAAGATTCTATTTTTTATAAACATACTCCTTAGAATAATCTTCTGAACATGGAAACACATTTCTTATCGATACACCTATTGGGTATCCTCATACACAACTCAGGTGTTCAGGATTTCCCAATGCTACAGCTAAAATATCTTGTCTACCCTTGATAATAAAGACTCCTTGTGTGCTCTACTCCTAAATATAATCCTATGTGGAATATTTGAAAAAATATATAATGAATCACAATATATAAAGAGTTTATTTAACTTCAATAAATAAATAAACATCTTACAATCTTGTCAACTATAACTCTTGACTCTTCTATAAGATATATACCCTCCCCAAGATAACATATGAGGGTATACATTTATAGCTTAAATCTCCTGATGAGATCTCCTTGATTTCTGTAAATTAAGAATTAAGAATAAATATATCATTAACATGGTTATTAATATAAAAAACATTGAAAAAGGAAACATTGTACTTACTAAAAATTCTTCTCTTATTCTACTTTCAACAAAAAAATTCCATGTATCTGAATCTATAAATGGATATATATCACATGGATTTTCATGTTGTCTATTCCCAAAAATGAACTGTGATGTGAGGGATGATTTAAAATCCCTCCATCTCCTAGCCATCAATGATAAATATTTCCTCTTGAATCCTCCTGTGTTGGATATATCATATGTCATCTGATAAGAAGGGGAAAAGCATATATTACAATAAAAATTTCAAGATAAGTAAAATAATAACAAACAAGCTTACCAAAATGGTCTCCCACAATAGTTATAGTGCCTCTTTGTTAACATTTCACCAATTTTCAAACAAAATACAAACTTTTATTTTATCCTGTACGGATACAAAAGTCTTGAACTATTTTGTATTTGGACCTATTGGAATGTCATTATCATCAAAGGCTATCGGTAACCTCTATTCCTAGATATCATCAATTGATAATTTTGGTAAATGTGTGGTGTCATGTTTACCAACCCTCGAACTCTTTTTCCCCCCATGGAAGTAGATGTCTCAAGTAAAGAAAGATGATGAGGCTCATCAATAAGAGAATGTGTAAGTTCCTCCCTAAAGGTATGAGTATGATCATCTCCAGAAATATGTGGTGGATCAGAGGATAGATCTTTCATTATCCTACAAATAAAAGAAACATCAATTATTACAAAAATATAAAAATCCAACAATTATATACAAATGTAAATAAAAAATTACCAATTATCAAAAAAAAGAAAAGTAAACCAAATGTAACACATTTTACTCACATTTTTTAAAATTAACTAGAATGATAACAATATTAATGAGATGTGAAATGACATAAATGAATGAAAACTATACAATATTCATGAGATATGAAATGACAAAATAAAAATTCACCAACCTGATAAATCATTTTTACTACAAAAAGAATTCTTTTATAATATACTCATATACAATATATTTTGTTTTTATTTTAAATTTTAAATTTTAAATAATTGGTTTTCAACAAAATCAATTAATAGATAAGTTACTTAATGGTAAATATGGAAAACTTGACAAAACTAAACTAATATAAAATAAACAATTCAACTTATAATACATATTTTAATAAAGAAAATAAAATTAAAATATCTAACTTATGAAATTTAAAAAAGTAAAGCATGATTAAACATATGTTACTTGTAATATTAGGAATATACTAAAGACTATTTTCTAAAATTCCTTCATCATGACCGTTCTGTATGGCACAAACCATGTCTTCGACGTGTTTATCAATATTATTTGTTAATCATTCCATGGATGTAGGGATCTCACATAAATCAGCATATTCATCAAGTTTATCATCACCAATATGTTATTTTTCCCTTGTAAAACAATAGCCCACTGCATATTAGATTGATTAAGAACATATAAATTTTTTTATATATGTGTTTTCATGATAAAAGGATTATTTGTGTAATCCAATTTATTCAGATTAACTAGTGTCATTCCAAATTCATCTTATCAGGCACTATTGTTACTAATAAACCATTTACACTTAAACACTGGAACTTGAAATTTAATGTAATAAACCTCTCATATTTCTTCAATGACTCCATAATATTTGGTTGATGATGAGATTGGGCTTTTGTCTTTGGCACTTGAAAAATGCATTGCTTCTGTGAACACCAACACACTATTATTCTGAACCGCGCTTATGTTGTCTTGATATTTCATATGAAAAGTATAGCCATTAATGTCATACTCAGACCATGTTATCAAATTTAAACTCGGACCACCCACTAACCATCTCGATGTTTCTTATGCATCTGGTTTCACGATCTCTTTAAACCATGGAAAAAAAGTTCTGTTATGCTCATTAAAAGTCCACATATCTTTCTTCTTTGGATACTTGTCAATTTCAAATCCTTTAAAGACACAAAAAATTTTACGTTTTAATTATAACCATGTGGCACTTTGATATTATGAATACATTGAAAAAATCTAGTTTTATCCCTCTTGTATAAGGTATGAAAAGCCAGGGGTAGGAATGTTCACCTTCCATGAGGAGTGGGATCCAACTCCAAATGTATTCCCATTGAGAGTAAATTCATTCTTGTATTCAACCCATCTTTAGTATTTCCTTTAATATCTAACAATGTTCCAATAAAACTTTCATATATATTATTCTCCACATGTATGACATTAATGTTATGTTTTAACTTATGATATATCCAATATGGTAGCTGAAAAAAATTGGCCATTTCTTCCAAATATTTCTATCATTACCAGATTTATGTGTCTTTCCAAAAGTTGCATCAATGTTTTTCACCCTCTCAAAATATTGATCAGTGGATAAAGTTTTTGGAGAAATATAAAATACATGTGATTTGTTAAAATTATTTTTCAATCTTCTATAAGAGTGATTTATAGGAAAAAAAATTTTATGACCCGTGTATACTGTTTTTATCCCATGATGTAGTTGATAATATGAAGTCTCTTGTTCACAAATTGGATAAGATTTATACCCATTAACACTGTATTTAGGAAAATTTCCGTATGCTGGGAATTCATTTATAGTGAACATAATCATTGTATGCAGTTAAAAATATTCCTTTTTATTGGAATCATACACCCTTATACCTTCCTCCCATAACAATTTAAAATCATAAATTAATGGTGAAAAGAAAACATCAATATCATTTCTGGGTTGTTTTGGTTCACTGATCATTAAACTCAACATGATATATTTTCACTTCATACAAAATTTAGGATATAAGTTATAAATTAAAAATAAAACAGGCCATGAACTATGTGTGCTACTAAGGCTTCGATATGGATTCATTCTATCTGTGCATAGTCCAAGTCTGAGATTTTGAACTTTATTTTCGAATGTAGGAAACTGGTGATCAATTTTCTTACACTATAGACAATCAGTTGGATGATGTATTTTTCTATCACATATCCTCTCATCAGCATGCCATCTTAACCTTTTTTCATCATGTTAATTAACAAATAAACATCTTAAATGATGAATTATATGAAGATACCAAAATGGTTTGGCAGGGGTCTCTGAAACTTCTGAATTGGCCTGTGATGTTTCTTTCAACTTATACCATGATGTCCCACATTTAGGACACTGCCAAAAATTTGTATTCATTCTTATATATCACACATTCATTCAAGCAGGCATGTATTTTCTTGTACCCCAATCCCATTGGGCATAATATTTTCTTGGCCTTATAATGTGAATCTGGAAGATCATTTTCCTTAGGAAGAATGTATTTCAACAATTGTAGCAGCTCTGTAAAACTCTTGTCACTCCAGCCATGTTTCACCTTCAGGTTTCTCAATCTTAACACCATTGATAAAACCATATATTCCGTACAACCTGGATATAATGGTTTTTTGGAATCACTATATAAATTCTCAATTTTTGGTTATTTCTCAATTGGATCTACTTCAATATCACAAATCATTTTATCATGTTTATTAGATTTATCATCTTGCAAAGCACCATCATCAATAGATTTTTAATTTTTCCCAGTTTCACCATGCCAAATCCAAGGACTATAGCTCAAATTAAAATCATAACAAATTAAATGATCTTTGATATCTCCTATTTTCAACTTCTTCAAATTTAAACATTTTAAGCATTGATAGAAAAACATTTCGTTGTTTGAAACATTGCGTTTAGAAAATTCCAAAAAAGCATCGACACCTTCCTTATATTCAGCACATATTCGAGGTGCATTAATCTAACTTTGATTCATTATCTATAATAAATATCAAAAATAAATATAAAAAACAAAGGTAATAATTTATAAAATATTAAGATTAGAAATGACATCGAAAAATATAGAGAACCAATAATGGAAACATTAAAAAAAATAGAGAATTTTGATGAGAAAATTCATTCATACAGAAGGAATTAAAAAATAGATTCCTTTAAAAAAATTCTCAAGTAAAAAATAAATTAATATAAACTTATGAAATTATTAAAAAAATATGTACAACGATATCCATAAAACAATATCTATAAAAAATATATAGAATGAGAACAACTAATTCATAGTTTATTATCTATAAGAATAAAAAAATCTTCTATATTGTAATTAATAATATAATCTAATCCTCAATTGAGTCTTAGTTTAAAAAAATGTCATATTAAATAAAATCAATAAATAATTAACACATTATAAAATAAAAATTAGAATACACAATCTCAATCATGTGAGTCGTGTGTTGAGAATTTGACTTTAACTTGTTCCAACAAGCTGCAAACCTAAAAAAATAGATACCATGTTTGATTTTCTTATTATGTTACTTTATTATAATGCTACTTTCTTATAATTGAATAAATAAACTAGGAAAACAAAAAATTTAATTATAAATTAAAATATAATTTATATTACACTGTCAATAATTTAGGGGATACACTATTATACTAAAAATTTGAAGCCATCAAGAATCAAAAGCTTCTGATCCCAAACTAGGATAAGAATTTGTCACCTAGATTTATTTAAAATTTATTATCATTTTTGATCCACAAAATGAAAGAGTAAAAATATTGAAAAACCTTTTTAATCAATTCAATAGACTGTAAAATCACCCAAATTTATTTTTAAAATTAATGATCATCTGTTATTTAGAAACACTAAGTATATATACTTATAAAATCTGATACACTCACACAAAGTCAAGATCATTATTTAAAAACCCTAAGGTCTGCCTCTAAATCCAATAACATTTTACAAAATCCAATTTTAATAAAAAAAAAAATTTGATAATGACCACGTAAACAACTACATACCAAAAAATCAAAAATAAATCAAGATAATATCATCAACTCATCATGAAACCAATCTTTAATTCACCTCAATGAAGGATAAACATCATTAGGATCAACTTGAGAGTAAAAGGAGGATAATGAACAAACACAATAGGTATGAATAACTATGTATTTGTTGTCCACATAATTTAATGGATCGTTTTGAATCATATTATAGCCTATGAAATATTTGTAGAATTTTTTTTTTGGTCTATGTATGGTTTATCTGACCATGTAAGCTAACAAATCACCTCTAATTCATCCTATATTTTCATCCCAAAACTCATGAAAACTCAAATGTTTTTTATATAACATAATCTGAATCAAACACCATAAATCCAAATAAAAACACCTAAATAACCTTGAAAATGTATATCAAATTCAAAACTCAAACCTTCAGGTGATCTAGTTGGAGAATAATAGATATATAATCAAACGCGCAATGATGGATATGAAAAAACCCAAATGTATTAATATGGTAATAAGATAATGAAGAACACCTCATTTAAAAATCGTTGATTAGATATTTGAAGCCAAAGAATGACCGAAAAGATAGAAACCAAAATGTTTAAGGCTTACTTCAGATGCATAACCCGAGGCTGAAGAAACCCTATTGTTTGATTTAGATTGTAAGGCAATATTTAAACCACCAAATTAAAGAATCTAGAAATCTAGGTCTTCGACAAGAGAGAAACGAGAGATCTTTTGCGAAGCAAGAAGATCGTGTAATGAAACCCTCAATCGATAAATAAATTTGTAAAAGGTTTTTTACATCAGTTATATTATAACTAATGTGAAAAATGAATAGTTAAGGTTTTTTACATTAGTTATAGTATAACCAATGTAAAAAACCACTCCTTCATAGAACGATGTGAAAGAATTGCGAATACATATTTTTTCACGTCGTTTTTGATAAAAAATGACGTGAAAAGTAATATGCCCAAATTTTCACGTCGGTTAAAAATAACTGATGTGAAAACTATTCTGTAAAAAATAGTTTTTATACTAGTGAAAGAACTAAAAATAGGAGACACACATCACAACATCCCATCGTAACTTGAGTCTCATCACAGCAAGAGCTGGATAGACACTCACCACAATATACCTCTCAAGTCCTGAAAATCCTATATCCAGTCTACCAAACATCCCAAAATAGGGACTCTTTATAAAAAACATCCTTTGATACTAAAATATAATTAATCGACCCTAATACCCTCTCAAACTGGTAGCTGGCCTAATCCATCACATACCCAAAGGGTGTTCCCAATCCCCACAGGCTTGTGACTAACACCTGGGCATCAGACAACAATCATAGGGAATGATTTTACCCAACCTAAAGCAACAACATGGAATATATATACAATAAAGAAAATAGTGTAAAAGATAAATATATTCCATAACTAAAAAAACATAAACAAAACAACTCAAGAGTAGAAAAAATCTCTAAGTACAGGATCAACCGCAAAAGGACAACCAAAATAGGAATACCAACTAATTCATGTGATAGCATGGGTAGGCTCCCATCATCTCTCCCCAACTACCCAACTCAATTGATAGAAAACCTCATCGCCTCATTGTGGTTCCTTTCCTTTCCCTACATTGAAATACATATAAAGTTATACACACCACCAAAGGGGTATGCAGGGTGTGAACTAACATTCTCAGTAGGGTCACTACTGGAAAATTGGGCTATAGCCATAGACCTATAGCCACAGTTTTCTAAAATCGTGGCTATAGGTATTTATACCAAGGTTATAGCCACAGTTTACATAGGCTATAGCCACATTTTTACACTATGGATATAGACATATATCCATGGTGGATAATCATGTAATCTATTGTCATGGTTTCCAAAACCATGGTAATAGATCCTATAGTCATGGTTTAAACTATGGTTATATCCTCTTAAAACTATGGCTATAGGGGTTTTTTTCGAGGGCTATAGCCACAGTTTTCCAAAACTATGGATATAGAGTTTTTTTATTTTCTATAGCCATGGTTCCTTAAAACGTGGATATAGGTCCCCCCCCCCCCTTGTGCTGGAAAAAAATTAACCCGTGAAAAAAATGGCAGGAAAGTATATAGCCAAGGTTTACATGATATATCCATGGTTCTTAATAATAATAATATATATATATATAACAAAATATATATTTATATACACAAAGCCATTCGTGGTGTAGTGGTATGGTGATAGGTTCAGATAGAAGAGGTAAGGAGATTGAATCCAGATGGGTGTTATTTATTTTAAATCTATAGCCACGGTTTACATGGGCTATAACCACACCAATAGGTTCCATGGTTAGTAAAACTGTGGCTATAGCCTAAATTTCTACTTGTGGGTCTCACCTAGGAATTCCATATCAAGTCTCTAAATAATAATCCAAGCATGATAAACTTTAAGGAAAACAAGGAATGATAATAGTTTAACATTTTTTATATAAAAAGCATAGAAAAACAATTAAATTTTACCATTTTTCACATTTCTGAATAAAAAAGGTAAATCGGTTTCAAACCATTTCATAACCATATATCACAGTAGATATATCATTTCAAAAAAAGCATGTATCACATATCATATCAAATCCATAAAAGAACAAAAAAACAGTACAAGCCAAAAGCTGAAGCACGGGTAACATCGCTCTAGAGATCACGCTAGGTTAGGATAGCTAGGAAACCCATACCTAACATAAAAAATAGTGTAAGTATCAAGCCACTAGACATATTGTAACACCCCGAGATTTTATGAAAAATATTCTTTTTAATTTCATTAATGTCTTGTGTTGTACGCTACACCAAAAGGAGCTTGCACAAGACGCATCTTTGACTTGCCTTGCATTACACGCAATCGCGACCTTCCTTGATAGCGTGTGTAATACGCAATACTGAGTTTCACTAAACAACGATATGCTATTAAAATACTATTAAAACTAGCCGTTATGAATAGTAATAACCACCTTTTAAAATTTTAGAAATTTTATCTCTCAAAATGGACTTAATTTTTGGATTCGGAATATCGAAATTATCTTAGGGTGAAATTTTGGTACGTTTCGGATAACTTTCATATTCTGATGAATAGTGAAAATTACTAAATTTTAATTAAAAACAACTTTTTTAATCAAAATAATTAATAGTGATAAATTATTAATTTGGGTGGTTTTAAAGTATATTTAGAATATATTTTTACAATTTAATACAATGTTGGTCATTGGATGTAATTTCACATTTAAACCAGATATAAACAAGTGTCAATCTTTTGATACTTATTATCTCTTAAAAACACGCTATTTGTTTTGACGACGGGAATTAATTTTTAAATTAGTTAATGTAACTGATATGTTTTGAATTTGATAAAATAGAAATCATTTTTGAATTCATAATATCAAATATAGCTTAGGCCTAATTTTTGGTATTTTTCTGGAAACTTTCATTTTTCGATGAATAGTGAAACCACTAAGTGGTAGTTAAAAAAAACTGGATTTTTCATAAAACTTAATTTTACCGCTTCTGTGAGTGGAATTTCGAAAATCCGAGGGACACGATTAATATCAAGGACTAAAATGTGGTTCAATGAGATGAAAATAATTTTTGGTGAATAGTAACTTTTTACTTTTTTTGCCACGGTTAAAAGTAAATAGGGTAATTAAGGGTAAAAATGATATTATTATTACCCTAACACATGTCCTAATTCTATTGGACAAGTTTAATTCTACCAAAAACAACCTTAGGAATAAAATATGACCATTTAGGCCCACTTGGATTAGATTAGGACATTTATTATTAATTTATTTAAAGAAGGGTTAAAATAGTTAAAATCAAAGTTTAATAACTAAATAATTTTTAATATAGGGTTATAAATAAGATAAATTCGACTATAAATATTCATTAGAAAGATAAAAATATTTCCTACATAATGATATTTTATTTGTAATTTTTAAACTTTAAATAATTTAATTTATTTATGACACAATGATGATGCAGTAAATATCTTATTAATGAAATATTGACATAATTGATGTTATAAATACCCAAATAAATGTAATTTGAGACTTTTTATGAATTTAAAAAAATTTATATGTTAATATGACATGTTAGTGTTGATTTAATTAACTTTTTTCGAACTAATCATTCTGTTATAATTTTTTACAAAAATCAATTACCAAATAGTGTCAAAATTGACATAAAATAGTTTTTAAAACAAATATTATAATATTAATTGTTATTATATTCCTAAAAATCTAAGGTTCGGCCAAATGACTTAGATAAGGTTATATATATTAATAATAAACAACTTGGGGTTCTTTTGTCTTGTTATAGTAAGTTTATTAACCTTATAGTGTAAGAACACAAAAAGACACGGTAAAAGTAAAATTATCTAACTTAAAGTTAAAACTAAATGATAAGGTTAAAATAGTAAACTAAACTTGTCCAAATTCTATTTTATGATAGGATTTAGACCCATCCCCACCTTAGCTTCGAAATAACTCAATTTGGATATATTAAAAACCGAATTTGACTTTATAATAAAATAATATTTTTAGTTATTCCAAAGGTGCCCCTCTCCTCCCTTATAAAAGGGCACTTCCTCCCTCTCTTCTTCACACCAATTTGAGCCTTCAAGCTCGGACAACCCCTGAAAATTTATCTTCTGCACTTCCCTAGCAACATCATAGAGGTTCTGGTCTTCCTCAAAGACCAATTTTAATGCCCTAAAAGGAGATCTCAAAGAGGCGCTTCAAAGAAGAGGTAATGTTCGTTACCGATTCTTTCAACTTTATTTCTTCTTCCACTTCTTCTTCTTAGATTGTTTCATTTTGAAGTAATAACATCAGTATCACTCATATACTGATATGTTATTATAAGTATGAAATAACCCTATTTCACCATCTATCTATCCTATGGAAAACGAAATCACCGCGCGTGCGTACGTACGGAATACCGTCTCCACGCCGTGGTGAAATCTATTTTCCACCACCACCTTACTTGGATGGGTATAATGGTGTAAATAATTACTATATATGATTATTTTAAAGTGATATTGATTCTGAAATAGTATACATACACTCCAATACAGCCCCACGATCATGAGAACGATATCATCGCTCGTGCGTACGTACGGACTACCGTCTCCACGACGCAATGAGATTCATTCTCCACTTTAACCATTTAAGAATGATTATAAAGTATATATAAGCAATAATAATGAAATATATGACATTATAAAGCTACTGGATTTATGTATATATGTATTTCATCTACTTAATTCCATTCAACTCAATAAGGAAACGAAAACAGCGTTCATGCGTACGTACAGCCTACCGTCTCCATGAACGGTGTATTTCTTTCCATTTACTGATTTATTATATATATGTATATTATGAATATATATTATATATAAATCATGTTTTATATTATATAATTAATTAATCATGATCTAAGTAATCATATGAATAATTACAAGTCAAAACACGGACGACAAATGAAACAATTTTACCCAAAACGCTCTTTAACATGGAATTTACAAAAGAATGGGTAAAATAAAGTCATAAGTGAACCATATATGATATCATAACAGTGAGTATGATTCTGGAATAAGTCAATGACATTATTTAAATCATTTTACAGGAGGTTCGGACACTTACGAAGCAAATCGGACCTAAGGTAAGGGAAATATCACAATCTCATTTTATCCGATATTGTTTATACTTTAGTATTTACTGGGGTGTATTTTATCATCCAAATAAATGTTTCCTCAATATGTAATATTATTTCCATCCACCTACAATTTTTTAAATCCAATTTTACCCTTTGGTGAGTTTTTAGTAAAGGATATGAAAGGAATCTTTTGTCATTTTTCGTACGAGGTACTTTTTGACTTTTCTGACAAAAGTACGAGAAGAATGTTTTTTTTAACTTATACGGCATGAATGGATTTTTTAAAACATTATTTCCAAGAAGCTTCCTTTACAAGTTTTCAAGTATATTTTTAAACAACTTCTTTTAGTTTAAAATTGTATGACATGTTAAAAAAGGAAAATGTTTTTGAAGTAGAAAGGATATTTTCCTCAAGAATGGAGTTCAAGTGTTTTATCAAAATTATTTTCCATCTAAGATAATATAGGGTTCTGTTTTTATCCCTATTATTACATTGATTTGATTATGTTGTGATGGAATTATTTTTATGAATTCCTTTATCTTATATGAATTTTTTGATGATGTCACAATGTTTAAGATTCCCATTTTTATTACATGGGTTATGAAATGATGTATGATTTATGATTTTGTGGCACACATAATAATGGCGTCATTATGAGATGGGTGGGACCTATATCTCCCTCCAATGCATTGGGTAAAGATTTTATATCTCATGAGATAGACATGACTGGAACGGTAGGTTATACCGGTTCAGTGAAACAGGACTGAAACAAGGAGTGAACTCGGTTCAGAAAGGGACTTTGTCCACTAAGATAGTCTTGGCAATGAGTCTTGACTAATAAGAAATGATTCTCTATGATTATGTGTGTATGCCACAAAGTTTCATGTTTTAAGTTATGATTATTGGGATTTCATTTCACTACTATGATTTATCCCATGTTATGAAATTATGCTCTCTTTTGCAGGTTAAGATTTCCAAAATGTTATGTTCATATGAATATTATGTGATTGATATTTCTTTTGTTTACCCTTACTGAGAATTTGAGCTCACCCTTTTATGTTTTATTTTCCCCAGGATATAAAGAAAGGTTTTAGGTAAAAAAAAGGAAGATCTTTTTGGGAGATGTTGAAGATATTTCACCACGATTAGAAGATTATATTCCGAGTTTCCAAAGACACTAAACTATTATGATCCTTGTGTGTGTGTTTTTGTTATGTACTAAGTATTCTGCAAAAGTAATGTAATGTCCATGTACGTCAAGCTTCAGGTCTCTACAGTTGGTATCAGAGGGAAGGTTTAGTCAACCTTTGGAAACTAGGATGCGAAAACGTTAGTGTGATCCCTAGAGATATTTCTAAGGTATGTCTAGGGATGTCCCTAAGGATAAGTATACGTATAGGATATAGTCCTAGAACTATGGTAACGATATTAGATTAAACCAAAGATGTTATATATTGAAGTTACTCCCCCTTTATTATGATTTTTGCCTCTCACGCTATTCTTTTTGGGTTTTAAAAAATGGCTGGAAATAAGATGATTCACGATAATGGAGGATATGATGGACAATGGAATGATATTCTTCATGAGAAACCAAATGAAATGGGATTTGGAAGTCCAAAAATCATTATTATGTCGAATCAACAATCTCATAATATGATCAATAAAGTAAAATTTGGTAAGTTTCCTGACTCGACTAATAAGAGAAAGATGGAGTTTCATGATGATCATAGAGGAAAGAAAGTTCAATTTCCCCTATGTAAATCATGTGGGAAGAGGCATCAAGGAGAATGTTTCAAAGGAACTGGAAGATGCTTTGGGTGTGGAAAAGAAGGACACAAAGCCAGTAAGTGCAAAGGAAAAGGTTTAGTTAACACCAGGGATGAGGATAATGGTATTGCTACGACATCAACAATGGTTAAATGTTTTAAATATGGAATGTACGGGCATTATGCAAACCAATGCCCTAAGGGAAAGTCTCATGAAGAGAATAAGTATGGTCGTATGGGTAGTATTTATGTTGATGATGAAGAAGAGACTACAAATGATATGTGAGATGAAAGAATTGTTGAAGCTCGGTCAATGGTTTAATAATGTAGTGGAATGATTACATGTTTATCATGTGTAATGTTGTATAAGTAATCTCATGGTACTATGGAATAAAGAGACATCTAAGGATTGTTACAGTGTTATATTTCCTTGAGTTTTGAAAGTGTATGATTAATGGTACCATTATCCATGAAAGGTTATTCAGATATTTTTGGAATGTAGATGATATGCGCATAATTAATGGATAAGGAGAAAATCAAATGTTTGATAGTATTCATGAGCTCATGACTGATATAAGGAGAAGGTTATATCATGGTTTGAGTATATAGAATTTTTGGATTTTGGTATGTGGAAAGAGTTAACTTTTGACTGCATTCATGTTTTCACTAAGGTTCAATGGGTATTCATTCTTCAAGAGAATACATGATTAAGGTATTCACATGTTTGTAATTTGACCAAAAAGACATATCTTATGATATATGGGGATCAACGATGGTATTAAATATCTGGTAATCGTTTTCACTATATTATAAGAGTGGACTGCAGTATTATGGATAAGCCTAAAGATTGGAATGGATTATGTTGGACATAAGTTAGTATTGTTTAAGGATAAAACTTTTTTTTGATATTGTTGATGGGATGTTATAGTAATATAGCTTTAGAAAAAGGACAACCTGCAGGATGGGCGACAGCCCATCGCGTCGGACAAGGCTGTGGGAATCGAACCCACAACCGAAGTGCGACTGGTCTTTATCGCCTACCACTGGCCTACAAGAAGTCCCTGGTTGGTAGAAACCAGTTTTATTTTATTAAGTGGTATGATATATGAAGTATAAGTTCATTTTTGGAACCATATATGAATAATCTAACCATAAGATGGACTTATAACTTTTGCTAACCTTTTGTTTGAAAGAGATGGAATGACCCATAATTCTATCACATGATCTACTAACACATCATGAATAACAAATTCAACTTCATTTCTTGAAGGGATGAAGTGGAAATTTCTCAATTCACGAACAACAGTGAGATTGTACCAAAATCATGTAAGTATTTCTTTTAATTCATCAACTTTAGGGAAATGATCTTGAAAACCAAAAATGTTGTCCTAGTGCTCTTATATCTGATGAATCAGATGGTACCTTAGATCATCACAAATTCATGGCTTTGTGATTGCTGGATTTTCCATAGCCATGTTCTCTACCACTCTCCATCAGAACATGATGGTTAGATTTTTCTTCCATATCCATATTTTCACCTATGTTCTCCTACGTGGAAACCCAGTGATGAGTTAATTTGGGTAACCGTTACATTTCATACTTTAGTTTTTAAAGCCATGTTTTGGTATTCCTTTTTACGATGTGGGTTTCTATTAAAGAAACTTTCGAGTAGTAAACCATTTATAACCCCAATGAATTTCGAGGGCGAAATTCATTTTAAGGGGGGTAGAATGTAACACCCAGAGATTTTATGAAAAATATTCTTTTTAATTTCATTAATTTCTTGTGTTGTACGCTACACCAAAAGGAGCTTGCACAACACGCATCTTTGACTTGCCTTGCATTACACGCAATCGCGACCTTCCTCGATAGCGTGTGTAGTACGCAATACCGAGTTTCACTAAACAACGATATGCTATTAAAATACTATTAAAACTAGTCGTTATGAATAGTAATAACCACCTTTTAAAATTTTAGAAATTTTATCTCATAAAATGGACTTCATTTTTGGATTCGGAATATCGAAATTAGCTTAGGGTGAAATTTTGGTACGTTTCGGATAACTTTCATATTCTGATGAATAGTGAAAATTACTAAATTTTAATTAAAAACAACTTTTTTAATCAAAATAATTAATAGTGATAAATTATTAATTTGAGTGGTTTTAAAGTATATTTAGAATATATTTTTACAATTTAATACAATGTTGTTCATTGGATGTAATTTCACATTTAAACCAGATATAAACAAGTGTCAATCTTTTGATAGTTATTATCTCTTAAAAACACGCTATTTGTTTTGACGACGGGAATTAATTTTTAAATTAGTTAAGGTAACTGATATGTTTTGAATTTGATAAAATAGACATCATTTTTGAATTCATAATATCAAATATAGCTTAGGCCTAATTTTTGATATTTTTCTGGAAACTTTCATTTTTTGATGAATAGTGAAACCACTAAGTGGTAGTTAAAAAAAACTGAATTTTTCATAAAACTTAATTTTACCGCTTCTGTGAGTGGAATTTCGAAAATCCGAGAGACACGGTTAATATCAAGGACTAAAATGTGGTTCAATGAGATGAAAATAATTTTTGGTGAATAGTAACTTTTTACTTTTTTTTACCACGGTTAAAAGTAAATAGGGTAATTAAGGGTAAAAATGATATTATTATTACTCTAACACATGTCCTAATTCTATTGGACAAGTGTAATTCGACCAAAAACAACCTTAGGAATAAAATATTACCATTTAGGCCCACTTGGATTAGATTAGGACATTTATTATTAATTTATTTAAAGAAGGGTTAAAATAGTTAAAATCAAAGTTTAATAAGTAAATAATTTTTAATATAGGGTTATACATAAGATAAATTCGACTATAAATATTCACTAGAAAGATAAAAAGATTTCCTATATAATGATATTTTGTTTGTAATTTTTAGACTTTAAATAATTTAATTTATTTATGACACAATGATGATGCAGTAAATATCTTATTAATAAAATATTGACATAATTAATGTTATAAATACCCAAATAAATGTAATTTGAGACTTTTTATGAATTCAAAAAAATTTATATGTTAATATGACATGTTAGTGTTTATTTAATTAACTTTTTTCGAACTAATCATTCTGTTATGATTTTTACAAAAATCAATTACCAAATAGTGTCAAAATTGACATAAAATAGTTTTTAAAAAAAATATTATATTATTAATTGTTATTATATTACTAAAAATCTAAGGTTTGGCCAAATGAATTAGATAAGGTTATATATATTAATAATAAAAAACTTGGGGTTCTTTTGGCTTGTTATAGTAAGTTTATTAACCTTATAGTGTAAGAACACAAAAAGACACGGTAAAAGTAAAATTATCTAACTTAAAGTTAAAACTAAATGATAAGGTTAAAATAGTAAACTAAACTTGTCCAAATTCTATTGGATGATAGGATTTAGACTCATCCCCACCTTATCTTCGAAATAACTCAATTTGGAGCTATTAAAAATAGAATTTGACTTTATAATAAAATAATAGTTTTAGTTATTCCAAAGGTGTCCCTCTCCTCCCTTATAAAAGGGCACTTCCTCCCTCTCTTCCTCACACCACTTTGAGCCTTCAAGATCGGCCAACCCCTGAAAAATTCTCTTCTCCACTTCCCTAGAAACATCATAGAGGTTCTGGTCTTCCTCAAAGACCAATTTTAATGCTCTAAAAGGAGATCTCAAAGAGGTGCTTCAAAGAAGAGATAATGTCCGTTACCGATTCTTTCAACTTTATTTCTTCTTCCACTTCTTCTTCTTAGGTTGTTTCATTTTGAAGTAATAACATCAGTATCACTCATATACTTATATGTTATTATAAGTATGAAACAACCCTATTTCACCATCTATCCATCCTACGGAAAACGAAATCACCGCGCGTGTGTACGTACGGAATACCGTCTCCACGCCGTGGTGAAATCTATTTTCCACCACCACCTTACTTGGATGGGTATAATGGTGTAAATAATAACTATATATGATTATTTTAAATTTATATTGATTCTGAAATAGTATACATACACTTCAATACATCCCCACGATCATGAGAACGATATCATCGCTCGTGCGTACATACGGACTACCGTCTCCACGACGTGATGAGATTAATTCTCCACTTTAACCATTGAAGAATGATTATAAAGTATATATAAGCAATAATAATGAAATATATTACATTATAAAGCTACTGGATTTATGTGTATATGTATTTCATCTACTTAATTCCATTCAACTCAATAAGGAAACGAAAACAGCGTTCATGCGTACGTACGGCCTACCGTCTCCATGAACGGTGTATTTCTTTCCATTTACTGATTTATTATATATATGTATATTATGAATATATATTATATATAAATCATGTTTTATATTCTAGAATTAAGTAATCATGATCTAAGTAATCATATGAATAATTACAAGTCAAAACACAGACGACAAATGAAACAATTTTACCCAAAACGCTCTTTAACATGGAATTTACAAAAGAATGGGTAAAATGAAGTCATAAGTGAACCATATATGATATCATAACAGTGATTATGATTCTGGAATAAGTCAATTACAATATTTAAATCATTATACAGGAGTTTCGGACACTTACGAAGCAAATCGGACCTAAGGTAAGGGAAATATCACAATCTCATTTTATCTGAGATTGTTTATACTTTAGTATTTACTGGGGTGTATTTTATCATCCAAATCCATGTTTCCTAAATATGTAATATTATTTCCATCCACCTACAATTTTTTAAATCCAATTTTACCCTTTGGTGAGTTTTTAGTAAAGGATATGAAAGGAATATTTTGTCGTTTTTCGTACGAGGTACTTTTTGACTTTTCTGACAAAAGTACGAGAAGAATGTTTTTTTTAACTTATACGGCATGAATGGATTTTTTAAAACATTATTTCCAAGAATATTCCTTTAAAATTTTTCAAGTATATTTTTAAACAACTTCTTTTAGTTTAAAATTGTATGACATGTTAAAAAAGGAAAATGTTTTTGAAGTAGAAAGGATATTTTCCTCAAGAATGGAGTTCAAGTGTTTTATCAAAATTATTTTCCATCTAAGATAATATAGGGGTCTGTTTTTATCCCTATTATTACATTGATTTGATTATGTTGTGATGGAATTATTTTTATGAATTCCTTTATCTTATATGAATTGTTTGATGATGTCACGATGTTTAAGATTCCCATTTTTATTACATGGGTTATGAAATGATGTATGATTTATGATTTTGTGGAACACATAAGAATGGTATCATTATGATATGGGTGGGACCTATATCTCTCTCCAATGCATTGGTTAAAGATTTTATATCTCATGAGATAGACATGGCTGGAACGGTAGGTTATACCGGTTCAGTGAAACAGGACTGAATCGAGGAGTGAACTCGGTTCAGAAAGGGAATTTGTCCACTAAGATAGTCTTGTCAATGAGTCTTGACTAATAAGAAATGATTCTATATGATTATGTGTGTATGCCACAAAGTTTCATGTTTTAAGTTATGATTATTGGGATTTCATTTCACTACTATGATTTATCCCATGTTATGAAATTATGCTCTCTTTTGCAGGTTAAGATTTCCAAAATGTTATGTTCTTATGAATATGATGTGATTGATATTTCTTTTGTTTACCCTTACTGAGCATTTGAGCTCACCCTTTTATGTTTTATTTTCCCCAGGATATAAAGAAAGGTTTTAGGTAAAAAAAAAAGGAAGATCTCTTTGGGAGATGTTGAAGATCTTTCACCACGATTAGAAGATTATATTCCGAGTTTCCAAAGACACTAAACTATTACGATCCTTGTGTGTGTGTTTTTTTTATGTACTAAGTATTCCGAAAAAGTAATGTAATGTCCATTTATGTCAAGCTTCGGGTCTCTACACATATGCATCGAGTTTAGAGAGCAGATTAATACCCCAATAAGTGAACCCCACCCCACCCCCCACCCCCCAATAGGTCTAATAAGTCCCTTGAATAATAGGCCTAAGGAGAAGAGGAAAGCCTCATGAGAAACCCCCAACAGCGGATGAGGCGTATTACTATACATTCCACCTAAGTACCTAAGGCTTCCCATGTTCTCTATTTTCCAAATCATTTCATCAAACCATTTCCATCAAACCATGCTTTGAAAACCATTTCAAAATGCTTTAAAAACCCTTTTCCATTTACCAAAAACCAGGGGAAACCATATTTTATAAAAACATAGTTCCACACACATGAAACTAATCAGTCATATCATGTATTTTCATTTAATAAAACAATTTATCAAAAATAGGATCAATGCAGTTCACCAACACAAACGAGATACGGAACTACCTACCTCAAACTTGGGGTCGCACATGCCCAAAAAGATATCCACCAATAATAATAAAGTAACAATGAAAATTGAGGAGCTATAATAAATCTACACATCTTAGAATTGATCTAATTTAAAAAAAGGGTTAGTGGAGAAGAGGAAACGACACATACCTTAAGAGCATGCACCCATCGCACCATAACCAACAAGGAAACTGCCCCCAGAACGGGATCACACAACAAATCTAGAGAGAATGAAGAAGAAACATCACCATGGGTCAAAAAAACCAATAGCATGATACAACGAAACTACCTCAATCAAAGATAATGAAGAAAAATAAAGGATCAGTTACTTGGAGATATGCAATGCAACTGCCCTGATGATCCAACGTTGAATGAATTGATCTGGATTGAACGGAGGATCCCAAAATCATCGGAGAAGGTCTCTAGGTTGAGAGAAAGGAGGGATATGAAGAATAAATAAAAAATAAGTTGATTCATCACCCTAAAATCCAAAATTCTAATAGTTACACAATTTGTAACCCCTTAACACATTGTGTAATCCATGGGGCTCGAGTACATTGAAAAACCTGATGCATTTTTATTAAAATCAAATCTTTTAACATTACACATCGTGTAACCATTACATGGTGCATACGCCTTTTACGTTGTGTACTTAGTTCATGAATTGTGTCTAGAGACCAAGTACACATCATGTAACCCCTTTACACACCGTGTAATCACCAAACACATAGTAGAAAATCTAGATTCTTACACAAAAACCCGAAACCTACTCAGGCGTTCTCCATACTCAGGGAGAACCCTACAAATCCATTAACACATTTATACCTAGACTCCATTAATTCAAACAAACATACATCCATGAACATTAAGTCATTTTTTTCAACAAATTTTCTCCATCCTTGGGAGTCCCAAGATGCACCCAATTTAAGAGGAAAATAGGCAAAGAGGAGGAAAATACATGAAAGTGGGTAAAGGGATGTTACAGAGATGGATGAGTTGTTTCTATTATACATGGAAATAGAGATGAAGAAGTTACTTCCCATGTCAAAATGGAAAAGGAAATAGTTATTTTTTCTTGAATATCATGGTTTTACATATTCAATTTTCACCCCTAAATGTGATGATTGTTATGTTGTCTTCAATAAAAATACATGTTTTGATGAAGGAACACTTTCTACTATATTTGTAAAAGTATTAAGAATAATTTGGATAAAGTAGAGATGTTGAAGAACTTTTTTAATAAGTAGAGAGATAACTTTTAAGTTTTAAGATCCATTCATTGAATGAAACCCTTTATATGATGTGATATAGAATTTTAGAAGACCTTAGGATGATTATAAGGTTATTTAGAGTGGTTGAGAAGGCACAAATATGAATTAAAGTTATTCGGAAGCTATTTGAGTGAAGTCTGGGATTTGTGTATTAACACAAAAAATGGATAAGTACTAACATTAGAAGTGGCATTTGAAGACTTTTAAAGTCTAAATATTCACTTATAAATAGTAAATTAGATGTTTTAAAGATACTTTCCTTACTTCCGAAGATTCAATTCATGAATCAGAATGAAAAAGTGGAAAAGGCAGTGGTAATTTGTAAGAGTGACCAAAGAATTATTAAGAGTATTTCTTTAGAAGAGTCATCAGAGACTTTTGAAAAGTAAAATAATACTTTATAAGAGTAAAACAATCTTCATAAGAGTATATGTGGACTTTGGAAAAGAAACCTGAAGACTTTGGAAGAGTAATTTTACTCTTACGAACTTATACTTTTTGAAAATATGGGAATTCTGTAGAATACAAATTACTGAGAAATATCATAATTAAATGATAAATTTCATGATTTTTATTCTGATTAAAAAGGATTCAATTTAGTTGATGCTTGCAATGATATTCATGATTCAAATATCACAATTATTCAAGTAAATTGTGATCCAAAACGAGATCAAAGGAAGAGGTTGTGAGGTTGTGCTAAGAATAGTTCCATGATGCAAGATATTTTGTCACGTCACTGATGCATTTGGCCATTCACATATGGAGGATATTAAAAAAAATAAAAGTGAATTAAAGGCTTTAAATTTTGTAGAGTTTTGAAGAAGGAAACAAGATGAGTCTTAAGGAATATTTGAATGAAGACCTTGACTCGAATTTGAATGAGAATTTGAATGAGAATATCTAGTGAAAACCATAGGGAAATTCCATATTTTTTATAGAAATAATATTCACATAAAATTATGTGAATATAATATATGAAGACAGTGAAGGAAAGGTGTGTACTTGAGAACCTAATACTGAAGAAAAATAAGTATTATTGTATATCAAAAGTAGTAGAAGATTACACATATTGGAGTGCATCTATTCATTTAATAAGAGGAGGGGGAATTTGATACAACTGTATCATTGAATGAAATTGAGAATAGAAGGAGGAGTCATTGATGTTGTTGTCTATCATTGGCATTGAGACTATAAGTGATTGATAAGTCACTACGATTGCAAATCACAGAGTTATCAAGGTAAAGATCAAAGATAACTTTCATAAATAGTTGTTGATCATATCTTTTTAGTTGAAGACTTGTTCACTAGATCAAGGGATAACACTTAAAAAACTAGTGGTTCTAGTATAAATAACGCCACCATCTAGTTGGGAGGACTGAACTATGTGAGACTGCATAGACTGTGGGATTCAGTCATAGGGAAGTGGATGATGCCTTCTCTAGGGATGTGGATGATAACACCCCAACCCTTGTGTGCCGCTTGATAAGAAAATTTTAATCATTGTGATATAATAGTGATAATCTATGTATTGATGGGATTCGAACACATTTAGATGTATGATTTCAAGGATAAACCTTATAAAATCATCATGTGTTGTGTCCTTTTTAATTCTACATTATATACTATGGTGAGGGTTAACTGTTAATCATTAGATCCATCTCTCTTCACTGGGATAGAGGTTCAAGTACAAAAGGGGATAATTAAATAGAAAGATAATACTCAATAAATGTTGGGTACATTAATTCACTCCCCCTATCAATGACCCTACATGACTGTTAGTCTCTAAAATGTACTCAACCTGATGTCACTTATGCTTTTAGAATAACAATTAAATATCAATCCAATCATGGAGAGTCACTGGATTTCAGCCAAGAATATCCTTAAGAACTTGAGAAGAAGTAAGGATGTGTACTTGGTCTTTGGAGGTGAGGATGATCTCATTGTAAGGGATTACACTTGTTAGGTTTCTAAAGATCAAATAACATTTGTTTAACACAGAAAAAGAAATTAGAAACCTTAATCCCAAGATCTAAGAAGAATAAAAACCTAAAACTATGTTGTAAATATAAAATGAAAAACTTGTTGTGAATCTTACACTGAATAATGGAACCTCTCCTTATCTTCATCATGCTTGATAAAGATCACCAAGAGATATTTGAAGGACTCCCTCCTCCATGGTGTATCCACGGGTTGATGTTGAATCACCCATCTCATGGGAAGGACCCTTCTCACTCTCACAATATGCTAATATCTCATAATGTAAAGAGATGAGAAGAATAGAGCTTATAGATAGAATCCAATGTATGTATAGCCACTTTCCATGGCCTTTGGCTAGCTTATAAAGACCTTGGGGGAACTCCCTGAGCCACTATGCATTTAATCATTTGTTATATAATTCATGAGTAAATGGAATGTGGTTACAACAACTTGTAACCCTTCAAACATGAACTTAATTCTTAAGTGAATTGATTCTCCATGTGTTTAATGATAGTTTATGTGGAAAAAATATCCAAATGTTAACGGATTAAAATTAAACTTCCACGTATCAAAATGGAAGTGGGATGATATATTCATATCTCCCCTTACAATATGCCCAAATCATGGAATATGATATGACTCAGTTATTTACAATGTTGTATCTTATTACATACATATTCTACACTAAGATATAACATATCTATGTCATATGGATGAAGGCTTTAGAACATATATACTTCAACACTGATGATAGTTTTCAATCTGATAAATATGATATGAGATCTCAATATAGTTTTATGTTTTGCCTCAATGGTGGATCCATTAGTTGGAAAAGTTCCAAAAAAAATCCACCGTGATGGACTCAACAACATAGGTATAATACATTGTTGCATCAGATGTTGTAGATAAAGTTCTTTGGGTGTACATATGTGGTGATGTAAAGATCTGTTGGGTGTCTATAAATGAAAATATAGAAAATCCTTTAACAAAATCATTAACGCAACAAAATCATGAGAATTATGTTGAATCTATTGGTATTAGAAACATGAGAGATTGGATATAATGTTTATAAAATGTATCATGGTTTTATAATAATGGAAATATCTATTTATCATTCATTCATGTGTGTTTCATATATTATGTGAATAGTGGAATGATAATATCCCCTCAAAGTACCACTTTGATTTGTCCCTAATCAATGATCATTGTAACGTCCCGGTTCCGAAAGCCACCTAAAGGTGCCCCGTACCCGGTTGGTCACATGGACTCAAGCACATTTCCCCAAATGCCAGAGGCTGCCGACTAGCAGTGAGGGCCTTGGGTGTGATAGTGGGGAAACTATGCCCTCATTGGCAGAGTACACAGCGGAAATAAATAAACATGCAATAGAGGAAGCAGTAAATAACCGACAATAATAAACAGCGGAATACTAAATCAACAAACTGGAGAACATATGTATATATATGGAATGATGCAAGATACAAATCTAGGAAAGAAGCCAAACAAGTCACATTGCTGAAAAACACCACAGTACCAAAATAAGTACGAAAGAAAAGTAAACAGCTCCTCAGCATCACAAGCCAAATCTTGGTCCCTTACTCTCCTGCTCCAAGCAATCAAGTACCAGAAGTCGAAGGGCGCTTTCCCTTGTCTATACCTGCAAAAACATAGTCTGCTTGGGCCCAAAAGCATGTCCCAAACAGGGTGTGAGATAAAATCCCAGTAGGCAACCACCCGAAGATCTGTGCCTAACAGTCAGTAAGTATATGGTAGGTAAAAGTACACTAAGCAGTAAACAGCAACAGCAAAGCAGTAGGCAGTAAACAGTAAGCAGTAAAGCAGGATGTTACACAATAGTAATCAATCCACAACCAACAACCGCAGTGAAGCAAACAGCTAACAAGAAAGAAAACCCTCTGGGAAGTACTCGCAGTCATCCCCTCTGGTCCTATCCAAGAAGTACCACAACCCTCTGGGCAGTGCACTCAGCCTAACCTCTCTGGTTTGGTCATACGAAATTATGAGACTCTCTGGGGAATCTCACTCGGTCAATTCCCCTTATAGTCTAGGGTAGTCAGGGACTCTCTGAGGAAGATCATGCGGTCCAACCCTCTTAGCCCTAAGGTCTAGAGACTCTATGAGGAAGCTATCTCGGTCAATTCATCCTATAGCCTCAGGTATACCACAGACTCTCTGAAAAAGCTCACCCGGTCAATTCCTCCTCTAGCCTGGGAAGGTTCTTTAAGAGAAAACAAACAATGTAAGACTCTCTGAGGAAGCGTACTCAGTCTACCCTCCTGTAGTCTATAATAATCCAAGACTCTCTGGGAGCTCACTCGGTCCATCCCCTGTAGTCTAATGTCCAAGACTCTCTGAGAAATCTCTCTCGGTCTACCCTCCTGTAGTCTATAATGTTTAAGACTCATTGGGAAGCTCATTCGGTCTATCCCGTATAGTCTATAGCACCAGGTTCTCTCAGTCTCGTGCTGGTCAGTGCATAATAATGCTATAAGACCAGAGTACACCTATAGAGCTACTTGGCTAACAAAAGTACACCTATAGAGCTACTTGGCTAACAGTCTACAGGGCAACAAGCATGTTATACAAAAACACTCCATCCTATAGATAAAAGGCATGGAAACAGGTGTAACCGCCAAAGGCAAATGAAACCTGAATGTCATAAACAGAACAAAGCACGGGAAAAACATCCAGCACAACAAAAATATCCCCTAACATGATTAATTTACCTCTACACAAGCATACAAGAAAGGCAGGAAAACAACAAGGGCAAAAAAAAATAAACACCCAATACCCCGTTCATGGGTATTGGTAGAATTTTCATATAAAACTCAAGGAATTTGAATGGTAAGGCACAAACCACCTACCTCGATCCTAGGAGATCGATATACTTGAACCACAACAACTGATTCTTCCCTAAATGTCATAGATCTGAGAAAACTCCCAAAACTCTCAACCCATGATATCTTGAGAAAGAGGAGGAATTGGAAAAAAAGGGTCAATCAAAAGGAAGAACTCACTGCTGTGATTCCAACGCAATCGACTGTGCTCAAATCGTAGAACGGATGGAGGAACGGTGGCTCGTCGAAGATCCGTGGATTCCCGGTGCTCTCGGATGAAGAAGCTGGAGAAGAAGACCTTTTCGTCGATTAGGCACGACCCTGGTCCGTTTAATGAAAAGAAAAGTACACAGCGTGTATTTTTAGAGTACACGGCGTGTACTAGGTCTTTCTGTACTCTACCAAAAACGGCCTCCACGTCACCCCTACACACCGTGTGTGTGGCCCGGACACGGCCAGTACACGGCTTCGAGCGGGAAAAGAGTACACGGCGTGTACTCAGAAAGTACACGGCTTATACTTCTAAAATTTCCAGAAACTCCATTTTTTCTCAAAAACTCTAGAAAAAAGAAAGATATACCTGAAACAAAGATCCGGGTTCTTACAAACTTCCCCCATTAAAGAAATCTGTCCCCGAATTTCCCTAGCGAGGCGTAGAAGAAGAAACCCCGAACAGCTCTGACCACTGTGATCATACATCGGCCTCCCTCTCCCAGGTCTCGTTCTGTACTCTCCCATACTGCCAAAATACCCATACTTAAGGAATAGACTGCCCACGGAGAACCTTCGTACTGCGATCGAAAATCCGGATAGGATGATCCTCAAACGACACATCCGCTTCGAGCTCAACCTCCTCGGGTTGGAAGACATGAGATGGGTCTAAAAAGTAACATCGGAGCTGAGAGACGTGGAAGACGTCATGCATAGCCCGGTACCTCTGAGGTAGCTGTAGCCAATAGGCAACCAGACCAACTCTCTCCAAAACCTCAAACGGCCCGACATACTACGGTGAAAGCTTACCCTGTCTCTGAATCCTCTTGTGTCCCAACCTCGGTGCGACATACAAGAAAACCTGATCCCCGACCTCGAACTCCAAAGGTCATCTCCGCTGATCAGCATAAGACTTCTGTCGAGACTGTGTTGTAGCCATCCTCTTCCGAATCAGCTCTATCTGCTCAGAGGTCTCCTGAACAAGATGAGGTCCCAGCAAAGCTGCCTCTCCTGCCTCCAGCCAGCATAAGGGTGATCGGCATGGCCTACCGTACAGAGCCTCGTATGGTGTCATCTGAATGGTCGCCTGAAATTTGTTGTTGTAGGAGAACTCCACAATAGGTATATGCTTCTCCCAAGAACTGCCGAAGTCTAGAATGCAAGCTCGGAGCATATCATCAAGCACCTGGATCGTGCGCTTGGACTAGCCATCAGTCTGGGGATGGTATGATGTACTCAAAAGAACCTGTATACCCAAGGCCTTCTGAAGTCCCTACCAGAACTGAGAAGTAAAGCGCACATCCCTATCTGAAACAATGGAGTGTGGAACTCCATGTAGACGTACAATCTCCCAGATGTACAACCGTCCCAAATCATCAACACTGAAGGTCTCCTTGATCGGAAAGAAGTGATCAACCTTTGTAAGCCTATCGACGACAACCCAAATAGCATCATTCCCCCGAGGCAACCTCAGAAACCCGGTCACGAAGTCCGTCGTGACATCATTCCACTTCCACTCGGGAATGGGTAACTGCTGTAAAAGCCATGCTGGTCGCTAATGTTCTACTTTCACCTGCTGACAAGTAGAACATCTCATGACAAAACTAGCAACATCTTTCTTCATACCTGGCCACCAGTACTGGCAGTGTAAATCACGATACATCGTGGTGATGCCAGGATGAACCGCCCAAAATGAGGAATGAAAATCCCGCATCAGCTCCTCGCGTATGTCTGATGGCACCCATACGCATCTCTGGAAATGCAAGATCTCATCCTCGCCCACTATCCATCCAGGAAGAGGGTCCCCTCCTGACACACTCTCCCACAGGACTAAGGCCTCGGAATCTGATAGCTGCCTCATTCTTACCCGCTCAAGAAGTATAGAGGTAACAGCTACAGAAGATAGGACAGTCTGTCCTTGCCTGTCGTGCAATTCCAAGTGCATCTCAGAGAACAGAGGCATAAGCTTCCACTCACTGTTGGCCTCCTGAACTGCCTGAATCTGAGTTCTTCTACTCAACGCATCAGCCACTACATTTCCTTTTCCCGGCATATAGGCGAGCTCGAAGTCAAAGGAATGAAGATACTCAACCCACCTACGCTGTCTCAGATTCAGATCACGCTGAGTAAAGATATACTTGAGACTCTTGTGGTCGGTGAAAACCACAAAGTGCTCTCCCAGAAGGTAGTGTCTCCAACAGCGTAAGGCATGAACAACAGCTTGAAGCTCCAGATCATGCATAGGGCAATTCCTCTCGTGTGGCCTCAACTGGCGAGACCCATACGCAATGACTCCATATCCCTACATAAGCACAGCTCCCAGCCCGATACCTGATGCATCACAGTAAACAGTATAGCTCTTGCCCGGCTCTGGAAAGACTAGTATCGGTGCTGACGTCAACCTCCCCTTCAGCTCCTGAAAGGATGAATCACAAGAATATGACCATAAAAACTTTGCTCGTTTCTTGGTCAGACCTGTCAACAGTGCTTCTAGGTGCGAAAAGTCCTGAATGAAGCGTCTGTAGTATCCAGTCAGTCCTAGGAAACTCCGCACCTCAAAAACGTTCTTTGGATGCTCCCAGGAAACTACAGCTCTCACTTTCTCTGGGTCCACAGATACTCTAGCCTATGAGATGACGTTACCCAAGAAGTGAATCTGATCCATCCAAAAGTGGAACTTCGAGAGTTTATCATAAAGTCGATGTTCTCTTAGTGTACTCAGAACGATCTCAAGATGGGTAGCATGGTTGTGTCAAGTACAAGAGTACACCAAGATATCGTCCACGAAGACCACAACGAAGGATCCCAAATAATTATAGAACACTCGGTTCATCAGTGCCATGAAAACTGCTGGCGCATTCGTGAGACCAAACGGCATGACTGTATACTCGTATAGACCATACCTACTCCTAAAGGTTGTAAGAGGTATATCAGATGGTCTAACGCGCAACTGATGATAACCGGACCTCAATTCGATCTTCGAGAACACCCGAGCTCCTTGAAGATGATCAAAGAGGTCATCAATCCTAGGCAAGGGATATTGGTTCTTGACCATCAACTGGTTCAGCTTCCAATAATCCACACAAAGCCGAAGGGTGCCGTCTTCCTTTTTTGTAAATAGGACTGGCGAACCCCAAGGAGAAGTACTGGGTCGGATAAAACCCTTTGCCTGCAACTCCTCCAACTGCCTCTTGAGATCTTGCAATTCAGGTTTATCCATCCTATAAGGAGGAATGGACACTAGTGCCACTCCTGGCACGAGCTCAATCAAGAATTCCACCTCACACTCCGGAGGCAAACCTGAAAAGTCCTCTGGAAAGACATCCCTGAAACGATCCATCACTGGGGGAAAGTTTAACTGTGAAGTCCCCTGGTCATCCAGATAAAGACTGGAAATCTGGGCTGTAACTTCCCCTAGCCCATGATGCTCTGGTCTAGCTCTACCCGCCTGGACATCCCACTCGCCTCTATGAAGAAAAGATCTGCCCTCTGGTGATACGAAACTCACCCTGTGGCGATAGCAATCGACGACTTCCTGGAAAGGAACCAACTAGTCCATCTCGAGAATGACGTCATAACCCGACATCTCTAGGACATAGAGGTCCCATAAGAATTGAAACCCTGCAACCTCAATAGGGCACTCTCTGCACTGACGTACGCTAGATGTCCTTATTCCCAACGACGTGTCAAGAGTTAATAAGTCGGCAGATGAAAAGATACATAGCCTAAGGCTCTCCACAACCACAATAGAGATAAAGTTATGGGAATCACCAGTATCGAAAAGAGCTAAAGATAAAACTGAGGCTACTAAGATCATACCTCGAACTGTAGAAGGGTCGGGATCCTGCTCCTGATAGGTCTACTCCACGGTGAAAGACTGGCCTGCACCACGGCCCTGTGCCCCTGGCTGACCGCTCTGAGCTGATCCACTCTGCTGTCGCTGATGACTTGGTGACTGTCCACCACGGCTGCGACCTCCATCTCAGCCTGAACGGCCGGAAGAAATCTGGTTCCCAAACTGGTGGGAAACTGGTGAAACATCTCCAGAACGCGGGGTCATAGTGGAACCCCTACCACCAGCTGAAGGTGAGAAGACCTGACAAAAACGCTGAAGATGGCCCATCTTGCCGCAAGATCGGCACTCCATCGGATCTCTCTGGCATTGAGGCCTAGTATGACCACTCCTACCGCACTGGTAGCATACAAACTGGCTGCCAGAAGATGCACCCCGTGAACCCCGATATCCTCAAGAAGACTCTCTACGACGCTTCCTACTGTCCGTAGGAGGAACACCAGCTCTGGATGATGAACCTCCCTAGCTCACTGCTTCAGAATCCATCAGATTGCGCTCAGTAATCAGTGTTTGGTTGACGATGGAAGATATCGAAGTCAACTGAAAGACTGCCTGAGACCGTCCTCAAACTTCCTAGCAAGTAACAACTCATCACCTGCTGGGATCGGTGTGAAACGCTGCAGCTTAGTAAAACAGGACGAGTACTCCATGACAGAAAGAGTACCCTGCTGCAGGCTCATAAACTCTCGGGCTCGATCGGCCCTCAGGGTCTCTAGATAGAAGTAGTCATAGAAAGTACGTTGAAACTCATCCCATGACATACCCTGCTGGCGCCCTGACTGTGATATCACCTCCCACCACCTCTTGGCGGTGTCCTGGAGCATATAAGTATCCAGTTTTACCCTTTTCTCTGGAGGTATCTCTAGGTGCTCGAAGATAGTCAGGGTGGCCTCGAACCATGACTCTACAACCTAGGGTCCTTCATCCCCTGAGAAAGTAGGAGGATGCTGCTACTGAAAACCCCTCGTCAACTCAGCCATGGATGGGGCAGGAGGCAGCACTCCCTGAAAAGTCTGCAACATCCTCAAGAAGTCCTCCCTGAACTGTGTATTGGCGCCTGCGACAGGTATAACTACTGGTGCCAAGGCTGGCACAGTAGGAGGATCTGTAGGAGGATCAACAGGAGGCCCCTGATCGGCTATATCAGGTGTCTGATCACCGTCTGGCAACTGACGTACAACTGGAGGACGTCTCGGAGGCATATCTCTGAAAGATCAAAAGCACACCTTAGATCAAAATCAACAATGACAGAAAACACAGAAGTACAAAACGGGAATAGGGGAAAGAAACATTAAAGTTTTACGAAACAAGACTACACGGCGTGTATAAAAACTACACGGCGTGTCTTCTTCAGCCATTAACATGGGCGTGTACCCCTGCCCGACAGGTCGTGTAACACCCCAAACTACACGGCGTGTTATCCACACACACAGCTGGTACTTGAACTCTAAACCCCTACCTGAGTCTCCTTACACGGCTAACCCACACGGTCCAAACTAACCCCAGACTACACGACGTGTTCCCTAGGGACACGGGGTGTACTAGACACGGTCTCGGCGGCCCGTGTTGTTAGTTACACGGTCGTCTACACGACTGACCCTTACATGGCGTGTTCCAAACAAACACGGCGTGTATAAGAGAAGTTAACACCAACCCGTGTTGTTCGCGACACGGCCTGGTACCTAGGACAAGACTACACGGCGTGTTCTTTACCCACACGGCGTGTATAGAAGAAGGTGACATCGGACCATGTTGTTCGTGACACGGTCGGGTACCTGAACAAAACTACACGGCGTGCTCCTCACCAACACGGCGTGTTCTACTCGAGCTCCCTCGTCCCGTGTTGTTAGTGACACGGTCGGGTACACTGCTCGAAACTACACGGTGTGCACCTACTGTACATGGCATGTTCCTGAAGGTATTTCTACAACAGCGTGTCCCTGCTCACACGGTTAGTGACACGGTCTAAAAACTACACGACGTGTAGTCAAAAAGTACACACCGTGTATTCTGGGTTTTTCTGGGCAGTAGCTCAGAAACTGCACAGAAGCCCAGAAAACACAGAAACAAGGCAAAGAGGTGCCAAATTCCGATCTGTGAGGGTCCATACTCCCCGCGAATCAAAGCTTGGCATCTCCTACAGTCATAGACAAGAGAAAACAGGATCATGATCCACCAATTTCCGATTTAAGAGGGCCCATAACACCTCAAGAATCAAAACTTGACGTTCATTTAAGCAAAGTACAATACAAACAATCCTCTAACAAAGCAGCAGAGATTCTATCAAGCATCTATCACAACATCATGCATAATCTACACAAGGTCTATCACAACAGCATGCAATCCCTAATGCATCCTAGATGGCATGGCAAGAATGCATGGCATGTGATCTCTACAAGTGCCTATATGATGCATGAGATGGAATACCCTCATCTCATCGGGTTGCGACCGAAATAGAACCGTAATATCAAAACAATAACAGCACAAAGCATGTGAATCACTCTAGGTGAAATCATTTCAATCGTAAAATCTCAAAACCAGAAAACTGCAATAAACGAGGTAGTATGGATTTTCCCTGTACACGGGTTAGCTACTCCCGGGCACAACTTATTACCAAGTACCGAATCTGTCCTATCCCTGGATAAAGTCTCCAAACAGTAAAGCAAGAGAAAAGAACCCTCTGATACCACTTTGTAACGTCCTGGTTCCAGAAGCCACCCAAAGGCGCCCCGTACCCGGTTGGTCACATGGCCTCAAGCGCATTTCTCCAAACGCCAGAGGCTGCCGACTAGAAACGAGGGCCTTAGGTGTGATAGTGGGGAAACTATGCCCTCATTGGCAGAGTACACAGCGGAAATAAATAAACATGCAATAGCGGAAGCAGTAAATAACCAACAATAATAAACAGCGGAAGACTAAATCAACAAACTGGAGAACATATGTATATATATGGAATGATGCAATATACATATCTAGGAAAGCAGCCAAACAAGTCACAATGCTGAAAAACACCACAGTACCAAAATAAGTACGAAAGAAAAGTAAACAGCTCCTCAGCATCGCAAGCCAAATCTTGGTCCCTTGCTCTCCTGCTCCAAGCAATCAAGTACCAGAAGTCGAAGGGTGCTTGCCCTTGTCTATACCTGCAACAACATAGTCTGCTTGGGCCCAAAAGCATGGCCCAAACAGGGTGTGAGATAAAATCCCAGTAGGCAACCCCCCGAAGATCTGTGCCTAACAGTCAGTGAGTATATGGTAGGTAAAATTACACTAAGCAGTAAACAGCAACAGCAAAGCAGTAGGCAGTAAACAGTAAGCAGTAAAGCAGGATGTTACACAACAGTAATCAATCCACAACCAACAACCGCAGTGAAGCAAACAGCTAACAAGCAAGAAAACCCTCTAGGAAGTACTCGCAGTCATCCCCTCTAGTCCTATCCAAGAAGTACCGCAACCCTCTGGGCAGTGCACTCAGCCTAACCCCTCTGGTTTGGTCATACAAAATTATGAGACTCTCTGGGGAAGCTCACTCGGTCAATTCCCCTTATAGTCTAGGGTAGTCAGGGACTCTCTGAGGAAGATCATGCGGTCTAACCCTCTTAGCCCCAAGGTCTAGAGACTCTCTGAGGAAGTTATCTCGGTCAATTCCTCCTATAGCCTCAGGTATACCACAGACTCTCTGAGCAAGCTCACTCGGTCAATTCCTCCTCTAGCCTGGGAAGGTTCTTTAAGAGAAAACAAACAAGGTAATACTCTCTTAGGAAGCGCACTCGGTCTACCCTCCTGTAGTCTATAATAATCCAAGACTCTCTGGGAGCTCACTCGGTCCATCCCCTGTAGTTTAATGTTCAAGACTCTCTGAGTAAGCTCTCTCGGTCTACCCTCCTGTAGTCTATAATGTTTAAGACTCATTGGGAAGCTCACTCGGTTTATCCCGTACAGTCTATAGCACCAGGTTCTCTCAGTCTCGTGTCGGTCAGTGCATAATAATGCCATAAGGCCATAGTACACCTATAGAGCTACTTGGCTAACCAAAGTACACCTATAGAGCTACTTGGCTAACAGTCTACAGGGCAACAAGCATGTTATACAAAAACACTACATCCTATAGACAAAAGGCATGGAAACAGGTGTAACAGCCAAAGGAAAACGAAACCCGAAGGTCGTAAACAGAACAAAGCATGGGCAAAACATCCAGCACAACAAAAATATCCCCTAACATGATTAATTTACCTCTACACAAGCATACAAGCAAGGCAGGAAAACAACAAGGGCAACAAAAATAAACACCCAATACCCCGTTCACGGGTATTGGTGGAATTTGCACATAAAACTCAAGGACTTTGAACGGTAAGTCACAAACCACCTACCTTGATCCTAGGAGATCGATATACTTGAACCACAACGACTGATTCTTCCCCGAATGTCGTAGATCTGAGAAAACGCCCAAAATTCTCAACCCACGATATCTTGAGAAGGAGGAGGAATTGGAAAACAAGGCTCAAGCAGAAGGAAGAACTCACCGCTGTGATTCCAACACAATCAACCGTGCCCGAATCGGAGAACGGACGAAGGAATGGTGGCTCGTCGAAGATCCACGGATTCCCGGCGCTCTCGGACAAAGAAGCTGGAGAAGAAGACCTTTTCGTCGATTAGGCGCGACCCCGGTCCGTTTAATGAAAAAAAAAAGTACACGGTGTGTATTTTTAGAGTACACAGCGTGTATTTTTAGAGTACACGGCGTGTACTAGGTCTTTCCGTACTCCTCCAAAAACGGCATCCACGTCACCCCTACACACCGTGTGTGTGGCCCGGACACGACCAGTACACGGCTTCGAGCAGGAAAAGAGTACACGGCGTGTACTCAGAAAGTACACGGCGTGTACTTCTAAAATTTCCAGAAACTTTATTTTTCTCAAAAACTCCAGAAAAAAGAAAGACATACCTGAAACGAAGATCTGGATTCTTACAATCATCATAAAGTATTATGGGTTGTGATGATATATTAAGAAGAGCATGAGTAGAATCTTGTATACAATACAAAGAGTAGACTTGTGAGATAATAAGTGGAGACTTATTATGTGGACTGTCCCACTAAATTATATCACATGGAATGTCATACGATCATTGATATACTTAGGTGTGTGTGTTTATTATGAATCCATATTACCTGAGGTTGTAAAATACTTAGCATGTGAACCTTCAAACTTTGATACTTTTCATAAGCTAACATTGAGGACGAACTAATATGTGGGTGGTTAGGTATGTTGTTGATCATGTTTTTAGTTGAGGTTAACCAAAAATTGATTTGTCCTCTTGTGTTACAAGTATGATATTTGGACCCATGATTGAATTAGAGTGAGAAAATGTATGGTCATGCTTAGTTGAGTGACATGTGATGTGCTAACTACTTGGATGAATGAAATGCGATGTATTCATTCATATTGGTTTGTTTGTTTCATAGAATCCTGAATGTATGAGTTGGCCTATACTAGATTGGTATGTTCCATGTCTAGTGGTCATTTGATGTCTTGGACAAAGGGATTATATAAGTATACATACAATGTATATGATACATTTTATGGTGGAAATGTTCGTATTGAGATCAGAGTATGTTTGATAAAGATCACACTAGAATGCTTTGTAGCTTGAATATCACTAACATTTTACTAGAGGTCGCTCTTTGCTTACATTTATGAATTATGAAATTCATATTTTTCGTCAATGCTACAAAGTCGCAAGGTAAAGGCATGGAGATGTTTGTGTCATATAGTACAACATATGATATGGCATATGGTATGAGATATCGGGTGCATGGGAATTTCCACATCTTCCGAACAGTTTTATCATCAGTTATGAATCATATAAATGATTCATTTATGGATGGACAAACAAATTATGATTGTTGAAATGTTCATAAATCATAATACTCCAACGGGCATACATTATGGGTAATGTATGTCGGTTGCCAAACGTTGGAAGCCGATACTCGGCCTCCTTCATTAAATGAAGGGAGCCTATATAATGGATTAGATCCTCCTGTTGGTGGGAGGAAGATTATGTCAAGACAAGCCGAAACACTCTTCCTCCTTGTTCTCCATTTATCTTTGAGAAGAACCTGTTAGCACACCTTTGGAGTTCTGAGGGATCCTCTCATAGCGTACGAGGATTCTAGTGGCCGGTGTATTACCTATGGAGACGAGAGTCTTTTGACTGTCGCTAAATGATCTTCATCAAACATATCCCATCAAGATAAAACATGATAGACATGAGGTACGGATGTTTATTTTATGTTCTTCATTTACAAGTTGATTCAATTATGATAGATCTAGTTGTTTATTATGTTTTTTCGACTATTGCCATGAGATGTTCCTATAAAACCCATCATTTATTTGATATATTTGAATTTAATGATTATATATTATAATCATCACATACTTTACAATTCCAGATGCCAATATAAAGGAGGTCGCTTTCATTATAATTAGTCATTGTGTTGATTTTGCCTTGCTGTAAAGTCTCACATCATAATTATTTTTTTTTTTTTTTTTTTTGTAAAACATAGACAATCCTTTGTGAAATTTGTATTTTTTTTTTAATTAAGGCATTCAAAATGTCCAAAAATCCTCAATAGAGACAACAAACGTTTCACAGCTATTAGGAAGTGTGTATAAGAGGTAATTAGTTGGATCTTCATGGGTGAGGATTTTCTATTCCCCCACTAATTGATTCATCGGATTTTGAAACTTGTTGGTGTGTTCCACTATTAATATTATGCTATACATGTGTGTGTAAATTCATCAATCAATTCAATAAATGGACCTTGAATTAGGTAGTGTATAATTTATATCGTCTAACTTTTTTCAGAATTTGTGTGCTGTAGTTTTTTAGGAAACGTGATTGTAGTCATCAATCATTATGTTAACCCTTTCCGCTCTACATCTTTGGTGGGGTCAGGATTAATTACTTAAAAACATGGCTTGATAATTCCTCCCACGGATAATGCACACTAATATTTTGAATTCACCAATATTAAAGAAAATTGGGTGTCATTTCATTCATAAACATAAAAAAGTGTGAATTTGACATCAATTAAATCAAAATTCAAGTATTCCAAGGCTTTATATGGTTGACTAAATTGAAATGATTTTAAGAAAAAAAAAGTCATAAACAAATATCATAAACTTCAGACTTTCATAATTTACATGCTAATGTGACACCCAACATGGCACCCTAGTAACATGATGGGTCATGTGGCAGACACATGACACTCAACTAGGCCATATTCATCCTCCTCAAGTAATATGGATCATCAAATCAAAAACAAATTATAACACTCACAATCTGAGAACGGACTTTCAAAATCATGAAACTCCAAAACAACACAAGAACAAAAGTTCTTTGTTCTTAAGATTTCCACTACTTCAAGCTTTACCAAGTTTCTGATACCAGTTATTATCATTCAATAAGTTAAAAAAGAAAAATGACTTTCACTTCACAAAAACATAAACTTCACAAAAACTTCTCTCTACTGCATTCAATTTCACTCAAACTGTCCAGGTTTCTCCCACTCTCCATCACTTGAATCTCCACTAGATCATATTGCTAGAGATGCAATGAAATGAATTCTTTCAAGCTCCCCTAGTTATAAGTGAAAATGATAATATGGGGTCAATCAATACAAATAATATAAATCAAAAAACACATTTGAAATTTATCATACAAGCGGCGCCGATGCACGTTTGACGCCTACACGATGAAATTTGTTTGAACTTTGCTAGCCAAGTGCTCGCCATAGACGGCACTTCCAAACTTCGGAGCATCGCCGGTTCCACGCATACATACCTCCAATGGCTCCACAACGGCATCATAATTTGGCTGCTCCATCATGCATGCATGGACAATATGAAAGAACCAAAGATATGTTCCGAGATAACTATGGAGGAAAATTAGAATAAGTGGCTGAGGAGAGACAAGGACCTCATAGAAGTATGCCACCGAGGTCCGGTACTTTGGAAATTTGTTGATAACTCGGTGCAGTGTTGATTCATATGAACCATTTGACCAAATCTGTAATCGATTCTTTTAGGCTTCACGAGAACGATTCAAGTCGAGGCTAATGAAAATTAATGTCAAATCAACTTACCTTCAGCATGTCACCGATGTTGCACACGAAGGTGCCGGGAATCGGAACAGCCTGTATCCATTCACCCGAGCGGTTTCTCACCTTCACACAAACTCAAAATTAAAACAAGGCGAATGTGAAATGTAGGTTGCAAGCCAAATAAAGATGTTAGAACGAGCAAAAAAATCAAAATTTTATGCACCGGCTCTTGTCACCTGATTGTTGGGTATTCAGATATGCAGAAATAATAGACCCAGAAACTGTCTCTTGAACGAGTCCAAAACTCTATTTATGGAGATCGATAAATAGATACATGGCTTGAGAGAGGAAAACCAAATTTCAGACTAGAGAGAAGGGAAATATGATAGACAGATAGACCGATAGACCAATTCAAATAGAAAAAACCTAGACATACCCATATTTGAAATACATACAAGAATAAATTAATGAATCTCTTAACAAAAAAAAAACCCAATATGAATGTGCACGAACAAGTAACCAGAGTTCAAAAAAGGCTGATGCATGAGATAATCTTGGGATTATTATCATTATCCAATGCCCACTCATGATCTTAGAATGACGAGAAAACAAAAAAGGATATACATTCCCTCTCCCAGCATTTTCATTTTATTAAAAAAATGATCGTATTTTTTTTTTTCCGTCTTAAAAAAAACTTGTATTTTTATTTTCATTATCTAACAGAATAATTTTCATTTATATAATCCAACATCTTTTCTAAAATATTTCTGAAAAAAGAAAACGTAAATTTTTTTCAGACCAACCAGTTACAAATAATAAGATACAGTGGTGCATAATGAGGCACAAGCCAACAGACTCGGCAAGCCAGCCAACATTTTTTGGGCACTGTACCGAAAAGATTAAGCCCATATTTTAATTAAGCTTAAACAAAGGGAAAAAAAACAAAGAGCCGCCAATGGATGCAGGCTGGCCAGTGAACAAGGAGATTTTTTTTTCAATTTTGTTCATTTATATGTAGTATTTTTTTGGTGACAAGAACATGCTGTATTAAATGTTTAATATTTGTTATTCATATATTTTTAAATTAAAATAAAAAATTGTAAATATGATTTAAAATGCGAACCAAACATGGCTAGTTTTTTTTAGTCCACTTCATTTTAGGCATTTTAGGCCGAGCCCATGTGGGCTTAGCCAAGTCGGGTTAATCCAGCCCATTAAGCACCCCTTATAAGATAATGAATTCAATGAGAAGCTGACACAAGCCATCAAATAACTAGTGTTGGGAACCTCAAAAACTTCCAGGTTTATAAAAATTAATAAAAAAAAGTAAATTTCCATTACGAAAAAAACAAAGCATAAAAGGCAACAAGGGCAAAAAAATATGAATGAATACATGAATGACAACCCCTATTAGGGACATGTATACCTAAACCTTCCATAATTGCCAACAAAAAATTTATTTATGACTGTTTATGTCCAACAAGACAACACTCGCCAAGTCTGCGTAAACACACACAAAATCATAAACAAGAGAGCACCTGAAGTGCGGGCATATCATCATCCTGATTAACCAATGTTAGCAGACCTGACATCCAACATTGTAAAACAAGAATGGTCAGTGCAATGACAAAGATTAACTATCTAAAAAGACAACACTCACCATAATCTGTGTGCGCTCCGCTGTACTTGTCATGACCAGACAGACGACCAGAAAGGAAGAGGAAGAAGGAAGAAGATCAGTTATATGAGCTCCTCCATGAAACTCAAGAAAAAGAACAAGCATCATAGATAGTCCTGTCACAATACCATCCAACATCATTTTCTGCCATGTCCAGACTATTTTCACTGGATACACCTGGGTAACCAATTATACGCAGCACCCAAAACGGATCACCAGCCCTCTTACCTTCAAATTCATCTGCACTCCCACCCAATGCTAGGGCAACAGCCCGCATGATTTTTCTGGACAGGTCTATCAGTATCCAATAATTCAAGTTATAAAAAAATTCCAGATCAGTGCATGTTCGCACAAACAAATACTGATGCTTAAAGAACCATCTCAGTATAAAAAGCATGCCTGTACAAAGGCTGATATATTCTTCCATCAATGATTTAAAGTTCATGGGATAATCTGGCCTGCACAAAGGCAAACCAGAACATATAAACCAAATTTTCAAACCCAAACTTCCCATCACAGTTCGTCTGAAAAACAAGCAAGATTTGCCTTGTCACAAAAAGTTAAAACTTACCATAGATTATGACCTACCAAGGGTTTCCCCAAATCTCCATACATGCCATCTTTTATCTCTCTGTAGCACTGCAAATGAAGGGAAAAAGATGCTGAAATGGGTAGAATAGTAAAAAGTTGCAACCACTTTGAGAAATCAAAGCTCAAACTTCTAAGCATATAAATTTCATGCAAATAAAGATATAAAACGCATTCCAATAAATTAGCTGAGAAAAACGGATTAGTGAGCTACCATAGAAACATTATCTTTGTAGAAGAGCCACATTGCATCATTGTTTTACAAAAAACTTTGTTCCATCTACAGTGGAAAGACGTTGTAAAAGGGCTTTACTCTCCCAATTAAACCTGAGCACATAGCAGTTGAAAGCCTGAAATGGAAGAGGACGCAGCTTGGGTAAACCAAACTAGGCCTCCCATAAACTACGCCTTTTTTCCCCTCATGTTCTTGTTACTTAGCAGTCACCATATGTTGTGCCCGCGGCATATTTAATCAGTTGGGGTGTCGTAGCTGCTATGTTAGTGCATAGTAGCTTGGTAAGTTTTATGCCTAGGAAGCATCTGCAAATATACCCCAACCAGACCGGCAATCCATTCACCTCCCCGCCAAGGTAGTCGTCTAATGGCACATTCATACAGGGATGAAAACATACAAAAGCCAGATATAGCTAAAATAGGGCCCTAAGTAAATGTTAAACAAAAAAGAAAAAAAACACTTTTGTAAGGCATCATGTTTTTTTCTGTAGTACCCCCGGTTTGAGGTATGTGGCCTTTGTTTATGCATTTTTATGCGTTTAAAGTACATGGGATGAGTTGGGAAGAGGTTAGGAGAGTTTGGAATGGTTTTGAATGAGTTTGGAGGCTTTTAAAAGGGTGCACGGTTTGAGCAAGGTTAGTGGAAACCGTGCGGACTCCCCAGAAAAACGTGCGGACCTTTGTTCTCGAGACAGTAGGCCTCGCACGGCCTGCGCACGGTTTGCCAAACCGTGCGAGGAAGCCGTGCGGACTCTGGCTCTCGAGGCAGTGGCGTGCGCACGGTTAGCGCACGGTTTGCCAAACCGTGCGGGCTAACCGTGCGCCCACTTAAAGTTAGGGTTTTAAAACCCGAGCTCACTCAGGATTGCCTCATTTCACTCCTCTCTTCCTCTCACTCGAGCCTCACTCGGGATTTTGGGTTCTCAGGGGTTAAGGATGCTCTCCCACTCGTTTTGGAAGGGTTTTGAAGAGGATTCAAGGTGGTTTGAAGGTGATTGCTTCCAGGTAAGTCTCCCCTCTTGCTTCTCTTGTGTTTTCCTATAGATCTACATCCCTCTCTTTCTTGGTTTTCTAGATCTACACTTGTTATGTGTAGATCTAGGGTTGGGTTTGCCTTGGATGTTAATATTAAGGCTTGTGGATGTTAGGGAAAAGGATCTAGAGAGGTTTCGGTGGTGCGTTCGCCGGATTTGAGGCGCGGTTGTTCGTGGATCGATTTCTCGGGAACCCTAAAGGTAGGTGGCTTCTCTCTCGACTCCACTTGGTTAGAGCTAATGGTTTTCGTTACGATTAATTTGTTTTGCTTGAAATTAATTGTGTTTGGATGTGTAAAGTTGGTTGAAAATCCATTTGGGGATTTTTGGGGAAAATGGGGTTTTATGGTGAGAGGCTATAAATGTTGATTTTAAAATGAAGATTTTAAAATGGGATGATATGATTGATTTGTGAAATGATTGATGGAGATGGTATTCAAATAAAAAGATTGTTTTATTGAAATGGACTTGACATGGAAAAATGGTTTTCAATAAAGGGGTGATTTATTGAAGTGAAATGACATGTAATGGAATGGGTTGATTACATGATGTTGTTGTGACTTTAACGGATTATATGCTGGGTTGTGATTGGTTGGGATGTTGTGTGGACGTGGCGAGAAGTACCACTTCAAAAAGGGGATGGATAGTGGACGGAAGGGCCACCATCTAAAGATAAGTGGACGGGAAGAACCACTAATTGTGAATGAATAAACGGGTTGGACGGAAGCTCCACCGTTATGGTTGTTTTGTTGTGCATTGCTTTGCAAGATGGAATTGTTGTGCTAACGTAAAAAGGTTGAAATGGATTGTGGCTTATTGTTTGGCTTCCCCTTGGTTGTTGGGGTTGGGTGTGATGGCTTGGTAAAAGCATGGTTGGCTTATGGTAATAATTGCCCTTGTGATTATTTTTATATAAACTGTTTTATATAAATGTGCTAACGGTTTTATCCTAGTGGCGTGTGTAGGGAAGTCATTTGGGGAAATCCTACTGAATTTTAGTACTCACCCCCTGCTTTGGCACTGTGGTGTCTTTGCAGATGTTGTGTACCGTGACGTGGGCAAAGGTAAGGCATCAACCTCCTTTAGTGGTGCGTTGTGATGTCTTAGTGGAGCTTGGTGTGGAGCTATGGTGGTGTCATGGCTCGTGGTGTCTTCTTGTTTGGTCTTCCGCATAGTACTCTGATGTTGTTTTGGGTTGTGTTGACATGTGAGATCGTTATGGTTTATCTGGTTGTCTTTGGTAATGTATGAGGTTAGTTGTTTTGTTGGCATGCATCATATAGTTTTGGATTGTTTGGTTGGTTTTGTCTTAAGGGCAAATCGTTCCCCAATTTGTTCTCGAAGCCCTCGGCATTTATTGTCAGCCTTTGGCGCATTGGGAACGTCGCTTAAGGCCAAATAACCCTCACCACCTCCTCAAGCCAATGAGGTAGGGGCGGGGTGTTACAAGTGGTATCAGTTTGTTCGGTCCTTTGGAGTTGATTCTCGGATTTGGTGTTGACATTCGTTGTGGTACATTCCTTGAGTCGGGATGGTAGCAAGGCGTAGGAATGTCGGAACTTGGAATGTATAGCATAAAAGGACGTAGCTAACCTTTTTATGCTGAAATTCAAGTTACCAAGGAGTTGGGTACATAAGTGTCTTGGAGACACCTATAGGTATTGGATATCTCATTGTCGTGGGTGTAGCCAATGAGATGAGCATGACATGCATGGTAGAAATGACTTCCCACTAGGATGCATATTTCATTGGGGTATAATGATCTATGGGTTGAATTAAGAAATGGTTTTTGTGTAAAACTGAAATGTGAATAAAGTTGGTATTTTGAAAATGGTATGATTTTCAAAATGGTGAACCATGGGAAATGTGAACTTGTTGTGATAGTGTTGTGTAATGTGATTTGAAAGGGGATTTCGTGATGTCTACGGAAGTGAGACTCATGGTTGTTTGTTTTCTGTTTATAGAAATGGCACCGGGTAGGCGTCGTAGAGACCAACCGGAGGAGGCTGCTGAAAATGTGGTTGCACCTGAGCCTCAGGTGAACCAGCAGCTAGTGCAAAGTATAGTGCAAGCTTTCCAAGCTGTGGGAAGTGAAAATAAAACAGATGAACCAAGGCATATAGATCATGCGGTTCAGTTTCAAAGGCAGAATCCACCCATCTTCAGGGGTGATTCAGAGCTAGAAAGGGCAGAAGCATGGTTGAATAGAATGAACAAGATCTTTGAGTTCTTGGGAACGCCGGTAGAGCTGAAAGTGAAGTTGGCCACGTATATGTTGGAAGATCTTGCCCTTCAGTGGTGGGAGTTGGTGGTCCAAGCGGGGACGAACCAGGGTATGATGTGGGAAGGCTTTGAGGAATTGTTTAACAAACAATTCTACCCACATACGTTCAGAATTCAGCGTAAGACTGATTTCTTCAGTTTGAAACAAGAGCTTATGTCTGTGATAAGGTATGCAGCTAAGTTCATGAACTTAGTACGGTTTGCACCCGAGGTGGCGGGTAGCACGTCATTGAAGGCAAGAATCTTTGAGGCGGGGTTAAGGCAAGAAATCCGTTCAAAGATACCGGTGTTGTGTATAGATGATTACACAGAGATGGTGAATAGAGCCTCGGTGGCTGAGTGGGATCTGTTGGGAGCTCCGGGCGGAGGAAGCATGGTGGTACCCATGGCGAATAGTGGGAACTCTAACGCTGGGTTCAAGCGAAGGAGGGACACTTATTCCCAGGGCGGGAATATGGCATATAATCCGACGGCAGGATCGGTAAATCTTCCTCCGAAGCCCCAAAGCAAGCCGGGATGTTTTAAGTGTGGTTCCACGAGCCACATCAAGCGGGATTGTACGGCACAACCTCGAGCATGTCATAATTGTAAGCAAATGGGGCATCTGCAGCATTATTGTCGGAATGCTCCAAGGTCGGGTGTGCGTGACACTCCTCAGGGATCGCAGACGTCGTATGCTTCGACGGGATGGGGGCAGCAGTATACCCCTCGGCAGGAGAGTAAAGTGGGTCATGGTGATTCTCGGAATACCACGACGCCTCAGCAAAGCAATAAAGAGCAGAGTGTGGCAAGCAAGCATGTGTTCGGAGCTGAACAGGTTGTGGTGGATGATCAGTCGGGACCATCCACGGTGCGAGGTACTATTATTTTAAATTCTACCTTGATGCAAGTGTTGTTTGATACGGGTGCTTCACACTCTTTTATTGCTGCACGTGTGGTTGATTTGCTGGGTTTAAGGGTAGAAATGATGCCCTCAGTTTTGAAACTTCAAACTCCTCTGGGTCGAAGAGAGTGTCGAGCCTTCTTGTGTAGAGAATGTTGTATCGTTGTGGGCGAGATTGAGATAGTGTGGAATTTCTCAATGCTTGAGATGGATGGGTATGATGTAATCCTGGGAATGGATTGGCTGGTGGCGTTTAAGGCCCACATCGATTGTGATGCGCGGACAGTGGCTTTTACGACACACGATGGTGTTAGACATCTCTTTAGAGGAGAGAGGCATGAAAGGCTGGGTGCAACGGGTTTGTTGGCACCATCAGTGGGTACGTTATCGTATCAGTTGGCAGCGTTGTCGTTGAAATCGGTAAACGGTGTTGAGCAGAGTGTTCCTCTGGCAGTGGTGGACCAGTTTATGGATGTTTTTCCTGAAGAATTCTCTGGGTTACCTCCCGTAAGAGAAGTGGAGTTTACCATTGATCTCCTCCCGGGGACCAGTCCTATCTCACTTCCGTCTTATCGGATGACACCAGCTGAATTGCGGGAATTGTTGGAAGAGTTAGAAAACAAAGGGTTTATCCGACCTAGCACGTCTCCGTGGGCAGCGCCGGTGTTGTTTGTGAAAAAGTCTGATGGAACTTTGAGACTATGTGTTGATTATCATAGACTTAACCAAGTTACGATAAAGAATAGATATCCACTTCCATGAATTGATGATTTGTTCGACCAGTTGAGGGGAGCTCAGTGGTTCTCCAAGATTGACCCGAGGTCGGGATATCATCAATTACAGGTGAGGAAGGAGGATATTCCTAAAACAGCTTTCAAAAGTCGATATGGCCATTATGAATATGTGGTTATGCCCTTTGGTCTAACGAATGCGCCAGCAGTGTTTATGGCATTGATGAATCGGATATTTCAGAGATATCTGGATTCATTTGTGGTGGTGTTTGTGGATGATATTCTGGTGTATTCAAAGACAAGGGTGGAGCATGATCAGCACTTGGCAACAGTGCTGGGGATCTTGAGGGATCATCGGTTATATGCCAAATTGTCAAAGTGTGACTTTTGGATACAGGAAGTTCGTTTTCTTGGCCACGTGATTTCTGAAAGGGGTGTTTCAGTGGACCCGGAAAAGATAGAGGTTGTTATCTCGTGGCAACCGCCAAAGAATGTGTTTGAGATACGGAGTTTCCTTGGTCTAGCTGGGTATTATCAGCGTTTTGTTCGTGATTTTTCGCGTTTGGCTTCGCCGATGACAGCATTGACAAGAAATAATGCTCCATTCCAGTGGAATGAACAGTGCCAGCAGTGTTTTGAAGAGTTAAAGGGTCGTCTTACATCAGCACCAATCTTGGTTTTGCCAGAACCAGGAAAAGGGTACGTGGTGTATTGCGATGCATCGGGATCAGGGTTGGGGTGTGTTCTCATGCAAGGGAATCATGTGGTTGCATATGGCTCACGGCAGTTGGGAGTGCATGAGAAGAATTACCCAACTCATTATTTGGAGTTGGCAGCAGTGGTCCATGCTTTGAAAGTATGGCGTCATTATCTCTTCGGTGAGAAATTCACGGTATATACAGATCACAAGAGCTTGAAACATATTTTCTCACAAAGGGATTTGAACTTGAGGCAAAGGAGATAGATGGAATATCTCCAGATGTTTGATTTTGACTTGATGTACACACCGGGTAAGGGAAATTCGGTGGCGGATGCATTAAGTAGAAAACCATATGCTCAAATGGTGAAACAAGCATCGGACCAGTGGCAGTTGATGTCGGTTATAGCCGATATGCGGTTGGAATGTGAGGACCAGGGCGATAGAGCGGTCTTCTTTCCGGTTTTGTTGATTCCTGACTTGGTTGCCCTGGTTACAGAGGCACAAATATCCGATTCTGAGTGTGTGACCATGGGGTTGAGACTCAATGGTGGGGAGACCATTGAGGGTTGGCAACTGAATGCAGATTCAGTTTTGTGTTTTCGGGATCGGATGGTTGTACCAATTGCGTGTCAGGAGGATCTTCTCAGGGAGTATCATTATTCCAGGTGGGTTGTTTATCCTGGAATTCAGAAAATGTATAAAGCGTTGAAAGCGCAGTTCTGGTGGGCTGGTATGAAAAGAAGTGTAGCTGAGTTTGTTTTGAAATGCTTGACTTGTCAGCAGGTCAAGGCAGAGCATCAGAGGCCAGCAGGAATGTTGCAGTCTTTACCAATCCCTGTTTGGAAGTGGGAGCAGATAGCGATGGATTTTGTCACAGGTCTCCCAAGAACGGTCAGAAAGCACGATGTCATTTGGGTGATAGTGGATCGGCTAACGAAGTCGGTCCACTTCATCCCGATTACGATGGAGGATCTGTCCAAAATCTATATCCGGGAGGTGGTAAAGAGGCATGGTGTTCCAGTTTCGATTGTATCCAATAGAGATCCGAGGTTTACATCTCGTTTCTGGAAATCCTTGCAGCAAGCCCTTGGGACACAGTTGACTATGAGCACGGCGTATCACCCTCAGACGGATGGACAATCCGAGAGGACGATACAAACTCTGGAGGATATGTTGCGGGCTTGTGTCATGGATTTTGGTGGCTCGTGGGAGGAGCACTTGTCGTTGGTTGAGTTCTCGTACAATAACAGTTATCAGGCATCCATACAGATGGCTCCGTTTGAAGCATTGTATGGGCGGCCATGTCGTTCTCTACTATGTTGGATGGAAACGGGCGAGTCCTCGATGGTTGGACCGAGCCTTGTCCAAGAGACTACGGAGAAAATCAAGTTGATCAGGAAGAGAATGGAGACGGCTCAGAGTCGTCAGAAATCGTATGCGGATCATCGTCGACGGTCGTTGTCGTTCGAGGTGAGTGATCATGTGTTCTTGAGAATCTCTCCTAGGTTGGGACATCGTCGGTTTGGGAAGTAGAGAAAGCTATCTCCGAGGTATATTGGACCTTTTGAGGTTCTTGAGCGGGTTAGTGAGGTGGCGTATCGTTTGGCTTTGCCACCTAGGTTCAGTGCGGTGCACAATGTGTTTCATGTGTTGCAGTTGAAAAAGTATCAGCCGGATCGTGACTATGTGATTCAGTGGAATCATGTTGAGCTAGAACCGGATGCTTCGTTGGTGCACGTGCCAGTGCGGGTTGTGGATAGGCAAGAGAAAGTTTTGCATGGTAAAAGCATCGGTTTAGTTCGGGTTTTGTGGCAACATGGTCAGATTCAAGAGGAGACTTGGGAGCGGAAGAAAGAGATGATCGAGCAGTGGCCCGAGCTCTTTCGATAAAGGGTGGGTTCACTACTTTCCGAGGACGGAAAGTCCAATGGTGGGGAGAATGTAGTACCCCCGGTTTGAGGTATGTGGCCTTTGTTTATGCATTTTTATGCGTTTAAAGTACATGGGATGAGTTGGGAAGAGGTTGGGAGAGTTTGGAATGGTTTTGAATAAGTTTGGAGGCTTTTAAAGGGGTGCACGATTTGAGCACGGTTAGTGGAAACCGTGCGGATTCCCCAGAAAACCGTGCGGACCCTTGCTCTCGAGACAGTAGGCCCCGCACGGCCTGCGCACGGTTTGCCAAACCGTGCGAGGAAATCGTGCTGACTCTGGCTCTCGAGGCAGTGGCGTGCGCACGGTTAGCGCACGATTAGCGTACAGTTTGCCAAACCGTGCGGGCTAACCATGCGGACACTTAAAGTTAGAGTTTTAAAACCCGGGCTCACTCGGGATTGCCTCATTTCACTCCTCTCTTCCTCCCACTCAAGCCTCACTCGGGATTTTGGGTTTTCAGGGGTTAAGGGTGCTCTCCCACTCGTTTTGGAAGGGTTTTGAAGAGGATTCAAGGTGGTTTGAAGGTGATTGCTTCCGGGTAAGTCTCTCCTCTTGCTTCTCTTGTGTTTTCCTCTAGATCTACATCCCTCTCTTTCTTGATTTTCTAGATCTACACTTGTTGTGTGTAGATCTAGAGTTGGGTTTGCCTTGGATGTTAATATTAAGGCTTGTGGATGTTAGGGAAAAGGATCTAGAGAGGTTTCGGTGGTGCGTTCGCCGGATTTGAGGCGCGGTTGTTCGTGGGTCGATTTCTCGGGAACCCTAAAGGTAGGTGGCTTCTCTCTCGACTCCACTTAGTTAGAGCTAATGGTTTTCGTTACGATTAATTTGTTTTGCTTGAAATTAATTGTGTTTGGATGTGCAAAGTTGGTTGAAAATCCATTTGGGGATTTTTGGGGAAAATGGGGTTTTATGGTGAGATGCTATAAATGTTGATTTTAAAATGAAGATTTTAAAATGGGATGATATGATTGATTTGTGAAATGATTGATGGAGATGGTATTCAAATAAAAAGGTAGTTTTATTGAAATGGGTTTGGCATGGAAAAATGGTTTTCAATAAAGGGGTGATTTATTGAAGTGAAATGACATGTAATGGAATGGGTTGATTACATGATGTTGTTGTGACTTTAACGGATTATATGTTGGGTTGTGATTGGTTGGGATGTTGTGTGGACGTGGCGAGAAGTACCACTTCAAAAAGGGGATGGATAGTGGACGGAAGGGCCACCATCTAAAGATAAGTGGACGGGAAGTGCCACTAATTGTGAATGAATAAACAGGTTGGACGAAAGCTCCACCGTTATGGTTGTTTTGTTGTGCATTGCTTTGCAAGATGGAATTGCTGTGCTAACGTAAAAAGGTTGAAATGGATTGTGGCTTGTTGTTTGGCTTCCCCTTGGTTGCTGGGGTTGGGTGTGATGGCTTGGTAAGAGCATGGTTGGCTTATGGTAATAATTGCCCTTGTGATTATTTTTATATAAACTGTTTTATATAAATGTGCTAACAGTTTTATCCTAGTGGCGTGTGTAGGGAAGTCATTTGAGGAAATCTTACTAAGTTTTAGTACTCACCCCCTGCTTTGGCACTGTGGTATCTTTGCAGATGTTGTGTACCGTGACGTGGGCAAAGGTAAGACATCAACCTCCTTTAGTGGTGCGTTGTGATGTCTTGGTGGAGCTTGGAGCTTGGAGCTTGGAGCTTGGTGTGGAGGTATGGTGGTGTCATGGCTCGTGGTGTCTTCTTGTTTGGTCTTCCGCATAGTACTCTGATGTTGTTTTGGGTTGTGTTGACATGTGAGATCGTTATGGTTTATCTGGTTGTCTTTGGTAATGTATGAGGTTAGTTGTTTTGTTGGCATGCATCATATAGTTGTGGATTGTTTGGTTGGTTTTGTCTTAAGGGCAAATCATTCCCCAATTTGTTTTCGGAGCCCTCGGCATTTATTGTCAGCCTTTGGCGCCTTGGGAACGTCGTTTAAGGCCAAGTAACCCTCACCGCCTCCTCAAGCCAATGAGGTAGGGGCGGGGTGTTACATTTTCCCTTCCTAATAGCAAGATCATTCAATATCCTGGACCTCTATCATTTTAACTCAGAGACTTATATGGGTCCAAAGTAATTCAGATAGAATGGGATAGGAATCTTCCAGATAGCAAAACTCTCCCCCAAAACGGCTAGATATTATACAAGTAATATAAGTAGTTAATTCAATCACACGTGAGAGATTTGCTCCTTGTGTGATGCAGAATGTAGATAAGGGCATGTACATACTTCCAAATATGAAACGTATTTCAATTAGGGGATGTTTTATTCACTTTAGCAAAGATTTTGCTTCTAAATTCATCACAATGAAACTAATAAGAATACACAAATATGGGTATACATGCGATGAGTGTTAAGTAGTTAACACGACTCACGTCAATTGCCTCATGCATATCAGGTGTTCCTTTGGTTATATTTTCTCCAATTCGTTGATATCCCCTGAATCCAGATCATGCGCTCATAAAATCCTTGGGATATATTGCAAAAAAGACACATATGAATAGCATATTCTGCACATGAATCAAAAGGAATAGCAAGATTAAACCGGAATCCAGTTTCTGCGGACATCTTGATCTTGATTTTCTCCTGGCAAGGAAGATCAAAAAAGGCATGTCCCACCTTTCTAACCTCTTTGAGCATAGAATCAGGAATACCATGGCCCTTCTGATCAATCACAAATAAATAAGAGAAACTGTTCTTTACAAGGAAACAGGCAAAAGTGGAAATTTAAAACATAAAAACCATCATTACAAGGGTTGACGAGCCCAGATATCAGTTTGTGCCAATCTACGAAAAATTACACTTTTTTTTTTTTTAAATGGAGTGGGATGGAGTGGAAATGCAAATAAGAAGGCCATATTTCTAAAGTGCGTGCCCTGCCTCCATGTAAGCTACGTGCATATAATATATTTAGGGCAATTTCAGTACCGCATAAAAGAATCCCACCCCTTGGCAGGCACGGTCCAACTCTCTGACGACTCTAGACACGCCGGGGTCTTTGGCCATTGCAGGGTCGTCGAACTTGGCCACCAGAGGGCTAATATCTAGATAATTAAATTCAGAAATGCAATTAAATCCAGAAATAGTAAAAAAAAAAAACATGATGAATTTCTCATTTGCAAAGGGAAGAAAAAAAATTGAAATCAAGTTCAGCGCGAATAAGGAAGAAGCAGACCACGATGTCGGATCCATAACTAGGTTACGAATAGCAAAAAGGTAGGCTGTTTCAGACTCGGAGAGAATATCTACCAATTACAGGAATCGAGTTGAAGTCGGTGGCCATGAGTTCTTCTCAGATCATCACTTACTCCGCCCCGCCTGATGCCGCACAGTATCCCGGAGGAATCATAAATTCTCCGGCCGTGTGAATTTCAGGTCAGACGTGAGACAGAGAAACGACGTCGTTTTTCGCCGACGTAAAAATCCACTCGCTTGTCCATCGCACGACAGACCGAGTCGCGCCATTTAAAAAAATCGGAAAAAAAATAAAATGTTGAAATTTTAAAACAATATTTTTTTATTGATTGATATTTAGAAATAAAAAATTATCGATAAATCTATTTTCTAAACTTATTTATCGAGCGGTCTAATTGACGGTTCAAAAAAATGAAACTTCGGATCTTTCTAATAAATAGATTTAATAAATTAATTTAACAGAAAAATTATGACAAATATATATAAATAACCCATACTAAATTTTTTATTTTCAATTATTATTTAAAAAAATACAAATACGGTATACATGAAAAATAAATATGAGGCAAATGCAAAGAAACGGTATATTTTATGAGCAAGTTGTATCGTTTTATGACTAACACATCTCAGCTGGGTTATATTCATACACGAGACTCGTGAAAATTAAATAATAAGAATTTACATTAAACAGTTCACGTAAGATAAAATCATAATTCAATCATTCAACATGAATGATTCATCTTCTAGTGTGGACATATCAAGTGATATATGTGTGAAATATCGAAAGTCCACACTCTCTAATTCGGTGCTCAAATTACATAATTCATTACATGACATAGAATAAACATTTATACATCCCCCATCATGATAAGTAGTCTCTGATAATTAAGTATATGATATATCACAACAGTAACAATATTTACTCAAAACACCTTGCTAGACATGGTATGATCCAATATCGATCCATTTAACTTTCATTGCATTGTAACATCATTGAAATCTTGTGAGTTTCCATCAAATGAAATATCGTGAGCTCGTAAAGTCCACTAAGGTAAAATGTAAGAATGAATGTTGTATCAAGGAATATTTTGTCATATAAAATAAAAACATTAAGGTAGTAGTCACGAGCCTTGAAAAAATCCTTAAAAATCACGAGGAATGAGTGGTGCGTGAGTTTGAAGATCGTAAATATATTGCCAAGTCTAACTTCTAAGACATCGTATAGATAAGCAACTCGTGAGACCACTATATCATAATCACAAAGTCTAACGGTGAACACCCGTTAGGTAAATCAATACCCAATGCACTGTGGGTTTATATAATTCTAGGCCTCCTCGTTACATATGTTGTTTAGGACTCATTGAAATACTTCAAAAGAAATACTTCCATAGATGCTCAACATATTGTTTTTATATATAGCTATCATTATCAAAGTTATCCTACAACATGAAAAGATGATGTCAGGTCAACAAATATTCAACGAAGATAATGGAATGAAACAAATGAGATTACCTTTCAATTAATAGAGTACACATGAGACCACTCATTAGTATCCGGACTAGAGTGCCACATGACCCAAGATGCACCTATACGTACGCTAGAGGAGGTCAGCTAGTAGTGAGGGCTTAAATCACATGTTGCAGAGACTTTGTCCTCAATATCATAACCATTAATAACTAATAAAATAAGCAAACACCATGCACCACAAATAATCAAAAGTATGCAGAAAACAACACATTCATGCTATAAAAAATTCAATGTTTTTGTAACACCCCAATATTTTGGAATTTATTTTCTTTAATTAATATATTCGATAGCGTGTGGTATACACAACACTGATCTTAAACGAATAATGATATACTATTATTTAAATATGATCATTATGACATAGTCATTGGTTTGACGGGTATGAATAAGAATAATTGTATTATGAAATATATGTAGAAAGTTTTTCCTTAAAAAAATGAATAATCAATCAAACATTGATTATTAACTGGTTGGAAATGAAGATAAAATCTTTTAAAGGTAAAAGAGATATTTTTCATAAAATTATTTTTATGCGTGCAATGTATTTTTGATCTTAATAGATCAACCTAATCATTATTCATAAACAATTCTAATAAGAATATTATATATCCAATTGAATGAATTAACATTCATTTATGGTTATTAGGTAAGTAATGAGAATGAAGTCATTTTATGTTTCAAAAATAGATTTTCTTCAAAAATGGTTTTTATTGAATTTTGTGCGTGGATATTATAATTAATTTCTACCAATTTATTTATTTTATTTTAAAAAATAAATATCATTTTTGAAATCATCATGTAATAATAGGCTTAAGGTGAATTTTTGAGATTTTTTTGAAATTGTTTATTTTTTTGAGTGAATAGTGAAAATATTGTTTTTTCAAATACTGTCACTTTGATGACATTATTTTGATATAAACATGACTTAATAAATTTTTAAACCTTTTTATTGAACAAATATATGTTAAAATAGTTAAATAATGTATTTTAAAACATTATTTTGAATATGAGAACTCATGCTTGACTTTTATGAACATAAATTATATTTTATTCAAATTAAAAACTGTTTTTGGGTCTTTGCATTTAATGGTATGATTGGAAGGTTTCATTCAGTTTTTGATTGATCCAAAAGTATAAAAACCTTCATTTGTTTATTATTTAACCAAAAAATTCATATAAATAAACTTCTTGCTTAATTTCAAGGTTAAAATATTTTCACGCTTAAATCAGGTATTTTCTTAAAAATTGTTTTTCATACATTTTGCGTGCTTATATTAAATGTAATTTCTACCACCTATAGATTTTGAATATGATAAAATGGATTCCAAATTTGGAATTAGAATTTCTAAATTTTGTTAGAGGATCCCTTTTATTTTTTATCATATAATTAAGTTATCATGATAAAACATTAAGTTATCGCAGTCAAGATTAAATTGGGTTTAAATGGGGTTTAACTAGGTGATAAGACTTAAAATATCTCCAAAACTTATATAAATGTGATTTTTTTGATTTTATGTTGATCCTACCAAATCTTATCTATGAATTTAGGGTGTCTTTGTGCCACTTGACCATGAATAAGACCTTATATTAATTTAAAACTTTGAATAATTACAAGAGTGTCCCTCCTCTTACTTGTAAAAGGGCACTACTTCTCCTATTTTCCTCACACCTCTTGAGTGACTTAGCTCAACCAAGACCTTCCCAAATTCCTTTCTAACCTTCCTCCCCATGACCTGAAGGCTTCAGTCTCATCAAAATACCAACCTAGAAGGATTAAGGTGCAATCCAAAGGTGGTTTTCCAAAGAAGAGGTATAACTCTTAACTTAGGGTTTTCATTTTATTTATTCTTCCACCTCCTTAAAATATTCTTAAATCATGATGATATAATAAAACCAGTATCTATACTATAATTAAAGTTTATTATGTTTATGGTACAACCCTTATTAATCTCTTTTTCCATCTTATGGGGAATAAAAACATCGTTTGTGCGTACGTGTGGACTACCTTCTCCACGAAGCGATGTATTTTGTTTTCCATCACCGCCTATCATGGATGGTTATAATAATAGATTTAATGTATATATATGATATTAATGACATAATTATATTTATATAAAAACAATATTTCATCTATTTTCTTACCTTTCCATCCATTGAAAAATGGTAGCGCCATTTGTGTGTACATGTGGATTACCACCTTCACGAAGCGGTGCAACTCGTTTTTCCCCACCAACTTACATGTATAGTTTCAAAAGTGTATTTAATATAAAAATATAAAAATTATGTCATGATTAATATTATGGAGATGATTAAATTATGATCTCTTTGACCACGATCAACCTACTGAAGTTGTTTTAAGATTATGCACCGAACATCCTCAAAACATCGGACCTAAACTTAACTGATTAAGTAACTAAATAAAACATAGTCATAAATGAAATAAAAGGGATAATTATAATGGAATGAGAATGAAAAAGGTTATTAAGAAAGTATAAAATTAATAAAATTTTATTATACATGGAACAAATCATGAACAAAACGAGTTGGGACTCGAGGTAAGAGATTTTCCTTTAAAACGTTATTTTAAATGTTCTGAACTCTTTCTCCTCCATAACCATGTTCATTAAAATGTTTCAAGAATATTATTATTTAAAAAATAAATACTATTAAAGGTAATTTTTAGACAATTTTCACTTTCTTTACCATGTTTTTAAAAGTAGCGTTTTTAACATTTTTTTACGATTGATTTTTTACTCTTTTTACCAAAGTGAAAAAAAATTATTTTTTTAACATACACAACATGAGCATAATTTCTCATTGTAAGAACCCAGGTTTTTAGAACGGGTCAAAATCCTGACCCTGCTTGAATTTTTGACCCTTTTATGAGAAAACTGGGAAAATCTGAGAAGTTATGGAAATTTTTAGATTACACGCTGTGTACTCTAAAGTACACGTTGTGTAGGGGTTAGGCAAGTACTGGCCGTGTGCTCGCCGAGTACATGCCATGTAATGACCGTGTAGAAATTTCCTACTACATAGTGTGTAGTGTTGCTCGACATGCTGTGTATCCTGCTTTATGCGTACCGGTTGAGTTCTAGTCGTGTGTCAACCCATGTGGAAAGTCCAAGCCGTGTGGCTACCTCCGCTTAAGACAGAGTACAAACAAGGATACTACACGGCGTGTAGTCCTTAATACACGTCATGTACTTTTATTTTTATTCGATTAAATGAAAGAGCGTCACGTCTTATTTTGGGAAACACCTTCTTCTTTCCCAACTTCGAAACATGTCAGTTCCGAAAACCCGAAGAACATACCTTGCCCTAGATTCTTCATCTGGAGTCCGTTCTTCAATATGTCAGTGGTTACGGGATCGCAACAACGAGGCTAAACCCGCACACCATGTTTCATTCTAGTTTCTTTGCTTCACGCGTCGCAGTTTCCATCTAAGTGAAATTGCCAGGATTTGACGTAAATGTAGATCTACGAATATCAGCTTAGAATTGGAGGCTTTTATCGGAGGAGTAGCATCATACGAGTCTCGGGTAGGTGGTGCATACCTCTTTTTGTGTTTTCACAGACTTTTGGGTGGCGCAACCTATGGCACTTTTTCGGGTATTTTGAGTGTGACCCTATTTTATCTGTTATTGCCTATTTAATTGATAATTGACCTATGGGATGCCTTTGGATATGCCTTGTTACCTATTTTGCTTGAGCGGGGTCGGGGGAGTGGTTGTTTCTCATCGGGGCATTTTGGACGGGGGATTCCGAAATGGTTATAATCAAATTGTATTGTTTTAAACCATTGAGTTTAGCTTATTAAACCTTGATATGAATTTTTAGAGGCCTTAAAGACCTATGTGCTAGTATAAGACAACACTTGGTTAGTGCATTTCAACTGTTTAGCTTGTTTGCCTGTTAAAAAGTGATTCCTTTGATTATTATATGTAATTGCTGAATTGCATATGCTAGAACCCTTGTGGTTGTGTTGGGCATGACCCGTATATTCTTGAGTGATGCTGATCATAGGTTGGGCTTGGCTCGGGTTACATTGGGTGGTTCTGACCACGGGATTGCGCGTCATGGACGTCGGTTTGAGACAGGGTGACTATCAGGTTGGGCATGACCCATTTTACTTGGATGGAGATGCTGTCGGACTTGAGAGACATGGTTGTAGGGACATGAGGTGTTAGAGGTTTTGTGGCTTGGGTACTATTTTTGGTGATTACCGCTCATCTGAAACTTTGAGTAGTGTGCACACAGAGACTCCGTGATGAGGTGGTTTTGACCACTCGTGTGGGTAGAGGCCCCTGTTAGTTGCGGTTTAGGTACTATTGGTTGGGGGTGTTTTCCATAGGAAGCCACGTAGAAGGTGAGAAGCCTTCAGGGGATAGCATTGAGGCTATCGGGTTGGGGGCAGAGGCTCACTGTTATTTGAGGGCAGACATCGCTGTCCCTCCGGTGACATTATTTGAGAGCAGACATCACTGTCCCTTCAGTTACTTTATTTGAGGGCAGACATCGCTGTCCCTCCAGTTACTTTATTTGAGGGCAGACATTGCTGTCCAAGCGGGCCCCCGTCAATTCCTTTGAGTTTCATTCTTGCGAACGTACTCCCCAAAATCCCTTCAGTCTCATGTTAATACCATGGAATAAGGTTTGATCCCATGATATGGGGATTCTGTAAATATTCCATTCCAATAGAAATCGAAACGATTGGGATTTTTTTGGAGATTGGATGGAGATACTAATTCACGATCTGGCATGTACAGAATGAAAAATTCATTCTCGATTCTACGATCATTTTGTTTATGAAGGTGTTTTTTTCTTCTCTTTTATGGTTTTATTTTCCCAGAATGTATCCTCATTTTTGGCCTCATTCTTCTCGATTCAACCTCCGATAAAATGATAAAAAGAGTAGCACCCTGGTTCTATTTCATCTCTTTAAAACAAGTTTAGTCATGAGTGAGCATAAAAGGCCATTCAGTCTTATACATACACGAGGAAGGGAATAAAAAAAAGAATTAACAAGTAATGACTATACAAAACCAAGCAAAGAGAGCCCCTCACGTAAATGATCTACTTAAGAGCGAACAATTCCATCGAATGGAATGAGATAGGCGCAACACCACATGCCTACTTTTTACTTCTCTCATTCACCACCCTATTCACCACTCTTCTTTGGGCATCATTTATATTGCGAGAAATAAGTTTGAGTCCATCTTTTGATTCAAATTGAAGCAATTGGATGTCTTACTCGGGTATATGAATGACATGACCAATCAATCAAAATACTCCAACACATCAACACCTTTGTCATATATTCAACCATACATCCAATACGATTCACTTGCCTTGGTGGTGAAATGGTAGACACACGAGACTCAAAATCTCGTGCTACAGAGCGCGGAGGTTCGAGTCCTCTTCAAGGCAAATTCATGGAGAATGCTCGTTCAATGAGCAAGCAGTGGTGGGGATCTTCTCTTATTTTAAGTTATTATTTAGTGAAACCAATGATTAGTTCTTGGAGCAGATATCAACCATTTCAGACATGCGTATTTTTGATTTTCATATGTTACATCTTTCATGGAAATTTTTGGATGTAGTGATCAATAAGAATAACAAAGGCTCTAGTTGTTCGCTGTTCAAGAATTATTGTTTAGGCAGTGAATCAATACATAGTGTTTTGATCGAATTTCAATTCTTCCATGTTTCATCAACAGTAGCATATTGTTCCATGGAACATAGGTCCAAAATATGGAATAAACAAGTTTTTTCACGACTCTAACCCCCACATTCTATTCCACTGAATCCCTATTTCATGGACACATTTATTTCCGGCTAAGGAATGGAAATATTTCTACTGTTACATGATGAATCCAATTTTCATTTCATCCGGGAAAAGCCATCTTTTTCTCAACAATGTCTTTGTCATTTGATCCAATAGCATTACGTTAGATAGGAACAGATTTGATAAATACAGAAAACTCTCGAATGGAGTTGTATTTGAATGGAAATATCCATTTGATAATGAACGATTGGTTCTAAGAAATCTCTGGCGATTGATCAGCAATTCGAAGATATTTTCTTGCATATTCTTGATAAACCAGTGTTTATATATAGATGTAGGAGGATCTGTTTGGGAAGTAAGAAGTACCTTTGAAATCTCTTCATCTGCAAAGAATTATCGATGTGAAAACACAGATACAAAGGGTGGATCTTTGAATAGGAAAAAGAGTAGATCTGCGGGATTCCAAAAGGGGCTTATTTGAAAAAACCCTTGTTCTTTGGAAGCTCTATCTCATGTCTGGTACTACATGGTTCCACTCTGCAAGAACTCCAAATCATTCTCTGGAAGCTCATCCTCTTCTTCATAAATGATCCACTTGCCCCGAAATTTGGCCCCCTTATAGTGAAATCCCAATGAATTGGGTTCAATACAATCTAATAGAAACCCCCAGGGTACCATATTCTAGGAGCCCAAAAAATTTGATTGCATGAATCCTCCTCTATTATATGTGTGTGGGTTGAGGGATCCTTCCCCTTATTCAAACTCCGATTCGTATTTTTCATAGAGAAATATCTGATCAATGATAGAACAATATCCATTTTTCATATCGAAGAGGTTCCTCAGTTCGGGCCGAAGAAATGTCACTCCTCAATCATTATCAAATGGACTGTAATCTTTTTTCTGTCCATGAGGATCCCGTCAGAGTGCCTTCTATTTCTAATAATAGGCCATGAACTAGATCAGAATCATTCTCAACGAGTCCATAAGAAGTGATCCCATTTATTTCATCGGGTCCGGGTAGAGACCAAAGATCTTGAGCGACCCATCCGTCAGAACAACTCAAAAGATAAAGAAGTATCATAAATTTCTTCATGCTCATTCCAAGTTCGAAGTGAAATTTGTACAAATAAGAACCCCTTCATTACATGATTACTTCATATACATATAGATAGAAGATATTTTAATAGGGCAATGACTTAGAAGTACATTTTGTGCAACAAACCTTCCTATCTGATAAAAAAGGATTCCATGATCCTGAACCGATCTGACCTGGGATCGCAAATACCAAGTTTGTCTATGAAGAGTGGATCTCATTGTATTACAATCTATAATTGATTTATTCTGTGTAATATGAATCGATAGGGCCTCATTGGTAAGTGCTACAAGATCTAGTGCATTGGAACCCATGGTGATGGACCCAAATCCATTTGTATGGAACATTTGATTTTCAAAGTAAAACCCCCTAGTATATGTTAGAGTGAAAAAGTGCTTTCGTTGTTGTGGAATAAGAAGCCTTCGTATCTTAATGAATGTATTTAAATGATTCAGAGCTATTAGAGTGGGATCCACTTTTTGGGGTTTATGAGTCGAAGCAATAACGACATTTTTTCTAGTAAAACTTCTTTCAAAATCCCTGGAGAGAAAGTTCACTAATAGACTGAGGGATAAGGAATTCAACTCATTCACATCCAGATCATGAATGTTTGGAATCCATATTATGCAAGGAGACATTGCTTTTGCTAATTCGAATTGAAGGGTGATATAAAATCGGTCTATTTCCGGCATCATATCCATAGTTAGTTCATTCATCATAGTAAGCAGATCCAGCTCCGTCTCAAGATCCATATCGTCATCACTCTATATATTTTCATCACTCTCCATATCTTCATCACTCTCATCTATAAGAAAACAATTTTTTTATCCAGGAACTTGTTCAGAAATACAGTAAGAAAAGAAACATAGGAGTTTGTAGCTAGGTATTTAACCCAATAAGATCGTCCAGTTCCTATAAAACCTATCACTAATATACCCCTATAGGGGGATGATAGGGCTGCTAAGAGGAGCAAAAAGGGTTTTCCATGAGATGAGAAATGAAAATGATTATCCCCACATGAGGTTTTTTGTGAATAAGTGATTGTCTGATAATGAGCAAGGAATATCTGTATTTCTTCTAAACAGGATGTATGAAAATCATAATTCATGAGATACTTATTATTAATGTAAACTAAGTATCGTAAATAAATTTCTCCTGGATGTTCAATGATTTGATAACTAGAGTCATTCTTTGATAAATGATCATGATGAGTCAAACTCCATAGAATTTGATCAATCCTTTTTTCTATCGTTAAGGTGGATAATTGAACCAATAATTCTCTTTCTTCATCATCCATCAAATCAATATTCGCGAGCTAGGATTCTATTTTATCATCCATCCAATCACCATTCAAGTTTTTTTTCTTATCAATGAATATAGATCTTTACTTGTATGACTTAGATCTCTCGTATTTCTCGAAAAAGTGATTCGATGGATGGGATTTGGTATGATGATACTTATGATGAGATCGATGATATTGATGAGATGGATATTCCAATCTTTCTTAGAGCGTTTTACCCCATAATTGGGACCACCCAAAAACATGTTGCCGATAGAAGAACCCCGTATTCTTTCTCTTAAACAATATCCTAATTTTTCCAGAACAACTAGAATGATTTTTTTGAACCTGAAAGAATTCAGTTCAGATGTTTCATATATGAATCTATCTGATGATTATTCAGAAGGGATTCACTTGAATTCGTATCTCTATTTCAATTCAAACATGAGTTTGATTCCCAGTCAATGTTCTGAGAAAGATGTATCATCTGAAAAGAGGAAAAATAGAGTCTTTGTTTAAATCAATGCATTGAGAAAGGGAAAAAGGATAGAACCTTTCCACGGGAAAGTGCTTTTTCAACTCTCTCAAAATGGAATCTATTCCAAACATATATGCCATGGTTCCTTACTTCGATAGGGTATAAATATATGTATTTGATATTTTTAGATTCTTTTTTAGACCTATTGCCGATACGAAGTAGCGATCAACAATTTGTATCCACTTTTCATGATATGATTCATAGATCAGATATATCATGGTGAATGATTCTTCAGAAAAAATTGTGTCTTCCACAACATAATCTGATAAGTGAGATTTCGAGTCAGTGTTTACATAATCTTATATCCGAAGAAATGATTCATCGAAAGAATGAGTCATCGATATCGACACATATGAGATCGAAAAATGTTCGGGAGTTCCTCTATTCTATCCTTATCCTTATTTTTGTTGCTGACTATCTCATTCGTACACATCTTCTCTTTATTTCCCGATCATCTGAGTTACATACAGAGTTCAAAACGGTCAAATCTTTGATGATTCCATCATTGAAGATGGAGTTGCAAAAACTTCTGGATAGGTATCCTACATCTGAAATGAATTCTTTTAGGTTCAAAAAAATCGTTCTAGTTATTCTAGAAAAATTAGGAGATTCTTTAAAAGAAAGAATACGGGGTTCTTCTATCGGCAAAATGTTTTTGGGTGGTCCCACTTATGGGGTCAAAATCTCTAATAAAGATTGGAATATCCATCTCATTCTGATCACTTTCCATATCTGGTTCATCCTTCGAAACCATATCACATCCCGGATCTGATGAAATAGGATGCATTGAGACAGTATTTTGGTTATACGTAATGATCTTGATACTCATTTATTTCTTTTCCAATCGTCTGGAAGGGAGAAAAGAAACATCTTGTTGTTTCTTCAACAATTATCTAGTGGACCTCTCAGTAGGATTCAAACCCAGATGAAGTTCTGACCATCTGTCAGAGAAAAAAGAATGAATGGATCTTGTAGGATTCCCAATACATTCTTCAATTTCTTCCAGAAGCAGATGAAAATTCATCTGCTGCTTCTCACGTTCCATGGTGAATAGCCGGGACATGGAAGAAAATCCAGAAAGGCATTTCAAGAATCGACTTGATTCTATCTCTGTTCGTTCTGTTTTTAGAAAGGAAGGATCCCAGAGAATTGATCTTTCTTTTAGTTGCTGAATCTCTCTTTGATTGATCAATGTGTGATATTCCGACAAATCCTCTGGATTAATGATTGAATCCAAAAAATGATCTCTGGATTCAAAAGATCCTTTCCATTGGATAGATCTTGTGGAATCGCATGGAATATTGGACAATACATTCCGTACCTTGCTAAAAAACCAATCCTTATTTACCAACCCATTGTCTAACCATCGATTCCCTCTTGATACGTTCCTCAACAAATCCGATTCGTGTGGATTCTTCCCCCAACTCACGAAGAGATCTTGAAAGAATTGCCAAATATAAAATTGAACACAATTTTTCAAAAAAATCACCCACTTTTTTCTCGAGAAGAGATGGGATAATACATGCTCCATATCATTGGATGGAATAGTGAACTCAGCTCCTTGTTGTTTGAAGAAACCCTCCTCAATGGGTATTTGTTCAATAAAAGCAGACATTAGATAAAAAATCTAGTTTATCACTAAAGTTTCCAATCGAAGATAATAAAGAAACCCTCCTCGTATCTTTCCCTCCACTTCAGGCTATCTTGCGATACCTTCTACAGCTTGTCCTGAAGTAGTCCCTTGACCCACTCTAGGTCCAATAGAAGCAAGCCCAATGGACAATCCAGTAGCAATAATGGAAGCAGCAGAAATCAGTGGAATCATGATCAATTCCTCGAATAAATTGCTCACATTATATCATTTTAGTTAATAATACTCATCAATCAATGTACTTATTCCATCGCTAAATTATCCAGTTGTTTTGTATAACGAAGAACTACGAATTGAAAAATATGATTGATAATAGAATCATCATAATGATTTGATCGATATTTTGTTTTTCTATACTAATAATAATGAATAATAAAGTCCATATCTAAAAAAAGAGAACCCATATTTTTCTTCCATAACCTAAATTAAATGGTTAAAGTACTAAAATTCATCAAATTCAAGGGGATGATTACTTATTTGAGGACATACATCGCTGTTCCTCCATGCTACTATTTCTTGGGCATGCCTTCGGGACATCGGTACTTGAGACACATGTTGTTAGGGGGCACATGATGCCAGGTTACATGATAGAGATTTCGGCATTGGTCGAAGTAGGTGACACTTCATGGTGGCTGTTGAGTACCAGTGGAGTTTTTGTTTATTATGCATCATACTGTTTACTATTTTCCTTATAAATACATGCCTACTTAAACACTTATATTAGGTACGCACCATTGGGTGGTATCCTACTGAGATTCGTCTCACACCCTACATGGGCCCTTCAGGACGCGTGCATACTTTATGTGCAGGAAGGAGGTCAGCTTCAGGAGCTGGAATGCATTAGCTATTGCATGGAGATGGTATGGACCTTGAGGTCTTGCCTAATTGGAGTTTATTATTTTTTGCTTTTTTTCTTGTATCAGCATGCTTACTTGTATTATAGCCACATTTGGTTAGCCATTTGCACCATTTATATATATATGGATATGTATGACCTGCTTTGGATGCATGTTTTGTTATTCGGTGGTAGTTACAAGTGATTAGCATGTTGTCTTGTTTACTTTCCGCTACTGTTGTTTATATTTATTACTTCCGCCATTTATTGATATTGAATGTGCTTCCGCTCTGAAGGTCTATTTCTAGTTTTCTGAGTCGTTTATTCTACTGCATCTTTATTATTATACTTAAACCAGTACCATTATTATCATCTGAGAGGGTATATCCTCCCCACTATACCTATAAGACCCTTATTGCTAGTCGGAAACCTTTGGCGTTTGGGGAGGTGCGCCTAAGGTAGTAACACTGACCCGTTTAGCACTGTTTGGGTGGCTGTTCGAGTCCGGATCATTACAAAGAGGTATCAAAGGAGTTCTTGACAGAGATTTAGTATCAGTATTTTACTGGCTACTAATAAGATTGGGACTTCTCTTTTTATTTATGCTGGTTTTAATATTTGAGATATGGTATACTGGAGACAGGTTGTTACTGGAACTGGGTTTCTAGCTTGTGCTTGGGTGCCTACAGCCCCAGGTACGAGTGATGGACCAAGTTGCCTTGGGTGGGAATTACTGTTGTGCTTTTACTCAGATTACAGTTTATATGATTTCCACCTCAGTGGCTCACTTGGCGTATGATGTTATTGATTGTGATATGCGACCCTTGACCCGATGTGGCAAGGGAGAGTTGGACCTTGGACTGGTATGGCAAGGCTTGTTTTCTTGGCTTTTAATAGGCATATTTTAGGGTATTTCAATTTCATAACTGCATGTATGCTTTGTGATGTGATAATACCATGTGAATAATGTCAATTTCCATGCATTGTATGCTTTGAAATGTGAATAGGTGAAATTCCTGATAGAATTGCTTGTTGAATTGCAATGTGTTATGCCATGATTTTTATATTTGTAGAATTGCATGTGGAAGGGTATTTGGGTCTGGATCTTGTACGAGCAGGAATGTACTATTGGTTGAGGTGATTGTGATCATCAGGATTGGGCGACTCGGTTGTCGGTTTGAGGCAACGTTATTTGTTAGGACGGGCATGGCCCGAGGTACTTTTGATACTTGGCTCTATTGAGGGTGGGTAAGGAGGCCATGCGGTCGAGATTCCATGGGCATGGGTTGCGATAGGGGAGAGTAAGGGTAGTTGTTTTATGCTGCCTCTTTACTGCTTTCCTTATCTGCGTTGAATATATATTGTTATATATATGTGGGTTATCTGACCATTTATGGTATTCAACGGGTTCCTTTAGTCGACTCAGATGGAGCATCAGGCGGGAGATGGTATAGTGCCGCAGGAGCAAGATCAGGTTCAGGATCTAGTGTAGGCAGAGCATGAGCTGCGGGTACATGCTCAGGGACATGATTAGGTTCAGGATCCAGTGAAGGTAGGACAGTAGCTGGGTTTGGCAACATTTGGACCATGGCATGATGAGATGCTCCGAGCTAGCCTGGTACGTGTCTTGCAGGGGATCGACAAAGGTGCACAGGGTACAAACCATCTATGGCATATCTGACGGGGGAGTTCCAGTCACAGCACCCACCGTTTTTTCAGGGTGAGGGTGGTTTTTAGGCAGCTGAGAACTAGATAGAGATCATGCAGATGATCTTTGAGCAACTCGAGACGCCTCCAGGGCAAAGGGTCAAGCTGGCGACGTACATGCTGCGAGGACCGACAAAGCGCTGGTGGGATGTGCAGGTTTAGGCTCACATGTACGAGGGACTAGCATAGAAAGACTTCGAGGACAGTTTTTTTGAGCACTTCTACCAATAGACACTGAGAGTAGAGAGAGATCGAGAGTTCTTGAGCCTTCATTAGGGAGACATGTCTATCCTGGACTATATAGTTACTTTTACTGAGCTGTCTAGCTTTGCACCTGGTATGGTAAGCGATGACGCAACAAGGGTGAGGCACTTCGAGGATGACTTATGACATTCCATTCAGATCTAGGTGAATATCTTCAAGATGGGTTCATTCTCAGAGGTGGTGAATCAGGCGCTTATAATGGAGGGAAACTAGAAGGATATGCCCCAGGTTGGCTGGGCAATGGCTTCAGGTGATGGTTTGGACAACAGGAAATGTGGACAGGATGAGTTCCAGTAGGTCAGTTAGGCCAAGGAATCATCTAGACCACCTCGTAGCAGTTCAACAGTGGTTTGCTTTCAGTGTGGGCATCCAATACATGTTTGGACTCAGTGCGATAGGCCTCCAAAGGAGTTTCAGGCATGTGGACAGGTCAGACATCTTGAGAGGTTCTGCAGGCAGCCTTCTCAGACAGCCGACAGGTAGGGACCAGGATAGACGGTGGCATCTGGAGTTGGTTTAGGTTCGGTACCAGGAGAGGGTAGCTGAGGTTCAGCTACACGTAGAGGACGTGACAGAGAAAGCGGGACCCAACTGAGGGGTCAATGGTCGGTGACTGGAGAAGCACCGCAGGGAGGTCAGGCATCAGGCAGCCGTACTTCAGGCCAAGTGCACGCCATGGAGCTGCTAGAGGCTGAGTAGGCTGGTGAGCTGATGATGGTTATAGGTACACCACGAGTGTGGTCGTGACTTTCTCATTTTCTTTTGGCATGACCTGCTAAGGCATGTCCGTTTGAGTGCACGAGGTGCACAAGATTCTTGTGGACTGATTAGATGCTAGTCAGTGGGATTGGCACCATATTGGGTTTGTTATATATTTTTATATATATGTATGAGGTGCCATTGGCATCGGGGCATCGAGGATGTGGGTTACTTGAGGTGTCGTGGGCATCGGGGCATCGAGGATGTAGGTTACTTGAGGTGCCTTGGGCATCGAGGCATCGAGGATGCAGGTTACTTGAGGTGTTGTGGGCATCGGGGCATCGAGGATGCAGGTTACTTGAGGTGCCTTGGGAATCGGGGCATCGAGGATGCAGGTTACTTGAGGTGCATGTCATCAGGTTTTATTTTAAGCGTCCATGGGATGCAGGACCTTGTGGAGGCATACACCGATGCAGTGCGGGATATGTTGGGTGTCGAAAATGACACAGGAGAACCAATGAGGCGCAGGGGTGACGATGTGTCACGAGAGGACCATGCGTCCAGAAAACAGGTTAGTGATCATTTTCTTGTGTTGAGTTTTGTCGAGTTGAGATCGAGTTAGGCAATTCCTAAGGTGGGGATCCCCTTGATGAATTTAGCCAGGACCTTTGAGATCGGGGTAGTCCAGGTTACTTGATCAGGGTGGTATGTTCGGTGCCATCTCTGGGTTTCGTTTGATAGCTCAGGGATGATCTATGTTAAGGTGGAGTGATTGTAAGAACCCAGGTTTTTAGAACAGGTCAAAATCCCGACCTTGTTTGAATTTTTGACTTGTTTCTGAGAAAACTAATAAAATCTGGGAAGTTCTGGAAATTTCTAGATTACACTCCATGTACTCTAAAGTACACACCGTGTAGGGTTTAGGAAAGTACCGGCCGTGTGCTCACTAAGTACATGCTGTGTGATGACCGTGTATAAATTTCCTACTACATAGTGTGTAGTGTTTCTCGACATGTAGTGTATCCTGCTTTCTGCATACCAGCTGATTTTTAGCCGTGTGTCAACCTGTGTGGCAAGTCCAAGTTGTGTGGCTACCTCCGCTTAAGTCGGAGTACAAACAAGGATACTATACGACGTGTAATCCTTAATACATGTTGTGTACTTTTATTTTTATTCGCTTAAATGAAAGAGTGTCACATCTTATTTTGGGAAACACCTTTTTCTTCCCTAACTTTGGAACAGGTCCATTCTGAAAACCTGAAGAACATACCTTGCCCTAGATTCTTCATCTGGAGTCCATTATTCAATCCGTCGGTGGCTGCGAGATCGCAACAGCGAGGCTAAACCCACACACCTTGTTTCGTTCTAGTTTCTTTTCTTCATACATCACAGTTTCTATCTGAGTGGAATTTCCAGGATTTGAACATAGATCTACGAAGATCGGCTTTGAATTGGAGGCTATTATCAGAGGAGCAACATTGTATGAGTCTCTGGTAGGTGATGCATACCTCTTTTTGTGTGCAGACTTTTGGGTGGCGCGACCTATGACGTGTTTTCAGGTATTTTGAGCATGACCCCGTTTTATCTGTTATTTCCTATTTAATTGATAATTAACCTATGGGATGCCTTTGGGTATTCCATATTACCTGTTTTTCATGAGAGGGGTCGGGCGAGTGGTTGTTTCTCATTGAGACATTTTGTCTGGGGGATGCCAAAATGGTTATAATCAAATTGTATTATTTTAAACTGTTGAGTTTAGTTTATTAAACCTTGATATGAATTTCTAGAGGCCTTAAAGAACTCTGTGCTGGTATAGGACAACACTTGGTTAGTGCATTTCAACTGTTTAGTTTGTTTGCCTGTTTAAAAGTGATTCCTTTGATTATTATATGTAATTACTGAATTGCATATACTGGAACCCTTGCGGTTGTGTTGGACATGGACCATATATTCTTGAGTGATGCTGATCATAGGTTGGGCTTGGCCCAAGTTACATTGGGTAGTTCTGACCACTGGATTGGGCGTCATGGACGCCGTCTTGAGACATGGTGACTGTCAGGTTGGGCATGGCCTGATTTAATTGGATGACGAGGCTGTCGGACTTGAGAGGCATGGTCACAGGGACACGAGGTGTCAGAGGTTTTATGGCATGGTTAGTATTTTTAGTGATTACCGCTCACCTGAAACTTTGAGTAGTGTGCACACAGAGACACTCCATGATGAGGTGTTTTTGACCATTCATATGGGTAGAGTCCCTCGTTAGTTGCAGTTTAGGTACTATTGGTTGGGGGTGCTTGTCGTAGGAATCCACGTGGAAGGTGAGGAGCCTTCAGGGGATAAAATTGAGGCTATCAGGTTGGGGGCAGAGGCTCGCCGTTATTTGAGGGAAGATATCGCCGTCCCTCCAGTTACATTATTTGAGGGTAGACATCGTTATCCCTCCAGTTACTTTATTTGAGTGCAAACATCGTTGTCCCTTCGGTTACTTTATTTGAGGGCATACATAGATTTCCCTTCGGTTACTTATTTGAGGATAGACATCGTTGTTCCTCCGAGCTACTATTTCTTGGGCGTGCCTTCGAGACGTCGGTACTTGAGACACACAATGTCAGGGGGCACATGGTGCCGGGTTACATGACAGAGATTCTGGTATTGGCCGAAGCAGGTGATACTTCATGGTGTCTATTGAGAACCAGTGGAGTTTGTGTTTATTGTGCATCGTATTTTTTACTATTTTCTTTATAAATGCATGCCTACTTAAACACTTATATTAGGTACGCACCGTTGGGTGGTATCCTACTGAGATTTATCTCACACTCTGCACGAGCCCTTCGGGGCGCATGCAGACTTTATGGATTTAAGTGCAGGAAGGAGGTCAGCTTCAGGAGATGGACTACATTAGCTATTGTATGGAGCTGGTATGGACCTTGAGGTCTTGCCTAGCTAGAGTTTATTTTGTTTTTCTTTATTTCCTGTATCAGCATGCTTACTTGTCTTGTAGACACAGTTGTTTAGCCATTGGCGCCCTTTATATATATGGATATGTATGACCTGCTTTGGATTCATGTTTTGTTGTTCGGTGGTAGTTACAAGTGATCAGAATGCTGCCCTGTTTACTTTCCACTACTGTTGTTTATATTTATTGCTTCCGCTGTTTATCGATATTGAATGTGCTTCCGCTCTGCAGGTCTGGTTCGAGTCTACTGAGTCATTTATTCCATTGCATCTTTATTATTATACTCGAACCAGTACCATTATTATCATCCGAGAGGGTATAGCCTCTCCACTATACCTATAAGACCCTCGCTATTAGTTGACAACGTTTGGCATTCGGGGAGGTGCTCCTAAGGTAGTAACACCCGACCCGTTTAGCACTGTTTGGATGGCTATTCAGGTCCGGGTCTTTACACCCATTATCATGACCATTAATATTTAATAATATTACTCTACAAGGTTTCATGATTTTTCCAAAGAAAATATTATTCCCTCATCTTATGGAAATTCTTTATTTTAAGTGTTTTCAAAGAAAACAGATATTTTTCCTTGATTTCGCACAAAGCCCGAAAGTGCTTCTATATATGTGTTTAAGGGGATATTTTATGAGTTTTTATAATGGAAATGAAATATTATATGTGTTTTATGTATGTTTTGGTCTTTTATAATTGTTCATAATGATGGGAGAGCCCAATATAGCTCTCTAATGCATTGGGTAATGATTTTATTCTATAGGGAATATATGTTGAATTAACCCTATGGGTTATTCCATTTATAATAGTGCTTGTAAGAGTGATTTTAAGAGTGATATGAAGATGATGTATAAAGGTACCTACGTGATTTTTCTATGCTTTAAAATAATTTTTTCATGGAATTATTTTGATTTCACAAGGTAAGATAATGATATTTTATTTGAAGGAAAGTTTATACCCCTTTTAGGGGTGAAAAATATGTTTTTCAAGAAAATGTTTTCATGAGTGCTTAAATTTTACAAGAAACCCTCATGATTATGATTTTTTACTTTATGATTACTTATGACATGTTTATTAAATCTTTAGGAAAATAATATTATTTCTTGGGTAAGTAAATGATTATTTGAGTTCAAATTTTATTATGAAAAAGACAAAAAAAATTATGGGTTTTCATGAATTTTCAAATGGATTAATAAGTTTCCTTTATTTTTATATCCCTTACCGATATTTTTTTTCTCACCCCATGTTTTAAAATTATAATAACCCCAAATACAATATCCCAAATCCAATGTTTGCTTCATTAAATTGAAATAAGATACAAGTGATCACATCCCAAAGGATTGAATGGTTTAATAGTCTTAAATTACTAGATGCATACTTAAATCTTACATTACATTGGAAATAAAATATAAAACATAGTGAAACTAAATATTATACATCCTTGAACTCATTTAAATATTCCTTTTTCACATCCTGATGAAATAAATATAAATAAATGGTGAGCTTAAATGCTCAGTAAGGGTTACATACAATGAAAATTATCATGAGTAAATAAGGCATAATCAACATGGTAGAGTGGATAATAAAAACACATTCCATTCAATAAACACTTGATTTAATTGAGGATTAATCACTAATATCAACATAGAAAACACATATATTAAGAAAACTAAATTCTTAATAAAGGAAATGCATAATTCTAGACCTTCATTATCAAGTTCTCTCAACCAAGATATCATAAATCTTACCATCAAGGCCTCTCAATCAAGACATAATTCTTAATAAATAGATTGGTGTAAACCAAAAACCCATCTAATATGGCATTCCAACTGTTTTGTCTCATGATACCTATCGATGTATTGATGATCTATCTATAATCAGGCCCCACTCATCACTTTCACTTTCTACCCATTCCTTATATTTTGAATGATCAATACAATTCATTCTCAAAATGCCTTATAAGTCAACAATTATCTGCATTGAATCAAGAATAAGTAACATTAATACTTCATCATCATAAACCATTCATAGAAATAATAAATATGGTATCATTAGATCATATCCCTAGTAACATAAATGGGTGTTATAATAGTTGAAAATACCACTAAAAGATCACTAAAAATTTCTTGAGGAAAATTCCCTTTTCACTTTGAAATCACTTATTAAAATCTAAAATTTTCCCAAATATTAAATAAAAAAACATTTGAAAATAAATTTGGAAACTTGTAAATTAATCTTAAAATCATTGAGTGGTCATGATAGTGGGAAATTATGTTCATGATGTGTACGTTAAAACAAAGATTCCTTTTACATTTTCAGTAAAAAATCAAAGGCGCCTCATCCGAAAAATAAAAAGAAGATTATTTATAAAATATTACTTAAAAATTCAATCATGGGTAAAAATGAATTTAAAAAATCATATTATAATATTACAAAAATTCTTGAAAACATGTTTTGTAAAACATGGACACAGAAGAAAATATTTTCGACTAAATATAAAATAAATTCTTTTTTTCTTAAAAGTATTTTATTGGCATTTTTAAGTACCCAATAGATAAAAATGGTTCTATTACTTAAAAAATTAATGAATAAACATAGGATAATAAATTTAAATGGTTTTATTAGATAATTATCATATAATTTTTCTCAATGGAAATTCAAACATAAACAACCCCAAAATAAAGTATGATTGTAAAAAAAATCACTTACAAAGATCATATCATTGAAATGAGAATTAATCAATGAAGATATTATGTGTAACAATTGTAAATCCAAAAAATATAAGTGTAAATAAATCATAAAACAATAAAATTTAATTTCACACATAATCTTGACATAATATAATCAATGGAGAAGTGATATAACCTAATGAAAGGAAATTGATTAAGAAACCTCTTACCACAAGTTTGACTTGCTTCATAAGTGATTTTAACCTCATATATAATAAATTTATATTTATTATAATTATATACAAGATTCATGTACAAAATTATAATGTCATTTATTACCCATATATAACATTTAAATCCCCCATTTATTAATAACTTCTTATTAAAATCATCATTTTTGGATATTAACCGTTTCATTTTTCATGAACTTCAATTCGGTAGTTCTAGACATTGTACTTTGATCATGGTTGAATAATATATAAAATTTAATTCATAATTTAAATATAATATATATCAAATATATAGATATTTAGATTCATCTATAAAGGATAGAGATAGAAAAATCAATTACATCGTTCATTTGGCCGTACGTGTGCATGAACGTTGTTTTCACTTTTCGACTGATGGAACAAAAGAAAGGTAAATAATAATTCACCTTTACAGAATCATTATTATATAGTATATATTATATATAAATATATAATCATTAAATATATATTTATTAACACTCATGTAAAGAAAAAAAAAATGAAAAATGGATCACATTGCTTCGTGGAGGTGGTAGTCCACACGTATGCACGAGCAGCGTTATCATTTTCCAACGGATTGGAAGGTAAGTATTTTGATATGATATTACAATTTAAAAAGAATAATTATGTCATAAATATAATATATATTCATTATTTCTATATTTATAACCATATAAATAAAGTGGCGATGAAAAATGAATTACACCGCTACGTGGAGACGGTAAGTCGTACGTACGTACATACGAGCGATGTTTCTATTTTTCATAGGATGTAAAAGAGATGAAAAATAGTTGTCACAAAGTCATAATAACCTATAAATATATTTATTATACTTGATTTATTGTTTTATTAGGGGTACAATATATTTATAGGTAGTTAAAGAAGAGATAAATTTGAAAGAGCTGGTAAAGATGATTACCTCTTCTTCAGTATGCTTCCTTTAGATCCCTTCTTAAGGACCCTTTGAATGATATTTTAAGAAGAAAAACACCTCTAATTTATATATAGATAATTTTATAAGATAATTGAATATCATTTTTTCGATCTATATTGCTCAAGAAAGTGTAAAGAAAACAGAGAAGTGGCATCCTTTTACAAGTGAGAGGAGGGGGACTTTGGAATTACTTAAAGTATTACATTAATATAAATTAATTTTAATAATCAAGTGGCTCCAAATTTATAATTTTAAAGATAGTATAAGTATTATTTTTAATATTATCATACAATAAAATTTGGACATGTTTTGGTTATATTTTTACCCTTATCTCTTTGTTTTAACCCCCATTAACCTTTTTGATGATGATCAGGATATCATAGTTTTTTTACTCTTTAGGGGTCAAGAAACTTAATATAAAAGGAAAATTTACCTATAAATGGACTATGGGTGATATTCTAAACCATATGAAATTCAATTTTATGAAGATAATATTTTTATTATTTTTAAATCATCTAATAAAATATTTTTTATTATAAAATATAATTAATGTCATTTTTGGAAATACATGAAATATTATAATATAATATTTGTCAAACTCATGTAAAATATAGCATCCTGCCTTTTTATCACATAAATTTTCATTACATTATACAAAACTGAGGATCTTTAAGGTTTAGTGTCTTGGAAACCTGGAACTTAATACATGACGCTATAAAACATTCTTCTTAAACACTTGAAAGGCTTCTTTATTTTTTCATCCTAAGTTCATTACAAAATATCATAACCTGGTAGAATACATCAAAGGAAAGGGTGAGCATAAGGCCCAGTAAGGGAAACAAGGGAGACATTTTACATGTGAACTTGAGATACATCAATAAAGTCATGATAAATAACTTTAAGGCATGAGAAAGAGATCATGAGGCATATCATAATAAAAATAACGTGTTTCATAACTTGAATATGTGGATACAACATTTAACTTAGACAATCATTTTCTTATCACCAAGGTCCATCCCCAAGGTGTCATTAAAAAATTACCAAGGTTATTCACCAAGGTATCGTTAAAATGGTCATCTCTAGAGATTAAGTCTTTACCCAATGCATTGGAGCACTATCAGGGCGCACCCTTAATTTGTATTTATTATCATGTGAGCCAAATATATCATCATCAATCATTTCATAAATAACCCATATAGCATAAAAGAAATGGGTTTAATTTCATAGTCATAATATTTTAAAAACTACTTTAAAGATGTGATCTTTATGTCACTTTAAACCCATGGAAAAGGAAAGCGGGTCTCATGTATGTAAATACCATAATTTAAAATAGAACATTTTGATATATATGTGAATACCCCTATATAATAAAGAGTTTTGAGTATTTACTTAATAAAATAAAATAATTTGAGAAAAAGTGAGAGACATTTTGAGACGAAAATTCGGCAACATAACGGCTATGTTGCAGGGTTCTAGAAAACATTGAAAAGAGAGGGGACATGAGTCACCCACTCATAAATGATCCATAAAATAGTAGAGGTACATAATATAAAGGATATAAGAACATGTTAATTAAATTTTAAGGACATACCATATGAAATGAAAAACTTAAAAGGAAGACAAAAATAAGATTTCTCTTATGAAAAATTCGGCAGCCTAACGACGTCACTTAAAACTTCAAAAAAATGAATTGATAAGTTTAAATAGGGTATCTCATCATATGAACATAAAAGGACAGTATTATGAATATATAGATCATACCCCGACATGTAAAAAAGGAACTTGAAAGACTTGACATGAAAGTATAACTTTGAAAATGGGAAGAGTGAAAGAATCCCTTACAAAAATTCGGCAACCTAACGAGGCCACTTAAACATTATTAAAATGAATTGATGAGAGAAAGAGGGGGTATCTCATCATATAAACATGAAAAGGACAGTAGGATGAATATAAAATAATATCCACAACATAATAACATGGAGATTAAAATAAATGACATAAAGTAGAATACATGAAAAGAAAGAGAGAGGTAGGATCCCTTACCTTAAAACATAACTCTTAAAACTCAAAGGTTGGGACCTTGAGGGCTTGGGGGAACCTTGGGACGACTCCTTCGGAGGTAATGAGACCATAGATTTTTTGGGGGAGAGTTGGGAGTGAAAACTAAAGGAGGAAAGGGTGGGTATTTATAGGGAAAGGGAGGTGATACTTTAATAATTTCAAGGGACACCTCACTAGTGGTTTTGGCAAAACCATGGGCTTTCCCATGGTATTTACCATGGTGTTAGGACAAATGGGACCCCTAATAAGATAATTAATCCCCTTTGGTCGACAAACCTTCAAAAAAAAAACTCATGACATCATCATGATGCAGTCATGATGTCATTAAACATACCGGAACCCTAATCTGTATTTTTACTATTCACTAAAAAATCATCTGTTTCAGAAAAATCCCAAAAATTCACTCTAACCCTTTTTCGACGTGTAGTATCCAAAAATGAACTCCATTTTTTGAAAACAATTTTTTAAATATTTTTAATTTAATTATTAATTAAAATCATAATTTATTCAATAATTATAATTCAAAATCTATAACTCATTTTTTAACACCTTGAAATTTAGTCAACATTCCAATACCTTATAAACTTATGAAAATAAAACAATAATATGTTTTACTAATTATAATTTTCACATTAATATTCATATTACTATTCATATTACTATTCATAGGGGTAAAAATTACTATTCACCAAAAATTATTTTGATTTCAATGAACCACATTTTTCACCTTAATTACAACCATGACTGTCAGATTTTTGAAAATCAATTCACAAAAAAAGTTATTTAAAAAATAAACATCTTTTTACTATTCATAAAAACACTATTCATCAAGCACTATTCATCAAAAATGAAACCTTTTAGAAAACTTCCAAAAATTCAGCCTAGATTAATTTTGACATTTCCAATTCAAAAATGATGTTTATTTTTCCATAAAAACTCTCCATGTAAGGGAAATATTTGAAATACCATTTTAACTTCCAAAATCAATTTATCAAAATTGTCTTAATAAAGTTATATTTTATTTAAGAAAAGCTAGTTATAACACAGAAATGATGAAACAATAATTTTATTAAAACTATAGGATTACATATTAGGGATTTGAAACATATCCCCTTAAAACACCCGCATACGACCTCAGGGTAAGGTGTGTGATGGTGAGAGAATCTTGGGGAGGCTCAGATAACATTGCCCTAGTAGTAATCTCCACTAACTTGAACTTCTCCCATAGGTGATTCTGTTCAAGCTTAACACGTTGGAGTTCGGCTTGGGCTTGGTCCAGAGCGAAGCCTAGTGATGCCACCTCCTTCCCAAGCTCAGACAAATGGGCTTTATACGGTTCAAGTCTACTGGGTGAGGCCATCGACTCTTCTTTCTGCATTTACCATTATCATCTCCAATTAATATATCATACTATTCAAAAAGTTCGGTTCGTTACATTTTCCCCTCCTTCAAAAAAATTGCGTCCTCGCAATTTGAACTTGGGGTCGGAAACTAAGGGTTTGATTTTTCAAAATAGCTTTATTGAAAACTCACATCGAAAGAAGGATTAATGAGACCTCCATTTTAAAACACAGAAAGGGTAGTTCAAAGGTCACCGAGGATAACACCTACTAGGGTTTCATCTAAGAAAACTTAGACATGGAAGAGAAGACAAACCATCAAGTTCTGATGAAGTGTGATAGAGAACATGATTAGGAGAAAGTTTACAACCATAAAGCCATAAATCTACGATGATCTAAGAGACCATTCGATTTATCGGAAAAAGGTACTAGGGTAGTACCTTTATTATTATTATTATTATTATTATTATTATTATTATTATTGTATTCCCCTTTTTTTGGTTTCAAGATCCTTCCCTAGAGTTGAAAAAAACAAGTTACTTTATAGACTAAGAATATAATGAAACATACATACTTACTTAACATTTAATAAATTCCACTGCAAAATCATCTTTTACTCCAAATGATGAGTGTTCAAGATGATTTTTTGTACCTAAATAACTAGAATAAACTTCAAGACAAGTTCTAGAGAATCAAACAATCCACAAAAGATTAACTATCTATTTCTTCTATCTTTAAACATTATCCCAAAAACAGAAAGCGTAAGATAAAAAAATTCTTCAAAAAAAAAGAACCCCATAGGAAGAAAAATACTTTTAATCTTCAAAATTACACAGTATTACACAAAGTTCAACATATACCATTCCATAAATAACTGTCCTTAAAATTCCTCAAAATAAGCCAAACTAAGATTAAAACCCAAATATAAGAAGGATTTGATAACAAAGTCTTCCAAGATAAATTTTATCAAAAATCTCCAAACAACCTCAACCACTCTTAATGTCTTATAACAAGAGTAACTAACCTAATCACATTTTCCCCAAGATAAGTTAATCATTTCCATAAGTAACCTAAATTACCATAAGTCTACAATATAATCATCAATTCTTCAGAATATAAGTCAACATTTACTTCTCAAATAAAAATCCGTAGTAATCTATTTACCTTGATCATATAGGGTTCCCAAATTAGTGAATGTATTCCAAAATAATATTCATCTCTTAATCCCATAATCATTTTTTTTTCAAGAAGAATAGCTTCACAACATCAACATGTGATACATAATAATAGATGTTTTCCCTAATGATATAAAACCATATTAGACAGTGACTCAATGTTCTTAGAAAACATTAAAGACATTCTCATAGAGAATGAACTAAAATACAACATGATATATACACATATTGTGAAGAGGATACATGTACTTCAGTCATCATGATCCATCTCAGCATCAGACATGCATTGTTCCCTTATCCTTGGAGATTGTTGATGCTCATCATGCTTCTCACCCCTTCCAAAAGAGAATTGTCTTAGATAATGTCCATCTTCTCCACATTTATGAAATTGAATAGTATAAGGTACATTAGATTGAACCTTATCTCCATTCATCATATTATCCATTTTTTATAGCAATTGTCTACTTTATGCCCTATCTTCCCACACTTAAAACATCTCCCGGTTCCTTTGTGACATTTTCCTTGGTGCCTCTTTCCACACATTTTGCAAAAAGGAAAATGGGTCTTCTTTCCCTCATCACCTTTATCCGATGAACATCCTTGAGACTTCGTCTTCCTCTTCTTTGATGAATTTGGGCATTCAACTAGGTACCAATTGTTAATTGTGATTTTTGATAGCTGGTTTGGCAAAATCACAATATGTTCAACTTGATCTCTCATCATATATGTCGTATTAATAGGGAAATCATCACATTGCCTATCACATTGGTGGTTGGGACATGTTCTCCTATCTCCATCCATTAACTAAGAAAAAGAACGTACAATTAGGGGGGCTTAAATACATAGCCAATAATCATGAAAAGGAAACTTTAAGCATAGAAGGATAAACTTGTAAAATAAAAGTATATCCTAACTTTTGATTCCCTAGGTTCCAATCTAGGTTATCCATGATCATAAATTCTTATGTGATTCTTTATTTTATTTTATCTTTATTCCTTTAATAATGGTTCATACTAAGCTTATGAGTTTACCAAAGCGTATCCCTCGGGAGTGTCAAACCAAGAGTGCAGCAAGGCCCATTGTCGTGTACCAGGTTACCCCAGGTCAAGCCTGAAAAACCTTGTCGGAGTTTTCAATACTAGGTATATCTGTGCCAGAGTCACCTCTACTTGTTCATATCTAGACATTGATTTATTTGTTTGGAAACCACTTACTCAATAATTCACCAAAATACCAGGATGTTTTCCTATATTTAATATTTTCATTAAGAAACCTCGTAATGTTTTCAAATCCTAATTTCCACAAATAACTAAACCATACTCTGATACCAACTATATCATCCCACCTTTTTATCACATAAACTTTCATTACATTATACAAAACTGAGGATCTTTAAGGTTTAGTGTCTTGGAAACCAGGAACTTAATACATGACGACATAAAACATTCTTCTTAAACACTTGAAAGGCTTATTCATTTGTTCATCCTAAGTTAATTACAACATCTCATAACCTGGGAGAATACATCAAAGGAAAGGGTGAGCAGAAGGCTCAGTAAGGGAAACAAGGGAAACATTTTACATGTGAACTTGAGATACATCAATAAATTCATGATAAATAAATTTAAGGCATGAGAAGAGATCATGAGGCATATCATAATAAAAATAACATGTTTCATAACTTGAAGATGTGGCTACAACATTTAACTTAGATAATCATTTCCATATCACCAAGGTCCATCCCCAAGGTGTCATTAAAAAACTAACAAGGTTATTCACCAAGGTATCGTTAAAATGGTCATCTCTAGAGATTAAGTCTTTACCCACTGTATTGGAGCACTATCAGGGAGCACCCTTAATTTGTCTTTATTATCATGTGAGACACATATATAATCATCAATCATTTCATAAATAACCTATATATCATAAAATAAATGGGTTTCATTTTATAGTCATAACATTTTAAAAACTGCTTTAAAGACGTGATCTTTATGTCACTTTAAACCCACAGAAAAGGAAAGCGGGTCTCATGTATGTAAATACCAGAATTTAAAATAGAAAATTTTGATATATATTTGAATACCCCTATAGAATAAAGAGTTTTGAGTATTCAATTAATAAAATAAAACAATTTTAGAAAAAGAGAGAGACATTTTGAGACGAAAATTCGGCAGCATAACGACTATGTTGCAGGGTTTTAGAAAACATTGAAAAGAGAGAGAACATGGGTCAACCACTCATAAATAATCCATAAAATAGTAGAGGGATAGAATATAAAGGATATAATAACATGGTAATGAAATTTTAAGGACATACCATATGAAATGAAAAACTTGAAAGGAAGAAAAAAATAAGATTTATCTTATGAAAAATTCGGCAGCCTAACGACGTCACTTAAAACTTCAAAAAAAAAATTGATGAGATTAAATAGGGTCTCTCATAATGTGAAAATAAAAGGACAGTATAATTAATATAGAGATAATACCCCAATATGGAAAAAAGGAACTTGAAATACTTGACATGAAAGTAGAACTTTGAAAATGGGAAGAGTGAAAGAATCCCTTACAAAAATTCGGCAGCCTAACAGCGCCACTTAAACATTCTTAAAATGAATTGATGAGAGAAAGAGAGGGTCTCTCATCACATGAACATGAAAAGGAAATTAGTATTAATATAAAATAACATCCCCAACATAAGAACATGGAGCTTAAAATAAATGACATAAAGGAGAATACATGAAAAGAAAGAGAGAGGTAGGATCCCTTACCTTAAAACGTAACTCTTAAAACTCGAAGGTCGGGACCTTGAGGGCTTGGGGGCACCTTGGGAGGACTCCTTGGGAGGTAATAAGACCATAGATTCATTGGGGGAGAGTTGGGAGTGAAAAATAAATGAGGAAAGGGTGGGTATTTATAGGGAAATGGAGGTGATACTTTAATAATTTCAAGGGACACCTCACTAATGGTTTTGGAAAAACCATGGGCTTGCCCATGGTATTTCCCATGGTGTTAGGATAAATGGGACCCATCATACAATAAATCACCCCCTTTGGTCGACCAACCTTCAAAAAAACTCATGACATCATCATGATGCAGTCATGATGTCATTAAACATACCGAAACCCTAATCTGTATTTTTACTATTCACTGAAAAATTAACTATTTCAAAAAAATACCAAAAATTCACCCTAACCCTTTTTCGATGTGTATAATCCAAAAATGAAATCCATTTTTTGAAAACAATTTTCTAAATATTTTTAATTTAATTATTAATTAAAATCATAATTTATTCAATAATTATAATTCAAAATCTATAACTCATTTTTTAACACCTTGAAATTTAGTCAACATTACAATACCTTATAACCTTATGAAAATAAAATAATAATATGTTTTAATAATTATAATTGTCACATTAATATTCATATTACTATTCATATTACTATTCATAAGGGTAAAAATTACTATTCACCAAAAATTATTTTGATTTCAATAAACCACATTTTTCACCTTAATTACAACCATGTCTGTCAGATTTTTGAAAATCAATTCACAAAAAAAGTTATTTAACAATTAAACATATTTTTACTATTCATAAAACACTATTCATCAATCACTATTCATCAAAAATGAAACTTTTTAGAAAACTTCCAAAAATTCAGCCTAGATTAATTTTGACATTTCCAATTCAAAAATGATGTTTATTTTTCCATAAAAACTCTCTATATAAGGGAAATCTTTGAAATACCATTTTAACTTCTAAAATCAATTTATCAAAATTGTCTTAATAAACTTATATTTTATTTAAGAAAAGCTAGTTATAACACAGAAATGATGAAACAATAATTTTATTAAAACTATAGGATTACATATTAGGGATTTGAAACATATCCCCTTAAAACACCCGCATACGACCTTAGGGTAAGGTGTGCGATGGTGAGAGAATCTTGGGGATGCTCGCATAACATTTCCCTAGTAGTAATCTCCACTAACTTGAAATTCTCTTCTAGGCGATTCTGTTCAAGCTTAACACGTTGGAGTTCGGATTGGGCTTGGTCTAGAGCGAAGCCCAGTGATGCCACCTCCTTCCCAAGCTCAGAAAAATGGGCTTCATACGGTTCGAGTCTACTGGGTGAGGCCATCGACTCTTCTTTCTGCATTTACCATTATCGTCTCCAATTAATATATCATACTATTCAAAAAGTTCAGGTCATTACATAAAATGGTTACAAAATGAGATGAATTATAAGATAAGGTCTTAATATAAAATAAAAATTTGATAGGTTTAGATATCATTTTAAACCTTATCGTTTGGTTTAACCCTTTGGTTAACCAATTTTAACCTCAGTCTTGGTAATGCATTTTTCAATATTAAAGGGTTATAATTTTACTTATAAGGTAAAAATTGGATCATAAATGACCAAGAGATGAAATTTTAGACCATTTTAAATCCCAATTGTCCTATTTAAATATTTTCATGATTTTTAAATAATTTAATAAAATATATTTAACATAAAATACTATTAATGTCATTTTAATATCTATTCATATTATTTGACATTGAAAATAATATGAAAACAATGGAATTATAATATAAACCTTACAAACATCCCTAATATGTTATTTGAATCTATAAAATCTATGGTACACTATAATTCACTCAAAAAATATTAATTTTAGAGTTTTTAAAATAATCCACTTGATTTTTCTACTGTTTGTACAAGCACCATGTCAGCGCTGCGTAAGCATTTAAGGTAATTATTTCATTACTAAAATTTTAAAATAAATTGCCATGATAAAAATAATTCATTACTATTTTAAAAAACCATTTATAACCTAAAATAAGTTATTTTTATCTCTATCACGATATATTATAGATATTAAAAGCAATAAAGTGACAATTTTGATTTTATCTTTTACTTCAATATTATAAAGGTAAAAATTAAAGTTAAATAAAAAATAAAGGTTATATTTTCTAAGTTTGAATGATTATGAAAAAAATAGACTCATACAATGAAATAAATTCAAGTGTTTTATTGAATTTTAAGCCTTATCAGATTAGTTTTTAACCTTAATTACCGAATTTACCCTTTATCAAGGTGATAAATTTTACTATGCTTACTATTCATAATGCCTAAAAATAAAAGAGAAATATTTATCAAATTTTAACTTATTGATTCAAAATATGGTATCTAATTTTCAATATTTAATATCTATAAGTGGCATAAATCAATTTTAATATAAATTCGTAAAACGCAATGAAAAGTAGTTTTTAGAAGAAATGCGTTTTTAAGCATAAAAATTAGCTTATATCAAATCATGAATATTTATGATTCAAATGGAATTAATTTATTATTATAAATAAAATGTATTATATTACACTTTTATTCCAAATCCAAAATATAATGTTTCTTTTAAATTACTTGATTTGATGAAAATAAATTAGAGTATTTGAAAAATCGATATTTTCACCATTCATTGAAAAATCAATCAGTTCAAAAAAATCCAAAAACTTAACCCTAGGTTAATTTTGATATGTTAATTTTTTTTTTATTTTATAAAATAAAATTTCTAAAAGTTTCAGAAATTAATTATAATTTCCACACACAAAATGCAGTAAAATCTTTTTTTGAAGAAAATGTATTTTTGAACCATAAAATAACTTCACTAAAAATTGAGTGTGTATTTACTAAGAATTCATCAATAATTATTTATTAAGTGGTAAAATCATACATATATTTTATAATTTGGTTACTCATAATCATACCCTCTAATTCAATGACCATGCTATCCCATTTACATAATAATATTTTTATAATATATCTCAATTCACTCAATGCTCCATGTTGCATGTTAAGAAAGCTATCAAACTTATTATTATTTTAAAATAATTTTTTTGGGTGTTAAATTCTACCACCTAAATAAATTTTTCCCACACAATTTTATCTCAATCATCAAAGGTTAAACATTTGAAAATACCATTGTTATAAACCCACATCATACAAAGGGATAATAAAACTTCCCTTGAAAAGAGGAAGTGGGAAACATAAAGGTTACCTGAAATATCACATATTCGGGTTCCCGAATAATAAGAAAATTGGTGGGAAGTTAAAAAATAGACTTGTAAAATAAAACTAATTTCTAAATACTAATAAAGAGTGATAAAGAACATGATCATGAGAAAGTTAACTACCACAATACAATAAATCTGTGAAGAGTGAAAATACCATCAATTCATTGAAAATAAAGGTAAAAGGATAAGTTTTTTATTTCAAGATCCTTTTCCTAAATTTGATTAATTCTTTTAATGTCAAGATATAGAACATTATAAAATGAAATTACTTTATTTTTTTCCATTTCATAAACATAATTTCTTCATTTGGTTTTTCTTTGATGAATTTCCACACCATCTCTTATTCTAAGAAATGAATATTCAATATGATTTTTTTATGGATTAAGTACTAAAATTTACTTTTAACGGATCATTATATCCATAAAATAATGACAATACATTCATTATTTCTCTAAATATTTCACAAAACTAAAATGGTTAACACAATTTATCAAATAATAACCCCCAAAGTCCATCTTAATAAATTAAAACCTTAAGACTCCTCCAAAATATGTCTAACCAAATTCAAAACCCAAAAATCTAAAATATTTGATCAAAAAATTATCCCGAGAAAATACAAAGTAGATCATAATGTAACATGTGAAACATGTGAATTCCTTGATCATATATTCTCTTAAAACATACTAATAACCTGAATCACCATAAAACCTTAATGGAATTATAACTAATTCCAAAAATTAACTCTATCCTTATTCAAAAAATAAAATCATAGACTATTAAATATATTCCATAAATAAAAAAATGTAGTAAACCGCTTTTTAATTGAATCACTAATAAATTACAAGGTCATAAATACCATCCAATTTAATTTTGTTAATTTCAATCATCTATTTATCCCAACTAAACATTATCAACTCAACATCAGACACATAATAAGGGTTATATTTACCTTAATCACCTGTTCTCTAAAAATATCACTTTATCACTAAATCATTTTTCTTGGTTATCAGTACCATTCAACACGTGCTTTAAAATCCTTAAATAAAAGCTACTGCAAAATAATCCTTAGATGATTCATGATTCTTATTCATAGAATATCATTGATATAACACTTCTAAAACATAATTTTCAAATCCCAATACACAAATAATTCAATCCTTTTACTTCAATGATATATCATAGATCCTTCATTGGTCTAGGGGTTAACCCTTGGATTAGGGAATTAACTCGAATAATTCCCATATTACTCACACATAATATATTGAACTATAAATGGTACCTTAGGATAAGATTCATATCCCTCCACTAACATATTCATTTTTCATTGACAATTACTTATTATATGCCTTTATTTCCCACATATAAAACATTTTATTATTCCTTTGAGACATTTCCCTAAGTTATTCTTCCTACATGCTTGAAATACATGAGACTAATCTTCTTCCCTCCATGATCTTCATGAAACTCTATTTTTATCTTATTAGGTGTTTCATAAAACTCACCCAAGTTGATATTGTTAATAATATAATGAGATATATAATTAGGAATAATCATAAGGTTTTTTATTCTATATCCCATTTCATTTGGTTGATCATGAGGATAGTCATTCCATTATTCGTCACATTCAACATTAACATGGTTCATCCTAGTTCCAGTCATTGACTAAAACCAAAAATCATAGTGTGAGTAACAATAACCATAGCTGGAAATCATGAAAAATCATTCATAGGATTTCTAAATCATGACACCTTATTATCAATCTAAGACACCTTAAATTTAACCATGGTTATTCATGGTCATAATCCATTAGAATCCTTCGTAATAGTTTAAAAATAAAATATGATTTAACCTAATCATATACCCTAGGAGTGTCAAACTAGGTATGCAGTAAGGGCACACTCATCATGCACTGAAATGATTGTCAAGATATACTTGACCAAATATTTTCTGGGTTATTGTCCCTATATTTATCTTTTCCAAAATCATGGTCACTTGTAGTATCCATACATGGATGTATTTCTAGGAAAACTACATAATCTCTACCTTACCAAAAAAATTATGATTTAATTATACAATTATACATATCCTAAAGGTTTTTCATATGGTTATGTTACCTAATATATGTTTTTATAAATCTAGTTCCTAAGATTTATACTAAAATTTATCTAATACCAACTATAATAACCCAAACTCTAGTATCCAAGATTTGATGGTAACTTCATTACATTGGAATATGATATAAGAGATCACATCCCAAAGGACTAAATAGTTTAGTAGTCTTGAATAATTTTATGCATACTTAAATCTCACATTACATTTGAAATAAAATATAAAACATAGAGAAAGTAAATATTTTTCATCCTTGAACTCATTCAAACATTCCTTCTTCATATCCTAAGTAAAAGAAAAAAAATAAAGGGTGAAATTAGATGCTCAGTAAGGGTTACATACAACAAAAATTATCATGAGTAAATAAGTCATAATCAACATGGCATAATGGATAATAAAAAAACATTTCATTAAATCAACACTTGAGTTCAATGAGTATTTGTGTCTAATATCAACTTAAAAAAACATGGATTAAGAAAAATGAATTTTTAATAAAGAAAATGCATAATCCTTGACCTTCATGATTAAGTAATCTCAACCAAGATATCATGAATCTTACCATCATGACCACTTAACCAAGACAACATTATTATTAAATGGGATAGTGTAAACCAAAAACCCATATAATATGGAATGATAGATATTTTGTCTCATGAGACCTATCGATGCATCAAGGGATTATCTATAACTAGGTCCTACCCATAACTTTCACATCATATTCATTCTTTATATTTTGAATGATCAAAAAAATCCATACTCAAAATGCCTTATAAGTTAAAAATTATCCGCATTGAATCAATAATACAGAACATCAATACTTTTTTATAATAAAATATCCAAATAAATAATAAATATGGTATAATTGGATCATATCCCTAGTAACATAAATGGGTGTTATCATAGTTGAAAATACTTTTAAAATATCATTGAAATTTTGTTTTGAGGAAAATACCCTTTTCACATTGAAATCACTTATTAAAATCTAAAAATTTCCCAAATATTAAAGAAAACATTTTCTTTGAAAATAAATTTTGAAAATTTTAATTAAAGCATCAAATCATTGATTTTTCATGATTGTGGGAAATTCTATTCATGTTGTGTATGGTAAAACAAAGACACCTTTTACATTTTTAGCAAAAAGTCAAAACCACCTCATTCAGAAAATGACAAGAATATTCCTTTCAAAACATTTTGTAAAAAGTCAATCATGGGTAAAAATGACTTTAAACAATCCTAGGGTAATATTAAAAACATTCTTGAAAATATTTTTAGAAAACATAGACGTGGAAGAAAAAAAATCGACTAAAGAGGAAATAAAGTTAGTTTTTCTTCAAAGCATTTTCTGGATCTTTTTAAGTACCCAAGAGAGGAAAATGGAACTATTATTTGAAAATTATAGGAATAAATAGAGGATAATAAAATGAATGGTTTTTATAAGATATGTATCATATAATTTTCCTCAATATAATTCAAACATAAACAATCCCTAAATAAAATGACAAGTAAAAGAAATATCTTACAATGATCATATCATTGAAATAAGAATTAGTCAATGATGAGATTATGTGTAACAATTATAAATCCAAAAATAATGATTTGAAATACAATATAAAATAATAAAAGTTCATTTCACACATAATATTAACATAATAGAATCAATAAAGAAGTGATATAATCCAATAAAAGGAAATTGAGTTAAGAAACTCCTTACCTCAAGTCTGACTTACTTCATTAGTGATTTTAACCTCATGTATAATAATTTTAAATTTATTATAATTATATAACATATTAATGTACATACTTATAATATCATATATGACCCACTTATAACATTTAAATCACCCATTTATTAATAATTTCTTATTAAAATCATTGTTTCTGGGTATTAACCATTTCGTTTTTCATGAGAACTTCAGTTAGGTTGTTTTAGTCCTTGTACTTTGATCATAATTCCGTCATCTACAGAATGTTATTCATGATATAAATATCATATATATATATATATTTGGATTTATCCATAAAAGATATAGATATAAAAATGAATTACACCATTTATGGAGAAGGTATGTCGTATGTACGCATGAATACTGTTTTCACTTTTTGATGAATTGAATGAAAGAAAGGTAAATAATAATTCACCTTTATAGAATCGTTATTATATCATATAAAATGGTTCCAATACATGAAATATTATAATATAATATGTGTATAGATCATGTAAAATTCTTCCAAAATGACATGGCTTCAAAGATAAGAAATATATGGTCTTAATATCCAATAAAATTTGATAGGTTTAGATATCATTTTAAATATTATATTTTGGTTTAACTCCCCAGTTAACCAATTTTAACCTTAACTGTGGTACTGATTTATTCAATATTAAATGGTTATAACTTTACTTATAAGGTGAAATTTTGATCATGGATGGCCAATGGATTTAAATTTGGACCATTTATCACAATAATTTTCTATTTAATGATTTTAATGATTTTAATGATTTTGAAATAATTTAATAAAATATATTTAACATAAAATACCATTAATGCCATTTTTAGAACTATTCACATAATTTGACTTTGAAAACAACATGAAAATAATGAAATTCAGATATAAACTATTCACGTATCCCTAATATGTTATACGTACCTAGAAATTTTTTGATATACTAAAACTCACCCAAAAATATTACATTTAGGGTTTTTAAAATAATCTACTTGATTTTTCAAATGCCTGCACAAGCACCATGTCAGCATTGCAGAAGCATTTAGGGTAATTATTTAATTACCAAAAATTAAAAATAAATTACCATGATAAAAAAATTCATTCACATTTAAAATAACTATTTATAATCAAACACAAGTTGTTTTTATACCCATCAAAAAAATTATATATATTAAAAGTAAGAAAGTGACATTTTTTAATTTTCCTTTTACTTAAATACTATAAAGATAAAAATCAAAGTTAAATTAAAAAGGTCATATTTTAGAAGTTTGGATGATTATGGTTGAAATAGACTTGTCCAATAAAATAAAGGTAGGTGTTTTATTGAATTTTAAAACTTATCACATTAGTTTTTAACTATAATTACCCAATTTATCCTTTACCGAGGTGATAAATTTTAGTAAAGTTACTATTCATAATGGATAAAAATAAATGCGAACTATTTACCAAATTTGAAACTCCTGATTCAAAATATGATATCAAATTTTCAAGATTTAATCTCTAAAAGTGGTATAAATTAATTTTAATATAAATGCATAAAATGCTACAAAAAATAGTTTTTAGAAAAAATGCGCTTTTAGGAATAAAATTAACTTATATCAAAATTAGGAGTATTACTAATTCAAATGGAATTAATTATATTATTATAAATCAAATGGATCATATGTCACTTTAAGACCAAATCCAAAATAGAATGAGATTTTTAAATTACTTGATTTAATATAAATAAATTAGAGTATTTGAAAAATCAGTATTTTTCACTATTAACTAAAAAAATCAACCATGTAACGTCCCAACCTAGGTTCCACTATAACCGGTCCTTCCAAGTGGGATCACCACATGGCCTTAGTCATGCCCCCTTTATTCTAGAGGTTTCTAACTAGAAACATGGGTCTATGGTGATGCAATGGGGAGACTATACCCACTTATCAGAGTAAAAAAAAATGAAAATAATATCAGTAAATATGACAACCAAAAGAAACAACATACGGGAGCAACCATAGGTAAGGACCAATAATAAACCAAGAAAAACATAATATAAACATGATATGTCTACACTATATATCTGGTAGTCATATAATAAAAACTTCAAATACTAAAACTACGAAAACCTCGAACACGGTCTCGAGTCCAAACCCAGTCCTAACATCCTATGCTTCAACCTATTAGCCCAATAATAGACCATAAAGTCAGGTCCTTCTTCTAAACCTGTACCTAAAACAAGTAGAATCTTCTTGGGTACCCAAGTGTCATAGTGACCTGATCAGGGTGTGAGTACAACTCAGTAATCCACCACCAGCGGTGTCTAAAGCAATAACTAGTATAAACAACAATGTATAAAGATTCACAAGGAATAATTAACAAGGCAGTAAACAAAATGAGTCCCATTATTAAATAGTATTCAAATCAAATAATTTTTCTCTCAGGTCTAAGTGACACCTAAACCCATAAAACCTACTTCAACCCATGCTAGAAGTCAGAACCACATGTCAGTTTGGGGGATTAAACTCTTTAAGTCACAGGGGAACTCTTTATTCACTTTACTTTAACTCAATGTACCTAGGAGAATTATTCCAGGTACCAAAACCATATAATACATCGGTGGGCCTAAAGCATCAGTTTTTCCAAACCCATGGATAAGGAACCTTAGTCCAGCATCCGAACCATATAATACATCGGTGGGCCTAGAGCATCAGTCTGACCAAACCCAATGATGAGGAGCATCAGTCCATCTTCTAAATCAAACCATTATTTGTATCTTTCAAGGTTCACCAACATAGACCAATTTATTAACAACCAATTTCCATGGTCCAATTCACTTATACTTTTTATCACAATAAACATTAATGGTTCTTTAAACCCATTTAACAACATCAATATTTCCCTTTAACCATTTCTCGTTTACCAACATTATTATATCATTCACCAAGGTCCCAATGGACCCTTAAAACCAAAACACAGAACAAATAAAATCCAACCCCTTTCTCATGAAATAAAAAAACAAAACCAAATAATCTTTTAAAACATCTTGAAGCCACACTTTAAAACACAGGTCTTCCTTTTTGAAAAACCAAACAAGGCTAAAGACCATCCATTATTTTCAATTATTTTTAATGAAACCACCATAGAATTTTTATAAGGGGTAAATCACACACAAATTTCAATTCATAAATTGAAAATCAATAAGTAATGCCTTTTAAAAATCAATTTGAGGTCAAAAACTCATTTTTAAACATTATCCCCTTTAAAACATAGTTTCCCCCCATTAAAAACCACGATCATGTCAAAATCCAAAGCACACCATTTAAACCATTTCAAAGGCCTCCTACACATTTCATAACATCTTAACATATAAAACATTTCTATTATCCATTTAACTATGAACATATGAAAAATAAAAATTACGACCCATTCACTCTCATGAATTCCCTATCTCAAAATTTACCACTTCATTTCACTATTTTCAAGGGTTTGGCATACCCTATGGGTAGCCCTAGGTCTGGTCTCAATAGACCTGACAGGGTCCATGAAGGGTCTCAAACCTCAATTTAAGTCCTAAATTTACTCCCCTTAGTCAATGAAAAAAATGAAACAAGGAAGAAAATTGGAATAAATATATACATGTAATAAAACATCAAGACTATGGAAAAAATATTATAGACCACTTACCTTATGATCATAGACAAAAACTCATATAAACACGACCCTTGATTCAAACTAAAATAGACCCAAACACCAAGGTAAAGAAAACCCTAAAAAATAGGGTTCACAAGATTTAGAAAGATAGGAGACAACTAACAAATCATCTTCTATAAAATGGAAGGAAATAGACTCAAAGACTTATATGGGGCTTTAATTTTCAACAAACGACACTCCAAATGACTAATAATCAAGGGAGAAACATCTATAGAGGAAGAGGGAGATACTAGTTCACACCCTAAGATACTAGGGGTTTAATATGGAAAAAATAGGTTGGGAAAGAAATAATATCAGTAGGGAAAAATTGAAAAACACCTAGTTTTAATAAGGCACACGATTAGACTACATGGTTTTCCTAACTATGTGCCAACTGTGTGACCTCCATTTTCTGAATTTTCATGGTTTGCTGGGGATCCCACACAGATTGGAGAACCATTCAGAGACTGTACATATAATGATCAAAGATTTTAATACATAAATATTATATCTATTTAGATTAATATTCAATACATAATAATACTATTGATGCCAGAACTATAAAGGTTTAGAGTATTTAGATATTAAATATACAATATTATTATTTTATAAAAGATCTTCAACATCTCCCACAAAGACCTTCTCACATAATAATCCTCTTATATATACCCTAATTAAACATTTCTTCATCACTTTGGTAAGGAAACATAAGAAAGTGTGAGATCAGATGTTTAACAAGGGTAAAAAAGTGAAAGATATCAATAATCACATAAGCATAACATGAGTATAAGGTTGTGAGAACATGAGAATAACATTTTAAAATCCACACCCTACATATTATAGATTCATAATCTTGAGTCATAGCATAAAGATTAGCAGTTCATAAGACATTAAGTTAAGGACATGAAATCAGGCCCTCGAATAAACTTATGTACATGAAACTAGGTCCATGAATAATCTTATTAACATGAAATATATGCCCTTTCATAACACCATAAACATGTAATCGTGTTCATGCATAACATTTTGTACATGTAATTAGGTTCATGCATAACATTTTTGAACATGTAATCAGGTTCACATATAACATTTTTACTCATGAGTTATCTATATTTACCCAATGAATTGGAGGGGGATATAGGTCTCACCCATCACATAAAGAAAATCATACATACATGTGCCACGAGATCATAAAACATTCATCATCTTAGAACTCATGAAAATAAACAAATTTATTTAAAGTATAACCTGTGGAAAAAGGGAACGAGTTTCATCAACATCTTTTCTTCATAAACATAAACCATCCAGAAAAAGAGTAAGAATGGTATCATTGGATCATATCCCCATAAAAACATAATTAAAAACAAATAATTTTATCTCAAATGGAAAAATTATTTTGAAATATCACTTGAAATAATTCTTGATTAAAATATCATTTCTGTTTTGAAATCATTTTTTAAAGTCATGCAATTATAATGGAAAACAATTTCTTTGAAAATAACCTTGTAAACTTGTAAAGGAAGCTTCAAAACATCATGGAGTCATGAAAGTGGGAAAATCCATTCATTCCATATAAGTTAAAAAAAATATTTTAAATTTTGTAAAAAAATATTAGAGATTATTTTTAAAATAAATTCCCTTATAAAGATCATATCATTGAAGTTAGCGTTAATCAAATGAATAGATTATATGTATTCGTTGTAAATCCACATAAAAAAGTGGAAATAAAACTTAATATAATAAAAATTAACTTCACACATAATATTATCTTGAAATGATCATTGAATTATAATTTTAACCCAATTAATGAAAATTGAGTTAAGAAATCCCTTACCTCAAGTCTCCCTTTTCATTGTTAATGTTCAAACCTTCTCCTCTTCAAAATGAATCCTTTAGATCTTATCTAAAAGACTCTATAATTAGTATTTTTGGAATAAATAAACCTCTAGAATATGGATAGGTAAGTGAAGAAGAGAATTTGGTATAGTTTTGTCAATATATAAGACTCAAAGTAGTGAAATGAAGTGAGGGATAAGGTGTCCTTTTATAATGGAGGTGAGAGGCACTTTTAAAATTTCTCAAAAGATTAATTTATAATAAATTCAATATAAATACAAATACCTCAAAAATGGAAACTTATTCAAATATAATGAGGTATAGGATTTTAATTCCATCAACCAATATATTTTTGAAAAGTTTTGGTGTAATTTTAAACCTTATAATTTTGATTAACTCTTAGTTAACCTATTTTAATTTTAACTACAACAACAACTTTTTCAATATTAAAAGGTTGTAATTTTTACTTATAAAGTGTCAATTGAACTATAAATGGTAAATTTATGATATTTTAGACCATAAATTATCCCCTTTGTCCTTATTTAATATTTTTAGGATTTTTATATAATTTAATAAAATATCATTTTCATAAAATATCATTAGTGTCAATTTTGACACTATTCATTACTTTGACTTTAAGAGGATCAAGAAAACAAGACAATTTTTTTTCAAAAATCATTTAATATAACTATAATATATCATAATAATATATAAAATTCATGGATCAACTTAATTAATTATAATTATATTTCTTTTAATATTTTAATATAATTTATTTGAATTTTTATTAATTGAATAATTACTGCATCATTATTGTGTAATTATTTAAGGTAATTATTTCATCACTAAAAATTAAAAATAATGTAATATAATTTATATAAATATTTTATATTTCATAATAATATTTATAGTTTAACATATTATCTAGATAAACTCATATTAAAAATGTTATAGATATTAAAAACATGAATGTGACATCTCTGATTTTTCTTTAAATAAAATATTATAAAGGTCATAATCTCATCCAAATGGCCCCAAAAGTCATAAATAAATTTATTACATGAAACTAAGTTTATTAAGTTAAAAATTAACACTTATATTCATTAATAAACTACCTTTTCCCCATGTGGACACATAAGAGATATTTAAGATAAAGAAAGTGACATTTTGTGACTCTCTATGATTTAAATAATATATGTCATTTTCGTGGAAAAATGTCCATTAAACAACTCAATTTAGATAATTACATGTTAGTGGTATAATTAAATTCATCCAATAAGAATTATGATGAATAATTATAGCCTTATCACTTATTTTTAATCCATATCAGCCTATTTTACCCTTTTTTGAGGTAATAATTTTTACCATAATTACTATTCATATTAAAAAAATATAAGGGAAATATTTAATAAATTTGGAAACAATTATTAAAAATATGGAATCCATTTTTTAAAATTCAAAACACACAATTTTCATAATTTAATTTAAAATAAAATTGAAAAAATGCAACAAAAAATAATATATTTTTCTGAAAAAATGCCTTTTTAAATATAAATTTTTTATATAATAAATTCAAGTATAAAATCCACTTAAAAAACAATAATTGGTTTATTTTAAATCAAAATTAATAATTTAAAACTAATCCAAAACATAATTTTACCTTGTAAAAACATTAAAATAAAATACAATTTTCAATAAAAATTAGTATTTTTCACTATTCCTTAAAAAATAAATGTTTTTAGAAAGTTCTAAAAAAATAATTTTAAGACAAGTTTGAAATATTTAATTCAAAAATGAAATTAATTTTATAAAATACATTTTCTAGAATTTCTAGAAATTAATATTCACTCATAAAAATAAGAAAAAATAATTTTTGAAGAAAACATATTTTTTTTGAAGAATAAAATGACTACTAAAAATTTGTCTGATCATTTTCTAATCACTTAACATTACATTAATATTGATTTGGAACATTATATTTATTTCCTAAATTATTTATTCCTATTCATTCTTGCTAATTTAAGATCTTGGTTATAATGAACATATAATATTTTAATAATATTTCATAGTTCATATAAACTTGTTGTTGCGTGAAACATAAGATATAAAAGAAATAAAATTATTTAAAAATATATTTCATAAAAATATTGGGGTGTTACATTATACCCCCCTTAAAATGAATTTCTGCCTTGAAATTATTCACTTGGATACAAGCAGATGAGGATGCCTCTACCCCATCACATCCTCATATTCCCATGTATCTTCCTCAAATTGGTGGTTTCACCACAAAACATTAACTAGATGAGTGGTTTTATTTCACAAAACTTTGTCTCTACAATACATAATCTCTACTGTTTATTCTTTACAAGAAAGATCTTTCTCTAGCGGTATGACCTATGAGAATAGTATATTTGAAGGATCTGGTATGTACTTCCTCCGGAGAGATACATGAAACAGATAAAGAACATGAGATAGATTTAGCAGAAGTGACAAACGATAAACTAATGTCTCGATATGATCAATTATTTCAAACGAATCGATATACCAAGGGTTTATTTTTCCCTTCTTTCTTCTATAGAGAAATTCAAAGAATGATATTCTCACAAACATCAAATTCTAGATCATGCAGATGATTATCATTATACAATTTCTTTCAAATTTGTGTTGTCCTTATGTATTAGTGATTGACTAAAACCTTATATTTCATATCATCAACCTAATTGGGTCTAAAAAGATTCATTTCTACAAATTCTTTCTAGTATATTGGATTTCTAAACTTCTTTTCACAAGGATCCATTTGAATTCTCAATTGAAATCTAGTATTGCAAGAAAACTCAACTAGAGAGAGGTGTTGATATTAATCACATTTGATATCCATAGAAAAATATTTTAGTATATCCTTTAGAGTTTGAAATATTCTTTCAAAATGACCATCCATAGTGCTGAAACTTAACTCTATACCAAGATCTTATTGAGGACTTCATCAAAACTTCAAGGTAAACTTCAGATCCCAATCAAATACAATTGAAGGTGGTAATCCATGAAGCTTTACCACTTCCTTAATATATGTTCAGGAAAGCATATCCAGAGAGAAATATTCTCTGAATAAAGTGTGTTGACTTCATAATATGATTAAATAAAACCCATAATTACTTCAATATCAAAGATAAGATAAACCCTAAAGGTTACCAATACCTTTAATCATATGTCCACAAAGTGTAAAGGAATTTCTCCTTAAATAACTTTATCATATATACAAAACCAAAGGGTTGTATTTTTATAAATGTCTCTTAAAATATCCTTAATCTTGATAAAATACCATTACATAAAATCCCAAAATGAGTGTCATATACTTTTAACTTACAATCAACCTTAAGCTCATCCCATTTCCTGGATTCAATCCCTCCCACTTGCCTTATATTCTTTATAATATTCAACCATTGATCTACTTTGCCTTATATAAAATAAATAACTAAGGAAAATTTTCATGTCATGATCATTGAACAACAAAAAATATTTTCTAAATGGTTTTGATCCATCACTCAACATATAGTGGATCATAAGACCCACTAAAAGAAGGTGGATGTTGCCTCATGAAATATTCAACAATATGTTGTTCCCTCCCTTAATCATTTGAAAAAACAGAATGATTCATAGACTAAGAAATTTGTGTGATTATAGCTACAAGATTCTACATTCTAGCTCCCATAACATTTGGTTTCTCAATAGGACAATCATTACATTGTTTGTCACACTCAGCATTAACATGGTTCCTTCAGGTTTTAGCCATTGACTAAATCCAAAAATCATAGCATGAGAAACACTAATCATAGTGGATAACCACATAATTATTAGAAATAATTTATATAATGTCTAAATAATGACACCTTATTCTATGAAATTTTATGTTTAACCTAGGCCATTCATGAAAAATTATAAAAACTTTAGGATTTTATCCTATACTTAGTCCTATCCCTAGGGTTTTTATAAAAGTTTTATAACCCAAATCTCCATATATTGTCTAAACCCTACTCTGATTCCAACTATAACGAACCATGATTTTCATACACAAATATTACATCTATTTAGATGAATATCCAATACATAAAAATACTATCAATTCTAGAACTGTAAAGGTTTAGAGTCTTTAGAGATTAGATATACAATCTTCTTATTTTATGAAAGATCTTCAACATCTCACACAAAGATCTTCTCACATAGTAATCCTATTAGACATACCATAATTAAAAATTTATTCATCATATGGGGAAGGAAACATAAGAAAGGGTGAGATCGTATGATCAGTAAGGGTACACAATAGAGAGGTATCAATAATCACATAAGTATAAAATGAGTATAAGGGTGTGAGAACATGAACACAACATTTGAAAATCCATGCCCTGTGTATCATAGATTCATAATATTGATTCATGGCATAGAGATTGGTAGTTCATAAGACACAAATCAAAAAATAATCAAAGAACATAAGCTATCAGAGTGTAATATTTACATTAAACATGAAATTGTGGCATACACATAAGCTTATAACATTGTGAACACATATAAATAAAAAACAGGTTCACTCATTAAGTTAATAACATGAACTCAGACCCTTGCATAAACTTATGGACATGAAACCAGGTCTACGCATAATCTTATGGACATAAAATATAGGTCCAATAATAACACTATGAACATGTAATCAGGTTCACGCATAACATTGTGAACATATAGTTAGGTTCATTCATAACATTTGTGAATATGTAATCAGGTTCATACGTAACATTTTTACTCATAAGTTATCCATATTTACTCAATGCATTGGAGGGAGATATAGATCCCACTAGTTATATAAATAAAATCATACATACATGTTCCATAGGATCATAAAACATTAATCATCTTAGAACTCATGAAAAGAAACAAATTTCTTCAAAGTATAGCCCATGGAAAAAGGGAACGGGTTTCAACAATATCTTATCATCATAAAAATAAACCATATAGAAAAAGAATAAGGATGTTATACTTATATCATATCCCCAATAAATAATATGTAATATCAAATAGTGTTATCATATATAGAGAATTATTTTGAAAGATCACTTGAAATATTTTTTTAGGAAAATATCCTTTTTGTTTTTAAATCATTTTTTAAAAAGTTGCGCAACTATAAAGGGAAAATTTTTATTTTAAAATAACCTTATAAAATTGTAAAGGAAGATTCAAAAAATTATGGAGTCATGCAATCATGAAAATAATTTCATTCTATTTAATTTAAAAAAACAATTATTTTGACTTTTGTATAAAAACATTAGAGAGTATTTTTAAAAGAAAGTACCTTATAAAGATCATATCATTGAAGTGATCATTAATCAAATGAATAGATTATATGTATCTGCTGTAAATCCACATAAAACAAGTGGAAATACAACATAATATAATCAAAATTAATTTAAAACATAATATTATAATGAAATAATAATTTAATTATAATTTTAACCAAATGAATGAAAATTGAGTTAAGAAATCCCTTAACCTCAAGTCCCCCTTTTCCTTGTTCACATTAAAACCTCCTCTTATTCGAAAATAATCCTTTAGATCTTCTCTAAAGGGCTCTAGGATTAGTCTTTTGGGAATACCAGAACCTTTAGAATGTGTCTAGGGAAGCAAAGAAGAGAACTTGACAAAGTTTTTTCAAGTTAGAAGACTCAAAGTCATGAAATAAAGTGAGGGAGGATGTGTCCTTTTATAATGGCAGTGAGGGGCACTTTTGGAATTTCTCAAAAGATTAATTTATAATAAATTTAATCTCAATTAAAATACCTCCAAATGGAAAGGGATTTGAATATAAGGTGGGATAGGGTTTTAATTCTATCAACCAATAGATTTTTGACAAGTTTTTGTGTAATTTTAAACCTTATCATTTTGATTAACCCTTTGTTAACTTATTTTAATTTTAACTACTATAACAAATTTTTCAATATTAAAAGGTTGTATTTTTTACTTATAAAGTGTAAATTGAACTATAAATTTCCAATTTATGATATTTCAACCACACCTTATCCCCCTTTTTCTTTATTTATAATTTTTATTATTTTTAAATAATTTAATAAAATATTATTTTCATAAAATATCATTAGTGTTAACTTTTACACTATTCATTACTTTGACATTAAGAGAATCAAGTCAATAAGATAAATTCAAACCAAATAATTTAATACACCCATAATATTTCATAATCATCTAAAAAATTTATGGAGAACTTTAATTAATTCAAATTATATTTCTTTTAATATTTTTAATATTTTTTATTTTATTTTTTTTATTAATTGAATAATTACTGCATCATTATTGTGTAATTATTTAAGGTAATTATTTCATCACTAAAAATTAAAAATAAATTACCAAAATGTATATAAATATTTTATATTTCAAAATAATATTCATAGTCTAACAAATCCTCTAGATAACCCCATATTAAAAATTTTATAGTTATTAAAAACATGAATGCGACATCTTTGATTTTTCTTTAAATAAAATATTATAAAGGTCATAATCTCATCCAAATGGGTCCAAAAGTCATAAATAAATTTATATCATGAAACTAAGTTTATTAAGTTTAGAATGGACACTTATATTCATTCATGACATACTTTTATCCCCATATGGGCACATAAGAGATATTTATGACAAATAAAGTGACATTTTGTGACTTTCTTTGATTTAAATAATATATATAAGTCATTTTCATGGAAAAGTGTCACGAACCAACCCGGGTTGACCCTGAACCGGTCACCCGAGCCGGTCCGTGACATGTCCCAAAGGGCTTTCCCAATCCCCATGGGCTGGCAACTAGTGTCGGGCATCAAAATTAACATGAGGGAACAATTTGGCCCATAAACAAGAGGTAAATAGATGAATAAAAACTGACGACAAAATAAAAACTCGTAGTGGAAAGGAAGTAAAAATGCACATACCTTCACGTGACCTTCCAATTCACCACCCAACCAAAGGATGATCTTACTCTAATAATGAGCAATCTAGCCAATAAAACCTAATAAAAGGTAACCTATAACTGAAATGATAGAATAGGCATGAGCATAAAAATTCTCAGTAGGGATGCCAAAATAACCATAGAACCCAACGTCTCATTTCCCAAAATAATCCATTAACACAAGTTTGAAATACAATTATAAAAGTAAGTTTTCCATATTTTAATAAGAATAATATAATTTGTCTATTTTAAAAACCCAGCGCACACCACGTGCCTTTTCTGAAACAAATTACAATTTTGAAAACAAAATCCAAATAAGGAAAAAAAGGCAGTGCTAAAAGAAACAGGTGAGAGTATAAGCTGAAAAAATAAGTATAGTTGAGAGTAAACAAGCAAAGAAAAAGAAAACTATGGGTGATCCTAAATATCCCTAGAATACCCCTGGACGTACTCGGTTTCGGAACCACCTACCGGCGTATGGTGAATCTCTTAAGTCTATAACCAACTGACCGCCCTATAACTGACCAATCCAGTGGAAAAGCCCACCTGACCTAACAACCAATCTAGGGGGTACCAACCTATCTAATCGGGGTTGATCAGTAACCTTCACTCGATCATCTAAAATACGTCCAGGAACCCATGGTGGTTATAATAATATTGTGTAAGTAGGAAGGCCCTCGCATGCGTGGCTCAAGTCACCGCACTTAACTACCCCAAACACGGATTCTTCCTATGCGTTCACCCACAAAGGGTTACCCTAGATAGGAGAACCCCATATACTTATATATATGCATAAATGTCAAACAAACAAAGTTCCAACCGGGCCGTCACATCATTAGGTTATCAAAACCACTTTATTAAAAACTTAGAGTTATAAATTGAGCCTCTAGTTTTTACATAATCAAATTCCTTTATGAAAACATTGTACAAGATCTTCTAAAACAACTATAGACACCACTTTTGTATTTAAAAATCCAAACAGGCCCTTAGGTTCCAAAACACACACCAAATCATTTTACTGCTACCAAACAAGCCTTTACCATTTTCAAAACTCATGTCAAAACACATTTCAAAGGTAAACAACCATGCTTTAAAGAAAAAATTGTTTAGGAAGCACAACACATTAATTTAAAACCACAAAACCATTGACTTATAATCACAAAACCTTTCCAAAACAATTTAACACAAACAATAAGGTTGTCAAGCATGTGCATAACATTCTAACACAATCATTTCTAAAAGTTCATAAAAACATCATCATTTGAGTTGAAGGTACCAAACGGGTCGTCACATTACTTAAACAATCAAATAATTTATTTGAAAACACAAGTGTTGCCAATCAGACCATTAAATTTACATAGTCGAAAACATTACTTGAAATATCACACAAAAACCACTATTTCATTTTCAACATCAAATAGTTTATTAAAAATTTTATAAACAAATGAAACGGTCTATGAACAATTTAATAAACATACCAAAATAAAATTATAAATAATTTTATAATGAACCCAAAAATTTATTAAAAATATTTATAACCATAAAAAACAATTTATAAACAATTCAATAAATAGATCGAATAATTTATAAACAATTCATTCAAATTGGAAACACTATCACAACCTATTTACAAGTATACCGAAGGTGCACGTCATGATAAAAATGTTATCAAAACAACATTTGACATTCAAATAACACAGTTTCTATAACCACAGAAATACATAACCAGGGTAAAATACTTCGAAAACTATTTTTTTTGCAACATAATTAAGTTGTAAACATAATAGATGTTTAAACAAATATATTGCGAGGGTTCGAATCAAATAAAAAATTTAATTAAAAAATATTCAAGCATTAAATGAACTCAATCGGAAATGAAAATGCGGATTCGCCTACCTCAAAGACGTGTAAACGCGCTGTCGCTTCAACGAAAGGAAGGATAACCCTTGAGGGGGAAGAGACTGCGCGCTGTTGGCCGAAGCAAATGAGCTGGCGGCCGGAGTGCGGGTGCGACAGGGTGCGGGCGTGGTAGGGTGCGAGTGCGGAGAGGCCGGAGCTCCGGCAAGGAGGCACCTGGCCGGAGCGACGTCTGGCTGGAGCCGTAGCGCGAGCAGGGGGGCAGTGAGGGAGAATCCAGCTGGGCGATAGAGATCCGCAGGGGTGAGGTGGCTGGTGTGACACCTGGTGGCTGGAGCGGCAGGGGCACAGAAGGCCGGAGGGGCGGGGCTTCGGTGCGCGCAGGCAAGGCTGCTGGGCATAGGCACAACGTGGGTGGCTGGGGGCCGGATCGCGACAAGGAAAGGAGTGGAGTAGCTGGGATGGGAGGACAACTTGGATCTGCAGGTGGAGGCGAGGCCGGCGGAGTGGGCGATGAGGTGGCTGGGCTAATGCAGAGGGCAGAAGCGTAGAGAGGCACTGGTGAGATGAGTGTCGCGGGGAGGAGAGGGGGAAGGGAAATGGGGGGGGGGTATAATTAGGGTTTTTGTTTTTTTTCATTTTATAGTAATAATAATATTATTATTACAAATAATAATAATAATAGTACAAATAATAACAGTACAAATAATAATAATAATAATAATAATAATAATAATAATAATATATAAAGAATAATGATAATATCATTAATAATTTTAATTTTCTTAATAATAATAATAATAATAAAAATAACGACATAATAATAATATTATTATCAAACCTTCTTTTCTTTTGAATTTTAATCAGTTTATTTATCTTATTCTGAAAATCGGGTCACCACGCACTCGCCACATGACTTAATAAACCGCATGCAAGTTGTGCACCTCAACCCAGACCAATCGGGCATTCACACAACATCTGAGATGATCGCGCAACTACATCCCACTATGTAGTGACCACGCACGGGTCTGAAACCTGCTAAAACATTAAACGAAAATTTTTTAATCTGATACCTTGCCCGAACCTTGGCGCGAGGACCCGGAGCCAAGAAATAGTAAAATAAAAATAAATTAAAAATTCAGTGTGTGACAATTCTCCCCACCACATACACTTTCTTCCCGGTGAAATTTACTCACCTGAACAATGGACGAAATAAGAGATCATGCTCGATTGAAACCAAAAGAAAGCACAAAACAAGAGAATGGGAGAACACGAGAGGGTTATCCTCACCACAAGAACTCAACTAGTGCGGAAATTTAACACCCAACCATAGCACTATGGAGTGGGGGGGGGGGGGGGGCTACGAGGGAACTCTTAACCAATCTAAACCAACTTTTATAGCACGATCAAAACAACACCTCCGTTTAAACTTAGAACTCTCGACCCAGACCCTAAAACCCTAAACACTAGAGAAAAACCTCCGAGAAAACCCTAATCCCAGTAGTAAAACCAAGCATAACCACAAAAATCAACTATTCCATAGGCACTTACATCTCTGAACGAACACAGATAAACCAAGATCAACCCAGACAAGGGGTAAACAACTTTTAAGAAAAATGCACAATTCAGAAAACCATAATTAGTTAAACAAAACTGTTGGATTACAACAGAACATGTCTATTATAACTCCACGATGAACGATATTTTGGAAATGAATAAGTAAATTAGAAGATACTGATTACCTTGGAAAAAATTAAAGATATGTTGAGAAAGTGGTTTAGGCAATCATTGAAATTTTTTATAACTTTTAGATTTAAGGATTACATCCAGTAAACATTGGAATCTAGAAACTTGATTTATTTCAATAAGTATTTATGGTAATTCAGTTTATTACCATGTATCATGTGAGTAGATGATAAAGGTATTCACATGTTTGCTTTGATAACAATAAGAGCTATATTAGGATATATAGGGAATCAAAGATAATTATTTTTTGAGAAACTTAGTGATTTTTTTTGTAATGATTTGGGTTTTTATCCTTTATAAGGGTTAAGAGGTTTACCATTTCCAAAATTGTTTATGTCAAACATCAGATGAGGTTTTATAGATTAAATTAATATCACTATATATGAGAATTTACACATATTTCATAACCTAGTATAACCATTTTTCTATGATGTTAACTATAGATAGATGGAATTACATAACATTCTACCTCGTTATCTGTTAGTACATCAGGGAAGAAAAATAAAACATCCTTTCATGGAGTAAGGGATAACGTGGAAATCGAGCAATGCACAACCAAATACTATGATTGTGCATATGAAAAGGAATAAAATTAAGTACGTGTATTTACATTTGTACTTCAACTGTAAAATAATTACTCAACTTGAGGAAAAAGAAATTGAAAAATATTTATCCGAATACATCTATTTCTATTGAATTGATCATCTTATAAATCATCACCGATTTGTGGTTTTGAGGCCCTTATCATTATATTGATTAATCAAGTAATCATGATTAATGATCATTATCACTCCCAATAATTACGTACAATTTTTCTCTATGAACAATCCCCACTCCCAACCTATGGTATTCTATACAAAAACCTAGTTCAAAGTTACTTTGGGTAACCTCATGGTTCCCACTTTCCTTTTTTAAAGGATGTTTTAGTGTTTATTATTACGATTTGAGTTTCTAAGAAAGGAACTTTAAAGTATTAATCCTTTAATATCCCATTTGAATTTTTAGGGTGAAATTAATTTTAAGGGGTGTAGAATGTAACAACCTGAGATATTTTGAAATATATATATTTTCTATTAATTTAATCTTTTGTAAATTTTTCATTTCACACAAACAGAATATAGATTTTGTTTTAAGGATGAATAATGTTTGGATTGTAATATATGCAACATCTAGTTGAGACGATTCTACACACAACACTTATATTAACTTGTAGTACATGCATCACAAAATTTGGATTGTGTTACACACAATATTGAGTTTCATCGATAGCTTGCTTTACACCTAAGGCTGAATTTTACAGAACTACGATATACTATTAATATTATTATTAAAATATTATTATAGTTACCAATTATCCATAACAATGGAATATTTGAATAGGAATAACTAAATTGTGAAAATATGATTTAAACATTTATATAAAATGGACCCTTTTGTTATTAATTTGTTAGAAATTAATGTCAAACTAATTGAAAATAAACAAATTACTTTTTTAAGAAAACTTTTTTTGTATATACAAACACAAATTTTCCCAATAAAATAAACAAACAAATTTTTATGAATTGTTTCAATTAAATTTATATATTATATATTCAATTAAAATTTTTTATACTCATCAAATATATCTTATAGTTATATGATAAGAATAAATCTAATTCTATGAATAAAATGATGTATTTTTCAAAAAGGTAATGTTACCACCTTTTAATGTTTAACCAATTTTTAATATAAAATATTAAACTTTAATAATTTTTATTTGAAAAAATAAACATAATTTTTCAAATCAGAATATAATAAATTTCTTGGGGTGAATTATTTTTATTTTTATGATAAGTTTAATTTATTGTCAAATAGTAAAAAATACTGCATTTTATTTCAAAACAGTATTTTCCTAAAATTTATTTATATAGTTATATTTTTTTATTAATTTGGATTTATAGTTTAATTAAATAAATTATACATATATTAATTCAATTTAGCTTATTGGAACTAATTTCACATTGAAATTGAATATAAAAACATTTCAATCCTTTGGACCTTTTCACTTTAAAAACCCAGACTCATGACACATATATGGGAATAATTATAATAAAATTTCTGCCAATTTTTAATTTAGAATATGTAAAAATAGATTAAATTTTTTAAGTAATCCTAACTTTTAATATATAGTTAGTTCATATTATCTTTTGACCAAAATAATTAGTGAAAGTAATTAAAATTAATTAAAGTGATTAAGGTAAAACATCTTTACTCAGTTGATAAACTTTAACTTATAGGGAAAATACCCTAGAAACATTTCCAAAAGAAATTGGATGGAAATATTTTGACCACATATTCAATTTTATATAAATTCAAAATTATTGGAGGCACATGGAGAAAGGGAGACCTCTCAATAGTGTTTACCTTTTTATATTTAAAAGAATTCCACTCATCCTCCACTATAAAAGGGAACTCACACCCCTAACATCCTCAAACCTCTAAAGATATATTGGATTATCCAAAACCAACCCAAATATCCTTAAAAAATATCTCCATTCATCTTATAATCCTTCATTGGGAATAAATCCATCGAAGTAATCCCTTTGGTGCAAACCAAGAGGAGTTACTAAAAGAAGAGCTAACATCATTCCACAAGATCTTTTGATTTATTTTAATTTTACACCCAATTAAATAATTCTTATTCAAAGATTATAAAATAAAATATGTATAAAAAATATACTTATATGATTATATTTTAATTTTTAGACCTACACCTACACACACTTATATCATATGGGTAACAAACATACCATTAGTCTGTACAAAGAACTACTGCCTCGCGAAACGATGAAGTTTGTTTCTATTACCACCTATAATGGTTGATAATTATGACATAAATAAAATTATTTATATTATATATATAAAATTTATGATGTCTTTATGATTCTATAATTATTAAATAAAACATACCTTTATGATTTCCATTTTTTGTAAATATGATAACTTTGTTTGTGGACCTGTGGACTACCACCACCTCAAAGATATGTGATTCCATCACACTTTACAAGGAATTTATTAAGGATGGGTTTAGTAATATTATATGATATATATGAAATAGTAATTATATTTTAATGAAAATATATTTACATATATTTCATTTAGTTAATTTCATTCATTTTGATAATAAAATGGAAACTGCATTCATGTGTACGTACGACCTACCATCTACATAAACAATGTATTCCATTTAATATTTATATATTTTATAGATTACTTTAAATATTTAAATAATAAATATATATTATATTTACATCATGTTTTAAATTCTTGAATGAATTAAATAACGATATATTTAAGAGGATAAAGAATTACAAGTCAAAACATATACGAAAAACAAATTAGATTTTACCCAAAACATAGTAATAACATGAAATTATTAATTAAAGGGAAATATAATGTCATAATAAAATAATATATGGTATGATATATGAGAATATGTAATTTTGTAATATGCATAATAAACTTATACTTATTATACATGAGGTTTTAACGTGTTTACAGAAATTCAAGAATTAAGGTAAGGGCTTTCTAGTATCTCTTTTATTTTTGTATAAATTATGCCTTATCCACCACTCATTATGTTTGTGTGGTTTATATACTACCGATGAATTTATTTTAATGATTAGTATAATTAAATTTATTTTTATTTAAATATCCATTTAAGGATATTTATTTCATGGTTTTTATGGTTCAAAATTTACCTAATCGGTGAAGTAATGTTTTCTCAATTTTATTTTATTGAGATACATGCCATGTTGTGAACCTATATTTTTCAATGATGTGTATATACACCCCCTTAACATGTAATATCATGAATATATATTTTTCATGATATTTTATTTTTTATGTGAGTTTATTCTTTCATGGGAATTATGATTGAATGTTACCAAAGTGGTAACTAATTATTTCCAAAAAATTATCGTTTATCGAGATTTGTTACAATTAGGCTTATATTTATGAAATATTTTGATACAACCCTCAATAAATATCAATATTTTTATTATCCTCTAGTTATACATGAAATATATATGTATTTCTACCATTATTACACTATATTTTACTTAATACAATTAAGATAGTATTTTTAAGAAAATATAAATTTATTTCTCTCTTTAGTCATAAACATGTTTTATTCACAAAAGATTTCATTCTATCATTTTTTAAAAGATGCATTACTATTATATGTAAAATAAATTTTTATTCATGTTTTAACTTTTTAATAAAAATGTATTAAATGAATATCATTATTTTTTTTCTCATCCTGGCAATTTTCCATTGTTTTTACAGTTCAAAAAGAATGTACGACATGTATGAATTTACCTATTGTAATTTACTTATAGATTCCATTAATAATTTACATGGTATTTTTTTAAATAATTTTTTAAATATATATAAACACATTATAATAATGTGGTTTTCAAAGATAAATGTTTTCTAAAATTATTTATATTTTAAAAAGTGATTAACTTGTTTTTTAAAGAGTCAATTATATGTTTTAATGGTTATTTTCAAAGGAAAATGTTTTAAAATGTTTTATGTTTTAAAAAGTGTATTTCAAATTGGATATGTTATTTTCCATAGGAAATATTTTAAATGATTTTTCATGATTTCTTTATATAATTTCAATGTGGTTTATAATAAATAATTTTGAAAATGTTATATTTTTGAAAAAGTGGTTTTCAATGAAATGTTTTATCCCAAGTAATCTTTCAAAATCCATCCTTATAAGATGAAGTTCATTGATATAGTTTATGCTTCACTAGGGTTATTATTCATTGAAACTATTATTCTTCTTTCATTGAATGGATTATGATTAAGATGACATGTTTTTAAGAAACCCATTTATCTTCCATGGGTTATAACATGATAAAAATCTTATGAAACATGCCTCTATTCATGGGATATTCTATGGCCAAATGATTATTAAACACGTCTTTTTTACATAGGTTTTATTATTATGAAATGTTTATGATACCCATTTCATTTTTTAGGTTACGATAGGATTTTTATAAAACCCATATTTTTCTATGGGTCATGATATGATGAATGTTTTATCATCTTATAGAACACGTATATATTATTTCAATATGCAGCAGGTGGGAATAATATCTTACTCTAATTCATTGGATGAAAATTTGTATATCTTATGAGATTGAAATGGATGGAATGAGGAGTGAGATCGATTTATTAAAATAGGTATGGAATGAGAATTGAAATTAGTTTAATAATATATATATGGAATGGGAGTTGAACCCAGTTCATTAATATAGTGATGGAATAAGGAGTGAACCTGGTTTACTAATACATGTCTGGTATGAGAAGAGAACTTAGTTTAGTAATACCAGGATTAAACATGTGGTGATCCATGTTTAGTAATATATGGTTTGAATAAGGAGTGAACTCGGTTCAATAATACAGTGATGGAACGAGATGTCAACCCAGTTCAGTAATATAGGGTTGGAACAGGGAGTCAACCTAATTCAGAAAAGGACTTTGTCCACTAATATTTTCTTGGGAATGATCTTTAACTACTAATATGGTTTTGGGATTTAATTAATTTCACAATGATGTACATGGAATTAATCCTTTACTACTATGGAAATAAATTTATATGTTTATGTGTCTCCCAAAATCACCAACCTTATTCTTATATTATGATCTCTGGGATTATATTGATGATTACCTTATGATTAATGTCTTATGAACTAGTAATATATAATCCATAAAACATGATTATTTTTGTGGAGTTTAAAGGTAACATATTATAATATTTGGATTATGTTATAATAACCTTAGTCTCATGTTATGCTTATATGCTTACCTTGTTTTCCAATACTGAGAATCTGAGCTCACCCCTTTTTTTTTGTTTCATTTCCCTAGGATATGAAGAAAGATATTAAGTAATAATACTATTGGGAAAGATCTTTAAGGGAGATGTTGAAGTTATTTTACCAAGTTATAAGATTATTTTTCCATGTTTCACAGGACACTAAACTATTATGGTCCTCAGGAATATATTTTTGTATTGTGATGAATATTCATCTAAATTGATATAATATCAATGTATGTTAAGCTTGGGACACTATACAGAAATCCTATAATATAAGGGAAAATAAAATCTAAATAAATTATGATATATTTACTATTTAAAATAAATTCAATCTATCCAATAACATGGAATTCATAGAACACTACGTTAATCTTTCATTACATGAAATAATGACTACCTCTGATGGCTTACACTGTACACAACATTGAGTTTAATCTAATAGTATAAATATAAATATTTAAAATGAAACTGATCTCTATGAAATAAAATTTTCATTTAAGAATAATACTAACCAACTTATGAAAAAATATAAATTAATTCATTAGTTACCAATTAATTAGAAATGAAAATAAAAAGGAATTGAATATTAAGGAAATGTTTTTATAAAAAAAATTATTTTTAGATACTCGATTGACTTTTATCAAAATAAATTAAATAAATTACTATTATTTTATTATCTTAAATTTTTTTATATATTATATATTATTTTTAAATTTTTTCCAATAAATTTTATAGAAATAAAGTAATAATAAATCTGGGTTTACATACAAAATGTTTTATATTTCTAAAGGTTTTTTTCTACCTTTAAATGGAAAAATTGTTTTCAAAATATATTTTGACAGTTATAAAATAATTATAATACAAAATAAATTTAATTTTCTAAATAATAATTTCAAAATTTTTATAGGTTGAATATTTGGTAATTTTCTATGAAGTATCATTTTTTGATAAATTTTGACAAAATGATGAATTTTAATTTAAAACCTACCTTTCACCTAAATATTTTATTATTTAAATTATATTTCAATTTATTTTAAAGTAAAATTATTTCAATTATACATTTATTAATACAATTTAATTCAATTTAATAATTCTTATATTGAATTTAGATATAAAAACATGGTTAACACTTGACCATTTTAACTTTAAAAACCGTCTATCTCGTTCTATTAGCAGGATTAATATTAAAATTCATTCTACAAATTATATGTTTTTAATTTTAGAAAAATTGATTCCACAAGTGGAATATGAAAAATTTCTATTTTCTAATTTGGTAAATAATTTCTCAGAAATTTAATTAGTAAAATAGTTAAAATTAACTACAATTATTAAGAGAAAAAGAAGTCTACTTAGTTATTAAAGATAGAATTTAAGAAGTAAAAGTGATCCAAAATAATCCCAAAACATATTTTCTCATTATATGTTTTCTATATACCCACTTTTATATAAAAGTTTTCACTATTGATTTAATATTATGTAAGGTAGGCCTCTTAATAGTTTTTATGTTTTAATATTTACATGAATGTCACTCCCCCTCCACTATAAAAGGGAACCCACTCCAATCACCTATTCACACATCCCAATACATTTGGATCATCAAAAATCTAAAAACATTAATCTCTACGTTCCCTTAAAACATCATATAATCTTTATCTTGCCTATAAATCTAACATTAGAAGGAATCAATGGAAACCTAAGGAGGATACATGAACAATATTAAATATGTTTCTAAAATAATTTTTTTCCTCCTCCAAATCATTCAATTTTTATTTTATCATGATTATATAATTACACAAGTATCATAAATATACTAATATTTTTTTTAATGGTATGACTTAAAACCACACACACTTCCATAAAATGGGATAAACAGTCATCATTCATGTATACAACGAACTATCTCATCATAAACTGTTGTCATTCTTTAATCAATTACATCCATCAAAAGTTTGGAATAATGATATCTTAATAGTTTAAATATTATATATATGATAATTATAATGTATTTAAGATTAAGGATTTATTATATAAAATATACCTTCATTGTTTCCATTTTGTTGGAATGCGATAACATCATTCGTGTGTACGTTAGACTACCACCTAACAAAGTGATGTGATTCGATCACACTTTATATGGAATATATTAAGGATGATTTTAAAAAAATTATGTGTTATATAAAACATAAATAATATAATTGAGTTATAATATATATATATATATAATTTACTTTACATTCTTTCAATATGATAAGATATTGGAAATTATGTTTATGCATTTGTACGACCTACCGTCTCTATGAATGATGTATTTTATTTTCTATTATTAAATTTTATGTATTAAAAATAATATATATACAATAAATATATACTATATTTACATAATTTTTTACATTATATATATTATTAAATCATTTTCTTAGTAATAGGAACAAAAAAACAACAAGTTATAACATACTAAAAAAAGAAATTAACACCTGAAACAATGAAAATAATAAATTATTATTATCAAAAGGGTGATGATATGTTTTAAGAGAATCATCTATAATATTAAAAATAATAATACGATTTGAGTATAATTTTATAAAATTCATAAATCTATTATATATGAGGTTAAAGAGAGTTCAACCAAAAAGGAATGTTAGGAAAGGGATTTCAACTCAATTTCATTTCATTGAGGCATATTGTAATGTTTTGAACCTAGTTTATCATATATAATATATATGATTCACCTTTGAAATTTAACAACATAAGTAAATCATTATTCCTATTATATTTAGTTTTAATTTGATTTGTTTTATATAAGTGGATTTGAAATTAATGTTATCAAGCTGTAAAGAAAACTCTTAACTCAATTCATTTTCATTGTGTTATAATACATCCTCATTGATGCTAAAATTTTATGGTTGTGAGTAAAATTTATTTGACTATATATTTATGTATTTGAACTTTTTTATGTGGAATTTTAGTTTATATATATAATCGATTTGTTGATTAAGTATAACATAAATGTTATGGTCATTTTAAGGGATTATTTCACAATATCATTCCAATCGAGATTATTTATTCATGTAATCACATTAATGGAAATTATATTATCATTGTTTATTTTTTTGTTTTACTCTCAATTGGTTATTTATGATATTTTTTAAATAATAGTACCATTATTACACTCTAAGGTTGTTAAAATATTTTATAAAATGATTTAAAAAAAACCCAACATCATTTCTCTCATTGGTTAGAAATATGATTTATTTTAAAACCATGTCTTCTAAAAATGTTTTCAAAAATGTTTTTAATATTTTATAAATAATTAAATTGAATTTTTATACATTTTTACTTAATAAAATATTTTTTCAAAAGAATATTATTTCATTTTCAAAAAAACTTATTTTTGGATTTTAATGAAAATTTCAGAAGAATAAATGTTATTTTATCTTGCATAGAATATGTAGTATTTACATTTTCATGACTGCACAATGATTTCAAGCTTCCCTTACATGTTTTCAATGTTTTTTAAAACAAAATTCTTTTAAATTTTATTTTCAAAGAAAAGGATATCATAATGTTTTCCAAAAAATAAATGGATATTTCCATCAAGGTTTTTAAAATATATTTTGATGGTATTTATATTCATAAATGAAAAAAATATTCTAATAATACTCTAATGAGTATGTGATATATTTATAACAAATTTTTTCTTCTTTTAGATGGTTTATGATCGTTTTGACTGAGGAAGGTATTTAAATTCACTTCCTTGATCCATTTTTTTGTCAATAACATTTATTTGAAAACTTTACATTGTTTTTATCATTAAAAATTATATATCCACTAAATATAAACATTATATAACATTGATATAAACTATATAACATTTTTACCTACATTTTTCACTTTTAATGTTATTTGATTATTTGGGAAAATATTGATAAATTTGTATTACATAATCAATACGAATAATTTTTTTAAGAAATATTATATATGAATGAAATCGATTATTCGATTTATAAGGAATGCTTTGGACTGGTATGACATAAGTTGGGAACCATTTAATGCAATCCCTTTGATGTATTTGTATTCTCATGGGACAAAATAAGTTCAGAAAATCAATCATATTTATAACCAATATGTTTTAAACTATATTGTGAATTGTCTTTATAGTAGATATAATGTTTTCCTCACCATTAGTTTGTACACAATATGTTTTAAACCTTCTTATAAATGATCTTAGCGGTAAAGGTATCATATACCTTAGAAACATAAGGTCTAATAATTAAACATTACCTTCATTCTTATTCAATTATTCTTATCCCTGAGATTTTAATTATGGGGAAATATATGGGTGCATTTCATTTATATATTATTTATTAAATGGAAGTTTTTCTATTATTTGCATTTCCATACTAATTATTCCTTATCCAGTTATTTAAATGTCACGTGTTCTCAATTATTTACCTTTCCATGTTGATTATATTTATTTCTCCATTATTTCTTCCACTTTATGTAACCTATAATGATCATTTGAGCTCTACCTTATTTTTTTTCATTTCTACATGATTTAATTATGTTTTTTATTATTAATATGAAGATATATGATATATGGAATAAATTTATTCTAAAAAAATGGATGTGAAAATTTTGTGTATTCAAATGTAATGTAAGACTCATGTATGTATCTAGTTTAAGAAGACTATGAAACTGATCAGTCCTTAAAGATATTTTTCCTTATATCTTATGCGTATTTAATCATAGGAGGAACCATATATAGGGAAATGGGTTCTGGATTACTATATCAAATATCCCATGAACATAAATTATCAGACCAATGATTTACTTTTTATAAATTTCCATACCGATTATGACCGCATTGGATTCCAAAAACATGTCTCAGGTGATACACATAATATTATTTTTATATTTAGTATACAATAATATCATCTAAAAATAATATAAAAATGATTTATGATATCGGTGGAATATTCAGTTCATCAATACCATGATGACTACAAGATAATTAGTTATGCCAAAAAATTTAATAGGTACTCAAAATGGACGTACCTTATCTAAAAGGTTTTATTCGATATATATTACTCTTTGTGTCTATATTTGTGATCAGTAGATGAAAGATCAATTTTTAAGATCTACTTTTCCATTTTCAACTTATCAAAATGTCAATAATATGGGTCAAAGGGTACATTTTATTGACTATTCCTAGGCTCAGCATTCGATAATAAATTTATATGTATATATTTCAACCAATATTATTGGAAATGATCATATAGTATATCTAGGGCGAGACACTCAAACATATGAAATAATTAGCTATCAAATAATCAAAATTAATTTTTTTCTCTTTCAACTTGTATTAACTTGTGCAGTTAGCTAGCATAAATATTGGCTAAGTTATTGACACTAACTCAATTAGGAACTCCCCTTCCCTTTCTGTAATTAAAATATAAAAGTCATCTTGAAATACCATAGAGATTTTTTTACTATTATGGAAAGATAAAATCAGAAATATTCATATACTAGGACCACCAAAAAAATATCAATACACCAAGATCTGGAAGAGGTACACCAACTCAACTGGACCTCAGGTACCATGCACTTTAAAACATACATGATCTCCCATCAAGGTTAGTACAGGAAAATAAAAGATCATGATAGTTTATTTGATCTTTGGGAACAATCAACCAATATTACCTGATAATAACATCAAATATGCTCAAATAAAGATCTAGAAAATCAAAAATATCCCAGCATCACACAAAAATGAAAGAGAACTATGGGATTAGGAAACCCCACTAGAAAATACACAGACCCTAATAACCTAGAATCGATGGTTACATCATTACATTGGAAATAGCTACATGTAGTTTATTCATGATGGATTGAATAGTTTTATAGTCTTTTTAAACTATAATCTTATGTGAAATTCACATTGTAATTTAAAAAATAATATACACAATTTTTTTTAAAACGTCATTTTTCCCCTTAGAATATCCCAGCATATCAATCACAAAATACTTTATAGTATCCTGGGAAAATATAACATATTAAAAGGTTGAGATCATATCCATATTAAGGGTAATCATATAGAATAATATATCATTAGTAAATAAGAATAATCAATAGAAAATTTTAAATAACTAAAACACCTAACATTTAAAAAATAACTTATGTTTAATATGGTGTGAATAAGTGATAATCAAATAATGACATATAAATAATCATATGACCTTGAAACTTATCCCTAGATATTATAACTAATAGAATAGTCTCATGGATATCAATAAATAATATCATTATAATGGAATACATAATAATGGACTTCTAGGATGTACAATCTAGATATTTTATAACATAGAATAAATCATTGGAAAACCCCCATCAAATATTTCTAACTGATTTGTCTCCTCAGACATGTAGATGCATCAAGGTGCTATCGATAATGGGTCCTGACTCATCACATACTATGTCCAAATAATTCCTTATATAAGAGTGTTGAAACATAATAAACACAAACATTTATATTTAAAATAATAAAGATGATTTTTTAATACATACTACTATTAAATAAACATATTCATAAATCATCCAGGGTAATGTGGTGAATGGTAATAAAATTATACATCATAGGTAAAAGTGAATACAATCCATCCAAAGTTTGAATAAGTAATATATAATTACAACATATCCATAGTAGATTATATGTAAAATATTTTGTTGAGGTCATTGATAAATAATAATACTATTAGAATTTCATTAAAAATATTTTTGAGGGAAATAACCTTTTCACATTGGAAATATTACCACCAAAACCAATGAAGCATGGACTGCAACTACCCAAACCGTCCTCTAATAGGCCATGTGATGGAGACTAGCACCGAGTACGCATATAACACCCATGGGAGACCTCTTCTTGAGGTACCAGTATGCATGCACCCACAAACACCTATATGAAATAGTGCATAGATATAAAAGCATGGAAACTAAACTGCTTGCATACATCTCTCCCAAAATAGAGTAATAAAAAAGTATTTGACATACAGAAAAAAAACACATGCCAAAAAAAAAATTCCTCCAACCTACTCAGAATGAAGGGATCACTGTCAGATGCAACTGCCAAAAATCTCCTTGGCTCAACTTTAGTAAACATCTCGGTTGGTCGATCTCATTATGCTCCGCCAGCCTCAGGTCCACTAGGGAATATGTCGAATGTCTTGTGGTCTGTACAAGACAAAAATGTGGGAGTAAATATCGCGCATCGACACTAAAATAGATCACAAAAAACCCAAAATAAAAGGGATCACCTGAAAGGAAACAGTCCACTCAACCTAGCTATAGTGAAACCCATCGAGAGATAAAATCAATCTCAAACCATCCTAAGATAAACATGGCTATTCAGGTTATTCCAAAAGGGGTGTTAACCAAGATAGATGAAAACATCATAAGGACTCCCATAAAAACCATGATATACTCACCTCAAAATCCATGTCTCATGAGGTTCAGACCTCATAGCCATCTATATGATTCTACTTGAGGCACTAAGGTAACAAAAAACCAGGAGAACATATTCCATGAGCTCATCCAACTAGATTTAACCCATCTGAGTTTTACACTCAATCCGGAAAACACACTTGGTTAAACTCTAGTGCCCAGCACTAGAGGACCTAACAATGCTAACCTGAACCCTGTGCAGGTCCATAAGAACCCATGATGAGAGGTCTTCCCTTGACCACTACACATAGTTGATGGAGCATTGCTCCAGGATATGCATAGTGTGAATCCAATCTAATGGGAGAGAATAGTGTGACCCACACCTCAACACTACCCTGCAGTCGGGGGAGTATTATCTCCTAACTAACTCATGAAACCTCTATTTCTCTTATGTAGAGTGTCCTGTACAACTATCTATCGAGGGAGAACTAACTCCAAACCATGTATTGAACATAAATAGTAGAAGGACCTGCTCATAATTACCCTACACAACAACTGAGGGATCACTTACTCTAATGGATGACCCACCCCTTACTGCTACCTGAATACAAATAATTATTAATTAATATATGAGGACTCGTACTAATATATGATATGTGAGTAACACTATAATGTTAGAGGACTTGAGCCCTCACATGATAGGGGAGTACAACTCCGTAGTTAGGGGAACTGAACCCTAGTGCGATAGGGGAGTGGCACTCTACTAGCTCAATCACTATGGGGGGATCATACCCAAACATGATAGGGGAGTACCAACCCCAGGCTAGAGGATCTTCTCCCTTTTTTGACAGGGGAGTAATAAATCTTTTAGAACAACACTTATGGAGGAACCACACCCTGGAACAATAGTGAATTTCCAAATATAAGGATAGAAGAACCAAACCCTAATACGACCAGGGATTACTGACTCTATCTATACATAAAAAATGGAGGATCTATACTTGGAAAATGTAGGGAATTACCAAATAAATAGTTAGAGGACCCACAACTTGGTCCAAAAGGGAGTTCCAACTCTATCTGGTCAATAGCCATGGGGGTCCCACACCATGTCCCAAAAAGGGAGTGCTAGCTCAAACTTAAAAAAAGATGTGGGGAACCATTTCCATGATCCATTCAGGACGCACCCACACTATAATAACTACTATATAGATACAGAACGCACACCCATAATGTGGGGAGTCCCATATCTTCAAAAGTAGAGAGGTAAAGGATTGATGTACCCTGATACCATAGGGGAGTACTAGTCCCATCATCTATCTCTAAGAACCACACTGACCTCCAACATTAGTAAAGTGTCTCTATAAGGAGTGTCACACTTATCATTCCATGTATCCTATTCCCTCCACTTGTAGGGGACCCACACCCATATAAAATAGGGGAGTGACACTCTACCAGCCTAAAGATTCTAGGAGAACCACATCCTAAGGATAAAATGAAAGGGTACCAACCTCGATGTCAATCCAGTGATCCACCCTGCTGACTACCCAAGATAAAGAACCATTACTACAACATCAAGATGGAATCACACCACATTGTATCTTGCAGTACACTATAGAAAGAACCATCTTGTTATATGTGGAAAACTTCTTAGGATAGTCTACTCACAAGACTAAATTAGAGTTCCAAAAAAGGATATATGAAAGGAAAAATATCTCAATAAGATATCAAAGAAGTACACTGCATGCATTGGGGTCCACATGGCTTGTGAACCAACCCAATAACCTGGTCATTTATCTTTCTTAAACTATTTTATATGGACATGTTGGTGTACATGGCATGTATCGGTAGTATACAGCATGTCCAACATCACTCAGCCCTAAGCCATGTTCTTTCTCCACATGGCTTGACCAGTAGTGTCTCTCTGACACTATTCAACCAATACTACACATCATGTTTAGGATAAATGCCCACTTGGTTATGTTTTTTTTCTCATTCCTATGTCTAAAACCCCATTTCTGTGTTCTTTGGTCATTTAGTTCTACATTGACAAGTAATATTACACAGTTACCCTGGCCATTTCCTTTATCCACATAACATGGGGTTAATAAGTGGAGTGAAACTTAGGTACATGTCATGTAGTCCCAAAAAGCAATCTTCTCTAAATATGAACAAAATTCATGTCTCTTTAGACTAAATTCCATGTACACTATACTTGTAGTTAATAATTACCTTATGAGTCACCCGATTCACCCATGTTTTCCCCAAATCCTATAGACTGAACTAGTATGGATATTTAGAAATTGAAATAGGTATATACAACCATAAAAAAAGAATAATAAAGGGTATTAGTACTAAAACTCAAATCAACCTTCCTTGATGGTAAAATAATGAAGCTTCCATTGCACAAAGACACCTGCATTATGCTACTCATCAATATGATGATGATAGACATCAGGAACAAAGATCAACAACACCTCATTGCTTCGATTTGGATCAGTTTTTGTTTGGAACTAAATGGGGAGAGGAGGGTCTCTTCCTCCTTGTGTTGTGAATAACAAGGTGGTGGGGTTGGTATATTTAGGTAAAATTATTAATTAAATTTTTATTCAATTAAAAATTCCACCACATGACACTCCACCAACTTTCCTCTAACTGACCCCCAACGCTAACTAAAATTATGCCACACATAGGGTAAATATGATGTTTTTAAATCAACTACATCTCAATATTCATATTCTCGAAACCTATCAGGAATTATTTCACGATTCAATAGAAACTACACACATGTGGGAAAATATATTTAATTTTTTTAATGTCACCATGTCAAGAATATCAGGGCCTCAGAATCCCATGTTGACTCAACACTTGTCTTAAAAGATACTCATATAAATATTCCAGAGTTGTACAAGTCAACACCAGAGTCACTAAATTCACCCCACCTTAATGCTTTTCATTCCTAGAAAGAGAGTGTCGAGGCACAAGGGAACGAAACATAGCTCTCTAATGGAACTTTTCTGCTAGCGACCTCAGCAAGGGATCCCATGTTGATTACAAGAACACACTCAAGGGAACCACCAAGGCCAAAACAAACCCATGTATAGATATTACCATGTAAACATTATGCTACAAGAGGCACATGTATCTTCAGCTTCAATATTTGGAAAACAAAAATCATCACATCCATATATAGTAATGGGGTATAGCAGTACAAGACCTCTCCAACCTAACACAGACACTAATGCACCATAGTTCACATACACCCATGGATGAACTCCACAATTACCACCTTAATCTTCTTGTATTCATGTTTCACGCCATGAATGTGATCATATCGATGAACGAATAGGGCTACCAAAGTGTAAAAAATAGGTCTTACCAGGCCCTTCATCTGTGAACCTTCAACTGTAACACAACTCATATTTCCAACAACAACACCACACACTCTATTAGAAACCTACGCGAGTATGAATGGTAGGTTACCAATCCAAACTTTGGAAATTTTATAGGTTCCAACTGTAATGCTACAGAATAGTTCTAAAAAAGGCTCTCCCTCCACCAGAGATGCCAAGCATAAGGTTCAATCATAAAAAATCAATAGGAAAATCCATGACCTACTTCAACAATCCATCTCACAACCCTTACTCGAACACACATGTATACAGAAATCATCCACCACACCTTAAAACTATACATTTTGGGAAGTATTAAATTACCTGTATGATTTTGATGGAATCATAAAAATGAACCTAGGTGGGGAAATCATCCCTCTTTCTCACGACTCTAAATCTTGGTAAAACCGCACTACATCCTCCACAATTGTCTCATATAAAAAAGTTTATTACAATAACATGATGGTAATACTGAACAAACAAAGGGTTTCCCAAACAATCACCCTAGTTATTACTAGGCCCTCTCCCAACAACCACCAAAATGTCACCTAGACCTGAATAGAAAAGTCATAGAGAACCATCCACCACACCTCGATACTATCTGATTTCGGCGAAAATGACTCACCCACATGATTTTGCTCATGTCACAAAAATTTGTCTCATGGGGGGAAATACCCCTTTTCTTTGTGAAATGGATGTTGCGTCAATCATCACTGACACATGGTTACACTGACACCCCACATCACCCTAAACAAACCTCAAACATGTAGATGAATGAATAGAGTACCTCAAAATAGTTTCTAAAAATTAATACTACATAATTTTTAAAGGACAAAAAATATACCTCTATTCATCCTTGGAAATTCTGGGTCAAAGGCCTCTATGACATATAACTGTCCTCACTATCAACCTTCAGGTACTTGAGCCTAGCGTAGACCACCTATTAGTGGTGGTGGAAACACCATGTACCTCCTTCCACCTCTTATTGTTATCCTAGATCATATGACACATCCTCTATATTGTGGATGTCCTTCCTCCAAACATTTCCTTAACCAAGGTAGACTTTTTATAAGCTACCACTCTATAGATCAACAGGATAGAAAATCTCTAACAAGATTTCTGTGATCATCGCAAGAGTAACACCACATCTCATATGTCACACCTGATCCCTAGAGTGGCTCCTAACCTACATGCTTATCTACTTGAGATTAAGAATTGGTATCCCTCCTATAATGTGATCATGTCATATACCATCTGCCAACTATTATAGACTCATTAGCCTCATGACCACCATTGTGGTCCACATCCACTCATCCCTCAACCAGGAATCCCTCCACCAACATAGCTCTATCTAATACCAATTCATAAGTGGGAAGGCACAAGGAAACCACCCCCACTCAAACGTATCCATGGTTACCCTAATAAAAGGTTCTCTCTTAGAAGAACGTGTCCCGAACCATGTCCAAGGGGTAACAGGACTGGTCTGTGAACCGTGAAAAGTAACATGCCATGTTATTTTTCCCTTATGAAGCTGTAGAAGCTTCTATATACACACATACCTCAGTGTGACTGGGTGAAAATATTCATTGAATAAATGATTTGACTCTACCTAAATGAGAGTCACCCAATCGTGTGTCTATGTCACTAAACACCACCATATTCTGACTAAACACTATATAAGGCTTTACAGTATGACTTCTATGTAATCGAGAGGTGTCCTCAAAATACTAAGAATGTGTGTGATTGCATAAAGTCAATCATCAGGTGCCTTAGTGTCTAGATAAACCATATAATATAGAGGTCATTGCATTTGGAACTCATTCAGTGCACTCAGCCTACACACGTCCATGACTTAACCTGTTGGCACAACCAACTACTCAATGGTTTGGGGCATGATCGGTAGACCACCCATAGGCATTGCCTCAGAACCAATACCCTACATAAAAACCTCATCACGGGGCAGATTGTCATCACAATAACAACAAAAAATCATATTTGGATGTTTAATGGTGGTACCCTCAAATAGATACATGAAGATCCATGACCAAAGAGTATATATGGGGAGATAAATCAATAAAGAAAAAGTACTGAAAACCCATTCCTATAAGATTCATGTAACATTGTTTCCATGCGACTAGTGTCCTATTGTTTCGAGTCAAAAATAATATTTTCAGAGTCCTTTTGAATGGATAAGTTAGTTTCCACAACAACACTTGAACCTATTTCCAAAAATCATAACATGAAACACCCTAATACTTTCTCTATGCAACCCAAAATAAGATCATGACACTACAGTTGCAATGTTGAACCCTCTATTATACCAATATTTCATGACCAGACCCAATGGGACCGAGTCAAAACTCTCCAAAACCACCTCCAATATTCTAGGGGCTAGTGATAATCATTGAGTAGGAATATCACACATATGGGAGTCCTTTTCCGATGTTACCTATATGCATGAACCCACATACACCTCTATAAAATAGTGAAAAGATATAAAAAGTTTGAAAATAAAATTCATGCATATATCTATCCCAAACCAGAGTACAATAGTTGTTCTAGAACATTCAGAAGGGAAAAACACATGGCCACCCAAAACTATAAAATCATCTAACATGCATATAAGGAGGGGATCACTATTAGACGAAACTATTGGAAACCTCATCAACCTAGCTCTAGTAAACACCTCGATCTGTCTAGAAAAAAAAGTTCCACCTACCTCATGTCTTTCGATCATTCTATCAAAAAACCTATGGACTAAACAAGACAAAACACATGTAGGAAAATACCATGTATGAATGAGTATAATAATACTAAGTAGGCTCCAAAAACCCCCAATAGAAAAGTGGGAAACTAAAAGGAAACAATCCGGTTGACCTAGCTAGATGGAACATAATTAAGAGATAAACTCCATCATGAACCATCCTTGGATAAACATTTCTAGTAAACTTAGTTTATAGTGGGTGTCAATCAAGACATGGGAAAACCCAAAAGTACTCCTAGAAATACCCAGATATACTCATCTCAGACTCCAAGTTTCATGAGGTTCCAACCTCATAGCTAGAAACAAGATTCTATACGAGGATCAAAGGTAACCAAAAACCAGGATAACACAATCCATGATCTAAGCCATCCCAAATTGTACCCATACGAGAGATACACTCTATTTGGAACAAGTCACTAGGTCAAACTCTTGTTTCATGAACCACAGGTCCTACCAAATCTAATTAGTGCCTTACATAAGGTCGTAAAAACCCTAGTAGAGAGGAAAATACCCCACCACTACACACAATTGAGGGAGCACTACTCCAGAATATGGACCACATGCATCCTCTTTAAAGAGAGATAATGTAGGAACCTTCACCTTACCAATACCTTACAGTTGAGGGATAACTAGTTCCCAAATGACTCATGAATCATCTGTCTCTCATGTATAGAGTAACTCACAACTCAATCAATCGAGGGATAAATAAGTCCTAACTAGGTATCAAACATTAATAGTAGTGGGCCCCACCCCTCATAACCATACACAATATCTGAGGAAGCACTAAATATAACAGAGGAACCTCATCCTGATGCTACTCGAATACTAGGGAGTATTAATCCATATATGAGGACCCTAACTCTAATATGATAGGGGAGTACAACTCAAAGGTTACAGGTCCCACACACTTCCATGATAGGGGTACAAATTCGTGGTTTTAGGACCCAAACCCTGATACTATGGGAAAGTGACACTCTATTAGCTCGATCACTATGGTAGACCCACACCCTGACATGAAAGGGGAGTATCAAACAAAGGATAGAGGTCCCACTCCCTAGAAGGAAAGGGGAGAACCAAGTATGCTGGAACCTTAGGTATGGAGGACCTGTACTCAGGAATGGTAGGGGAGTTCTTAATCTAAGGATAAAATACCCACACAATAATATGAAAAGGGAGTATAGACTCTATCTATACATCACATATGGGGGACCCACAACCTGCTAGGATAATATAGTATCGAATCTATAGATAAAGGACCCTCACCTTGGTCGAAATAGGAGTTACAACTCTATCTGTCCAACAATAATGTCAGTCCCTCACCCCTGCATGGTAGAGGACCGTTGTATCCAACTTCACAAATGATTTCAGAAACCACACCCTGATTAATTAGGTGAGTACTAACCCTGTAAGAACTACTCCATTAGTACATAACCTACACCCATGTATTGGGGGGTCCCATATCTACCAAAGTAGAGTGGTACATGAATCCCATACCCCTAATACCAAATGGGAGTAGTAGTTCCAATGTCTCTCTTTAAGAACCATGCTGATCTTCAACAATAGCCAAGCATCACTGGAAGGAGTGTCACACATATCATACCTATCATCATAATACCATCATGGGTAGGTGGTTGGTGCCCTAATACAATGGTGTAGCACTGCTCTACACTCCAATAGAGTCCATTTGTCCCATGTCCTATGGAAAAAAGGGAAGGCTACAAACCACGAAATCAACCTAATGATCCACATTGATCACTTCACAAGATTAAGCACCGCTACTACATCATCGTTCTAAAATCACACCACATCACATTTTTCAGGACACTATAGAGGACACCATCACATTCTATATGGAAAATACTCTGGATAGGCTTCTAACAATCCTAAATATGAGTTCAAGAGAAGAATATATTAAAGGAGTAAGATCTCATGAAGATCTGAAAAAAGTAAATGGTGTGAATTGGGGTCTACACAGCTTGTGAACCTACCCAATAACCTGGTCATGTATCCTGCTTACATAGTTTGGATCAGAAATGTAAGAAAACATGGTGTGTATAGGTAGTATATGATGTGTCCTACAACACCTGACCCCAAGCTATATTTTTCTTCTAAAGGGCTTGGCCAGCCGTGTCCCTCAAATGTTGTGCATCCCATACTACACGATATGTTCTTTCTAAATAGCCACTTGGAAATTTTGTTTTCCGATGCCCATGTCCAGAACCACGTTTCAGTGTACTTTTGTTGTGTAGTTCTATAGGGCCATATACTATTACCTGGATACCGTGGGAATGTCCTCTGGAAACATGAGATGGGGTCACTATACAGAGTGTATGTAACACCCCGAGATTTTATGAAAAATATTCTTTTAATTTCATTAATGTCTTGTGGTGTATGCTACACCAAGATTAACTTGCACTATACGCAACACCGTATTAGCTTGCAGTATACACAACACTATTCTTGGATCGTGTTACACACAATTTTGATAATAGTTATTCTACGCAACATTGAGTATATATATATATATATATATATTCAATGTATAAATGAAATATGGTTGGATTATGTTATACGAAACAACGAAGGATTCTTTCACAACACGCAACCCTGACTTGGCTTGCATTACACGCAATTGCGACCTTCCTCGATAGCGTGTGTTGTACGCAATACCGGGTTTTACTAAACAACGATATATTATTATAATATTATTATGAACTAGCCGTTATGAATAGTATTAACTAAATTTTGAATTTTATAACATTACTATTCATCTTAGACATTTTCTAGAACATGGTATAAGAACAAAATAATTTTTTCGGGTAAAATAAGTATTTTTCAAAAAATGCAGTTTTGCCGCCTTTTGATGGCGCACCCACTTTAAATCTAGTTTTTGAAATTTTTATAAGTTCAATTTGACAAAATAAAATTCTTATTTTGAATCAAGAAATAAAAATTTACTTTGGATAAATTTTTCGTATTATTCTGGTAACTTTCATATTTTGATGAATAGTAAAAATACGCTATATTTTAATGAAAAACAACTTTTTTCATCGTAACAATTTATATGGTTAAATTATAATATTTAATGGTTTTAAAGTATAAATAGAATATATTTTTACCATTTAATATAATGTATGTCATTAGAATTGATTTACATTGAATTCGTAGGTTAAATCAATTCAATCCTTTGCAATGTTTTAAACAAAAACCCGTTTTCATTCGACAACGGGATTAATTTTAATTTAATTTCTGAAAATTCTGTGTATTGAATTTGAAAAAATGGATTCCATATTTGGAATCAGTGGGTCCAAATTATGTTAATAGGCTACTTTTTATTTTTGGGAATTATGAATAGTAACTACGGTAAATTTTAGTTACCATAGTTAAAGGTAAATCGGGTAATTAATGGTAAATATAATATTATAAAATTACCCTAACACATGCCAAAATTCTATTGGATGGCTAAAAGTAAACCCATATCAACTAAGGGTCGGATTAGATTCATTTTATGGACTTTTGACCATGAAAATAATTTAATTATTATTAAAACCAAAGAAAGTGACAACATGTCACTCTCTTAAATCTTATAAGTATAATAATTTTAATTTAGCGATAAACATCATAAAACTTCGAATATTAATAGTCTCCAGAACTATAATAAAATTATCTACATCAATATAATTTATTTATAATTTTTAGGGATTAAATAATTGTCATTAATGGTGATACATTAATGATACAGAAATTATTTATTAAGTGGAAAATAAGTAATATAGTTTTTATTGAAATAATAATACCCATTAAAAGGCCCACAAACCTGACCAAAACTTATTTATAGTGTATATATACACCTTAATCATCCAATGACCTAATATATAACCATTTGGATCCTTATAAAAGTGATTATGACACTTATATTATTTTATTTTAAATGATGCCAAAGTTGTCACCTTCATAATTTAATAAATATAACAATTTAAATATTGTTATTTTAAGATGATAAATTAGAGTAAAATTATTATTTTGAAAGGTAATAGATTTATCTTCATCATAGGATTTTATTTTAAATTTTTATTCAAAAATCAGTATATTAAATAATTATACAAAAATGTTGTAGTAATTATTTTATTAAGAGATAAACCAAATAAATGGTTTTAAAAATAATAAAATAAATATTATATGAACTATTTAATGTGATCCACTAATTTTATAGATACATATGAAATTTTATGAATCTATTAAAGCTTTTAGTTCTAACATATATTCTGTATATATTTTATTTAAATTCAAATAAATGAATAGTGTTAAAATTGACACTATTGTTATTTTATAAAAATAACATATTATAAAATTGTTTAAAAATCACAAAAGTATTTAAAAATTATAAATTTAAATTTATATGGTCTATAATGTTATAAAGTAAACAATTATGGAAAATTCACAACAAATAAGTAATTATTTGTTATAATTTAAAATTTAGAATTTTATTACCACAAATAAACTTAAATAGATTAAATAAGGATAAATCAAAATGATAAGGTTTAAAATAAGATCCAAACATGTCTAAATTTGATTGGTTGATGATATTACAACCCTATATCATCTAATATTTTAATATGAGTCATTTTTGGAGGTTTTTAAGTGGGGTTATATTTATTATAAATTAATATTTTTTAGAATTCCAAAGGTGCCCCTCTCCCCCCTTATAAAAGGGAACCTCCTCCCTCTCCTCCTCACACCAATTTGAGCCTTCAAGCTCGGCCAACCCCTGAAAAATTATCTTCTACACTTCCCTAAAAACATCCTAGAGGTTCTGGTCTACTTTAAAGACCAATATTAGTGCCCTAAGAGGAGGTTTCAAAGAGGCGTATCGAAGAAGAGGTAATTTCTTCTCCCGATTCTTTCAAGATTCTTTCTTCAACTTCTTCTTATTTAGTTGTTTCATTATAAAGTAATAAAATCAGTATCACTAATATACTGATTTGTTATTATAAATATGAAACAACCCCATTTCACCTTCTATCCATCCTACGGAAAACAAAATCACCGCGGTGCGTACGTACGGAATACCGTTTCCACGCCGTGGTGTAATCTGTTTTTCCACAAACACCTTACATGGATGGGTATAATGGTGTAAAGAATAACTATACATAGTTATTATAACATAATACTGATTCTGATATATTGTATCATCCACTCCAATTCAATTCAATAATTATGGAAATGATATCATCGCTCGTGCGTACGTACGGACTACCGTCTCCATGACGCGATGAGATTCATTCTCCATGTTAACCATTTAAGAATGATTATAAAGTATATATAAGCAATAATAATGAAATATATGAAATTATAAAGCTACTTTATTTATGTATATATGTATTTCATCTACTTAATTCCATTCAACTCAATAAGGAAACGAAAACAGCGTTCATGCGTACGTACGACCTACCGTCTCCATGAAAGGTGTATTTCTTTCCATTTATCGACCTATTATATATATGTATATTCTGAATATATATTATATATAAATCATGTTTTATATTCTGGAATTATGTAATCATGATCTAAGTAATCATATGAATAATTACAAGTCAAAACACGGACGACAAATGAAACGATTTTACCCAAAACACTCTTTAACATGGAATTTACAAAAGAACAGGTAATATAAAGTAATAAGTGAACCATATATGATATCATAACAATGAATATGATTATTTAATAAGTAAATGATATTATTTAAATCATTATACAGGAGGTTAGGATACATACGAAGCATATTGGACATAAGGTAAGGGATAATTTTGCAAATCTCATTTTTATCCGAGATTGCTTATTCGTAAGTATTTACTGGGGTTATTTCTATCATCCATGTCCATGATTTATAAAAGTGTTTTCATGTATGTTTAAATTCCTTTTTTACCCATTTTTGACTTTTACTACAAGGTATGTAAGGAATCTTTCTTTTATTTACGTTACGAGGTATTTTTTTTACTTTTCCGGAAAAAGTACGAGAAGAATGTTTTTTCAACTTATATGGCACGAATGGATTTTTACGGTTTTATAAAGCCTTATTTTCATGAAGATTCCTCCAAAAGATTTCATGACTATTTTAAAAAAAATCTTTTTCTTTTAAAATTTCATGACGTTTTGTGAAAAGAAATTGATTTTGAAAAAGAAAGGAAATTTTCCTCAAGAATTCATTTCAAGTGTTTTATCAAAACCATTTTCCATCTAAGATGACATTATTTCATATGTGTATGTTTCAAGTATAAATTCTCAATGATTTATATGGTTTCACTTTTCTCATTATGAAATGATATCCATTTCTCTTATATGGATTATGTGATGATGGCATGATGTTTATGAAACCCATTTTATTTGTTGGGTTATTATGAATGATGTATGTTTATTTTGTGGCACAAGTAAGAATGATTTCATTATGAGATGGGTGGGAACTATATCTCCCTCTAATGAATTGGGTAAAGATTTTATATCTCATTAGATAGACATGGCTGGAACGGTAAGTTAATCCGGTTCAGTGTTACAGGACTGAAACGAGGAGTGAACTCGATTCAGAATGAGACTTTGTCCACTAAGATGGTCTTGGCAGCAATGCCTTGGCTACTATGGAAATCATTACATGTGCTTAATGGATGCCACAATTACATGTTTTATTCCCATGATATTTTATCATGGTTTATGTTCCATTATGATCTATGCCTTATGTACTTCCATGTTTTATGTCGTTGCTCAAGATATTAATGTTTAAACATTATGTTCATGTTTTTAAGTTCCAATGTATATGGTATGTTTTATTTTATCCATGCTTACCCTTACTGAGCATTTGAGCTCACCATTTTTATGTTTTATTTTCCCCTAGGATAAAAAGAAAGGTTTTAGGTCAGGAAACAAAAAGTGGAAGATCTTTATGGGAGATGTTGAAGATGTTTCACCACGATTAGAAGATTACGTTCCAAGTTTCCAAAGACACTAAACTATTACGGTCCTTGTGTGTCTTTTTTTGTTATGTATTAAGTATTCCACAAAAGTAATGTAATGTCCATGTACGTCAAGCTTAGGGTCTCTACAGTTGGTATTAGAGGAAAGGTTTAGTCAACCTTTGGAAACTAGGATGCGAAAACGTTAGTGAGATCCCTAGAGATATTTCTAAGGTATGTCTAGGGATGTACCTAAGGATAAGAATACGTATAAGATATAGTCCTAGAACTATGGTAACAATCTTAGAATTTAACCTAAGATGTTAGATATTGAGGGTGCTCCCCCTTTACTATGTTGTTTTCCCTAGCATGATTTTTGCCTCTCACACTATTCTTTTTGGGTTTTAGAAAATGGCTGGAAATAGGAAGATTCATGATAATGGAGGATATGACGGACAATGGAATGATTTTCTTCATGAGAAACCAAATTAAACGGGATCTGGAAGTCCAAACATCGTTATTATGCCTAATCAGCAATCTCATAATATGATCAATAATCTCAACTTTGGTAAGTTTCCCGACTCAGATAATAAGAGAAAGATGGAGTTTCATGATGATCCTAGGGGAAAGAAAGTTCAATTTCCCTCATGTAAATCGTGTGGGAAGAGGCATCAGGGAGATTGTTTCAAAGGAACTGGAAGATGCTTTGGGTGTGGAAAAGAAGGACACAAATCCAGTAAGTGAAAAGGAAAAGGTTCAGTTAACACCATGGACAAGGATAATGGTATTGCTACGACATCAACAATGATTAGATGTTTTAAATGTGGAATGTAAGGGCATTATGCAAACCAATGCCCTAATGGAAAATCTCATGAAGATAATCAGCATGGTCATATGGGTAGTATTTATGTGGATGATGATGAGGAGACTACAAATGATATATGAGCTAAAAGAAGTTTTGAAGCTCAGTCGGTTGATTTAGAAGGTAGTGGAATGATTGTATGTTTATCGAGAGTTATGTTGTATAGTTAATGGTACTATGGAATAAAGAATCATCTAAGGATTGTTACACTTTTCTTTTTCCTAAAAGTATTTGAAAGTATATGTTGAATGGTACCAGTAACCATGGAATGTTATTCAGATATTTTTTTAAAGTAGATGATATGCGCATAATGAAGGAATAAGAAGATAATGAGATGTTTTATTGTATTCATGAGCTCATGATTGATATAAGGACTAAGTGATATCATGGTTTGAGTATATAGAATTTTGAGGATTTTGGTATGTGGAAAGTGTTAACTTTTAACTGCATTCATGTTTTCACTAAGGTTCAATGGGTATTCATTTTTCAAGAGAATACATGATTAAGGCCTTCGAACATTTGTAATGTGACCAACAAGACATATCTTATGATATATGGGGATCAACGATGGTATTAACATGCTTCTTATATGAAATCTCTGGTAATCATTTTCACTATAATATGACAATGGACTGCAATATTATGGATAAGCCTAAAGATTTGAATGGATTATGTTAGACATAAGTTGGTATTGTTTAAGGATATAACCATTTTTCGATATTATTGATGGGATGATATAGTAATGTAGTTTTAGAAAAAGGAAAACCTGCAGGACGGGCGACAACCCATCGCGTCGGAAAAGGCTGTGGGAATCGAACCCACAACCGAAGTGCGACTGGCCTTTATCGCCTACCACTAGCCTACAGGAAGTCCCTGGTTAGTAGAAACTAGTTTTATTTTATTAAGCGGTATGATATATGAAGTATAAGTTCATTTTTGGAACCATATACGATTAATCTAACCATAAGATGGAATTATAACTTTTGCTAACCTTTTGTTTGAAAGAGATGGAATGACCCATCATTCTATCACATGATCTGCTAACACATCACGAATAACAAATTCAACTTCATTTCTTTAAGGGATGAAGTGGAAATTGTTCAATTCACGAACAACAGTGAGATTGTACCAAAATCATGTAAGTATTTCTTTTAATTCATCAACTTTAGGGAAATGATCTTGAAAACCAAAAATGTTGTCCTAGTTTCCTTATATCCGATGAATCAGATGGTACCTTAGATCATCACAAAACAATATCTTTGTGATTGTTGGCTTTTTCATAGCCATGTTATCTACCACTCTCCATCAAAACTTGATGGTTATATTTTTCTTCCATATCCATATTTTCACCTATGTTCTCCTACGTGGAAACCCAGTGATGAGTTAATTTGGGTAACTGTTACATTTCATACTTTAGTTTTTAAAGCCATGTTTTGGTATTCCTTTTTACGATGTGGGTTTCTATTAAACAAACTTTCGAGTAGTAAACCATTTATAACCCCGACGAATTTCGAGGACGAAATTCATTTTAAGGGGGGTAGAATGTAACACCCCGAGATTTTATGAAAAATATTCTTTTAATTTCATTAATTTCTTGTGTTGTATGCTACACCAAGATTACCTTTCACTATACACAACACCGTATTAGCTTGCAGTATACGCAACACTATTCTTGGATCGTGTTACACACAATTTTGATAATAGTTATTCTACTAAACATTGAGTATATATATATATATATATTCAATGTATAAATGAAATATGGTTGGATTATGTTATACGAAACAACGAAGGATTCTTTCACAACACGCAACCCTGACTTGGCTTGCATTACACGCAATCGCGACCTTCCTCGATAGCGTGTGTTGTACACAATACCGGGTTTTACTAAACAATGATATATTATTATAATATTATTATGAACTGACCGTTATGAATAGTATTAACTAAATTTTTAATTTTATAAAATTATTATTCATCTTACACAGTTTCTAGAACATGGTATAAGAACAAAATAAATTTTTCGGGTAAAATAAGTATTTTTAAAAAAATGCAGTTTTACCACCTTTTGATGGCGCACCCACTTTAAATCTAGTTTTTGAAATTTTTATAAGTTAAATTTGACAAAATAAAATTCTTATTTGTAATCAAGAAATAAAAATTTACTTTGCATAAATTTTTCGTATTATTCTGGTAACTTTCATATTTTGATGAATAGTAAAAACACGCTATATTTTAATGAAAAACAACTTTTTTCATCGTAATAATTTATATGGTTAAATTATAATATTGAATGGTTTTAAAGTATAAATAGAATATATTTTTACCATTTAATATAATTTATATCATTAGCATTGATTTTACATTGAATTTGTAGGTTAAATCAATTCAATCTTTTGCAATGTTTTAAACAAAAACCCGTTTTCATTCGACAACGAGATTAATTTTAATTTAATTTCTGCAACTTCTGTGTATTGAATTTGAAAAAATGGATTCCATATTTGGAATCAGTGGGTACAAATTATGTTAATAGGCTACTTTTTATTTTTGGTAATTATGAATAGTAACTACGGTAAATTTTATTTACCATAGTTAAAGGTAAATCGGGTAATTAAGGGTAAATATAATATTATAAAATTACCCTAACACATGAAAAAATTCTATTGGATGGATAAAAGTAAACCCATATCAACTAAGGGTCGGATTAGATTCATTTTATGGACTTTTGACCATGAAAATAATTTAATTATTATTAAAACCAAAGAAAGTGACAACATGTCACTCTCTTAAATCTTATAAGTATAATAATTTTAATTTAGTGATAAACATCATAAAACTTCAAACATGAATAGTCTCCAGAAATATAATAAAATTATCTATATCATGATAATTTATTTATAATTTTTATGGATTAAATAATTGTCATTAATGGTGATACATTAATGATACAGAAATTATTTATTAAGTGGAAAATAAGTAATATAGTTTTTATTGAAATAATAATACCCATTAAAAGGTCCAAAAACCTGACCAAAACTTATTGGTAGTGTATATATACACCTTAATCATCCAATGACCTAATATATAACCGTTTGGATCCTTATAAAAGTGATTATGACACTTATATTATTTTATTTTAAATGATGCCAAAGTTGTCACCTTCATAATTTAATAAATATAACAATTTAAATATTGTTATTTTAAGATGATAAATTCTAGTAAAAGTATTATTGTGAAATTTAATAGATTTATCTTCATCCTAGGATTTTATTTTAAATTATTATGCAACAAATCAGTATATTAAATAATTATACAAAAATGTTGTAGTAATTATTTTATTAAGAGATAAACCAAATAAATGGTTTTAAAAATAATAAAATAAATATTATATGAAATATTTAATGTGATAAACTAATTTTATAGATACATATTACCTTTTATGAATCTATTAAAGCTTTTAGTTTGAACATATATTCTGTATATATTTTATTTAAATTCAAATAAATGAATAGTGTCAAAATTGACACTATTGTTATTTTATAAAAATAACATATTATAAAATTGTTTAAAAATCACAAAAATATTTAAAAATTATAAATTTAAATTTATATGGTCTATAATGTTATAAAGTAAACAATTATGGAAAATTCACAACAAATAAGTAATTATTTGTTATAATTTAAAATTTAGAATTTTATTACCACAAATAAACTTAAATAGATTAAATAAGGATAAATAAAAATGATAAAGTTTAAAATAAGATCCAAACATGTCTAAATTTGATTGTTTTATGATATTAAAACCCCATCTCATCTAATATTTGAATATGAGTCATTTTTGGAGGTTTTTAAGTGGGGTTAGATTTAATATAAATTAATATTTTTAAGAATTCCAAAGGTGCCCCTCTCCTCCCTTATAAAAGGGCACCTCCTCCCTCTCCTCCTCACACCAATTTGAGACTTCAATCTCGGCCAAACCCTGAAAAATTATCTTCTCCACTTCCCTAGAAACATCATAGAGGTTCTGGTCTACTTTAAAGACCAATCTTAGTTCCCTAAGAGGAGGTTTCAAAGAGGCGTATCGAAGAAGAGGTAATTTCTTCTCCCGATTCTTTCAAGCTTCTTTCTTCAACTTCTTCTTATTTAGTTGTTTCATTATAAAGTAATAAAATCAGTATCAATAATATAATGATTTTTTATTATAATTATGAAACAACCCCATTTCACCTTCTATCCATCCTATGGAAAACAAAATCACCGTGCGTGCGTACGTACGGAATACCGTCTCCACGCCGTGGTGTAATCTGTTTTTCCACCAACACCTTACATGGATGGGTATAATGGTGTAAAGAATAACTATACATAGTTATTATAACATCATACTGATTTTGATATATTGTATCATTCACTCCAATTCAATTCAATAATTATGGAAACGATATCATCGCTCGTGCGTACGTACAGACTACCGTCTCCACGACGCGATGAGATTCATTCTACATGTTAACCATTTACGAATGATTATAAAGTATATATAAGCAATAATAATGAAATATATGACATTATAAAGCTACTGGATTTATGTATATATGTATGTCATCTACTTAATTCTATTCAACTCAATAAGGAAAAGAAAACAGCGTTCATGCGTACGTACGGCCTACCGTCTCCATGAACGGTGTATTTCTTTCCATTTATCGATCTATTATATATATGTATATTATAAATATATATTATATATAAATCATGTTTTATATTTTGGAATTATGTAATCGTGATCTAAGTAATCATATGAATAATTACAAGTCAAAACATGGACGACAAATGAAACGATTTTACCCAAACCACTCTTTAACATGGAATTTACAAAAGAACGGGTAATATAAAGTCATAAGTGAACCATATATGATATCATAACAATGAATATGATTCTGTAATAAGTTAATGACATTATTTAAATCATTATACAGGAGGTTCGGATACATACGAAGTATCGGACATAAGGTAAGGGATAATTTTGAAAATCTCATTTTTATCCGAGATTGCTTATTCGTAAGTATTTACTGGGGTTATTTATATCATCCATGTCCATGATTTATAAAAGTGTTTTCATGTATGTTTAAAGTCCTTTTTACCCATTTTTGACTTTTACTACACGGTATATAAGGTGTCACGACCCGCCCTCGGGGCCCGTGCCGTGACTACCCCAAGCCCGCCTTCCATAGGCCTGGGGCTGGCGACTAGCACCAAGGCGTAAATCCCAGTAAAAAGGGAAGGAATTGCCTTTGTAAAGCAAACAAACACCGCAGAGTAAGCAAGCGGAAAGTAAACACTAAGTAAAAACAAAGTACAACTGAAAGTGCGGAAAGGTAAATGAGCCAATATACAAACCCAAAATGAAAGTAAAGTACAACTCGAAAGGGAAAACAACAACTGTAAAGTAAAAGCCGCTACACCAAGTTGTCCACTGGAAATCCCACTTGAAGGGTGGGTACAGATAGCTCCACTGCTTCACGGGTCCCACCGTCCGCTCCGAGCACGTCCCGCCCAGTGGTCCACCTCCAGGTACCGTCCTGCTCTGCAAGCCTCAGCCAAGATCAACGCTGTCTGTCATCTGCAACCAACACAACGTAGTGCGGGCAAAGCCCGTGCAGGGGTGAGTATAAGCTACTCAGTAGGGACCCCGAGACCCCTGAAGGTCTCTCAAAATCCACAAAGGATAAACCACAAAGAAAGGTACAATCACGAAGTAACAACCGACACTGATTAGGTATATTCCCATACATATACCTAAGTCATCAATTTCAAATACGCTCCAACCTCCGAGCCCAAGTACAACTCAGTCCACACAGGAAAGTAAACGTATTCCACACAGGAAAGCACAACACAATCCACACAGGAAAGCAACAGGATTCAGCTCACACAGGTATACTTCTTCAAAGGACGATAAAGATGATCTCTGATCCATCTAAGTCGTCGGACCCATGAAGGATCGATAGGTAACTAACCCTCGCAAAAGACCCACACAGGATCGGGCCCACACAGGACCTGTAGGCGCTGGTTCACACAGGACCGCTGAGCGCAAAGACCCACACAGGATCGGACCCACACAGGATCGGGCCCACACATGACCTATAGCACTGATCCATGTAGGATCGCTGAGTGCTGTAGTCATCGTCGTCGAATCCACACAGGATCTCTGTACTGTCGTCGTCGCAGTCACAGTAGCAGTAGCAGTAGCAGTAGTAGTCACAGTCGCAGCAAAAACTAGGGTTCCCGCACACAGCAAGCTCGTTCGGAGGGTCCGCTCCACGAGCCGAGAGGCTGATACATCAGCTGTCACAAAGTCCAGAGTTGATGTATCCAAGAGTTCCGTATCGTCAACAGGAACTCAACGCAATAGACAGCGTGTCGATCGGACGCCCGGTCTGAGAGTTATTGGCTTTTTCGTCCCAGGGGCCCGGTTGGTTTCTAAGGAAAAACCAACCCGACCGTACTCCACCTGCATCCAAACCTCGGGCGGAGTATGCCAAAATATCCGTCTCACTAAGAGGAACACAACAAAGCTGACGACACGTCAATCGGACGTCCGTAGCTCAAGATATGAGCGTTTCCGCTCCGAAGGCCCGGTTGGTTTTGTGTACGAACCATCCCGGCCGAATGCAAAGTATTCCGAAACCCTGAGTGTAATATATCGAATCGACCGTCTCGATCCAAGGATCGCGTTGCCGCTGACGGTTCATCAATCGGAGGTCCGTGGCTCAAGTTATGGCCAAACGACCGGTCTGGCGCGGCGGCGCGGCTTTTAGCCGCGCCTTTGGAGAACCGGCCCCCTTCGTGGGGGCCTGCTTGAGGGAAACCGGGGGGCTGCCTGCCCCCCTCAAAGAAACCGCCCCCCCCAAATAAATGGGGGGGCTTTTGAGTTGACCGGGGGAATTAAATTCCCCCGGTCTTTGACCTTCCGGCCGGCCCACCTGGCCGGCCGGTTTTTCTTCAATGGGACCGGCAAAGCCGGTCCCCTTCCGGTTTCCGACGCCGGCGGCGCGGCGAGCCGCCGGTCCTCTCGTACCGCCGCGGCCCGGAACCGGCCGCGGTGTTCGTCGTCCGGCGCGGTGCGACAGCACCGCGCCCCTCCGCCGCGCCCCTCCGCCGCGCCCCTCCGCCGCGCCCCTCCGCCGCGGCCCCGCTCTGGCCGCGGCGCCTTCGGTTCCTTTCGACGCGGCGCGACGGCGTCGCGTTCATGATAATCCATCCACGACACGACGCGACGGCGTCGCGTAAATAAGCCGGGCGATTCCCGTGTGGTGCGACGACACCACGCCTTCTCGTTCATCATAAGATTATATAAATAACCAAGAACAAAGGAGGGGGAATTCGGCCGTGTTTGTGCGGTCCGACCCCCCTCTCGTTAGTTGATAATTCTTAAATATTTAATCACAAATTATCATTCTAGAACCAAGAATGAGAGTAAGGAAAATAAACCACAACAAATCCCTACCTTGGGTTCAAGTTCGAAGATCGTCAATGACCCGCGGAAGACAACATCGCGGAGGTCGGGCATCGCAGTAATCGTTCGTCAAATCCGTTGACGAAGAGGTACGTCCGAAGAGGTACGTCATTGGAGAATCTTCGTAAGCTGACGAAGAAAGTCCGAGGAGGAAGTGGCGTTCCCTTTCGTTGACACGGAAGGCGTCGTCAATCTTCGGATACAATCGGCTACGAAGAAGAGAGGAGCGGTGTTCTTCGTCGGAGCTTGAGCGTTCTTCGTCAAAGTTTGAAGAAGAAGGAGAAGCTCTCAAATCCTCTCAAGATGGCTAAATAATTCTAACCAAATAAAATAAGCTAAGAGTTTATTTTATTTACTCAACCAAACCTTTTTGAATTTCAAAGGTTTGAAAAAGTTTAAACAACTCAACCTAATTAATAAGCTAAGTTGTCAATTCATTTAAAAGGGGAGTTAAGGGAGTTTTGAGAGGAGATGGAAAGTTGGGTTTCGTGTGGGCCCCACCACACTTAATCCTCCCAAGGGAGGTTAAGTGGATGTGGGTCCCACCTTTAACTTCCTTTGAGAGGAGTTAACCAACAAGAAATAAAATAAAAAGTGTTCCACATTTTTATTCAACTTTTTATAATTCTCCCAAAAACTAACTTTCGTCCCGCAATAAACGCAACTTCCGAAAAGGTCTCCTTAAGCGAATATCAGTGCTGCGAGTTCATCGGTGTCCTCAGATTTCAATTCCGAGCACCGGATCAAAAGTTAGGAATTCCCACTCGTTCGTTCACTGAACGTACCCGGGCCAAACTCCGGAAATTAATTCCGGGCACTCCGGGCCTCGGAATCAGGTTCCGTCAGAAACCGCGCTCTTGTAAAATTCCAAAGAAAATTAAGAAAAAATTTCCCTTGAATTTTATGGGTCTTTACATAAGGAATCTTTATTTTATTTACGTTACGAGGTATTTTTTTTTTACTTTTCCAGAAAAAGTACGAGAAGAATGTTTTTTTTAACTTATACGACACGAAAGGATTTTTACGGTTTTATAAAGCCTTATTTTCATGAAGCTTCCTCTAAAAGATTTCATGACTATTTAAAAAAAAATAATTTTCTTTTAAAATTTCATGACGTTTTGTGAAAAGAAATTGATTTTGAAAAAGAAAGGAAATTTTCCTCAAGAATTCATTTCAAGTGTTTTATCAAAACCATTTTCCATCTAAGATGACATTATTTCATATGTGTATGTTTCAAGTATAAAGACTCAATGATTTACATGGTTTCACTTTTCTCATTATGAAATTATATCCATTTCTCTTATATGGATTATGTGATGATGGGATGATGTTTATGAAACCCATTTTATTTGTTGGGTTATTATGAATGATGTATGTTTATTTTGTGGCACATGTAAGAATGATTTCATTATAAGATGGGTGGGACCTATATCTCCCTCCAATGCATTGGGTAAAAATTTTATATCTCATGAGATAGACATGGATGGAATGGTAAGTTAATCCAGTTCAGTGTTAGAGGACTGAAACGAGGAGTGAACTCGATTCAGAATGGGACTTTATCCACTAAGATGGTCTTGGAAGCAATGCCTTAGCTAATATGGAAATATTTACATGTGCTTAATGGATGCCACAATTACATGTTTTATTCCCATGCTATTTTATCATGGTTTATGTTCCATTATGATCTATGCCTTATGCACTTCCATGTTTTATGTCGTTGCTCAAGATTTTAATGTTTAAACATTATGTTCATGTTTTTAAGTTCCAATGTATATGGTATGTTTTATTTTATCCATTATTACCCTTACTGAGCATTTGAGCTCACCCTTTTTATGTTTTATTTTCCCCCAGGATCAAAAGAAAGGTTTTAGGTCAGGAAACAAAAAGTGGAAGATCTTTATGGGAGATGTTGAAGATCTTTCACCACGATTAGAAGATTACATTCCAAGTTTCCAAAGACACTAAACTATTACGGTCCTTGTGTGTCTTTTTTTGTTATGTATTAATTATTCCACAAAAGTAATGTAATGTCCATGTACGTCAAGCTTATGGTCTCTACAGTGTATCTTTGATACATGATGTGTAGTCCCCAAAAGTTATCTTCCCAAAACAGGAAGAACACATTGTGTGTCTCACTCGTATATACAATATAGTGACCCATGATTAACACACTTGTATATTATATAATTTTAGATAAATATTCAGTACATTATAAAAATACATTCCAGAGGATAGTAATAGTTTATTGTCTATTGAAAAATGGAAACAAAATCTTTTATCATGATGAATGATCTCCAACATCTCCCATAAAGATCTCCACCTTTAGTACTTCTACCTAAAAAAATTCTTCATAACATAGAGATGGGAAGTATAAAAATGGGTGAGCTCAAATTCTCAGTAAGGGTAAATAAGGGAGACATGTAAGAATTATCATGAGCATAAAGTTATGATAACATGATCATGAAGATAAAATATCATACCCTGCTTATAGAAGATCATAACATAGATCATGACATAAATATTGGAAGTTCATATGACATGAATAATAATGAAATAAAGATCATAAGAAATTAAATCATAAAAAAAGAATAAGACATGGAATTGTGGAAACACATAAGAATATAATGATTTCCATAGTAGAAAAGGTATCAATGCTAAGACCATTTTAGTGGACAATGTTCTTTACTGAACCAGGTGAACCATTTTTCTAGCCCTGTCTTACTGAACTGATTAAACCCTCATTCTATCCCTATATTACTAAACCGAGTAAACCCTCATTCCAACCCTATATTACTGAACCGAGTAAGCCCTCATTCCAGCCATGTATTACTAAACTAATTAAACCTTTATTCTATCCCTATATTACTGAACCAAGTAAACCTTCATTCTAGACATTTATTACTGAACCATGTAAATCATTATTCCATCCTTGTCTATCTCATGAGATATAAATCTTTACCCAATGCATTGGAGGGACATATAGGTCCCACCTATCACATAATTAAATCATACATACTTATTCCACTAGAACATAAATAAACATATCATAAACCATGAAATGAAATGGGTATCATAAACTTGTAAACATTTCATAACCTATGGAAAGAGACAAGTTTCATAATCATTTCATCATAAACATAACCAGTTAAAAGAAGCAAGTTTCAAAATCATAAAACCTATGAAATAGAAATGGGTTTCATAAACATGTTACCCATGATGAATAAATGGGTTTCATAAATACTACTACATTATGAATAACTCATTCATTGAAAATATATGAAGGAACATTTAGTCAATTTACTATAAGGTAGGTTTAACATCAATAGATGTCATCTTAGATGGAAAATAATTTGGAAATATCCTCTAAAAATGATTCATGAGGAAAATATCCATTATTCTTTAAAAAAATTATTTTAATACATAAAAATATTTGAAAATCGTTTTCATAAAAAATACCTTGAAACATATAAAGAATACATGAAATCATTTTGAAAAAAATAATTCAATTGAAAAAATTTAAAATAAGCTTCAAAAGATTTTAAAAACCTTTTTCTTTGAAAACACTTGAAAACATTTAAATAAAGCATAAAAATGTTTTGAAAACAATTTATTTTAAAATACTTTGAAAACTTATAATGAAATTTTGAAAATGTTTTCAAAATCATTTTTCTTAAAAACTTATAAAAGAAGCTTGAAAATGTTTTGAAAACTATTTTTTGAAAACACTTCGAAAACAAGTAAATAATACTGGAAAAAATTTGAAAAACCATTTTCATTGAAAATATATTTCAAATTTTTTTTCATAATGAATAACCATTTAAAATTTAAATGTGATCTTTGAAGAAATGATGATGGGTAAATCCGTACTTATCGTACGAGGTCAAAAGAACATTCCTTTTGCATGATAAAAAGGATAGAAAAGTTACCTGTTTGGAAAGCGATAAGAAAATTACCTTGAAGATATTGGTAAAAGGAAAAAATGGTAAACATTTATTTTATATATTATATGGTAATGGCATAATATTCTTGGAAACTTTTTTTGAAAACATATATTTCCAACCGAAGATAGGGTCATGTCAGGATTTCCTAAATACACTTTCTTAACTAACATACGTAATAAAGAGTATATAATGGTACCAATACATGATTATATCATGAAATAATATATTATAAGTAATTTCATGAATATTCATGTGATATGGATCACAATATTTCACCAAAGGAAGAATAAACAAAATCAATCTCAAAAAGAAATGGGAGTATCTCAATAAACTCTTATAACTTGGTATCTTGTGATCATGCTCTACATGTAAGGAAAAGAAATTTAATAAAGAATATAATATAATGATAATATATATATTCATGATATTTCATGTAAAATGGAATTATATTCACCCTGAAAAATAGTTTTGGTGCATAACAAAACATGAGTCTCAAAGAAGGAAAATTGAGACAAACACATTTTTACCAATTTGGTAACTTTTGAAACATAAAACCCATGAAATAAGGATCATCAAATGGGAATGTGAATACCCATAAATTTAAGTATAGAATACATAGAATAAAATCATGGGAAGTAAATACCCAACACAAAATGAAAGAGTGGTGAACATAGCTTGTATCTCACATGAATTAAAAGTGGGATGAAATCCCCATTTGTTGTGTCTTGACTCTCTCCATACTCATAAAATATTCATGTATAATATTTTTTTTAATTTAGATATTTTACCGAATAATATTATTATATCTATTAACATATATGTTTTGATTATAAACTTATATTACCCACTTGTTAATGGTCCTACGTTATGGTTTTACTTTGTGTAACATTCTCATTGTTCTTCGAATGTGTCTTAATTTGTTATATTGTTGATCCTTATACTTATATAATGATTCCAATGTTTATAAAATTATATAAATATCAGGTATATACAGTATAATTATATCATAATAATCTATATCATAATTATTTATGTAATGGAATACACAGTTCATAGGGATGGTAAGTCGTACGTACGCATGGACGATGTTTTCTGTTTTTATTAACGTATTAAAAGAAAGTATGAAAATGAAATATATGTATAAGTATGTATATATATATTTATTATAGTATAATTACTATATTATATATATCATATAATTTCATTAAACCCATCCATAATACATTCCATGTTGTGTGTGAACGAATCAAATCTCTTTGAGGGGGCGGTAGTCCATACTTCCTCAAACGAGATTATCACATTAACACCAAATGGGAATTAAAGAGATGTGTATTTTAAAAAGAATAAATAAGAATAAATAAATATTAAATATAATATATTACATGTATAAATATAGTTTCTATCATAATTGTTCCCATGAATGGTTGTAAAGTTAAAATGAACAATCATCATTTCGTGAGGCAATAGTTTTCCATACACAGAAACAATATGTTCAACATCCATTAGATGGAGGTGTGCGAACATGTATATCAAAAAATAAGCATAAAAACATCCTATTATATGTAAGATACAGGTTTTTTACACAATAAGAAAATAAATAGATTGTATAATGCAGAGAAAAAAAAAATAATGGAAATGAGATTGACAAAAGATGTTACCTCTAAATCGGGTAACTCTTTCTCGTTTGTGCCAAAAGGTTTCATTGAGAGTTTTTCTTCCCAAAGTGAGGATTCAAAGTCAAATAGAGTATTTTTTAGGCTACTTGATGAGATATTGGACGAAATTAAAAATATTTAGAGGTGTGAGGAATGGGTAGAGGTGGTGACGTTTTATAGGGAAGGAAAATGACTCATAAGGAATTTTTAGAAACAAATTAAGTGTGCACATGTACTTACCTGAAAAAAGTATTAAAAAAACAACCCAAATAAACAATTTAATGTTTATGGCCGACATATGGATATAAAATGGGTGTTTTACAAGTTTATAAGTCATTTTGTTCCTTAATTTTATGGTTTTTTCCCTAATTAAGCTTAATTTGGCCTTAATTGCTTTGATTAATTTTAATCAATTTTTCTAATCATTCTGGTCAAAAACATAACAAGGTATTATTAGACTCAAAATATTAGAATTAATAAAATGGTGTATGTTATATTTCTTTTAATTACAATCAATAATCCAAAAAATTAAAATTAGTGCAAATCCCACAGACAGGACGAAATAACGGGGTTTTAAAGTAGAAAATAGTTCAAACATTTGTTAAGATTTAATATTCATTATCAATGTATAATTTATTATAATTAATTTAATTTTATTAATATATGTAATATATATCTAATGTTACCTTAAAAAATATTTATAATGTCATTTATCAATAATAATTAATTAGACAAAAAGGCAGTTTTTTTTACTAAAAAACAGTATTTTCACTATTCATCAAAAATGATGTTTCTTAGAAAAATCCAAAAAAATCACCCTAGGATAATTTCGACATTATGAGTTAAAAAATTAATTTTATTTTATACAATTCAATTCTGAATGTTTCTAAAATTACTTTCACTATTAGAAGTAGTTCATTTGAGAAAATGATGCTTTAAACATAATAAGGACTTTACCAAAAATATTATCTTTCATTATCAACATGTTATATATATATATACAATAATTATAAAAAATATTTGAAAATTATTTATTAATATTAATATTACTATTTTTAATGGATAGTTTATAATTATCTTATTTAAATAATTAAAATAATAAAAATAGATGTTTCGTAGAAAATCAGTGTTCTGTGCATCATACACCAAGTCAGTGTTGCTCGTGGCATAATCCAAGTTGGAATTGGGTGTAGCTGTAACTTCTTGGTTCTAGAAGCTTCCCATAGGTGCCCCGTACCTGGTTGGTCACATGGCCTCATGCACATTTCTCTAAATTTCAGAGGCTGCCGACTAGCACCAAGGGCCTTGGGTGTGATAGTGGGGAAAATATGCCCTCATTAGCAGAGTAACACAATGGAAATAAATAGATAAAAATAGTAGAAGCAATAATAATACCATGCAACAGTAAACAACATAAGACTGGAAGTAATAACAATTGAGCACATATATATATTTGATGCATGATACATATGTCTAGGAAAGCAGCCAAACAAGTCACAATGCTGGAATACAATACTAAACCAAAGTACATAGAAAAGCAAGTAAATAGCTCCACAACATCGCAAGCATCAACTTGGTCCCATGCTCTCCAGCTCCAAAAAAGTCAAGTACCTGAAGTAGAAGGGTGATTTAACTTATCTATACTTGAAACAATATAATTTATTTAGGCCCAAAATCATGACCCAAATAGGGTGTGAGATGAATTCCAGTAGGCAACCGCCCAAAGATCTGTGCCTAAAAGTCAGTGAATATATATGGCATGCAATAAGCAAAAATAAGCAGTAAACAAGTAAGTACTCAAAAGTAAAAAATCCTACAGTTTCAAATGCATTCAACTTTCATATACCAATTAAGTAGCTAATCACAAATAGATAACTCTCTGGGATGTACTCACAACCTAACCTCTCTAGTTCAACCAAAAAAAATACAAGAAACCCTTCGGGAAGTACACACAGTCTAACCCCTCTGGTTCAGCTTTAGTAAAGACACTCTGAGGAATCAATCTCCATAAATTACCCCTATGGTCACTTATAGGTAACTAATAGGAACTCCGAGGAAGCATTCAACATCCAATTCCTCCGGTGTCTCATATTGAGGAAACTATATACACTCTGAGGTAGAACAAAGTCCATCCCCCCAATGGTCTCACAACGTAACAGTAAACAGACACTCTCAAGAAGCCCTCAACGTCCATTCTCCCTATGGTCTACTACACCAAGTTCTCACAACCCTGTGTAAGTTAGTCATGCACAAATAATATGTGGCATCCAAATTAAACCTCAAGAACTACTTGTATAAACATTATAAAACATCTCACAACATGTCAGATAAAAATCACTCCATCCTAACAATACTAGGCATGTAAATCAAAGCAGCCTAATTGCCAAGCTAGAACAAATGGTCAAAACAAGTAAACATGGGAAAAACATCCATATCATGGAAATGTTAACACTATTCACAAACAATTAACCTCTATCCATACAAACAAGGCATAATAGGCAATAATAGGGATAAAAACCATAAACATGCAATACCCTGTTATTGGGTATTGGGAACTTTTGCACATAAAATTCAAAGAGTATCTACGAAAAGGAAAAAACCACCTACCTCAGCGTCGTGAGATTGATATACTAGAACCTTAGGCCTTGAATCACCCTAGAACACTATAGATCTACGAAAATGTTAAAAACGTTCAACCAAGGATAACTCGTGAAAGAGGAGGAATCAGGAAACGAGGTTCTAGAAGAAGGAAGGACTCACCGATGTGATTCCAACATAACCGATAGAGTTTGTATCAAAGAAAGAATGATGAGTTAGAGGATCGGAAAAGATTCACACCATATGGTCGCTCCTGGATGAGATGGGCAAATAAGAAGATGTTTCTGTCCATCAGACATGACCCTGGTCCATTTAATAAAATAAAAAGAAAGTACATGGAATGTTCTTTAAAAGTACAGGGAATGTACTTTTCTTTTCAGGCCTCTTCTATAGGCAGTCTCTAGGTCACCACACATGGCCATGTACTCGGAAGTTACACAGCCAGTACACAGTCACCCACAACAATCGGGTACAAGACGTGTACTCCTGAAATTTCCAGAAACTCCTCTTTTTCTCAAAAAAACCATAAAAAAATGTACCTGAAAATAAGATCAGGGTTTTTACAAACTTCTCCCCTTAAAACTTTTTTTATCTATTTTCCCTAACAAGGCGACGTAGAAGAAGAATCCTCGAACAGCTCCGGACACTATGATCGTACATCGGCCTCCCTCTCCTAGGTCTCATCTTGTACTCGCTTGTGCTGCCATAATAATCCTACCAGAGGAACAGACTAACCACAGAGAACCTTGGACTACGATCAACAATCTGGATAGGACTCTCCTTGAATGAGGCGTCCACCTTGAGCTCAACCTCCTCAGGTTGGAAAACATGAGACGGGTCTGATAAATAACTCCAAAGATGAGAAATGTGGAAGACATCATGCATATCCCAATACCTATGAGGTAACTGCAGCCGATAGGAAACCAGTACGACTCTCTCAAAAAACTTAAATGGCCTGACATACCTTGATGAAAGATTAACCTGTATCATAATCCTCCTGTGTCCCAACCTCGGTGTGACACATAGGAAAACCTGATCTCTGACCTCGAACTCTAGAGGTCATCTCCGTCGATCAGCATCAGACTTTTGTCGTGACTATGCAGTAGCCAACCTCTTCTGAATCAACTCTATCTACTCTAAGGTCTCCTGGACAAGATGAAGTCCCATCATAGCTCCCTCTCCTGCCTCTATCCAACACAACGGTGATCGGCATGGCCTACCATACAAATCCTCATAAGGTTTCATCTAAATAGTTTCTTGAAAACTATTATTGTAGGAAAACTCCACAAGAGGTATGTGCTTCTCCCAAGAACCTAAAAAATCTAGGATGCATGCTCAAATAATGCCGTCAAGTATCTGAATTGTACACATGGATTGACCATCTATCTGGGGATGGTATCATATAATCAGAAGTACCTGTGTACCCAAAGCCCTCTGAAGTCCCTGCCAGACCCAATAATTAAAACGGACATCCCTATCTGAAACAATGGAGTGCAGAACTCCATGTAAACGTATAATCTCACAGATGTACAACCTTCCTAGCTCATAATCACTGGAGGTCTATTTGATCAGCAATAAGTGGGAAACCTTCATCAGTCTGTCAATGACAACCCAAACTACATCATTCCCACGAGGTGACCTCGACAAACCTGTCACGAAGTCCATCGAGACATCGTTCCACTTCCACTCGAGAATGGGTAACTTCTGAAAAATCCCTAATGGTCACTGATGCTTTGCCTTCACGTGATGATAGGTAGAACATCTCATGATGAAACTAGCAACATCTCTCTTCATACCTGACCACCAATACTGGTGGTGTAGATCACGATACGTCTTGGTGACACTAGGAAAAACTACCCAAACTGAGGAATGAATGTCCCGCATAAGCTCCTCGTGTATGTCTGCTGACACCCATAAGTGCCCATGAAAACACAATATATCATCCTTGCCTATAGTCCATCCAGGATTAGGGTCTTCTCCTGACCCACCCTTTCGTAGGACTAGGCCTTCTAAATCTGATAGCTGCCTTATTCGCACTCGATCAAGTAGAGTAGAGGTAATAGCTACAAAATAAAGAAACGTATAACCCTGTATGACGTGAACCTCCAAATTTATCTTAGATAATAGAGCCATAAGATGACACTCACTGATGGCCTCCTGAACTTCCTGTATCTGAGTCCTCCTGGTCAACACATCAGCCACAACATTTCCTTTCCCAGGTGTATAGGCAAGCTCAAAGTCAAAGGACTGAAGGTACTCAACCCACCTTCGATGTATCAAATTCAAATATCACTGAGTGAAGATATACTTGAGACTCTCATGTTCAGTGAAAACCACAAAATTCTCTCCCAATAGGTAGTGTCTTTAACAACATAAATCATGAATAATAACAGCCAACTCGAGATCGTGTGTCGGGTAGTTCCTCTCATGTGGCATCAAATGTCTAGACCCGTACGCAATAACCCCTTCCCCCTGCATAAGCACAACTCCCAGCTTGATACCTGATGCATCACAGTAAATAGTATATCTCTTTACCGACTCTAGAAATACCAGTATCGATGCTGAAGTCAACCTCCCTTTCAGCTCCTAAAAGGATGACTCACAAGAATCTGACCACAAGTACTTCACACCCTTCTTAGTCAGAGATATTAGTGGCACTGCTAAGCATGAAAAGTCCTATATGAAACATATGTTTTATCCAACCATCCTTATAAAACTCCATACTTCAAAGACGTTCTTAAAATGCTCCCAGGAATATACTACTCTCACTTTATCTGGGTCAACTGATACTCCTGTATCTGAGATAACATGACCCAAGAAGTGAATATGGTCCATCCAAAAGTGGCATTTTGAGATTTTAGCATATAACTGATGCTCTCTTAGTATACTCAAGACGATATCAAGATAGGTAGTATGGTAATGTCGAGTGTGAGAGTACACCAATATATCGTCCACAAAGACTACCACGAAAGAATCCAAGTATGGATCGGTTCATCAGTGCCATGAAAACTGTAGGCACATTCGTGAGACCGAATGACATAACCACATACTTGTATAGACCATACATGATCTGGAAGGATGTAAGAGGTATATATGATGGTCTAACACGTAACTGATGGTAATCGGACCTCAATTCAATCTTAGAGAACACTTGGGATCCTCGAAGCTGATCAAAGAGATCATCAATCCTCAGCAAGGGATATCGGTTCTTAACCGTCAACTAGTTGAACTTCCGATAATCCACACAAAGTATGAGGGTATCGTCTACCTTCTTTATAAAAAGGACAGGAGAACCCCAATGATAAGTATTAAGTTGGATGAAACCCTTTTCCTGCAACTCCTCCAACTGCTTATTGAGCTCCTGTAACTCTGGTGTATCCATCCTATAAGGAGGATTGGACACCAGTGATGCTCCTGGAACAAGATCAATAGAAAATTCCACCTCTTTCTATAGAGGTAAACCTGAAAAGTACTCTGAAAAGACATCCCTAAAATGATACACCACTGGAAGAAAGTCCATCTCTGAAGTCCCCTGGTCATCCAAATATAGACTAGCAATCTGGGATGTAACTCCTCCCAACCTATAATGCTTGGGTCCTGCTCTGCTCACCTGGACATCCCATTTTACCTTATGAAGAAACAATCCACCCTTTGGTGATGTTAAAATCACCCTACGATGATAGCAGTCGACAATAGACTAAAAGGAAACTAACCAGTCCATTCTGAGAATGACATCATATCCTGTCATCTCTAAGACATAGAGGTTCCATAAGAAGTAACACCCACCAACCTCAAGAGGGAACTCCTTGCACTGATGTACACTAGCCGTTATAGTCCCCAATGGAGTGTCTAATGTAATGATATTAGTAGAAGAAAAGATACAGAGCCCAAGGCTCTCCACAACAAAAACAAATACAAAGATATGGGAAGCCCCTATATCAAAAATAGAAAAAGCTAAAACTGAGGCAAATAGAATGGTACCTCAAACTGTAGAGGGTCTGGGATCCTGCTTTGGATGGGTCTACTCCACTACAAAAGTTTGACCTGTACCATGACCCTATGAACCTGCTTGAACACCCTGAACTGATCCACCCTGTTGTCGGTGAAATCATGGTGACTGGTTACCATAGAAACGACCTCCACCTCGGCCTGAATGGCTGAAAGAACTCCAGTTCCTTGATTGATGAGAAACTGGTGGTTCTTCTTCTGAACGAGGAGTCATAGAAGAACCCCTGTCACTAAATACTGGTGAGAAGAACTGATAGAAATGCTGAAGGTGACCCATCTTGCCAGAAGATCAGCACTCCACTGAGTCTCTCAGGCAGTGTGGCATCGTATGCCCACTCTTCTTGCACTGGTAGCACACCACATGGCTAATTGAATACGTCTCTCTCCTCCTCGAATCTCCATGCGTAGACTCCCTATGGTGCTTCCTGCTGTCAGCAGGAGGGATACCAACTCTGGATATTGAGCTTCCCTGGATCACCACTCTAGAATTCCTTAGATTTCACTCCATGATCAGTGCTCGGTTAACTATAGAAGTGATAGAAGTCAACCTGATTATGTTCACCCGAGATCAGATGTCATGCCTGAGACCATCCTAAAACTTCTTTGCCAGGAATAACTCATCACCTCCTAGGATGAGCATGAAGTGCTGCAAATCTATGAAGCGAGAAGAATAATCCATAACAGAAAGAGTACCCTACTCTAGACTCATGAACTCTCAGTCTCTATCAGCCCTAAAATCCTCTGGGTAAAAGTAGTCATAGAAGGTGTGTTGAAACTCATCCCAATCCATAACTTTCTGGCATCCTGCCTGTAAGATAACATCCCACCATCTCTTGGTGGAATCCCGAAGCATATACGTAGTGAGATTCACCCTCATCTCTGGAGGCATCTCTAGATGATCGAAGATAGACAACATGGATTCTAACCATGAATCTACATCCTGAGGTACTCCTTCCCCTGTGAAGGTGGAAGGATGATGCCGTTGGAAAACCCACGTCAACTCTTCTATAGACGGGGTAGGATGTGGTACTCCTCAAAAAGTCTACATGAACCTCATAAATCCTTTTTAGAACTGTTCTTTAGAACCTATGTCCGAAATAATGGCTGGTTCCAAGACTGGAACTATAGGAGGATCTGCTGGTAGTCCATGATCAGCCATGTCCAGTGTCTGATCACTTCCCTATAACTGGCGGACAACCGGAGGAGGTCTTGGTGGCATGACTCTACAAGTTCAAGCACACACCTTAGATCAATATTAACAAGGACTGAAAAATATAAGTGTAAGAAGGTAACAGGAGAAAGAAAGCTTTAAAGTTTTTCAAAACATGGATACACGACATGTATTACACCTACACGACATGTTCTCTTAAGCCTTCACATGGGCATGTACTTTTGCAAACACAGGTCATGTAACACCCCAAACACACGGCATGTGGTCTTGACACACGACATATACTTGAATCCTCTTTCCCTGCCCGAGTTCCCTTACACGGCTAAGCCACACGGTTCTCCTAAAATAAGACTACATGACATGTTAGTGCCAAACATAGTGTGTACTAGATGAACTTCACTGACCCGTGTTGTTAGTCACACAGATGGTTACACGGATCACTCTACACGGCGTGTTCCAGGTGGACATGGCGTGTACTTCTTAGGTTTCAACTTCCCGTGTTGTTAGTCACACAGGTGGACACACAGATGACACTACATGGCATGTTTATACTAGACACGGCATGCACTAGAAGGATTCCACCATCCCGTGTTGTTCATTAAATGGATGTATATAAGGGTTACACTACATGGCGTGTTCAATCTTGACATGACGTTTATAACCTAGTCTTTATCCATCCGTGTTGTTAGTCACACGGGTGGACATATGGTCTACACAACACGACGTGTACAACTGGTACACGGCATGTTCCCCCAAATATTTCCCAACCCCGTGTCTCTGCCCACACAACTAGTGACACGGTTAGAGACTACACGGAGTGTACATATAGTACACAACATGTACTTAAGAAAAATAGTTCCTTCCCGAACAGAAGGACACATGGCTTGTATTCATCATTACACGTCGTGTATTCTAGGGTTTTCTGGTCAATAAGCCTCAGAAACTACTTCAGAACCCCAAAAAACACTGAAATGAAATTAAAGTGCCAAATTCTGATCCATGAGGGTCCATACTCCCCATTAATCAAATCTTGGCATCTTATACATGTTATATATAAACACAACAGAGCAATGATCCACCAAATTACGATCTATGAGGGCCCATAACACCTCAAGAACCAAATTTTGGTGTTAATTCAAACAAACCTTACACAATTAAATACCCTATAAAAAAGCAGGTATTCTATAAAGGCATCTATCACAACAACATGCATATCTAACACATCCTCTATCACAACAACATGCAATCGCTAATGAACCCTAAATGGCATGGAAATAGTGCATGACATGTGATCTATAGAAAGTTCCTATATGATGCATGAGATGACATAACCTCATCTCATCAGGTTCGAACATAAATAAAACCTCAATAATATCAATAATAACCACACAAAACATGAGAATCAACCAATGGTGAAATCAAATCAACTGTAAAATTAAAAAACCAAAAAAAAATTCAATAATGAGGTAAATTGGATTTTCTCTATACACAGGTTAGTTACTCCAAGGAATAGCTTATTACCAAGTACCTATTTCCTTCCTATCTCTGACTATAGGCTCCAAAAAGTAATTCAATAAGAAAGGAATCCCTCTAATTCCACTTTGTAACGTCCTGGTTCTGGAAGCCAAGCATAGGTGCCCCATACCCGGTTGGTCACATGGCCTCAAACGTATTTCACCAAACACTAGAGACTGCTGAATAGCAGCGAGGGCCTTGGATGTGATAGTGGGGAAACTATTCCCTCATTGGTAGAGTAACACAGTGGAAATAAATAGATAAAAATATCAGAAGCAGTAATAATACCATGCAACAGTAAACATCGGATGACTGGAAGTAATAAAAACTAAGAACATATATATATATTATGCATGATACACATGTCTAGGAAAGTAGCCAAACAAGTCACAATTCTAGAATACAATACTAAACCAAATTATAGTAAAACAAAGTAAACAGCTCCACAACATCGTAAGCCTTAGCTTGGTCCCATTCTCTCCAGCTCCAAAGCAGTCAAGTACCTGAAGTAGAAGAACCCTTGCCCTTATCTATACCTGCAGCAATATAATCTATTTGGGCCCAAAAGAATGACCCAAATAGGGGGTGAGATGAATCCCAGTAGGAAACCACCCAAATATCTATGCCTAATAATTAGTGAATATATATGGTAGAAAATAAGAAAAAAGAAGCAGTAAATAAAGAAGTACTCAAAAGTAAACAATCCAACATTTTCAAATGCATTCAACTTTCATATACCAAGTAAGCAGATAATCACAAATAGGTAACCCTATGGGAAGTACTAACATCCTAAACCCTCTGGTTCAACCAAAACAAACCCAAGCAACCCTCTGGGAAGTACCCACATTCTAACCCCTCTAGTTCAGCTTGAGCAAAGAAGCTCTGAGGAAGCACTCACCGTCAATTCCCCTTGTGGTCTCATATCGGTAACTAATAGGAACTATGAGGAAGCACTCAACATCCAATTCGCCCTGTGGCCCGTATCGAGGAAACTACAGACACTCTGAGGGAGAATAAAGTCCATCCCCCCTATGATCTTGCAACATAACAGTAAAAAAAAACTCTCGAGAATCCCTCAACGTCCATTCTCCCTATGGTCTACTACACCAGGTTCTCACGACCCTGTGTAAGTTAGTCGTGCACAAATGATATGTGGCAGACAAAGTAAACCCAAGAACTACTTGGATAAACAGTCTACAATATCTCATAACTTGTTAGATAAAAATCACTCCATCCTAACAATACTAGGAATGGAAAGCAAAGTAGCCTAACAGGTAAGCTAGAACAAACGATCAAAACAAGTAAACATGGGAAAAACATCCATAGCATTGAAATGTTAACCCTATTCAAAAACAATTAACCTCTATCCATACAAACAAGGCATAACGGGCAATAACAGGGCTAAAAACCATAAACACGTAATATCCCATTTTTGGGTATTGGGCACTTTTGCACATAAAATTCAAACACTATCTACGGAAAGGCACAAACCACCTACCTCAGCGTTGTGAGATCAATATACTTGAACGACAGGCCTTGAATCACCCTATAATTACATAGATCTATGGAAACATTAAAAATGTTTAACTGAGGATAACTTGTGAAAGAGAAGGAATTAGGAAACGAGGTTCTAGAATAAGGAAGAACTCACGGATGTGATTCCAATGCAACTGACAGAGTACGAATCGAAGAACGAATGGCGAGTCAGGGTCTCGACAAAGATTCACGCTGTATAGTAACTATTGGATGAGACGGGAAAATAAGAAGATGGTTCTATCCATCAGACATAACCCTGGTCCGTTTAATGAAATAAAAAGAAAGTACACAGCGTGTTTTATAAAAGTACACGATGTGTACATGCATTTTCCAGCCTCTTCTATAGATGGTCTCCGGGTCACCACACACAACATGTACTTGGCCGTTACACATCCAGTACACGGTCACCCGCGACAACCAGGTATATGGTGTGTACTTATAAGTACACGGTGTGTACTCCTAAAATTTCCAGAAACTCTTTTTTTTCTCAAAAAAACAAGAAAAAAAAAACGTACCTAAAAAGAATATCCATGTTCTTACAATAGCGCAAGACAAGTTGGTATTTCTTGTGAAAAGGATATTTTACTTAGTTTTTTTAATATATATATATATAGAACTATTTCTAGTGTCATGTGTAATAAAATTTATTGAAATGATAAATTAATTCGAAAGAAAATTATCAAAATCTCTTGGTGTTACATTCTACCCCCTTAAAATGAATTTTGACTATGAAATTCATCTAGGTTATCAAAGGTTTAATAATTGAATGTTTCATTCATAGAAACCCACATTGTAAAAATGGATACTAAAACATCCCTTATAATGAGAAATTTGGAACCATAATGGTTACCCAAGGTAACATATAATTGGGTTTCCACATATAAGAACAGAGGTTGGGAGTGAGAATTGGACACGAAGGAGAAGCATAAATATTTATAGGGAGTGATTGAGTTTATCAATCAAAAAAAAATTGAATGATCACAGGAATGTTTAGGGCCTCAATTTCATAAAACTGTGATGATTTAAAAGGCCATTAACTCAATGAAAATTATGGTATTACGACAACAATTTTTTTTATCACATTCAAAATGTTGAGTTATTCTTGATAAATATATATATAAAAACATCATTCTTGGGTTATTCATTGAATAATTTATAATACATACATTTACTCATGGAATGTGTGTCTAGAAATTAAGGTTTACTATTAAAGCACTAAAATAATCTTTTAATGGATCTTAAGGCCCATAACAGAATAAAAAGTCCAAATATTTGTCTCTTAAAAAAAATGAATTAATATATAAAAAGTAACACTAATAGGTCATCCTAAATATTTATTCATTAAAAATATATACATTTACTTTAACATCACGTAGGCTAGTGGTAGGTGTGAAACCATTATCGTCCTTCAACCATGGGTGCAAGACCCACGACCTTCGCGGACTTGATTAGTTGTCACCCGACATACATGATATCCTTTTTTAAAACCATACTAATATAATATATAATATGGACATCCTTAAAATAAGGTTAACATATTATTAGCCTTTTAACTAAGGTTTTCAACCCAAACATAGGGCACAAATACTTTCTATGAAGCTTAACATAAACTTTTTATGAATGCTTAACCTTATAACCCTTATAAAAGGTGAAAATATAAAACATTATAAAGAGAGTCACAAAATTATATTAAAATTGATTCCCCTATATCAAAAATTATGTCGTGGTGGTAACATTCCAAACACATGAATACCCTTATTGTATATTCCCTTGAAACATTGTAAGAACCTAAATTACCATAAATCCTTTTGAAAAACATGCATGCTTCCTCATTCCAAAATATATAGGATTTATTTAGTGGTATCAGAAACCACCTATAAACATGTACTTACATAGTTCCATGTTAATCAATACTATCAAATTTACTTATTCATACCCCACGTATATTTATCTATACAACATTATCATAACATAAGGAATGTATCAAGGGTTACCTTCCCTTAGTCAAAATGTTAAAATTCATGAGATAAAAATTCTAGTCAATCATGACCAGTTAACATATTCTTGTAAATCCTTAAAAAACATAAACTAAACAATCCATATATAATTCACCATTCTTAAACATTGAATCCAAACACATAAATAATTTGATTACTTCATCCTAAATCCATTAATAATAACACATCTTTCCTTTGAAATTTCATCCTAAGTATCTCCATCATCCATAATGTAACCATTACTCCCACAACCTTGCTGATTCTCTTCAGGAACATACCTCGTATGACATTGGGTTGTATAATGACCATTTTCTCCACATTTAAAAAACGTAACCTTCGATGAATACTTATGGAGGCCAAAATTACCATCCATTTCATTAACTGAACTCTTCATTTCCCCCTTACAGTCACTTTATTTGTGTCCTTCTTTTCCAAAGTCAAAACACCTTATTCTTCCTCTAAGTCATTCATGTAGGTGATTTTTTCAACATTCATGACACAAAGGAAACTGAATCTTCTTTCCTCCATGGTCTCCATTACCCGAAATCTCAGTGAAATCCTTCTTTATCTTCCATGGTTCATCTGAGAGTTGGTTAAGGTAAACATTGTTAATTAAATATAGTGAAAACTGATTATGTATGATAATGACATCTTTTACTCTAGTGATCATCCCACTTGACTGCTAATCAAAAAATCTCCCATCACATTCAACATTAATTCAGTTCATTCTGGTTCCCACCATTGACTTAAAGTAGATGAATAGTGTGAGCATTACATATCATAGGATAAAATCACATAGTCATGAAAATAATTACTTATAGGATGTCTAAATAATGACACATTCCATAATATATGACACCTTGGATTTTTCTTGGGTTATCCATAGCCAACTAATATCTAAATCCTTTCTAATGGTTCATGAAGAGTTTGTGAATTCCAAAATCATATCCCCTAGGAGGGTCAAACCAAGTGTGTGACAAGGCCTATTGTCGTGTACCAGATTACCCCGAGCCAAGACCAGAACATATTGTCGGAGTTGTTACCCCTAGGTATATATATGATAGTGCTACAACCACTTATAATATCTAGAATATTATGTATTGCTAGGAAACCACTCACTCTATCCTTTACCAAAATTCCAGGACATTTTCTTAAACATTAACTTGTCCTTATACTTATCATTAGAGACATCCCTAGACCTACCCTTTTAAATAAACCTAGGGATATCACTATGGTTTAATAATACAATTTTCCAATGGTTGACTAAACCTTTTCATTAATACCAATTATAGTGACTCAGGATGAACATATATATATATATTACATCTTTTTATATGAATATTTAGTACATTATAATAATACATTCCAAAGTACCATAATAGTTTAGTGTATTTCAAAACTTGGAAAGAAAATATTCTTTCCTGGTGAAAGATCTTCAACATATCCTATAAATATCTCCACCTTCATTATTTCTTCCTAAAACCTTTATTCATAACCTGGATAAAGGAAACATAAAAAAGAGTGAGCTCAAATGCTCAATAAGGGTAAATAATGGAGGCGTGTAATCATAATAATGAGCATAAGGGTATGAAAACATGACTGTGAAGATAAAATATCATACCATACATATCAAAGATCATAACATAGATCATGGAATATTGATTATAAATTCATAATAAACAAATCATAATGAAATAAAGAGAATAATCCATGAAAGCATAACATAGGAATAAGACATGGAATTGTGAAAACACGTAAGCATATACTAATTTTCATAGTATCCAAAGGATCAATGCCACAACCATCTTTGTGGGAAATGTCCTTTACTAAACTGAGTGATCCCCTATTCTAGCCTTGTATTAATGAACCGAGTAAACCCTAATTCTAGCCCTGTATTACTGAACTGAGTTAACCCTCATTCTAGCCCTGTATTACTGAACTAATTAAACCCTCGTTCCAACCCTATATTCCTAAACCGAGTGAACCCTCATTCTAACCCTCTATTACTAATCCAAGTAAACCCTTAATCCATCCCTGTATATCTCATGAGATATAAATCTTTACCCAATTAATTTTATGGAGATATAGGTATCACCAATCATATTATGAAATCAAACATACATGTTTCATAAGATCATAAATAAATATATCATAACCCATGAAATAAAATGGTTATCACAAACATTTAAACATATCATAACCAATGTAAATAGACATGTTTCATAATCATTTCATCATAAACATTACTCGTGAAAAGAATCAAGTTTCAAATGCATATAAACCTTGAGTGAGAAATGGGTTTCATAAATATATTACCCATGAAGAAGAAATGGGTTCTATAAAGACCATGACATTAAGAATAACTCATCCATAGAAATGATATTAATATAACCTTTAAATCATTTACTATAAGGTATGAGTAACATCAATACTTGTCATCTTAGATGGAAAGTAATTTTGAAATGTAATCTAAAAAATTTTCTTGATGAAAATATCCATTCTTGTTTAAAAATAAGTCTTTTTAATATATAAAACCAGTTGAAAATAGTTTTCTTATAACATAACTTGAAAACCTATATAGAAGACATGAAATAATTTTGAAAACACCTTTTTTTATGAAAACATTAAAAATAATCTTAAAATACTTTTTGAAAACTATTTTCAACAAAAACTTCATAAAATATTTTAAATAAATCTTGAAAATGTTTTAAAAACCATTTATTATAAAATAGTTTTAAAACTTATAAATAAATTTTTAAAATGTTTTGAAAATAAATTTTCTTGAAAAAATATAAATAAAGCATGAAAACGTTTTAAAAACCATTTCTTTGAAAAAACATTGAAAACATGTAAATAAGACATGAAAACATTTTAAAAAACATTTTATATGAAAATATCTTTTAAAAATTTATCTTAATGATTATCCTTTTAAAAATGAAAAGGGATCTTTGAAGAAATAATGATGGGTAAATTCGTACATGTCATATGGGGTCAAAAGAACATTCATTTTACAGGATATAAAGGATATAAAACTTCCTTGTTAGGAGTGAAAATAAGATTACATTGAATAGATTATTAAAATAAAAAAGGGTAAAAATTTCTTTTAGATATTATAGGGTAATGTTATAATTTTCATGGAAACTCTTTTCAGAAAACATAGAATTCTGACCGAAGAGAGGGTAAAGTCAGGATTTCTTAAAAACACTTTCTTAACTAACATATTTATCAAAGAGTATAAAATGGAACCAATACATTAGTATATAATAAAATAAAATAATATAAGGAAACACATGAATATTATTGAGATATGTATCATTATATTTCATCAAAGGAAGCAAAAACATAAACAATCAGGAAAAGTAATGAGATTATCTCAATAAACTTTTATAACTTGGTATATTGGGATCATGATATACATGTAAGGAAAGGAAATTAAATGAATAATATAATATAATGACAATATTTAGATTCATTATATTGAATTTAAAATTGATGAATAATCACCTTGAAAAATATTCTAGGTGCATAACAAAACATGAGTCTCAAAGAAGGAAATTTGAGACAAAAACATTTTTACCAATTTGGTAACTTTTGAAACATAAACCCCATGAAAGAAGGATTGTAAAATTTGAATGTGAATAAACATAAATTTATGTACAAGATACTTATAATACAATCACATCTAGTACATACACTACACAAAAGGAAAGAGTGGCAAACATAGCTTGTATCTCACATAAATTAAATGTTAGACGAAATCCCCTAACCTTGTGTATTGAATCTCTCCGTACTCATAGAATATTCATGTATAATAAATATATGTTTATTATAAATATTTTACAGAATAATGTTCTTATATATATTAACATATATGGTTTTATTATATCATTATATTTCCTACTTGTTAATGGTCATACGTTAAGGTTTTACTTCGTGTAATATTCTATTTGTTCTTCGTATGTATCTTAATTAGTTATTTCAGTTATCCTTATACTTATATAAAGATTACAGAATATATAAAATAATATAAATATCAGGTATATTAAGTATATTTATATTATATTAATCTTTATCATAATGATGTAAGCAATGGAATACACTATTCATTGAGACGGTAAGCCCTATATGCATGAACACTGTTTTCTGTTTTTATTATCGTATTGAAAGAAAGAATGTAAATGAAATATATATATATATATATAATTATTCTAATATAATTAATATATTATATATATCATATAATTTCATTAAATCTATCCTTAATACAATCTATGTGGTTTGTGAACGAATCACATTGCTTTGAGGGGCGGTAGTCCACATTTCCTCAAATGATATTATCATATTCACACCAAATGGAATGTAAAGAGATGTCTATTGTAAAAGGAATAAAGAAGAATAAATAAATAGTAAATATAATATATTAAATAAATAAATATAATTTCTATCATAATGGCCACCATTATTAGTGGTAAAGGAGAAATGAACAATCCTCATTTCGTGAGGCAGTAGTTCGCCGTATATAGAAATAGTATGTTCAACACCCCTTAGATGGAGGTGTGTGTAAGTTTAGGTAAAAACCATTATATAAAAACATCATAGTATAGGGAAGATATTTTTTTTACACAAGGAGGGAATAAATAGAGTTTATGGGGTGGAGAAAGAAAATAATTTAAATGAGCATGAAAGAAGACATTACCTCTAAATTGGGTAACCCCTTTTGGTTTGTGCCAAATGGATTCCTTGAGAGGGTTTCTGCCCAATGGGAGGTATAAAAGTCAAAGATAGGATTTTTGGAGTCTAATTGTGCATATATTTGTCTAAAATAAAAGTTTTGAGAGGTTTAAGGAATGGGTAGAGGTGGTTTCCTTTTATAGGGATGGAAAAGGACTCACATGGAATTTTTAGAATCAAATTAGGTGTTCACATGTTCTTAGCTAACAAAATTCTAATCAAACCAACCAAAAAAATAATGTAATGTTTATTTCATAAATATGTATATCCAATGTGTGTTGGAAAAGTTTCTAGTCCATTTGAAACCTTTATATTTATGATTTAGTCCCTAATAAAGCTTAATTTGGCCTTAATTGATACGATAAATTGTAATCACTTTTACTATTCATTTTTGTCAAAAAATCATGATGGTATTATTAGAATCTAAAAATTAGACTAAATAAAATGGTTTAAATAGAAATTTTTTAAATTAAAATTATAGATGCGACAAATTTGGATTAGTACCAATCCTGTAGATGGGATGAAATAACAAGGTTTTAATGTACGGAAAAGTTCAAACGTTTGTTAAGATTTTATTTTGAATATCAAGGTGGAATTGAGAATAATGAATTTAATTTTATTATTAGATGTCATATTTATATAATATGAACTTAAAACATATTTATAATATCATTTATCATTATCAATTAATTAGACAAAAATTCAATTTTTAACTAAAATGCAGTATTTTTCACTATTCATAAAAAAATGACGTTTCTTAGAAAAATCCCAAAAATTCACCCTAGGATAATTTTAACATTCTGAATTAAAAAATGATGTTTATTTTATCTAATTAAATTTCTAAATCTATATAAAATTAAATTCATTATTAGAAGAAGTTCATTTTAGAAAATGATGTTTTTAAACATAAAGTGGACATTGCCAAAAATATTATCTTTCATTATAAATATGTTTTATTTATATTTAACAATTATAAAAAACATTTGAAAATTATTTATTACAATTAATATTACTATGTTTAATATCTAGGTTTTAATTATCTTATTTAAATAATTAAAATAATAAAAAGTGATTTTTTGTAGAAACACAGTGTTTCAGGCATCATATGCCAAGTTTGTGTTGCTTGTAGTGCTAGCCAAGTTAGTATTTCATGTAGCAGAAGCCAAGTTAATATTTCTAGTGAAAAGTATTCTTTAAATAGTGTTTTAATATATATATATATATAAATAACCATTTATATAATCATGTAAAATAAATAATATTGAAAAGATAAATTAATTAAAAAAAATCAAAATCTCGAGGTGTTACACACGATGTGTCGATGATTATTCCAGTCTACAATTTCCTTGAAAGTCTCTTGATTTTATATGGTTTTTCCCAAAACCTATAGATCAACCTCATAGGTATCTTTATAAATTGAAATAGGGATCTACAAGACTAAAAAAAGAATAATCAATGGGATTGGGACAAAATCTCAAATAGTCTTACATCCAGGGATAAATTCAGAAGAATATGATGTATAACAATATCTGGATCATTCTGATCCTTGATCTGATGATGATCATAATAAAAAATAGTTATCGAAAAAACATCATCATTTTAATTTGGTTTGATTTCTGTTCTTTTCTATTAGGGTATAAGAGGGTCTCTTTCTCATTGTGTCATGTCTACCAAAGTGGTGGGTTTAGATAAATTTAAGTTAAATTATAAATTAAATTTTCATTTAATTAGTAATTCTTCCACACAACATCCTTCCAACTTTCATTTGATCTAACCCCCAACACCAACCAATTTTATGTTACACCTAGGGTAAACCTGATGTTTTAAAATCAACTAATGTCTCATAATTATGATTAGAGACTCTGATCAAGAGTTATTTCAAATTTCAAGATAAATTGTGTATGTGTGAAAACAATTATTTAATATTTTTAATATCACCACACTGAGGCTCTTCAGGCCTTGGAATCCTGCAATAACTCATCACTCGACTTCAAAAAAATTCATAGAAATATTCCAAAGTCTTACATGTCAAACGCTAAGTCACTACAAGACATCATACTATTTTTTAAACTAAAATATGAAAAATATTTTGGAAAAATATATAATTTTATATAAAATATTAAAAAATAATTTAATAATTAAAATATTTAGTGCCTATGATGTTAGGGGATCCCATTCATACCATACATGCTAAAAAAATATTTCTTTCACATTTTTGATCAAATCAAAACATAGATTTTTTGGAAAATAAAATGAATATTCCATAAAAATGTTTATGAAACGATAAAATGTGGGTAATAAGTTCCATAATATATCATTTGGATAATGTTAAAAAAATTTAATCATTTTTTAAAATACCATTTTTGAATAAAAATATTTTTTTATCTAACTGAGAAATGTAGTCAGATTTTATTAATAAAAATTTCTCAATCATTTTTGTTACCAAAGAGTGGAAATATTGTGAAATTTATTGAAATGATCATGAATAACCATAGTAAATTAAAATATATTGGTTTTAATATAGGAATAATAAATAATTCCTCCAATGGGTACAAAAACATAAACAATCCTTAATAATGAGGAGATTGTGTAATAAACCCTTACCACTTTGGTATCTTATAAATTGTAAGCCCCATAATAGAACTAATAATCAAATGAAATGTTAAATACCATGAATATAAATTGATTCATGATATGAAATATCAAAGGGGTAGTATATATGCCACATAAATGTAATAAGTGGTGAATATTGCAAATGTCTCATGGAAGTAAATGTTAGTCGATAAAACATTAACTTAGTTTTGACTTCATTCATATGTGTATGAACCTAATTTAAAATAAATATATGTTTATTATTAATATTTTATAAATAAAAAGTCAAATATTTCATACCATATGTGATTTATTGTTGACTTTTATAACCATTTTGTTATCATTTCATTGTTAAAATAACTATTCTAGTTGAAAATTGCTTCATTTTCCATGTTTGTTTTAGTTTGGTAATTTAAATACATTTTCATTTAATGAAGGTTACATCATCACCAAAACTCTAATAATTACTTAAATATCATGTATATTTATTATTTAGGTAATTATTCTAATATATAAAATTTATAGATATAAAATGGATTGCACCATTAATGGATACGGTAAACTCTATGCATGCCTGAATGCTACTTCTATTTTTCTCATTGTATGGAATGAAAATAAAATAAATGTTAATTAAATTTTCTATATTAATTATTATTTTTATTTTTTCATTTATATTATATAAATATATCATTATTACCATCCATTAAAAATAAAATGTGAAATAATTCACATTGTTATGTGGAAGAGGTAGTCCACATGGACGCTTGAGCGACAATATTGTTTTACAATGTATTAGAAGGTATGAAGTTATATGTGATATTATATATCAATATATAGGGTTTTTTCATAGATATAAAATAAATTCTTAATTATATCCATACTACCTTCATTGTATTGTGTATGAAAAAAATGAATCACTTCGCTTTGCTAGTGGTAGTCTATTATAGCCATGACCAATGTGATCATATCTCTGATAGATTTGAATGTAAGATTGTATAAGAGATATCATAATTAAATATGTAAAATAAATTCAAATAAATTTTAATTTTTTTAAATATATTTTTGTACCCATCATTTAAAGGCTTTTATCTAAAACAAATTCAATCGGTTTACAAGATGGTAGTTTGTGACACACATGATTGATAGTTTCATTTCCCATATGATTGAAGTGGAGATGGATTTGGGTTATTCCATTTACATAGTTACATATTATTATATATGGGATACTAATTATATTATATTATAACTATTTTTTATTATTTTAAGGAGGTGTAAGTTGAAATGAAATAAATAGAAATGTTTGTGAATTTTACCTCTTCTTCATACAGACTCTTTAGGTATATACCTGAAGCCTTTAATGAAGGGATTTTTTTATCAAAATAAGGATTATAGAATGTGTTTAGGGATTTATATAAGGTATTTAGGTAGGTCTAGTCCTAAAAAAGGTTTTTTTAAGCGTTATATGGGAGGATAGGGGGATTCCTTTTATAAGTGGATGAGAGTACATTCTTAGATGTTTTGAAAAGATAAAGAAATAGACATGTTTTTATCCTTCCAAAAAAATAAAAATGGTTTTATATCAATATTTAGATGTTATAAGGTATATAAATGTATAGAAAATGCAGTTTTACATGTTTTTTGTCATTTTAACTCTTACCTTATTAGTTTAACACACAATAAACCCATTTTTACCATAATTGTGGTAATTAATGTTTTACAATTTTGACTATACATTATGATACAAAATTGAGTTTACCTTATTATATAATATAAATTATTGTAATTAAAAATATGGAATCTAATTTCCCAAATTCAATTCCGAGAGGTGGTAGAATAAAATTTAAAATTAATCAAATATGTATTTCAAAAAATCAGTTTTTCATAGAAAACGTACTATTGTTTAAAATTATTTCATATCAAAAATCAATATGTAATTTATTATATTAAACTATATTAATTAATTATTTATATTTATAAATTAAATTCACATTAACAAAATTTCATATGTTATTTAACATAGTAAATAATTTAAACTAAAACAATGTTTTGGATAAAAGTATGTATTTTTCATTATTCCTTAAAGAAATTATCATTTCATAATATTCTAAAAAATTAACCAAAATATAAAATTTTAATATTTATTTCAAAAATTTATTTTATTTTACCAAATAAAATTTATAAATATGGTAGAAATTAATTTGAAATTATTTTTTCAAAGCAATAGTAAACCTCATATTTGAAAAATACAGTTTTTCAAAATACAATTTTTTTAAAAAATGATTATTATTTTATTTATAATAAACAGAAATACCTTTTATATTATTATACATATAAAATCCACATATATTTTCCTAATTTAGTTTTTATAATTTTTACCTACCATCTTTACAGCTAGGAAATAATTTTCATGTTTTAATAATAATATTTTGATTGAGTATTATGTTTCATTATAACATCGTGTTTCTTGCATTAAAAGATATAAAATTGATTTAATTTGTTAAAATGAAATACATTTTAATTTTATAAGGTGTTAAATTCACTTTTAAACATTATATTTTATTTTATATATGCTATTGAACCTGATGTTCATCTTTTAAAATCCCAGGGCAATACGCTGCTCATTATTTTTCAATAGAGGTATCACTAACTCCATAACGAATTCCATGAGATTAATTATATTTTTTAGAAGATCCAAAATATTAGTTTAAATGAAATATTTATAGGAACCTATATGAAATAATGCAATTTATAATGTTAGATCAACATAAATAGTTTCTCTCATCTATGCATTAATCCAATTTACATCCATTACCATTCTTTTATTGTTTATAACTGCATCATAAGGGAGGACTATCATTGGAAGCCTATTGTTTGGGAGGAATCAGACCACAAAAAAGAACTTCCATGTCACAATGATCCTAGTTAAGAGTGTGGATAATATGGGGTATACATAACTTCTTTAAGTTACCACGACATCCATATGGGTTTCATATTTTTCAAGGAACGAGACAAAAATGCTTCACATACCATGTTTGGAAACGCTAGTAACAAGTCAATATAATGAATTTTTTTGATGTTGAAGAATAAGAATTCTTTGAAACACAAACATTGTTTCCATTTTGGAACCTGGTGTATTTTATACTTCCTCTTAAAATTACCACTTATGATACTAGAAGAGGTAGAAGTAACTCCCATCTAAATTGAATTTCAATTTATGTCAATATTATCAAATGATGAATTAACCACAACATTTTCATTGTTAAACAGATTTATATTGAAAAAAAATGATCATTTATTTTATTATTTTCTTACATAAAATCTATAAGCATCTGTCTTATCATTTGACGCAACCATAGGTGAAAACAGAGTGATCTCAGTGACATGATTACCATATTTGAACAGTGTCTGATTACTATTATCAAGGGTGAAGTACACTATGGATTTTACCATGATCTTAGAATATATGTGTCATTTCATAGTGAATATGGACTTTATGTTTCTCCATAATAGTCCCATGTTATATTTTTTCAAAAAAAGCTGATCCCAGAACTTTCTACATTGTTCATCAATCTTGAAGATAGAAAACATAACCTTGATGGAGTCTGGGGTCCCCTATAACTCAAAGATTCTATTAAACATTCCTAACCAATATTCCACCTCTTGAGTCTCAATTTTCCCAAATATTTATGGTGGAATAAAATTAATAAACCCTAGGGATTAATTTCTATCTTCATATCATCAGGGTTCTGCCACTACTATCGGGGAAGGGGTGGGTGATACACCTTGGTCCATAGCATAGACAATGCGCACAAATACTTCAATGACATTCTAATCAACTGGGAGGTTTTTACCCACATAATTATTCTCTATATTTATTCTATGGGTGTCGTACTACACAACATTAGGCAAAGACACACATAAACATGGAACCCCAGAATAAGTTGAAACATGGTATACAAAATGTCGACTAAAATTATAGAAATACAAGAAAACAGAATATAAGGATTAAATAAATATCTACCCAAAAGAATAATTTCAACCTCACCTATGGTAGCTTATTTTATTTCATTATGAGATCCATCCAAGTAGTACCTTTTAACCTACAACATAAGTCCCAAAAATCCCATATCCTTTTAACCATGACATACCAAGGTACATTCTAAAAATGATAACAAACAAAACCTTATATGATACAACTTTTTTATTAACTGACCCAGATCAAAAAAATATAAGGGAACCCAAACCAACGATGACATTTTAAAAAGGTATATCATGATCCATATGGGTTGGTGACAAGAACCAAGGAATCAATAACCACATTTGATAATTATTTCCCCATAATAGATCTTAAAAAAAGCTAAAATATAGAAGTATAATCTTAGTATGCTAAAGCATTCCAACTATGGAAGAGAAATTTACATATTGAAAAACCAGGGGAAACTAAAAACCAAAAATAGTTATAGATAGATATCTACATGACATTTAGTCACCACCAGTCTCATATAAATAACTAAAAAACATTCCCACCACCATCGTATGGTTACTTTACCTTACCAGCATTAGATGAATTATGGTTTTCATAAACCTAATGGTTTTATTTTAGTTTGATAAAATGTTCCATGTAGGATCTATCAAGTTTCATTATTTCCACAAAATTTATATCAGCTAGTCATTTTTAGGAAATAGGATTCATGATGCCTATGGTGACTCAATTATTTATTATCACATTCTTTCATGTGGATTTCAAAATATTTGTTTCCATTGAATTCACTTTTTCTACTTATGTTTTATAAATAATATAAAAAATGCCTATGGTGACAAATTTATTCTATTATCACATGCTTTCACTTTAGGATCCCCATTTTTGTTTCCAAACCAAATTAATGTGTGTAAAACCCAACATGTGATTTTTGGGTGATTGAGTGTGGTTTCAAAATATTTTACTCGGGTTTAATATTTTGTTTCTCTATTAAAATCTCGAAAAAAACTCCCATATCCATAATGAGTCACTAACCTTCTATCCAATGATAGGAAACCACACAGGGTTTCAAACACAATGATGCTTAAAAGATCACATTGGTCGACGTGGTGGATTGTGAGGCTCATCGCAACCTTCTATTTGGAATTATTTTATAATAATAGAATCACTTATTTATTTTTGATAACTTCTTGAATATTTTCTAAATCTATATATGAGACTATTTTCCTTAACAAAAAAAATTAGGTGTTGAATCCTTGTACTCACAAGAAGGTGTTCTATTAGTGCTCCCCTCTCTATGTCGTAGTGGTTCTCTATATGGTTTCAATTATTGGTTAACCCAGTGGGGTTAGTCACACTTTGATAGAATATGACTATTCACTCTAGAGTTTAATTTCATCCAAGATGGAAATTGGTATTTCAGGCTTGGGATTGAACATCCAAGAGGAACCATACATTTCTTATGAGAAAATTAATCAATTCCCATTTATTCCATTTTAGAAAAATCCATGAATTTTATCATAATGGGAAAAGGAAATATATGAGGGTATTTAGGTATTGGGTATTGATATCGTGCCTTACGATTGCATTATATGCATCCTTCTCATAACAAGAATTAGAGCCTTCTTTGTTTGGATTTCCACTACCCACTGATAAGCTAGGACATGTAATAAATACTATTAGGGGTTATTTCCTTAGAGGTTATTAATATAGTAATTCATTAAGGACACAGAAAATGGTGGATAACCATGTATAAAGTATTTTTATCATGATTATGAATGGGGATTACACACTATGATTTCCCTTCATGGGGGGGATTTTATGATAATAATGATATAATCACCAAAAATCACTAACTTCAAGTAATTCAAGATTGTGGTGAGAAACAAGATATATTAAGAGATTATATTCACTATGTGTAGATGTGAGGCATACACATTGATGAATTCTTGATAAAATATTTTACATGGAGCTTAGGCCTTAGGATGGCATCCTATATATCAAACTTATAATTGTAATCATAGACATAATAGTTTAGTTTGGTTTCCTGATCCACTAGTGGATATAAATGAATGGTATACCCATAGGGGGAAGGTACTATAAACTGGAGTTAATTTAAAATAGAGTGAATCACATTGAGGTTTATTTTGTTAAGAGATATCCAACTCTTATCCTCTAATGGGTATTGAATGGCGACCATGAGTGGATTATTGATCATGTATGGTTGGAACGAGTGTTCTTTAATACAAAAAGGATACATAAGGGAATAAATCTAATCAATTATGGAAACATACCATATGATGGTGAATTCTCAAAGAAATACCCAATGTGGGGGTTTACATGGTTGAAGGGTAAATATAAATGTTTTCTTACTAGAAAATTATGAAATGTTTAAGTATATTTGGATGAAAAATTTAAGGATATATGTGTAAGTCTTCCTAACATGTCTAGGGATATCGTATGAACATGGATGACATGTAAAGGGTGTGTCACATGATCCAACTGACATGTTCAAGGGAATTCATGTCATCAATGATGATGTGTCTCAGTGTTATCACATGTTCAAAGATGATAAGATAATGGATTTAACATGAACTAGGGTGATATTACATGCCAAGTCAGGCGATCCTATAACATGTCCAATGTATGTTGAGTGATCCATCACACATGGTTGAGAGGTATCTGATGATTAATGTTTACATGTCTAGGGGATTTTTAGGAATTAGGCTCTCATGTCTGTGTTGTGTCATGTGATCAAGATTACATGTCCAAGTTATGTCGTGTGATCAATTCTATCAGCTCTATGAGTTATAACATGATCAATGGTGACATGTCCCATGTATTCACATGAATGAGGATGAATTGTCCTAGTTGTGTCACATGATCCCTTTGAAATGACCAATGTATGTTACACAATAAAATCTGGCACGTCCAATGCATTTTTAATGATCAATGATGAAATGTTTAGGGACATTTCATGAACTGGGATTATATGTCCTTAATTCCTTCTCATGACCAGAGAATAGATTATATGAAGTGAATAAGTCCTTCGAGTGAAAAATAATATATCATCCTTTTCATAAATCATCCACCATTTTCATCCCTTTTCACAAAATCACCATAATAGTTGTCAAGAAGTTTCCAATATAGATGTCGTGTTATTAATCCATCACACCAATGACACTTTATATGTTCTATATAAAATTATATAAATCCTTCATGTGATCAATAAAATGATCACATTGTGAACATACACATATCTCATATTAACATAAGCTACTATCTAAATTTTTTTAGGAAAAATAATATTTTGATCACATAGTCCTTCAATCCAGAAATATAAATCTCACATCCATGTGAATTTATTATATTTTTCAAGGGGGGATTTTATAACTGAAATGCGTGGACAACTATCGCCTATCGACTGGTCAAAGTTCCAGTGCTCTGCTAATGTTTATAACAACACTCAGGTCGAATCCTTGGCGATGATACTTTGAAATAGTCATTTATTTTTAGTTGACTGTATTCTGATTGGGGGGTTTGTTTTTAGAGCTTAATTGAAATGAATAATTGATTATGATTGATTTAAAAAATTGATAATGATTGGGGTGAGTTCATCATTATGTTAGTTAAGCTTGTGATATCCTTGAGCTTTGCTTTATATTGCATTTAGATTAACACCCATGTCATAAGTTGACATTGATTTGAATTCCCAAGTGTTAAGGATTTAATACAAGCCTTAACTTAACTTAGGGTTATAATCTTGATCATATATTGTTTATGGTAGTTTATTTATGGTTCCAATAATCCATGTAAACCACACGTTAAACAAAACAAGTCATTAATCTATGACATGTTAAGTCTAACATACACAATGTTAATTCAACGAATACTCATCAAGTAAAAGCTCTCAATAACTTAACATACCTAAATTATAACTCACCCCAATGAGAGATTTACTCAGACATTAGGGTGTTTAATAATTTGGTTATAATTATTATGATTATAATTTAGGAATAGAAGAAAAATAAAGGGATAAGAAAAGAGTGGTGCGTCGGACACACACACACACGAACAGTGATGATAATTAAAAAAAACAGACTTTCGATTGAATGAGGAATCAAAATAAGGGAAAGGGATTCAACTGAATTTAAACTATTTTAATAACATTAATATTAAACTACATAAGGCGGATGAGAATAAGAGATATTGAAGAAGAAACTTTCATTAAAACAGAATTACAAAAGAAAAGACTTACAAAATTACAACAATGAAGAACATAAAAGTAAATGAAAACAAAGAGAGGAGGAAAGGTATCTCAAGTAAAAAATTGAGTATGGAAGGTCCTCCCAAACCTTTTTCAAGTCTTTTTTCGTTCTAATATGATCTACTCTCTTCTGAAATGCCAAACCCTCTCAAGGAGAGAAGGGGAGAGTATTTATAGCCCAAGGAGTAGACTGTTTGCATTCCCAATCTGTCCCTCCACTTGCATCGCCAAGTTGGCAATTCAGAAAGCTGAATATAGAGAAATCTCATTATTCAAAGTTTTATATAATAAATTTTTCCGACTACTCTCAAAATTTTGAGGAATTTGGATTTATGTAGCCAAATTTATGGCCTGATGATTAAAAAATTTTAATCTGTCAATTTCAATCCAGTATTTTTAAAGTCCAAAATGTGAAAGGGTTTTTGAATAGTAATATGCCTTCAAAAAATAATTATTTATTCAACAAAGTCGACCTCCTATATCTCCTATTTCACACTGAAAAATCTCAGCTATATTGTATTCTTACACCATGAGATATGTCAAGAATACTATACTGATTTTATTTCTCGTCCAGAATGGTGGGTTGGACTTCAAGGCGTATGTTGGGCCCCTTGTGTTTGGATTTGGGCCTTGAAATTTTTATCCAAGACTCCTTACATTTACCCCAAAACTATGGTGGAGAATAATAGAATTTGTACTTCTGTATTTAGCCCAGTAAATCAGTCTTCATGAATAGTCTAGTTTCTTCAAAAATTCTTTTGTCTTGTTTGTGAGGACCGTATGACCCTTCAAATGGCAGAATTGGCTCATGGTACCTTCTAAAGAAATGTTTTATATTTAAAGGGAAATCATAAAAAACAATAAACACACAATTTGGATCAATATAGTGATAGTTATTATTAAAACAGTAAACTAACTCAATTGGACTACTTCTAAAAATGCTAAAAAATTATACTTAGTATTAAAACATTAATATTTCATACAAATTATGCACATTTCCTATAAAACCAGTAGAGGAGTATATAATAAGTCATGAAAATATTAACAACATAAACTCCCCCACACTTATTCTTGTGCATGTTCTCATGTACAACAAATATAAAAACATAACAAAATCATTTTCACTCACCAAAAAATATTAAAATTTTGTTTTCTCCAATCAGGGGAGGTTTAGACTATTTTACTCATCCATTTTGAATTCCACTACAAGTTGTTACAGAAAAAATGTTCCAAAACTAATTCATTTTTTTCATGCTCAAATTTAGAAATGGAAAATGTGGACACTCAAAACTCACACCTCTCAAGATGATAAAATTCATTTGTGGAGGTTCACTCCTTCACCAACCAAAAGTGAAAATCTTAGAGTTTGAAAAGAGATCTCAACTTCCAATCACTATCCAAAGTGCACAAGAATCAAGAGGTATTTTTAAGGTGTTTTTCTGTGGCTATGGTATGGTAGGAATATAATGTCCAAGAGAGAGAATAAGATGGTTAAAACACCAACATAGAAAAAGCAATGCACATTTTTTTTAAATGAAACATGGAAGGAAATGAAAACACATATTTAAAAGGGGATGATTGTGTGAAGAAATACACAATAGAGGAATAAAATATGAAGGTAATGAGAAGATGGAATATTTACAAAACACAAAACTTCTCCCAATAAGAATATAATGCAAGTGTTCTTTTTTTTCTTTTCCTTTTTTTTCTTTGTTTTTTCAAAATTTGAACTTGAAACAGATCTCACACTCATATCCCAACCCATGTTTGATCTCCTCACGACACTAATTGTAATAGTTATAACAAGATCAAAGGTTTAGGAAGAGTGATTTTTGACCTACCCAAGACACAACCCATTTTTTCATTTTTTTTTGATTTTTTTCATCATTTTTGATTGAACACTTGTCAATAACATTTACAAAATTACATAAATTGATGTACATTACATTCCCCAAAACACACTGAATGAAAACCTCTCCCCCACACTGAAATGGATGCTTTCCCTCAAGCAGATGATAACTCGTTGAAAATCAATAACAGGGTACCCAAACAATGAAATTCGTTCCCCCCACACTTAAATTTCAAAAAAAAAAATGCATTGAAAATCCATGTTGATATTGGGTGGGAAAAGGTATTGAGCTTTTAATGTGGCTATCAAAGTAATGGTTTTCATAAGCTCGAAGGGGCTTTCAAAAGGAGTATTAATGTAAGGGAAATGGGAGGCTATTTGGCTATTGTGATTCTCATGTGGTTCAGAAAATGCCTCTATCATATTAATGCACACTAAAGTAGGAAATTCAGCTCGAAGGTCCACAAACTCAAGACTCACAAATGGGGGTGAAAACACACATTTTGAAAAGATAGCCATAGGTGTCCTTGGAATGAAATCTAATGTTAGTTATAACGGTTGGGGAAAATCATTGTCCAAATCAAAAATAGATCATTCAAAATGTGTTGGTTTTGACAAAAAATTATTTATCCAAAGTCATAATGAAAATACAAAATTTTTGAGATGAAAACATTCCTGTTAACTTCCCAAAATGGTTGGAAAAATTTCAAAACTTGATGGTGAGCAAGCATGACTCTTGATTTTTTTGGTATTTTTTTATGATTCTTTTTTTTGTTTTTTTTAGATTTTTTTAGTTTTTAATAAAGACAAACTAATACAAAATATAAAGAGAAAAATAAAGGGTTTGAAAAAGAAAGTGGTAAAAAAAATGAAAGAGAGAGGAAGAAGAATAAAGAGGTAGATAGAGTAAGAGAGAGAGAGAGAGTTAAAGGGAAAGAGGTGCCCCCTGGTTTGGATTTGGCGGGTCGTCGTCTCCATCCGGTGGTGGGTTGACTGCAAGAGTTGGGGATCCAGTGGAAGTCAATGTTGATCCAGGATTGTGGGATGTTACCTGAAAAAAATCATTATTCATCTAATGAAAAAAAATAAAAAGAAATTAAAATTTCATAATAAAAGTAAAAGAAAACATGGGTTTCCTCCCAAGAAGCACTGCATTTATTTGTCTACAGCTGGACAATTGCAGTAGACTACCCATAGTCTGACGGTGGCCATTGTGTCTTCTCAACTCCAGTGTGCTTTCAGAAAAAAATTTCCTTTGTGAGGCTCTATGATTCATTGGATAATTTCATCCCTTCCTTGTTTCACTTGCAATTCAACGGGGTTGGAAAGAGAATATGACTATCCTCCCTTTGGTCTTCAATGTGAGGAATGATTTCATCCACAAAGTGATGATTTTCTATTCTTGGAAATTCAGAATGATGTTTCAATTCTAATGGTTCATATATGTATGGTTCAGATAACACAAAAGCAGAGTATGAGATCCCAATTGTTTTTGACTCATTTATTTCATCACTTACCGATGTAGAGTAATGAGGATCAGTGGAGTCATAAGACTGAATAAAATTTTCAAAATCCTTTATTTCAATGTTGTTCACCAAAGAATGGTCAATTTCAACCTCACCAGTGATCACTTTATTAATTAGGGTACAAATATCACAAACATCACTACCACCAGGACAATATAAACACATTGGTTCAGGGTTCACTTCACATATAACAGAATTTTCAGAATCATGGATAGGAAAGGATGAATGTGGGACAATATGATCTAAATCAACAAATGATAATTCTAGTTTATTTTCCTCATTACCATCCATGTTGGAGCATTGGAGGTCAGAGGTGAGATGAGATTCCAAAGAGTTTTCAAGATCCTTTAGATCAATGGAGTTTGCATTTGTAATGTCAACATTAATTTCTCCATTTATGACTTGGTTAATGAGGATGAAATATTCAGAAACTCCTATATTAGTAGAATATGAAGAACATGATGGATTGGGATTCAAGAAACTCTCAGAGAGAGTTTCAGAAGAATGGATAGAGAATTCATATTCATTCTCTAACAGGTATCGCATAGATTGAAAAATATTGAACTTGATAATTTGGTCACCAAATTCCATGGATAAGATGCCAGCATGGACATCAATTTTGGTTTTAGATTTCATAAGGAATGGTCTTCCTAGAATCAGAGGAGATTGGCAAGAAGTTGTCTCACCTTCCATGTCAAGGACATAGAAGTCAACTGGGAAGATAAGATCATTGACTCGAACAAGGACATCCTCAATTATTCCCTCAGGACTGGCTGTGCTTCGATTGGATAATAGAATGACAACACTCATTGGGTGCAAGGGACCTAGACCAAGGTTGGAGAATATATATTTGGGCATGACATTAATTGAGGTTCCTAGGTCTATGAGTGCATCATCAAAGTTGGAACTTCCAATTTGGCATGGAACCGTAAAGGTCCCTAGATCTTTGCACTTTATGGGAATAGACTACTGGGTGGAAACATTTTCGAAGGTCCTAAGTTTCCTCTTGTGGGTGCACAATTCCTTAAGAAACTTGGCATACTTAGGAATTTTTTTGATGGCATCTAAGAGAGGAATGTTGACTTCAACACATCTAAACATGTCAAGCATTTCAGGATCAGGTTCAAATGACTTCTTTGGATTAGAAACATCTTGAGGAAAAGGAATTGGGTTCCTAAGTGGAATTTAAGGAGGTGAAGGAATGGATTCAGGTTCCTTTTAAAGTTTCTTTTTCTTTTCATTTTCTAGGTCAATATTAAAAGAAGGGTTGGAGGACTTATCTTGAGGCATATCAATTTGATTTCTCGATTTAAGTGCAATTGCACTTACATTACCCTTGGGGTTGTGTAATGGTTGAGATAGAAGTTGGGAAGAATTAGATGGTTGCTGCTGACTAAGGTGGGATGCCGGTTGACCAATTTGGGTTTCAATATTTTTAAGGCTGGAACGGGTGAAAGAGGCAAGATCTTCAAATTCACTTTCCCATGGTTTCTTGGAAGAATATGCTTGTCCCAGATTAGGATTGCCTTGATATTGGTTCTTGGGAAAGTGATTGTATTGGTTTCGGAATTAGGAAGGCTCACTTGGATAATGGAATCCAGGAGGAGGATTGTTCCTTTGAGGTGGAGGTATAAAAAGATAACGTTGTTGGAAGTTACCAACACCTTGACCATATTGAAACTGGTTTGGGTTTTGAGGAGGTAATTGAGGAGGATGAGATATGGGATTACCATACCTATGGCCTTGGTTATAAGAAGAAGAGAAGGTCTCAGAGCAAGGTTGATTGAAGTTTCTAACAAAATGACCTGATAGTTGAGGATTGGTGTTCCGCTGAGCATATGCTGCATTGAGATCTATTGGTCCAGATGAATCAGATTGATCCTTCTGAAGTTGGGTACATGTGTCAGTTGGATGAGATGGAGAGTTTTAGATTCCACATTTTTTGACAGGTCTAGGAAACATTGATTATGGAGAAGATGAGGTTGGGGATTTGGTAGCCACAACTAGTTGTCACACAAGACCTGTAAGTTCACTCATCCACTCAGTCGTCTTGTTCGGATCAATTGATTGATTATCTTGGGCTTGTTTGACTTGAGCATGTTCTCAAGTATGGAATTTTTGTGTTTTTTCAGCCATGTTACTTATGATATCTCTTACTGCTGCAGGATTTTTATCAACAAGAGCACCGCCACTTGCGGCATCAATGAGAGTTCTCTCCATAGCCAATAACCCCTCATAGAAGTATTGGATCAAGAGTTGGTTAGGGATTTGATGGTGTGGACAAGTTTCCACAAGCTTTTTAAACCTCTCCCAGTACTCATAGAGTGATTCACTTGGGAACTGACGGATACCACTTATTTCCTTTCGGATAGAAGCAGTACGAGAAGCAGGAAAGAATTTTTCTAAGAAAAGTTGCTTCATGTCATTCCATGTGGTTATGGAACCAGGAGGTAGGTAGTAAAGCCATGAATCAGCAGTGTCAGCTAGGGAGAAAGGGAATGCTCGAAGTTTGATTTGTTCCTCAGAAACCCCTTGAGGCTTCATGGTAGAGCACACTACTTAAAACTCTTTAAGGTGGAGATGTGGATCCTCACCGGCTAGCCCATGGAAATGAGGAAGAAGATGAATCAAACCCGATTTGAGTTCAAAGTCAGCCTCTATGTTTGGATATTGAATACCAAGAGGTTGGTAATTCATATCAGGGGAAAAAAGTTCTTTAAGGGTTTGTTCCCTAGGATTGGCTATTTATAATTCAATTGGTTGGACAAGGACTGGTTCTTGAATGAGTTGATTATCTCTTATGTTCCTCCTAAGTTGGCGAAGTGTTCGCTCAATTTCAGGGTCAAACAAATCCGAGGGATTGTTTGGAAGGTTAAGGGGCATTTAAGAGAGATTTTGGAAGAAAGTGGAAGATGGGGTTTTCTTTGTGTTTTTTTTTGCAGTTTATGATTTTTACGAGAAGATGGGTTTTTCTTTGTATTTTTTTTAAATTTTTTTAAATTTTGTTTTTTTGGTTTTTTATTACAATAACTAGAAACTAATGACTAATTAAAGCACCACCCCCGGCAACGGCGCCATTTGAAACACGCGGCTGATTATCGCCTATCGACCGGTCAAAGTTCCAGTGCTCTGCTAATGTGTATAGCAACACTCGGGTCGAATCCTCAGCGATGATACTTTAAAATAGTCATTTATTTTTAGTTGATTGTATTCTGATTAGGGGGGTTTGTTTACAGAGCTTAATTTAAATGACTAATTGATTATGATTTATTTAACTAATTGATAATGATTGGGGTGAGTTCATCATTAGGTTAGTTAAGCTTGTGGTATCCTTGACCTTTGCTTTTATATTTCATTTAAATTGACACCCATGTCCCAAGTTGACGTTGATTTGAATTCCCAAGTGTTAAGGCTTTAATTCAAGACTTAAATTAAATTAGGGTTCTAATATTGATCATATCTTGTTTATGGTAGTGTATTTATGGTTCCAATAATCCATGGAAACCACACGTTAAACAAAACAAGTCATTAATCCATGACATGTTAAGTCCAACATACACAAGTTAATTCAACGAATACTCATCGAGAAAAAGCTCTCAATAACTTAACATACCTAAATTATAACTCACCCCAATGAGAGATTTACTCAGAAATTAGGGTGTTTAATAATCTGGTTATAATTATTATGATTATAATTTAAGAAGAGAAGAAAAATAAAGGGATAAGAAAAGAGTGGTGCGTCAGACACACACACACGAAAAATGATGATAATTAAAAAAACGGACTTTTGATTGAATGATGAAGAAAAAGAATGGAAGGGGATTCAAATGAATTTAAACTATTTTAAGAAAATTAATATTAAACTATAGAAGGTGGATGATAATAAGAGATATTTAAGAAGAAACTTTCATTAAAACAGAATTACAAGAGAAAGGACTTACAAAATTACAACAATGAAGAACATAAAAGTAAATGAAAACAAAGAGAGGAGGAAAGGTCTATCAAGTGAAAAATTGAGTATGGCAGGTCCTACCAAACATTTTTCAAGGCTTTGGTCATTCCAATATGATCTCCTCTCTTCTGAAATTCCAACCCCTCTCAAGGAGAGAAGGGGAGAGTATTTATAGCCCAAGGAGTGGACTGTTTTTATTTCCAATCTGTCCCTCCACTTTCATCACGATGTTGGAAATTCAGAAAGCCGAATCTTGAAAAATATCCTTCTTAAAATTTGTAGATAATAAATTTGGACGACTACTTTCAAAATTTGGAGGAATTTGGACCTATGTAGCCAAAGTTATGGCCGGATGATTAAACAATTTTAATCTGTCCATTTCAATCTAGTCTTTTTGAAGTCCAAAATGTGAAACGGTTTTTGAATAGGAATATGCCTTCAAAACCGAATTATTTCTTCAAAAACTTCATCCACCTATATCTCCTATTTCACACTGAAAAATCTCAGCTCGATTTGATTCTTAAATCATGATATATGTCATGAATACTATACTGATTTTATTTCTCGGCCAGAATGGTGTGTTGGACTTAAAGGCATATGTTGGGCTGCTTGTGTTTGGATTTGGGCCTTGAAATTTTTATCCAAGACTCCTTACATTGTCCCCCGAAATATGGTAGAGAATAATGGAATTTTGACTTCTGTATTTAGCCCAGTAAATCAGTCTTCATGAATAGTATAGTTTCTTCACAGATTCTTTGGTCTTGTTTGTGAGGACCATATGACCCTTCAAATGGTAGAATTGGCTCATGGTATTTTATAAAGAAATGTTTTATATTTAAAAGGGAATTATAAAAAACAAGAAACACATAATTTGGATCATTATAGTGATATTTATTATTAAAACAGTAAACTGACTCAATTGGGCTACTTCTAAAAATGCTCAAAAATTATACTTAGTATTAAAACATTAATATTTCACACAAATTATGTACATTTCATATAAAATCAGTAAACGAAGTATATAATAATTCATGAAAATATTAACAACATCAATAACCATCAATACAATAAATCTATTAAATTTTACAAAATAATTAAATCTCATAATTTTCCTTCATTCGAAAGAAGGATGACTTAGATAAGAAGGTAATATATCATGCATTTGTCATGATTCACCTGTATGATTTCTGTAACATCATCTTTGTGTCATGATATAAACATCGACCATGTGATATATCTTTCATTATAAGATTTAATGAGCACATGGATTTCCAAATGGGGTTTTCATGATCAATATGGGGGTGTTTAATGGATTTCACGTGATCAAATAAAAATGAATGACATAGGTCAAATGAATGATTTAACATATTAAAGTGGATTTTGTGTGACTGAACTTTCATGTCGAAATACTTCCAAGTGATCAATATTTTTTGTATGGGGAGATTGGTGTGATCATGATGTCTTGTCGAAGGGTGTTCAATTGATCATTATATTGATCACTCGATGAAAATAATCCCTTACCATGAAAAAAAACATTACTCCTTTCCACATAAATGTAATATTTTTTAGATATTGTTAGATAATCCTATTGGGTGAGTCTCATAAGATAATTAATCAATATATAACATGATTATATGTATTTGTCTAAAAGCCTTAACAAGATCAGGTTGGTGTGTCCTAAGACCATTTTGAGAACAATTGACAGGTCATGTAAAGAGAGTGACCCCTTCCTATAGTAGTATAAGGGTCATGTGATCTAGATTCTGATTAAAGTTTACATAATCTATGTTCTTTGGAAAATTAATCTCCATGTATCCATGATTTCCCCTTATTTAATATTATATAAATATAATACCAATGCATAAATTGTTCCCCTAACAAAAAATTTCTTGATTATCATTTTTTATGCATCAACAAACCCCCCCTAAAAGTGAACTCTAAATGAACATGGATTAGTTCTAAGGTATTCAGTTCCTGCTCATGTCCCTTGGAAATATGCTAGTTGATATTTTTATCATAATTAGGTATTTTTAGAGACCTAATATATTTGAATAGGATACCTATAAATATTGTAGTCAGGGTGGTGATCATTTCACTTATGACTGTAATATCCAAAGATATCATGATTTCCCTTCTGATGTTATTTATTCTACAGACCAGCTCATGTTACACCATCATGATAACTATTTGTGATACCTATTATCATGATCTCATCACATGATCTATTCATATTAATGCCTCTCCCAAATAAATCCTATAAAAACCTTATAACTAAAAAATAGTAATTCATTGACACGACGCTGGACATCCTATTACACAATTTCACATCAATTATTTTTATGTCTCATGTTGTTTTTCAAATTATCTCTTAATAATTATGAAATTTACATGACCATAACATGGCCACATGATCATTATTCCTAAAACACATCACACGATTAGGATATGTCATGTGAGTTGTGTTATTATGATATTTGTAATAGGTCATGTGATCATGAGCCTTGTATCGGTCATGTGATTTGTATGACTCAAAATGTGGCATGAACTCCATATGATTTCATACAAGAAACATGTTAGTATTTTATATGTTTATTTGATTAACACAGCTAAATATTTCATTGTATCTATTGTTAATCATGCTTCATATTCATTGAAGATGACATCCAGTTAAAAAAAATCCTATGATGTAGCCGACTGAAGAGCCATGATATCATAGAATATCAATATTGATCCTTGATAAATGATATTTTATGATAATGATGTTTTAAAGGGGGTTATTTTGATTGAGCATCTAAACTACCCTATATCAAATAAACATCCATTATATGGTTTTGTCCTTCTAGAAGATGTTTCTATTACTTAACCCCATGAAACAATTTCATCACACTGGTTATCATCCTCTATTGAATAGCATTGTGTTTTCAGAGGTACATGTATCAGAATATAATAATAATTCCCCATGACCAGTTTCATCCTAGGATATTAACTATCTACAGAGTTGAGGTTATTCCCTTTAGGAGTTGATGGGGTTTTTAAAATTCCATTATTATAGATATTTGTTAAATTCATTTCATAATCCACACCTATAAGAATGGTTATTGAAAATGGTAGTGTTTCAGTAGATGTGAGGGTGTATAAAGTATAACCTCATGATGGGGTACCTACAGTTTTTTAGATGATCTAATCATCAATGAGCCACATGTACCTATTCAGTTTTCTCACTAGTTTCACCATGAAAAAAAGGGTTTCTCATATTCTATTAATAAGTGTCGGAGGAAGATGAAATATCATGCACATTTTAATGTTTATTCTCATACTATTAAAAATATATACAAAAGATAAATCATTCTTCTGCCTTTGATTTACCCAATAATCTTGGCTTCACACAATACATAATATCTCATGGAAGACTACCTAGATAGTATATTTAATTGATTAATTCAATTTATATAGAATCTCAATTATTTCTTAGTTCCCCTTTCAATGGAATTGATGAATATTATTTATGAATCGGTAGAGTCACCCATGAAGTTGTGTTTCTATACTGAAAAAAAATCATCAGCACACCAAGGTTTTTTGTCAAATCTAGACCTTTGGTACTAGTGCTATATAATGCACTAGTTGGGGGAATAATAAAAATATATATTCTTTTTATTTCTAATCAACTTGAATGATCCTACCTTGAATAGAATTGACGGATGAATATATACCATCCATAATTCTATCATCAAATATGTTCCCTAAAATAATCATCATGATCCAAGTTTTATAAACTCTAGTTGGTAACAAATCGATGTTGTGATTACAAATACTCCCTTAGATGATTTTTGTGACCAAGGGGAACACCTTCAGAAGTAATATTTTGACTTGGGGATACTGTAGATTAAAATATAGGCAATTATATGGAATCATGATACTGATTTCTCTGGATCGATAAAAACCGTATTATAACCTGCGGGACATACACAGAGTTGACACCAAAATTCCTATAATTCAATCAATAATAGAATATTTGAAGGTGTTGGAATAGGGATGCATGAATTTTACATTTTTGCATTCCCATAAGATTATTTGACCTCATATATTATAGAGCATATAGTTCTCATTTTTTGGGTGAGCTATTATCTATTAAAATCATTGCCTTTATTGGAGACCTATCATAAAGGGGGTGAATATTTTTCCCCATTGATTGAAACAATTTATCCTTTAGCTATAAAGAATTAATTGTATTGGATTACATGACTTTATTTAATTGATGTGTCTTCTAGAAATATGATCTATTTATAAAATTTTACCAACCTATATTATTATGACCAATCTGTGTACATATAATTTTTTTCTCTGTGAACCCGTAGGAGAGACTCAAGAATATTTAGATTACATCCTTCCATTTTACTCTATAATAGATGGCACAAACATTGGATATATATATATATATTCCTTTATTTAGTTATGTAATTGTGTAGCAACCCGACCCCAAAATTCCTAGAGTCGGTGTTATGCTGCCATTACATTGGCATGATTACAAGGAATCAAATCACGAAGGACAGATAAATTTAGTAGTCTTGGTAGACTAGATAAATAAATGAGTCTTGTATTACAAATGAATAAACTAACTACAATGTTTGTTTTTGAGGATATATTTATTTCATCTAGTATATCCTTGGATAATATTCATAGTACACTTCTTGGATTCTTGGGTAAAGGAAAAAAATATGTGTGAGATTAATTCTAGGTAAGGTTAAATTATAGAATAATTAATAATGAATCATTGAGAATAATAATCATTCCATGGTAAATAATTGAACACACATACCATGTAATAATCTATCTGAGAAGTTAGTGCATAAACAATATGGAGAGGTAATAACTAGAAAAACATTCCATTAAAATATGTAGATATGGATAAATCAATATGTAAATGTAAGAAATAGAAACAGATTCCATTTAATCAATGAATTTAAAATTAAATTCATTATTAGATATGTCAATGAAAAATATCATGCATAAATAAAGACTGAATCAAAATAAAAGTAATGATAAATTATTGGACGTTATGTATCAGACAGATGAACCATTACCATTGATACATTTCAAATATTGTTTAATTATATGAGTAGAAACCCATCTATTTTACTTGTAATAAAAATAAAAGGGTTTTTCACCAACTAATTTCATCTCAGGAGACTAGAGATGCATCAAAGGGAATTCATTAACCAGTCCCCAACCCTTATCACTTCCTTAAAATGGTCCCTAACCCATATCCTTCATGTTCCAATCATTATTCAAATCGAATAAAAAAATACCATATCAAATATCTGTATTTAATAAAGGATATATATTTATCAATATCTCTCCAAATAATCAAATAACTTTCAATGTCGACACTATATGAAAAATGTTATATGGTTTAGGCAATGGACATATTTGTGATAAATGATATGGATAATTAGTGAAAGTTCCATGTTCAATGATCATTTGAATAATTCAAGGGGAATACAAATAATGGATCAAGTAACTAAATGTGAATAAAATAGTTATAAAAAAATATCATAAACCATCCGGAGGAAGATAAAAAAGGTATCAATAAATAAAATCCCTTGTGGAGTAAAAATAAAGGGTCACTTTCCATGATGAATACAAATACTATAAAAAGTCATTAAAAATCATTAGGAAAATATCATTTTCTTTTAAAAAAACATTTGAAAAAACATCTTATTACAAAATCACTTCAGAAATTTTTTTATAAATGAATCATTTTAAAAATGGAAAGGAAAAATCAATGAAATTATGGTGGGTAAATCCTTACATGTCGTATGAGGTAAAAAAACATTCCTTTTTCACAATAAAATGGTTAGAAAACTACCTTGTTCATAAATATACAAGAAGAATCATTTGAAAACATTGGTAAAAGAAATAGGGGTAGAAATTACTTTACCAAATAATTTTGATCAGGGTAAGAAACATTTTTAAAACATTTTAATATAACAATATTTTTAGTAGAAAACAGGTTCTCTTTCTAAAGAGAGAAATAATAATGGGATTTCTTAATAACATTTTCTAAAACATTTAATTTACCAAAGGGTGGAATATATTACTATTACATGATAAATTTCATGGATAATAATAATAAAGAAAAACTAATGTGTTTATTATAAAATATCTATATAATAATTTTTTAATGGAAGTAGTTTAAAAAACCATTAAAATTATTCTTGATAAAAATAATATTTAAACATTCCAAAGTGCCCCATACCACTTTGAAACATTTGAAATCATAAGCCTTGGGAAATAATAAAATTAAATTAATGTTTTAAATACCCTTAAGAAAAAATGAATAATGATATAATATATCAAAATGGTTATTAGATAAACCACACAAATTATTAATTGCTGAATATGGAATTTATCTTATAGACGTAAAAAGTTAGATGAAAATCCCTTACCATGATTCTGACTTGTCTCATGTGTCTTTATATTCTTCAATAATAAAAATATGTTAATTATTTACTTTATTCAGAACCTTTTCATTTTTATAATTACATTTATTTCACTTATTACCAATTTTTATACAACTACTTAAACAATTAAGCTTATATCAACTGTTTGGACCAAATTCAGTTTATGTGTTAAAAAAAACTTTAGTAGGTCAACTGTGGTCAAAGTGGTTATTATATAACATATGAATAATAATAATAATGAAATAATTATCATATTTATACATAATTTATACATTTAAATTAAATCATTAACTATGGTTATGAAAAATGAACCAATGTTACAATCATGGAGACAGTGGGATGTACATTTTCATGAGTAACATTTTCATTTTTCAACGATCGTTATGGAAAAAAGATAAGTAACATTATATATTTAAATAATGATAATTATACCATAAATACCATGTTATTTAATTATATATTCTTATATATATATATATTTATTCTAATGTAAAAATAATCACATCGTGTTGAGAAGGTGGTAGTTCACATGTCCACAAATGACGTTATCAATTTTAAAGTGTGTGAAAGGGTAATAAATAAAATGATATATTATATTTATAGAAAGGTAATTAAGTAATTAATATTATATCTATTATGTTTATGTAATATATTATTAATTAAAACAATAAATTATATATCTCATGTATAGTGTGAATATATCACACCTCTTTGAGGAGGTAGTAGTCCACACTTCCCCAAACGATGTTATCGTATTTACATAAAATGGAATGTATAAGGTTATGTGTTATAAATTTATTACATAATAATAAAAACATAATATATATTATATATAACATATATTAACATATTTTATATCATAATATCCAACCATGATGTGTGGTAAAGGAAAAATGAACAATCACCATTTTGTGAGGCAGTAGTTCACCGTACACATAAGTAGTATGTTTGTTTCCCATTATATGGAATTTTGTGCTATAGTAGGTAAAACAAAAATCATTTGAACATATAATTATATTTAGGATAATTTTTTTATCAAATAATTGAATAAGGATAGTGGAGGGAGTGGAGAATTGAAATAAAACTAATGTGATTAAAGAGAGATGTTACATATTCTTTTGGTAACTCCTTTTAGTTTTCACAAAAGGGATTAATTGGATGGATTTATACCCAAGAAGAAGAATATATAATTATTATAGGGATGTTGAGTATATATTTTATATGATCATGTTTAAGATAAAGTGGCTTGATAGTTGTGAGGAAGTGGGGGGAGAGGATACCTTTTTATATGGGAGGAGGAGTGCCACTCTTGTAAATTTTGGAAAAGGGAATTACTTTAATGTTTTCACCATTGAATGTGGATAAAATAATATACAAAAATAGATAAAAGGGAGTATAGGGTCCAAATATAGACAAAAAATGGATTTTTGGAGAAGTTTCTAGGTCATTTTGGTCCTTAAGTTTAAGTTTTATTTTCTTGTAAAGCATAATTTCACCTTAATAGATGTAATTAATTTTAATTACATTCACTAATATTTTTTATTAAAAACTATAATGAGACTATTATAAATTATAAATTATTCTTATTACAAATATTTAATCCAATTTTTCAAATTATAGTCATTGAAGTGGTAGAAATTAATTTAAATTTATTCTCGTGAATGGGACGACGATACGGGTTTCTAAAGTAAAAATGTTCAAATGTTTGCAATGATTTTATACCCTATTTCAATTTGAAATTAAATCCAATGACCTAAATTGTATAAATTGAAAAAAAATTTATATCATCTGATAATAAAACCTAATTAAAATACAATTTAACACTATAAATAAATTATAAAAAACAAATTTTGAATTAATATTCAGTATTTTTCTCTATTCATTAAAAACAAATCTTCGAAGAAAAATACCAAAAATTAACCCTAAGATAATTTATATGTTTATATTTAAAAGATAATGTTTATTTTGAATTATAGTATTTATAAAAGTTCTATAAATTTTATTTAAAATAAGTTCGTTATTAAAAGGATGTAAAGATGAATTAATAAAAATATTGGTGTTTAATGTGTAATGTTGGGTTTGTTCTTAACTTATTCTTATCAAATATATTTGATGAATGTAAGAAATATTTATTATAATATATATTATATATATTATTAATATTACTCACTGATTTTAATTAATATAATTTATTAGTATTAAACTTCTTTTGAGCATAAAAATAGTTTTTAATAAAATAATTTCATTTAAATTCAATTGGTTATTATATACATTTCTAATTAATTTGTAATCAATGAATTAATTTTATATTCTGTGTCAACCACATATGTTCATAATTTAGTTAATATTATTCATTATGCTAAAGTAATAGTTAGGTTATATCTTATTATATTAAATAATAATATTTTACAATTTATTTTTATTCGGTAAAACAAAGTCTTACATGTAATGAATGCCAAGAAAAAACTCATTGTTACATGTGACGTACACTTACTCAGTGTCACATGTATTAGAATATATAAAATATATTGAATTTATTTAATATAGAAAATATAATATATATTATTTGGATATTATATTCCCTTATGTGTTGGGTGTTTCATTTCATACTTGCTACTGAATAAAAAGTTCCTAAATTAGATTTTTGGGGAGTTACATTCTACCAACCATAATTATATTTTGGTCTCACAATTAAAAATAAATATTAGAAACATATTTTTTGATAATTATTATGTTTGAAATCCCACACCATGATAACAGTTCATAAAACATTTTCTAGAAAATAGAGAATGGGATGCACACTGTTCTCATGGACTAACATATAACTATATCTCAAAGTAGACGAAAACTAGTGGAAAGTAGATATACACAGTTGGAGTAAAAACATAAATATTTATATTAAGTTATTGAGTCCATAACTTGAAAAAAAAGTTAATTATCAATGTAATTTTGAGGGCCTCAAATAAATAAATCTATGAAAATTTAAAAGACCATCGGTTCAACAAAAATTATAGTAATAGGATAACCGTTTTCTTTTAGTATCATTTTTATAGTGTTGAAAAATCATTCTATTGACCAATAATTTACTTAATATATTTCAATTTCATATTAATAATTTCATATTTTTTATGTGATTCAATAAAATTATTTTTCATTACATACTTCAAGAAATGGATGTATAAAAATTAAAATTAATTCCTAAGCACTAAAATACACTCTTAATAGATCTTAAGGCCCATAAAAGATTGAAAATTATGAATATTTATCTCAAAATATTATCCAATGTCAATATGGTTAATATGTTAACAATTGAATCTGAAAAAGCAACACTATTGGTTAGTCATCAATATTTGTTGATCAAATTGTTTAACTAAAAATAATGAAATATTAACCAGGTCAATGCATAAGTTAGTGGTTGGCATGATACCCTTATATCATCCTTTGGTCATGGGTTCAAGACCCATGGCCTTGGAATACTTTATTGGTTGTCACCCACAATACATCCTGCCCTTTTCTAAAACCAAATTAAAATAATTTCCAAAAATAAATATTACATACATCCTTGAAAAAAGGTTAATCACTAAATGGAATTTTAATAATGATTTTTAATAAAATCTAAAAAATTAAATACATTATCCATTTTATTTATATATATTTGCTTCCTAGGTCTAGGGTTTAACCTAGGTCATTCATTTTAATTATCTATTCAAATCTATAATAATTTTTTAATAAAAAAGTGAATAATCCTGCGTATGCCCCGAGAGTGTCAAACCAGGTGCATAGTAAGGCTTATTTTTATGTACCAGGTTACGTTGAGTCATGCCTGACATATATTTTTAGAGTTGTTACTACTACAAATATTTGTCCTAAAACAACATCAAATTCTAGTATTTAGAGAAGGATTTATTTCTATGAAGACTGAAAAAATCTATACCTTACAAAAATTCGTGGTTGTTCTTCTCTTATTATCCTCAAATTATACCTTAAGGAAATGTTCTCTAATATTTGTTTTCCTAAATCTAGTTCATAGGGATTCCACTACACATTTTATGATTCAAACTGTAGTGAACCGACCCCAGAAATCCCATAGTAGGAGTCTGAATATCATTAAATTAACATGATTATAGTGAATAAAATCTCAAAGGACCGATTAGTTTAATAGTCTTGGTAAACCATATATATAAAAAAGTCTTTTATTACAAATAAATGTCCTAATTAAAATATTTTTTTTAATTTTCAGGATAACTTTATTACATATAGTATATCCCTATATAACATTCATAGAATTCTTCTTATATTCCCAAGGAAAGGAAAAAATAAGGGTTATCTCAAATTCACTATAAAGGTAAATTATAGAAGAATAAATAATGAATTAATGAGACTAATAAATATGGCATGGTAAATAAATGAACACAAATACCATGTAATAACAAAACTAAGAGAGTAGTGAATAAACAATATGAAATGGTGGTAAATGAAAAAATGTTCCATTCAAATAACTAGATAATGAAAAATCAATATGGAAAGGTAAGAAACTTAAACACATGAAATTTTATCAATGAACTAAAATTTAAATTTATCCATTGATTTTATGACACAAAATATCATGGATAAATAATTACTAAATCAAAATGGAGGCAATTCTTAATCATTAGACAACATGTATCTAGAACATAAACCCCTACCATCATGAACATTCACAAGATCATTTATATCTATGGGTAGTAGTCACAAACCAAACCGTACCAGGGCTCGAGCTGCAACTACCCCAAACCCACCTCTATAGGACAGGGGTTGACAACTAGTGCCGGAGGCATAAAAACTAGGGGATACCTTTTCCTATTAAACTATACACACACACAGCCAAATCAATACAAATGTGCAGAGGAAAAGAAATAATGATACAAAATAACTAAAAAAAGGAAAGAAAACATATATGAATTGACCTCTAAATTGTACAAGTATAGGAAAATTAAAGCTGAAAGGGAAATGGGTAAAATAAAAACCAAACTTGAAAAGTGCGACAACTTGGAAATAGGTGAAAAAAAAAATTGCTTGGATAGTCCCGCTCCTAAATCCCAAGTTATAAAGACCACATGAGGTCCAAGCACCCCATAACCCTAAGCTTCTATGATATCATGATCAACCTTTCAGTCATCTACAAGGGCACACCAAGTGCCTGCAATGCCCAACTAGGGGTGAGTATAAAAAAAATACTCAGTAGGATGCCCTGAAGGCTTGAGGGAGTAACTAGAGAGGTACTGAAGAGGGGATAAGTAAGAGATATAAAAGAATAAGACCAGTTGAATGATAAAGGTATAATAAAAATAAGTGAATCATAACCCAACAATAGAGTGAAGTAAGCTCATCTAAACACAAGGATCTAGAAATGGTGATGTGATTAACTTCTCTTCGAGTATTCATTACCTATAGTAGGAGAGAAGACTTGTCCAACCCCAAGAAGCTAGGAACAAAAATCATGTGGCATGCCCCGTGCATCTTCACCTATCTTGGATGGAGAGTAGCCAAATTCCAATTAATGGGAACTAGAAACAATATATATATATTTGATCAGTCAAAGAAACCCAACTAAAGTGTATGGGGATCTCCATATCAAAAGATATTCCTAAGAAAGTTAGTAGTCGAAAGTTCCAAGTAAAAATCCATTTGTAAATCCCAATACCTTATGTATCTGCTAAGGAGTTACAAGTAAAAGGGGTTCAAATCACTTCACTTTGATACTATCCTCTCTGGGAAGCAATTACTCACCCGCACAGTTTTAGGTTACATCGCAAGAAAGCATCTCAGTGGGGAAAGATCCCCTCATTCCCATGAGTCCTTAGGTAAATCGAACCACGCCTAAAAACTCTACCACATATTCAAGGGTCTTCTATGAACCATCAGGAGCTACAATACCTAGCTTGGTGAGAGGGTCATCCTGGTATCTCATCAAGGAACCCAATATGGGTCATCGAATTATCTCCTCAGGGACTACTCTCTGGGTCAGCCCAATATCTCTTTGGGGACTACGCTCTGGGTTAGCTTGACATCTCCTTGGGAAATATGCTCTAGGTCAGCCTAGTATCTCCTTGGGGACTACTATCTAGTTCATCCCGATATCTCCTCAAAGAATACTCTCTGGGTTAGTCCGGTATCTAATCTGGGATTACGCTACCCGACCCGACATGAGGGTTATCCCAATATTGCACTGGCCATACCCAATAGATGGTACCTCTTAGAAAGCACTGAGGAAGACTGGCCATCCATAATGGATGTTACCTCTCATTAAGAACTGAGGATCACTGGACCAACCTACTGGGTGGTACCTCTCAGAAAGCACTAAGGAACACTGGCCATCCCTGTAGGATGGTACCTCTCAGAAAGCACGCCGCTGCAGTCATCAGGTGTCACCCTGGACAAGCGTCACTCCCAGAACATCTCATATCGTATCTCAGAGGGTACTATGAAGGTAACCATCATATTATACATAAAAAACACTCAGGATATTCTACTCATATGCTTAATTCTGAGTACAATAGAGGGAGATACGAGAGATAAAAGATTCGTAAATTGGTACACAGTGCGTATCGGTCACACACGTCATGTGGCCCTGCCTCTTCATCTTGATGTGTACCTATAAATACTCAAGTACTAAAATAATAATAAAGTAACCTTGGGCATGCTAGTGTACTCCAAAATCACAAGACATCTCTAAAAAAATGGATGATGAGTGTGCATTGCTCGTTGTTAAACTAAATAAAGAAAATGTTAATTTACTGAAAGGCCTCCTCAAACGGCACTGAATAACCAAATAGATCACACTATTGCGATACTTGCAGAACAATTACCAAGATTGATTATTCATTCTTAATGAATGGACATCTGATGAAAAATTTGTATATCGCCACATTGAGCTTAAATGGTGTCACGTGGGGCCCATGCCTTGGTCCTGGAACCAATTATATGGATCACACCATTGCGATCCTCACGGAAAAACCCAGGAGATATGAAACTCATTTGTCCAAAAGAGATACCAGGTGAAAAAGTTGCATTTCACCATAATACGGACAAACTAGGAAATGTGGGGCCCACATCATGATCTCAATTTAAATACTCAAAATTGGCCTTGAAATATTCATCTTAATTTTAGGGTTTCATCATTACTGACAGTTCATCATTCTGACACTGTATGATAGTGTTACGAAAGATGCAAGATCCTGCAACAATAATAATAATATTATTGGGTGTTTTATAGACCTAAGCCACAAACAAGAATTTAATATTCGGTCTTAGACTTGAATCGATTGTCTTCAATACAGGGTCATGTCTCTGATGATATCAATTAAATCGAACATAACACATAGAAGATAGAAAGGGTCAAAGATTTAATAATAATAATATATTATTATTATTTGAGTGTTTCGGGTACCCAATCCACAATCCCAAAAAAAGACATCCCATATTGGACTCGAAATGTCCATGTCAGAATCAAGGTTTCACGTCCACTGATGGTTCGTGAAACCGAGGTCGCACAAAGAAGTTACGGTCAAAACACAGTTTTCCTAACAAAATAATAATTAAATTATTTTTATATTTATTTTTATTTAACTGTTTTTTTCAACTCAAAACCCACACTCAAACCTTACATGTGTAGTGCACAAGCCCCCAATTCACTCCTATTTTGTTATTAATTTCATTTTTATATTATCATTATTATTTTCAATAATAATGATTAAATATCCCTGATAAACATGCAAAATATCACCCATATTCACACCTCCTCCATATCTCATCTTCAAAATTTAAATCTCATTAAATCAATATTATCCAATCTTTCAAAATTAATTTCAATAGTATTATTATTATTATTTAGTATAATAATAATAACAAATCATCACTTAAAATTTTATTAACCTATCATCAATTATTAATAATTATTATTATTAACTTTCGTCATGTTAACCACATTCGAAAACCATCACATCAACACTGATCAACCTCCGCCACTATTAATTGGGCTACCGTCCAGCCTGGACATTGCCTATGATGTGTGAGCTACCTCACTGCTGGAATTCGCACCAACCACCGCCTGCCACTAGCTCAACGTCGGACTTGCGTCAGACTGCCACCCCTTCTGTAGGCCACCCCACCTTCATTATAAGAATGAAAATTATGATGACTGTGGATCTATGATGCACGGTTCCCAATCTACACAAATCTAGTCTCTGCTCACAATTCCATCATTTTTTCCTAAATCCGTCCCAAATCTAGGCACCCGATCGAGATCAGGTAATTTATAAATTGTCGAACCAGGATCCACATGGGTTTCATGGTGAATAATGTAAGGAAAGAGAGGAGAAAATCACACAAAAAAATGTTTGGATCGATGGTCAAGAATTCTTGGCCAACCAATCAAGAATTTTTAATCCAGGTTAGATAAATAATTATGAAACAATATGCACTTAGCTAATAGGATTAGTAAAAGGGGTGCAGATTGAAGAACTAATTATCAATATGTTCAATCATTTAATAAAAGGCGTAAAACACTAAAGACGAGTACTACCTTAAGCTTGAATATTTTTATGATGTAGAACATGATTTCCAATGAAGTAGGAGAACAATTAATTCATCATGCCTCGATTCTCTAGGATCTAATGTTCCATCGTTGTTTTTCGTCATTTTCTATTCACCAACGGGAAGGAGATGAGAGGAGTTGTCATCATTAGAAAAGCTTAATTATAAGGAAACCCCAAAAAAATATGAATTTAGACTCATAAATTAGTTTAAATGATTTTTAATCAAATAATTCAATAAATAATTATTTAAATATTTATTTACTTATCCATGATGGAACATAAGCTGAACTCCCGATGCCGACAAAGGTTATACCCTGCCTAGGGTAAAGCCTATATTATGAGATCATCAGTGGTATCATATTTTTTATTTGAGTCCCCATTCACGAGTTATTTGGGATTGATCCATTAAATTAATAAATTAATAATTTAATTCATCCATTTAACTCACCGCTAAAGAGTGAGGGGTCCGAACGCCCTGTGCTGAATCATTTTATGTCGCACCTAGGGGAAACACCACATTCCGAATGCAATTGTGGTCTTGTATTTCTGATCCAATCAACCTTTAAAAAGATATCACATTTTTCTTAATTAACTATGCATGCCTAATATAAAATATATTCAATATTTCTATACAATTAGTTTTGGGCACAACGGGGCTTGGAATTTCACACTGTCTCAGTGTCCAACTCTGTAATAATATTTAGAAATATTCCAAATTCTTATTATAAAAAAATGAGTCTCTATAGTTGAAACCTAATTATTCAACTTGGAAACACACATGAAGGGTATATAACCAAATAATTTCATCTCATGAGACTATTGATGCATCGAGAAGCTTTCATTAACCGGTCCCCAACCCATGGGTCTTGCCTTAAATGGTCCCAAACCATGTCCTTCATGTCCCAACCATTCCTCACATTGAATATAAAATATTCCTTACCAAATATCCATATGAACTATAGGATACATATTTATCAATATTTCCTCAAAAAAATAAAATGACATTCAAATTAAAAACCATACGAAAATAGTATTTAATATAGGCAATGGATATATCCATGATATGTGATATATATTTTTAAGGTAAATTTAATATTAAATGATCATTTGAATATATCCTGGGGAATACCAAAAATTAATCAAGTAAGTGAATGAGAATACTATACTTATAGAAATAAAACATAAACATTACAAAGGAATAAAAGGATGGTCTTAATAAAGCATATACTATGTGGAGTAAAAATAAAAAGTCCCTATCATTGATGAATATAAATACTTTAAGAATATCTTTTCAGAAAACAATATTGAAGAAAATATACTTTTGTTTTTTAAAACCTTTTGGAAACCCATTTCATTGAAAATTAATTTTTCTTTTAAAGTAACCTTTTAAACATTAAAAGAAATATTAAAAGAAATGAAATCAAGTAAATCTATACATTCCATATGAGGTAAAAAAGAACATTCCTTTTACTCATAAAAATAGTTAGAAAAATTCCATGTTTCGGAAAGCGATAAAAATATTCTTTAAAAAAATAGTAAAATACAAAAAATTTAAAATTTATTAAATAAATAAATTTTAAATGGTTAAAAAATTGAGATCATTTTCATAAAACATTGTTTTTTTTTGAAGAAAACAGGTACTCCAACTAATGTGAGATATGATGTCTGGTTTTCATAAAACCCTTTTTAAGCATTCTAAGTACCAAAGGGTTGAAAATGGAAAACTTACTTGATGAGGGTAATGAATAATTAAGGGATATGAAAATTTAATGTTTTGTTACAAAATTATCATATAATTTTTTCAAATGGATATACCTATGGAAATTTTTTTGAATTATTCTTGAGGAAAATAATATTTGGACATTCCAAAGTGTCGCATACCATGTTGAAATATTTTAAATCCTAATACTCATGATGAAATAACATTAGATGATTTTTTTTAAATAAACTAAAGATAAATTTATTAGGGAAATAATATATAAAACAATAATTTAGATACTCCAGACAATGAATAAAGTGATGAATATGAAATTTATCTCATTGACGTAAAAAGTGAGAAAAAAATCCCATACATTGAGTTTGACTTGCCTCGTGTGTCATTTTATTCCAAAATAATAAACATATATTAATTATTTAATTGATTAAAACAATATTTAATTTTTATCATTAATTTTATTTTATTATTACCATGTTGTATACAACTACTTAAAAAATTATGTTCATGTCAGCTATTTTTACCAAATATAGTTTATGTGCCAAAAACAACTTTGATAGGCCAACTATGGTCAAAGGGGTATTTACATAACATATCCAAGTTAATAATAATGATATAATTATAATATTTATACATCAATTATATTTTTAAAACCAATAATTAAATATGGTTATTAAAAATTATGAAATGATACAATGATAGAGACTATAGGTCATACATACTAATGAGTAATGTTCCCATTTTTCAGTTATCACTTTGTAAAGAAGGTGAGTACCATTATATATTTACATAATTATCATTATACCATAAATAAAATTTAATTTTATCATATTTATATCAATATATAATTATAGTGATGTAAAAGGAATCACATTGTGTCAAGAAGGTGGTTGTCCACATGTCCACAAATGATGATACCACTTTTTAAGTGTGTGAAAGGGTAATAAATAAAATGGTATTTTATATTTATAGAAATTTAATTATGTAAATAATATAATTTATATTATTTTTAGGTCACATATTTTTAATTAAAACCATCCATTATACATTCCATGTATATTGTGAATGGATAACATCGCTTTGAGGAGGGGATAGTCCACACTTTCACACTCGATGTTATCCTATTTACACAAATTGGAAAGTATCAGGGTATATTCTATAAAAGAATTATAAGATCTTAAAGAAATAATAATTATCATATATAACATATACAAATAGATTTTCTATCATAATTCTCAGCTATGAAAGGTGGTAATGGAAAAATTAACTATCATCATTTTGTGAGGCAGTAGTTTGTCGTACGAATAAATAATTTTTTCGTTACCCATTAGATGGAAGTGTATGTAAGTTTAGGTTTAATATTTATCATAAAAACATATCAGTATATATATTATTATGTTATTTCTATATAATCACATAATATTGAGATTTTAATGGGTGGATAATAGAAATATAACTGAAGAGCTTGAGGAATGATATTACATATTCTTTCAGTAACTCTGTTTTGTTTTCACCAAAGGATTTCCTATGATGAATTTATTCCAAGGTGGAGGATAATAGGATTATAGGATGAATTTTGAGGATCAATTTTGGTATATATTGTATGATACAATGTTTCTTGAGTGGTTTTATGAATTGGGAGGATAGGAGGATTTTTTATAGTGGAGGAGGAGCAACACTCTTGTAAATTTTGGAGAAGGGAATTCCAACCACATTTTTACCATTGTGAGTGGCTCCAATAATTGACCAAATTAGTTTAAAGGGATTATAGATTCCAAATATATATACCTAATATATTTTGGACAAGTTTATAGGTTATTTTACCCCTTATGTTTTGGTTTTAGTCCATTTTAAAATTTATTTTCACATTAATTGTTATAATTAAATTTAATTACATTCACTATATTTTTTGGTAAAAAACTAAGTCTAACATATTATAAATTATTCAAAATTATTATTAAAAATATTTAATACATTTTTTAAAATTCTTATCATGTAAGTGAGAGAAATTAATTTAAATTTAATCTCAGAGACAGGATGACAATGTGGGTTTTTAAAGTAAAAACATTCAAAAGTTTGCTATGTTTTTTGACCCTATTTTAGAGAGAAATTGAGTAAAATTACCTAAATTGGATTAATATTTAAATAATTTATATAATTTTATTTTAAAATTATATTAAAATATAAGTTATTATAATAAATAAATTAGATGAAATGTCTATTTTTAATTAAAATTCAGTATTTTTCACTATTAATTAGAAATATATAACATTATATAAAAATACCAAAGAAACCCCTATGATAATTTTTATCTATCTATTTCAAATATGAAGTTTATTTTTACATATAATATTTATAAAAGTAAAAAAAATTAAATTTAAAATAGGTTCTCCATTAAAGGAAGTAAAAGTTCCTTAATAAAAATATTTGTTTTATGTGTAAAATTAGGTTTGTTATTATATCATGCATATCAAATCAGTGGTGTGAATATAAAAAATTTATTGAATATGTAATACATATTTATATTAAATCAATATCACTTAGTAATTGTAATTAATTTAATTCATTGGGATAAAATAGACTGTGATAAAAAATAGTTTTATATAAAAACATTCCCTTTATATTCAATTGGTTTTTATATCCATTTCTATTTAATTTTCAATAAATGATTTTTTTTAATATTTTTTTGTAAACCAAATTTTTTCTTATGTTATTTAATACAAATCATAACCTTTAATTTTATGTCTAGGTTATATCTTATTATATTAAATAATAACATTTTAATAATATTTTTTTTGATAAAACTTGGTCTTGTGTGTAATGCAACCCATTGAAGAAACTTGTCATTGGATACGAAATATGATAACTCAATTTTTCATGAATTTCAAGGTATGAAATATAATTAATTTATTTAAAATATAAATTATATTATATATTACCAGGGTATTATATTCCCTTAAGAACATAGTGTTGTGTTTCATACACTCAATTGAATACAATGTTCCTAATTTATATTTTTAGGGAGTTACCACATTGAATCATGTTGAATTTTTAGAAATGATTTCATTTCATAATATAGAGAGAATAATAAAATTCAATCAAATTATCAAATCATTAAATTTATTCTATGATAATATCTAATAAATTATTAATTTCATAAGAATAATGATTGAGGTATGTGCCCAATTCATTCTAATATCATATGTTTAAAGAGGTTATTGTGTGTGAATATCTCCCAGAAGGATGGAACCCCAATTTTTTTCAAGTATATTAGACTTAGATATCATAGAATTTTTTTTCATGGCCTATATAATGGTCCATAATTGATTTATGTTTCTTAATTTCTAACCTCAATAATTTTCCAAATCGATTGGGGGAAGAGTATTGGTGGGTATGAACTCATATTTTTCTAACGAAACCCTCTCTGGGTTGTCAACCTCTCATGTTTATGCCTTTTTATTTTAATGATTTCTCAATGTTTCCAAGACCCCACGGTGTGGGTTTTTTTATTGATTAGGAATTTCAATTTTTCCTAGGGTTCCCTTTATGGTTTCTTAACCTGGTGAGGATTGTGTATCTTTTAATTATATGTTCAAGGTCATGCATATTAGTATGATGAGATGCTATGGTTTAAGGAATTTTAAAAAATGCCTTTTATTTCAGTAGTTTAGGGTCTATTTTATAATACAATATATTGAATCCAGCTATTCAATACATAAGGGATGAATGTTCATTAAGGTTTCTAACACCCCAAATCCTAATTTAGACAATTAAGGTTGGGTATTCATGATGGGTTTGAACATCATGAATCCTTACATAGAACTGATTCAATATATAGTGGAATTATAGTATGGTTGAAAAATCCAATTTGATAGTTGGAATATGGTTGGTGTAAATTTTATCAAAAATAGTTTGAATGAGAGGATATAATATGGGGATGACATTTCAGGGATTATTTGAAAACATTCATAGGAGATGAGTTCCACTGTGATGTTTTCGAGGCTCATAAAGATTAGAGGTCTTTTCATGTAAGGAGGGGATTCCACTAGATACAATTCAAGGTATGTAGGACCCCCGGTTTGAGGTATATAGCCTTTGTTTATGTTTGTTTATGAGTTTACAGGCATGGTATGAGTTTCGAAAAGGTCGGGAGAGTTTAGAATGTTTTTGGATGAGTTTGGAGGCTTTTAAAGGGGTGCACGGTTTGAGCATGGTTAGTGTAAACCGTGCGGATGCTCCAGGAAACTATGCAGGGAGAGGCAGTAGGCTAAGCAGAGCCTACGCACGATTTTCCAAACTGTGCGAGGAAACCGTGCAGGCACCTGCTCTCAAGGCAGTGGCGTGCGCATGGTTAGTGCATGGTTTTCCAAACCGTGCGGCCACTTAAAGTTGGGGGTTTTAAGTCTGGGCTCCCTCGGGATTGACCTAAAACACTCCTCTCTTCCTCCCACTCAAGCCCCACTCGGGATTTTCGGTTCTCAGGGGCTATAAGGGCTCTCCTACTCATTTTGGAAGGGTTTTGAAGAGGATTCAAGAGGGTTTGAAGGAAATTCATCCTGGGTAAGTCTTCTCCCATGGTTTCTTTGTGTTTTTTTCTAGATCCACTCTTCCCTCCTTCTTGGTTTTCTAGATATACACTTTTTGTGTGTAGATATAGGGTTGTGGTGGCCTTGGATGATGTTTTAAGGCTTGTGGATGTTAGGGAAGAGGATCTAGAGAGGTTTCGGTGGTGCGTTCGCTGGTTTCGGAGGTGCGGTTGCGTGTGGATCGATTTATCGGGAACCCTAAAGGTAGGTGGATCCTCTCTCGACTCCACTTGGTGGAATTGTGTGGTGCATTTACAATTAAATTGTTTTTTTGAAATTTAATTGGTAAATCATTTGGAAAATTTGTTGGAAAATTTATGGGTGATGAAATTGGGAGTTTTTTGGCATGAAATTGGGATTTTTGGGTAATAATGGGTTTTGTTGGAAATGGATTCAATTGGATGATTTTAAAATGTTGATTTTAAATTGATAATGAACTGGATCATGAAAATGGAATGTGATGGTGTTTTCAATAATGTGATATTGTTGTGTGGCTTGTGCTTGTGTGGATATGGATGGGATTTTGTATTAGAATGTGTTGTGATATTGTAGAGTGGTCGAGAAAGTGCCACTATAATCAGGGAAATGGATGGATAATGGATGGAAAGGCCACCATCTAGGCAAGTGGCTGAGAAAGTACCACTTGTCGGGTTGTGAACGGGTTGGCCGAGAAAGTACCCCTGTTGTTGGTTGATTGCTTTACTATGTGATGTTTGTAGATGGGGCTTGTGAGTGAAATGTGAACATGGTAACCGAAATGTGGCTTGATTGTTGTGGCTTTCCCTTGTGTGGAATTTTTAGATTTTTTAATAAGTTTTCACATGGGATTGTTTTATATAAATTTTTTTATATAAATGTGCTAACGGTTTATCCTAGTGGCGTGTGTAGTGAAGTCATTTGGGGAAATCCTAATGAGTAGTTGTAGTCACCCCCTACTTTGGCACTCTGGTGTCTTTGCAGATGTAGTATACCGGGACATGGGAAAAGGTAAGGCATCACCTTCTTTTAGTGGTGCCTCGTGATGCTTGGTGGAGCATGGAGTTTGGAGCTGGAGTGGAGCTGTGGATGTGTCACGGATTGTCGTGGCTCTCTTTTGTTTCCATTGTACTCTGATGTTTTCGTAATGTTCGGTTGTATGAACCTTGGGTTGTTATGGCATGATTGGGTAAATAGGAATGCATGCATTTCTTTTTGCTGTTGTTCGTTGGTTGTTTGGGTAATAATCTTGAGGGAAAATCGTTCTCCACTTTTCTCTTTAAGCCCTTGGCATTTATTGCTAGCCTTTGGTACCTTGGGAACGTCGCTTAAGGCCAAGTAACCCTCATCACCTCCTCAAGACAATGAGGTAGGGTCATGGCGTTACAAGTGGTATCAGCTTGTTCGGTCCTTTGGAGTTGATTATCAGATTTGGAGTTGACATTTGTTCTTGGTTATTCCTTGAGTCGGGATGGTAGTAAGGTGTAGGACTATTAGAACTTGGAATGTATAGCATAAAATGATGTTGCTAAGCCTTTTATGCTGAACTTGAAGTTACCGGGGAGTTGGGTACATAAGTGTTTTGAAGACACTTATAGGAATTGGAAATCTCATTGTCGCGAGTGTAGCCAATGAGATGATCATGACATATATGATAGAAATGACTTCCCTCTAGGATGCATATTTCATTGGGTTTAATGATTTATGGGTTGAATTGAAAAATGGGTTTTCAAATGTGTGAACCTGAAATGTGAATAAACATGGTATTTTGAAAATGGTTGATTTTCAAAAATGGTGCAACATGGGAAATGTTCAAGAATGGAAAGCCTTGTTGTGATTGATTGTTATGAAATGATACTTGACATGGTTTATTCATGATGTCTACGGAAGGGAGAATCATTCTTGTTTGTTTTATTTTTATAGAAATTGCACCGGGTAGGCATCGTAGAAACCAACCAGAAGTGGCTGATGAGAATGTGGTTGCACCTGAGCCCTAAGAGAACCAGCAGCTAGTGAAAATTATAGTCCAAGACTTCCAAGCAGTGGGAAGTATAAATAGAGTGGAAGAGCCCAAGCATGTTGACTATGCGGATCAGTTTCAGAAGCAGAACCCACCCATTTTTAGGGGTGATGCAGACCCAGAAAGGGCAGAGGCGTGACTGTCCTGAATAAATAAATTTTTTGAATTCTTGGGAACCCCGGCTGAGCTGAAGGTCAAGCTAGCAATGTATAATCTGGAGGATCTTTCCTTTCAATGGTGGGAGCTGGTAGTCCAAGCGGGGACAGACCAGGGTATGATGTGGGAAACCTTTGAGGAATTGTTTAACAAAATATTCTACCCTCATACGTTCAATATTTAGCGTATAACTGACTTTTTTAGTTTGAATCAAGAATAGATGTCAGTAATGGAATATTCAGCTAAGTTTATGAGCTTAGTGAGGTTTGCACCCGAGGTGGTGGGTAGCATGTCGCTGAAAGAAAAGATTTTTAAGGCGGGCTTGAGGCAGGAAATTCGTTCTAAAATAACAGTGCTGTGTATCAGGGACTACATAGAAATGGTAAATCGAGCCTCGGTGGCTGAGAGAGATCTACTGAGAACTCCGGGTGGAGGAAGCGTGGTAATAACCACAAGGACTAATGGCAACTCTAACGCTGGGTTCAAGCAGAAGAGGGACACATATTCCCTGAGCGGAAGCACGACACAAAATGCGACAACGAGATCAGTGAACCTTCCTCCAAAGTCCCAGAGTAAATTGGACTGTTTTCAGTGTGGCTCCTCGACGCATATCAAGCGGGATTGCACGTCACAACCCATAGCATGTTATAGTTGTAAGCAGATGGGGAATCTCCAGTGCTACTATAGGAATACTCCGAGGACGAGTATGCGTGACACCCCATAAGGATTGCAGGCGTCCTATGCTTAGACGGGATGGGGGCAACAACATACCCCTCGTCAGCAAGGTAAGGTTAGTCATGGTGATTCTCGGAACACCATGACACCTCAACAAGGGAGTAAAGACCAGGGTGCAGCAACTAAGATGTTGTTCGTAGCTGACCAGATTGTGGTGGATGATCAGTCAGGACCATCCACAGTATGAGGTACTATTATTTTAAATTCTACCAGAATGAAAGTGTTGTTTGATATGGGTGCTTCACACTCTTTTATTGCTGCACGCATTGTTGAGTTGTTGGGTTTAAAGGTAGAGATGATGCCTTCGGTTTTGAAACTTCAAACCCCTATGGGTAGAAAAGAGTGTTGATCCTTCTTGTGTAGAGCATGTTGTATCATTGTGGGCGAGATTGAGATAGTGTGGGATTTCTCAGTACTTGAGATGGATGGCTATGATGCAATCTTGGGCATGGATTGACTAATAGCGTTTAAGGCCCACATCGATTGTGATGCGCGAACAGTGAGTTTTACGACACACGATGGTGTTAGACATCTCTTTAGAGGAGAGAGGCATGAGAAGCAGGTTGCATCAGTCTTGTTGGAACCGGAAGTTGGAATGTTATCGTATCAGTTGGCGGTATTGTTGTTGGAATCAATAGAGGGTGTTTGGAATAGTGTTTTTCCAGTAGTGGTTGATCAGTTCATGGACATTTTTCCTGAAGAATTCTCTGGGTTACCTCCTGTAAGAGAAGTGGAGTTTACGATTGATCTCCTTCCAGGGACCAGTCCTATCTCACTTTCATCTTACCATATGGAACCTACAGAATTGAGGGTGTTGAAAGTCCAGTTGGAGGAGTTAGAAAATAAAGGCTTTATCCAGCCTAGCACATCTCTGTGGGCAGCACAGATATTGTTTGTGAAAAAGGCCGATGGAACTTTAAGACTTTGTATTGATTATCATCGACTTAACCAAGTGATGATAAAGAACAAATATCCACTTCCACGAATTGATGACCTGTTTGACTAGTTGAGGAATGCCCAGTGGTTCTCCAAGATCAACCTAAGATCGAGATATCATCAATTGAGATTAAGGAAGGAGGATATTCCTAAAACAGCTTTCAGAAGTCGATATGTCCATTATGAGTATGTCGTTATGCCCTTTGGTCTAATGAATGCACCAGCAATGTTTATGGCATTGATGAATCAGATATGTCAGAGATATCTGGATTCATTCGTGGTGGTGTTTGTGGATGATATTCTCGTGTATTCAAAGACAAGGTAGGAGCATGAACAACACTTGGCGATAGTGCTAGGGATCTTGAGAGATCATCACTTGTATGCCAAATTGTTAAAATGTGACTTTTGGATAAAGGAAGTTCTTTTTCTTGGCCATGTGATTTCTGAAAAGGGTGTTTCAATAGATCCAGAAAAGATAGAGGCCGTTATCTCATGGCAACTTCCAAAGAATGTGTTTGAGATATGAAGTTTCCTTGGTTTAGCTGGTTATTATCAGCGTTTTGTTCGTGACTTTTCATGGTTGGCTTCACCAATGATAGCTTTGACAAGGAATAATGTTCCATTCCAGTGGAATGAACAGTGTTAGTAGTGTTTCGAAGAGCTAAAGGGTCTCCTTACATCAGCACCAATCTTGGTTTTTCCAGAACTGGGGAAAGGGTACGTGGTGTATTGCGATGCATCGGGATCAGGGTTGGGGTGCATCATCATGCAAGGGGATCATGTGGTTGCGTATGTCTCACGGAAGTTGAGGGTGCATGAGAATAACTACCCAACTCTTGATTTGGAGTTGGCGGAAGTGGTCCATGATTTGAAAATGTGGCACCATTATCTCTTCAGTGAGAAATTAACGGTCTACATAGATCATAAGAGTTTGAAGCACATTTTCTCACAAAGGGATCTAAACTTGAGGAAAAGGAGATGGATGAAATATCTCCAGATGTTTGATTTTGACTTAATGTACACACCGGGTAAGGGAAATTTGGTGGCGGATGCATTAAGTAGGAAATCATATTTTCAGGTGGTGAAGCAGGAATCGGACCAGTGGCAGTTGATGTCAGTGATAGCTGACATGCTGCTAGAAGGTGAGGAACAAGGCGATAAAGTGGTCTTCTTTCCGGTTTCCTTGATTCCTGACTTGGCAGGCCTGGTTAAAGAGGCACAAATGTCAGATTCGGAGTGTGAGACCATGAGGTCGAAACTCAATAGTGGGGAGACTATTGAGGGCTGGAAGCTGAATAAAGAATCGGTTTTGTGTTTCCATAAATAGATAGTTGTACCGGTGGCTTTTCAGGAGGATATTCTTAGGGCGTACCATCATTCCAGGTGGGATGTTCACCCTGGCATTCAGAAGATGTATAAGGCATTGAAAGCACAGTTTTGGTGGGCTGGAATGAAAAGAAGAGTGGCTGAGTTAGTTTCACGATGCTTGACTTGCCAGCAGGTCAAGGAAGAGCACTAGAGGCCAGTGGGAATGTTGCAGTCTTTACCTATCCATGTTTGGAAATGGGAGCAGATAGCAATGGATTTTTTCACAGGTCTCCCAAGAACGGTCAGAAAACACGATGCCATTTGGGTGATAGTGGATCGGCTAACGAAGTCAGCCCATTTCATTCTAATTTGTGAATCTCATATGGTGGAGGATCTGTCCAAAATCTATGTCTGGGAGGTTGTAAAGAGGCATGGTGTTCTAGTTTCGATCGTATCAGATAGAGATCCAAGGTTTATATCCCATTTCTAGAAATCCTTGCAGCAAGCCCTTGGAACAAAGTTGACCATGAGTATGACATATCACCCTCAAACGGATGGCCAATTCGATAGGACAATACAAACATTGGAAGATATGTTGCGGGCTTGTGTGATGGATTTTGGTGGCTCGTGGGAGGAGCACCTATCCTTGGTTGAATTCTCGTATAATAACAGTTATCAAGCATCCATACAGATGGCTCCATTTGAAGCATTGTATGGGCGACTGTGTCGTTCTCTACTATGTTGGGTGGAAACAGGTGAGTCTTCGATAGTTGGACCGAGTCTTGTCTAGGAGACTACAGAAAAGATCAAGTTGATCAGGAGGAGGATGGAGACGGCTCAGAGTCGTCAGAAATCTTATGTGGATCATCATCGATGACATTTGTCGTTCGAGGTGAGTGATCATGTTTTCTTGAGGATTTCTCCTCGGTTGGGGCATCGCCGGTTTGGGAAACAAGGAAAGTTATCTCCAAGGTACATTGGACCTTTTGAGATTGCTGAGGGGGTTGGTGAGTTGGCTTATCAGTTGGATTTTCCACCTAGGTTCAGTGCAGTACACAATGTGTTTCATGTGTCATAGTTGAAAAAGTATCATCCGGATCCGGGCCATGTTATTCGATGGGATCATGTTTAGCTAGAGCCAGATGTTTGGTTGGTGCATGTGCTAGTGCGGGTTGTGGATAGGCAAGAGAAAGTCTTGCGTGGTAAAAGCATCAGTCTATTTTGGATTTTGTGGCAACATGGCCAGATCCAGGAAGAAACTTGGGAATGGGAGAAAGAAATGGTCGAGCAGTGGCCCGAACTCTTTTGGCAAAGGGTGGGGTCACTACTTTCTGAGGACGGAAAGTCCAATGGTGGGGAGAATGTAGTACCCCCGATTTGAGGTATGTATCCTTTGTTTATGTTTTTTATGAGTTTACGGGCAAGGGATGATTTTGGAAAAGGTCGGGAGAGTTTTGAATGTTTTTGGATGAGTTTGGAGGCTTTTAAAGGGGCGCACGGTTTGAGCACGGTTAGTGTAAACCATGCAGATGCTCCAGGAAACCGTGCAGGGAGAGGCAGTAGGCTATGCACGACCTGTACATGGTTTTCCAAACTGTGCGAGGAAACCATGTGGGAACCTACTCTCAAGGCAGTGGCGTGTGCATGGTTAGCACACGGTTTGCCAAACCGTGCGAGCTAACTGTGTGGCCAATTAAAGTTGGAGTTTTTAAGTTCGGGCTCTCTCGGGCTTGACCTAAAACAATCATCTCTTCCTACCACTCGAGACTCACTCGGGATTTTCGGTTCTCAGGGGCTAGAAGGGCTCTACCACTCATTTTGAAAGGGTTTTGAAGAGGATTCAAGAGGTTTTGAAGGCGATTCCTCCCGGGTAAGTCTTCTCCCATGGTTTCTTTGTGTTTTCCTCTAGATCTACTCTTCCCTCCTTCTTGGTTTTCTATATCTACACTTTTTGTGAGTATATCTTGGGTTGTGGTGGCCTTGGATGATGTTTTAAGGCTTGTGGGTGTTATGGAAGAGGATCTAGAGAGGTTTCGGTGGTGCGTTCACCGGTTTCGGAGGTGCGGTTGCGTGTGTATCGATTTCTCAGGAACCCTAAAGGTAGGTGGCTTCTCTCTTGACTCCACTTGGTGGAATGGTGTGGTGCATTTAAAATTAAATTGTTTGTTTGAAATTTAATTGGTAAATCATGTGGAATTTTTTTTTGGAAAATTTATGGGTGATGAAATTGTGGGTTTTTGGCATGAAATTGGGATTTTTGGGTAATAATGGGTTTTGTTGGAAATGGATTCAATTGGATGATTTTAAAATGTTGATTTTAAAATGAAAATGAACTGGAGCATGAAAACGACATGTGATGGTGTTTGCAATAATGTGAGATTGTTGTGTGGCTTGTGATTGTGTGGATATGAATGGGATTTTGTATTAGAATGTGTTGTGATATTGTAGAGTAGTCGAGAAAGTGCCACTGTAATCAGGGAAATGGATTGATAATGGATTGAAGGGCCACCATCTAGGAAAGTGGCCAAGAAAGTACCACTTTTCGGGTTGTGAACGGGTTGGCCGAGAAAGTACCCCTGTTGTGGGTTGATTTCTTGACTATGTGATGTTTGTAGGTGGGGATTGTGAGTGAAATGTGAACATGGTAACCAGAATGTGGCTTGATTGTTGTGTCTTTCCCTTGTGTGGCATGTTTGACTTTTGTAATAAGTTTGCACATGGGATTGTTTTATATAAAATGTTTTATATAAATTTACTAACGGTTTATCCTAGTGGTGTGTGTAAGGAAGTAATTTGGGGAAATCCTACTGAGTAGTTGTACTCACCCCTTCTTTGGCACTCTGGTGTCTTTTCAGATGTAGTATACCGGGACATGGGAAAAGGTAAGGCATCAACTTCTTTTAGCGATGCCTTGTGATGCTTGGTGGAGCATGGAGTTTGGAGATGGAGTGGAGCTGTGGAGGTGTCATGGATTTTCGTGGCTGTCTTTTGTTTCTGTTGTACTCTGATGGTTTGGTAATGTTTAGTTGTATGAGCCTTGGGTTGTTATGGCACGATTGGGTAAATTGGAATGCATGCATTTCTTTTTTCTGTTGGTTGTTGGTTGTTTGGTTAATCCTCTTGAGGGAAAATCATTCCCCACTTTTCTCTTGAAGCCCTCGACCTTTATTGCCAGCCTTTGGCACCTTGGGAACATCACTTAAGGCCAAGTAACCCTCACCGCCTCCTCAAGCCAATGAAATAGAGGCGGGGCGTTACAAGGTATCATATTCATATTCCCATATGGTTTTACATGTATGGGAATCAAATGGTTTCCTTCTCCTCTATATGGGTCATGGGAGATTCTTAAAGATTCAAACATTGGGAAAATAATGTAGGGTATAAAGAAGATGTTTTAAAATAATGGATTCATCACCATAGTGATTTTTCTTCTTTTATGGTGGATGAGCCTAATACCTTCATCACATGGTTTCAGATCATTCGGTGAGGTCCATCAAAAGGATGAAGAATGGAATATCACATTAAAACATTGAGAATGATTAAAATACATGGTGATATAATTTTTACGATGATTAATCCAATTTAATAGTCTAGTTATTGGAACATTAAATCATTTTATAGGAATATATATGCCAACTAGATATGTTTACTATAGGTTATATGGAGACCGTTAGTAATAGTGGAATCTAGTATCACATGTTTCTAGGAAAAAAAACACATGGATTTAAGTGGGAACATTCATCGGTGTCCATGAAATCCACTTAGCACAAGCTCTGTGGCATTGAGTTATTGATAGCCAAATCCTATTGGGGTTACTTCAGAGTATTCATTCTCTATTACATATACACTATAATAAATAACCACAAAAAATGATTCTAGATAAAGTGTTCTAGGTGAAGTTTTTTAATTAGAGTAATTATTGAATGTCAAATTAGAATTTATTGATAATGAATGTGATTTGTGGAAAATGTAATCTTTATGAAGATTTAGGGAACCCTAAAAGTTATGTCACTTCATCATAAACAAATTATCATAGTTAATAGGTGTGAATAATGAGTACTCTATATTTTTACTAGACAAGAGGAGTCTATCGAGCATGGATAATATTTTACTCGGTTCATAAGATAGGCCCTATAAGATTCATACCCTTTTTATTTGTGCTATGTTTTTCTTCCAAAACACAATAGATTATGTGTTTAGTGAGTAGAGAAATGAATTTTTCTCAGATATATCATTACAGGTTTTCATCAATGATGTATTTTATGTATCATTTTGATGAATTTTAATGTATTTTGATTTAGACACATAGAGTCTGACATTTTATGGTTGTAAAACATTGGCCAAGGTCCATTAAGTTTATAGTTATGATTCATTTGTACCTAGTATAATGTGGTTGTAAAAAAATCCTAATTAGAATACCCATGGTAAGGTATACTTTAATTACCTTCCAAGTGGAGGCTAAAAGTGTAGAAAATCATGGCTAATGGTTCTCGAATCCTGAGTGATGATATGTGATAATCATGTTTAGAATGATTATATATTACACTGTGCTGATGACTTTGACTATAATGAATTAAGGTATCAACAATATCATAAGGAACTTATTATAATTTCATGATACTTTTGGTTGATGAGTCTATGGTCATGATGTCTACACAGCTCATATATAGTAATATAAATAGATCATTTCTCCTTTACAAGGTCCATGAAAGGGTTTCTGCAACTCCAAACACCCGAGTCAAAAATTTTTTTATGGATTGAGATTATCAGAAAGATGATTCAATAATTCTATAATTTTTATACTAGGTTCATGATCATTTTTTCTATTAATATGGAGGGATGGGGGAATATAGTCTTCACATTTTGATGTTATCCAGTTGGGATACATCTATCATATATTTTAATGTTATGTGATGAGTAATTTATGTTTTGGACTAATTATATAATGTAAGGATGTTGTAATTGATATTAAAAAGTTCAATATATCCTTAAAGAGACACTATAAGGGTCATATGTATTTTGATAAAGGATATATATTTTATCCCTAGACAATATTATAGGTGGGTAATCGTATTTGGGAGTGTTTCCTTCACAGGTCAATCTCATTATCATGAAATCCATACATAGATTTGTATCATACATAGGCTAGGAAAGACTGTATGAAACATACATCATTAAGAAAGTTAAGGACATTCAAGAGAGACTATATCTGAGGGGAATATTCTATTTTTGTGATTGGGATTCTATTGGATTCCCAATGATTTTTTTGGGGATGTAATCAAACATCATTCATATATTTTATAAAGTTCCCTTTATATCGATCTAATTTGTATTAAAATGAAGGAAGGAAATATTTTGTGTGTGAATTTTTTAACTAGTCACATGTTTGAAGGGCACTGGGAGTCTATACCTATCCTATGAAAATAATAATAAATCCAGATATGGTTTTCATTTAGGCCACCAAATTGATAGAACTCAAATATTGTGATGGGAAATTTTCCAAGAAAATACCCAATATTTGTGAGGATCTCGTTGTAAAAATCTAGTTCCCATGTAGGAAAAGGTAATTATGACTTCCCATAGTGATGGGATGTTGTGGAAGTCAATTATCATTTTAAAGGTACTTTCAATATGTAATGAGGTGATTTTTTTTAAATTCATTGATGTTATTGGTGAAATGTGGTCTAAGATTCACTATATATCTTATATGAATAGTAATCAAGAAATACAAGGTTCTGTAGAATTTGACAGCACCATTACATAGATATGATTCATATGAATTGTGTAGGGGTATGATTACTCTAAGAGGTAGGTCACCAACTATCATTTAAGTTCTTGATCTAATAGTTTTTATTTTAGCATTGAGGTGAATAGATCTCATATTGGAAATCTATTTCACTGGGGGTAATTTATATATTCCTTTGACCATCAATATTAACATATTTCAATATTGATCAAGAACTAAAAATGTTTTTTTACATTGGTGACTCTATGTATGGATTTGGGATAATATACATGGGTGTCACTATGTATCCTGATAGTCCAGGAATCAAGCCACATGTAGTTTTTATATGAAAATATTTACTGTGTATATTAATATCATGCATAATGATGAGGTATTTTTGAAAATTCAGGATTTATTTTCCACCACTGCCAGGGGAATGAGTTTTATGGACATCCCAAGTCATAGTGAGTGTCATGGGGGAATTTATAATTTTTTGTTTAAATATGGAGACATTTAATTATATATTCTTTTAAAAATTGATGGTTGGTCCTAAAGAATATAACCCATGCATCGATACCAATTTCAAGGAATAAAAACCAATACATACATATTTTCTATATGAATATAATCCCTACATAGATTAAATCATATGATAGGAGGATGTGTTTTTTTATCTTCCCTTGGTGAGGCTTAACATTATAGTCAGTTAAGGGGACCACAATGTAGAATGGGTTCATATATTGGGAAATGGAATTTCCATATTTCATTATGGCATAGAGAAGAAACCGCCATCTCTAGCACATATTTATGGATAGGATTACTCAATATAATAAATTCTATGTATTGAAAAATTAAATATATTTCATATAGTGTAAAATCATGTGACTAAGACTTATCACCCATAGGAATTACCAACTCTATGAATTTGGGTCATCACATGAGTTTCATACCTTAGAGTGGAAGGCTACAAGTATTTGATGTTATATTTTTTAATTGACAATGGGAACAATGAAATGATATGTAACATTATGGGGATAAAAGATTGCATTAATAGTTAGTTTATGGGAAGTTTAAATCATATCCCATGAATATATAACCAATGGGAGATGAGGATTGATGGATACGAGTCAACCATTAGTAATGTCAGAGGGCATGTATCCCATGATGTCAAGGTAACGACTCCTAAATTCAAGGGGGGCCTCTCCACTGGGACCAAAATATACAATATTTATAAGCTCTCAATGAAATTTTTATTCAATAGTAAATACTGGCAGGGTCCCTTTGAATTACATTGTTTATATTAGATATTTTATATAAGGGAAAACCATGTGAAGGGGAGATCAAGGCCCATGTGGTTCCAAGAGAAGCTTACCATCTCTTGGAATTTGATGGTATTAATATAGATATTTATAATATGATGTTAATTCATGGATAATATAATATTCAATATGGGTTCTGTTTAACTAAATGCTACACCAGTGTGAGGATTATACATGAGATTCATGAGTAAATAGTCATCGAGAGTATCATTTATTCAATAAGAAAACATCATTTTACTCAGATAAACATCATGTGACTAATATTATATCATGCAGTTTAACTTCATGTGAAAAGGATATGGTTCCCAGTATTTTAATAAAATGTACCTCAATCAAACTGGTCATAGATTATTTCTATTTTTCCTAATCTCAATGGAGTAATTGTTGGTGTGATATATAAGGGCAAACTAGTTTTTAGATTCATTCATATGCATGACAGGGAATGTGTAGAGATATAAAAATATTGATATGTGTGGATATCACTAAATTAAATCAGTTCTCTTGAGAAGCATTTAGATGGGAGTGATAAAAATTCACATCAGGGTTTGTGATAAAAGATCTAGACATCACATTATATCATGTGATGATAAGAATCAATCCACACATAAGTCAAAGTTGAAAAATTCTGTTTATAGGTCTGACCAATTCATAGAGAGGGGGAGTTTTTTATAATATGGTTGGACCCATGAGTTAAGGTTCCAAAATCACTATGTATCAAGTGATACATGATTCAAGGAACATATTGGATTTTTAAAGAATGATCCCAACATGGATCATAATTGTGCATAGGTAAGTGGTGATTATTGTACTATACATTTCTTCTGGGCTAATGATTAGGGAGAATTTTCATCACTATCTATCCTATTACAATAGGAATCAAGACATACTTATTTATTAAAATAGAAAATTCCTTATAGAGTTATGACACATACATAAGAAGGGGGGATTTTTCTCTCATATGGTCTGGACCAAGCCATCATGCCATCCACATGCCACATGTTGTAGCCTGATCTATGATTTTTATGTTCTTGAAGGAATGACCATAGAACTATATAGAGTAGATACATGCCACTGATACTTCGTATATGAAAGAATAAACTAAAAAATAATTCATGATCAGTCTTGGTTGTGGGGAAGGATGGGTGAAATAAGTCATGTCTTTAAATCTGATATATGGGATCATCCTCGCACCATTAGAGAAATGGATCATAGATTTTAAGGGGGGTCTTTCTTGTAGGACCAAAACATCAACTTGGAATAATATCTGAGGTGCTGTGTTATTCACTAGTCAATCCTTGAGGATTTCCTCTAGAAATTGAAACATCCATTATCTATAAGATCTTGGGAATTTTATTATTCACCATAGAATCCATTTGAGGTTCCCCTAGGACAGGAAATATCCCATAGAAATAAACTCTTGATCACTATGTTATAAACACAAAAATACTTAAGGGGATCCATTTAGATTATTCAGTCTCTATTAAAAATATTCTATAAAATTCCAATGGATTATGAAACTACACCATTCAATAATATATACACGAAAAGGGTATGTGAAGTTCATTTTTGTTGAAAAGGTTATGTCGAAAAGGAATTTGGATGTTCAATGAAGTTGGTTCTACATTGAATATACATAACTTGAATATATGGGTTATAATATATCAATTTAAAAATATTTCTTTGATAATGTGTATGATGTACTAATGATTAACATCAAGGAAATTTGTTTCATGCCTAAATAATAGTGTTATGGAATGTGTAAATCATAAAACATAATTATATGAGTCAATAGGGAGGTCATACTAGAGAGTAAAGGTCAACCATTTTTAATGGTGGAAGCCCATATTCCTTGCATTCTTGAAAAATCTCCAAGATTTTCAGGGTTACTCTCTACTGAGACCAAAACAACCATAAGGAACAAAAGCTTAAGAATTGTGTTATTCACTGGTTAGTGCTAGTGGGGTCTCTTTGGATTTTCTAGTTCCTATTACCAATACACTACATAGGTAAAGCCAGAGTATGTAGACCCAAGGTCTATGAGGATCCAAGTGAGGCCTATAACCCCAAGGAAGTTATTGTTATTAATTAATATATTTATTATACAATGATGGTTAATAGGGAATGTAATATTTACAAAGGTCTCAAAAACCCTATAGGCTGCACAAAGGTGTTTTGAACCCATTTTCATGGAAAAAGGATAAAACTTGTAATTATTGAGTATACAATCATGATATTAAAGGAACTATTTAGAATGAATACCCCATGTCATATAGTTTAATATCATGTGATTAGGACATTGATTTCCATTTTAATTCCACGTGATAATGACATTGTTGTGGACTTTAATATCATAAAACTAGGTTGTTATTGTACAGTTTACCATCATATGACTTGGGAAATTACATTCATTTTAGTTTCATGCAACAAGAATGTTGTCATGTAATGTAACATCATGAAACTAGGACATTGTTGTGTAGTTTAATATAATTTAACTCAGATTTTTTTGTTTAGTTTAACATCATGCAACTAGAAAATTGTCCTACAGCATAACGACATGTGATAGGATGTTGTAATGCTATCAAAAATCATGATACAAGGAAGTTTTCATACTGTTTATCATCATGTGACTGGGACATGCTTCCCCATATTTATATAGAACACACCTCTATTTCCCTGGTGATGGATGCTAGACAATTTCACTAATCACACAAGAGACATTCTCGGTGTGAGAAATAATGAAGAGTTGGGTAGTAAATTAAACAATGGGATTTTTTGTGATATGAAATATGTTGAGATATGTACATTTTTATACAAGATGAAATCACTATATTAAATTTTTTCTCATCATGGAACATAGTTTGGGATGATGAGAACTCACAGCTAGGCCTGAAATAGTAGATCCATGGATCACCACATATCCTATGATAACATGATCAATCCTCACGTACTTCATATATAGGCTCCCTTCCATAGGTATTACCTATAAACAATGGAAGGGTAATTATATATATATATATATATTTCTATCATGCCAATTGATTGGGATCTGGGTGTCACTATGCATCCTATGGGAATAGGAATCAAGCCACACGTTTCTCTAATATTGGTTCCCCATATAGCTCAAAAACTTAAGTGGGATAGAGAATTTAATAATCGTGTATTGATTGGACTCATGATTTGATACATGGGAATAAATATGTATCCAAAAGAAAAATGAATCATTCCACATGTATTTCATGTATTGATAATTCCTGAAACTACCTAAGTTCCTTTATTGGGAGAGAAAATTTTAACATATTACAACCGTGTGAGGTTATATTTTCCATGTGTCAATTTTTATCCTATTATAATAGGAAACAATCTACACATATTTCTTATATGTGAACCCTTTCATAGATCTTACAAAAACATAGGGATGTTGGTATTTCTTTTTTTCCTTACCATTGATCAATCACATGTATAAGGAATCAGTCATAAAGTGATTTTTCTTAATCCTGAATGGAAGAAGAAAAATGATAATATTATTTTGGTAAAAAAAACCTATGGTACCATATTCAGTATAGGTTAACATCATGTATTGAGGAATTCCACTATACAGTTTAACATTATTTGGTTAGGACATCATCCATGCAGTTTAACATCATTTGGTAAAGACATTGAATAATATGAAATTTAATGTATTTACACTAGTAAATTGATTTCATGTTGGATTTTATGTGAAGTAATTATTAAGAAGCCTCATGTTGGTGGGGGCATAACATGTTCCCCATATATAGTAGGCAATGAGTGCGATTCATTGGGATAAATCTTAAGTATAATTTAATGCCCTTTCCACATGGTTCCTAGCATCAATGGTTCTATCCCATGAATCATTGGTGTTGTAAGAATAATAATAGATTCTCCATAGAGGAATCAGTGATAGTGACCCTTTTTGTTGATGGCTCACATAAACTATTTTGGATGAACTTTGTGGTTATTTAGCATACTCATCCCATCGAGTCTTCCTAAATCCTACACTGACATATTTTATTGTTCATTATTTAGAATTTTCCTTCATATAACTATTCATAACAATGGAAACATGACATAAATGGGTAGTATTTACTATGTCCCATAAACTATAAAATATTGGGTTACCTTTATGGTAGTGCACCTACCAGTATAGTACACCCATAAAGTGTAATGGATCTTATACAACTATTAATTCTTGTCTTTTTCCCCCATATTATAAAATATATTTGACAAAATCTTATTTAATTCACTTAAAAATCTATTTTATATAGTGTGATAGTGGGGAGAATAGTTGGGATCAATGTTATATTCTAGATATTGTCTTTTAAACTAATATGAAAAGATTTTTTTTCCATTATCTTTCAATATCATATGAGAATGACTGTATCTAGTAATGATATTGGACTTCATAAAGATGGTGATATTATTCATCACAACATCCTTGGGGGGTATAGAAAAATCCCATTTATAAAAGAAGTTGGTAGTGGTAAGGATGTACATAAAATTATTTTCTATAGTTGGGGGATATATCCCAATAAAATCCATTCCCATATGAAGAAAATATACGAATACATAGTTTTATTATGAAACATCGGTGTCTAATTGATGATGCTTTAATGAATTATACATGTGTGAAATTTCATGATTAATTCCACATTGTCCTGTGTCATTGTTTTTTATTATAACCAAGAATCCCAATTTTTTGTGATTGTCTCATTCCAGACTAGTGAGAACCACTGGATATTTCATGTACATCTTCCATAATTGAAGTAATCTCTTATTATTAAATGTTTTTTAAGAGGACACCATTGAAGCCTTTTATATATATGGATTTCTGCAAATTTTTCAAATCATTAAGGGAGATGATCACTTCTTGGTATTTAATATATTCCCTCTTAGATCAATTCTACTTAACCATATCATCCTAGAGGTAATCTATTATGTGACCTCTCCATCCAGGGGTGCATACTGAATCATAATTTTTTTTTCGGAATAGTTAACCTAATTATTTTCCTCTCTATCACATAGGATTATTGGAGAGTCCACCATTTGGTGTGTGATTAGGAAAACCACTTCATATTGATTGGTATTATCCAGGATCATGGCTTCATTATCTAGTGTGTTAGTATGATAATTTTTGGATCAAGAGAAACGATGTAGTGTGGTTTAAAAAGAGAATTATTTCATCAATCCTTGAATGATATTGATGAGAGGGGAAAACTTTTATTTCATGATGGAATACTCTCCATTGATTTTTTGTTCACAATCTTCTAGTATGATTTAATATTGGAGTAGAATATCTACAGATAAAGGGCTAGTTCCAAGCTAGTGATAAGGTATTCGTATTTTGTATCATTATTTATCTAGCCTTCAGACACTAATAAATAATAAGGTAAAATTTCATTTTCTATAGAAATAAATACAATTCCTAAACCAATCATCCTAAGCTTCACATTTTAAAATATCCTACAATTTTAATTCTATAGGAACCTTAAAATTATATCACTCTAATTCAGAGAGTTTCATTAGAATATAAAACATCTTCGTGAGGATGTTTTGTTTTCACCAGCATGTTTAGGGGGTGGGATGTGGCGTAAGAAAATTTGTAATGGAAAACCATTTAAAACCCCTCTATGAAATGAATTGAATTTCAATCAGGCCAAATTTATAGTTGAAATAATTTGAAAAATAATACACTTGAGCAGGTTGATAGGGGAGACTAATAAGAAATTAGGATGCTACATGAAAGTCCATGAATTTTTCACTATAAAGATGATAATGACGCAGTTATTCTCAATATCATAATATAATTTCGTAGTAGGTACCATCACTTGGATGAGGTTTTAGAGACATTTTTCATTCCACACATCATTTTTTTTGTTTGAGGGTAGGACTAAGAGATCATTATGTAGAGGCTATATATAATATATTTGTCTTTCCTTCTAATGGTGACATCAATACCAGTTTATTCTGCATATACCTATTAAAATTATTGAAATATTTTTTAGAATCCTAATTATATCAGTAGATGATCCCATTTTTCATAATCCTAGTATAAGAAATGGTATTTTCCAAAAAGGTTAGCTATAAAATGTCAAATATAAGAGTGGTTCCCTTTGATCCCCTCATTTTGATAAGATTCTATGGGGGTGGAATTGCTAGGATTTCAGTATAAATCTATGGATCAACCAATATGATGTGGTGTCTTAGCAAAAATATAATGGATTTCCCTAATGTTACTTCAAAAGAAAACATCATGGGTTTCATCTCCAAACATTACATCTATAATTTTCAGAATTTTGTTTGATGATTATTGTGGTGATCATAGTGGTATCAAAATTTAATCATAATGTTATTAACATAAAATTAAACAATCCATCCAAATAATATTTTGAATATATTATTCATATGTTATTGATAAGTACTTCCAATATTAATTTATCCAAAGGTAATGACATGAAAAAAATATCCATTGAGTTTTTCTAAAAATAGTTGAATCCTCATCTTTAGGGAAAATCATTATTTGATTATACCTTGTATACCAATTCCTAATGGATTTATATTGAAATACATGAGTTTCATTGATAAAAAGTTTTGTGATCTGTAATGTGATATCATCCTTCAGGAACTATCAATTAAATTATGGTAATTCAATGATGGACATGAATTTAATGTTCTTTTTCTTAATGGGGATGATGTTGGACATCCATTTCTAGTATTGTAACTCTCACAAAAATATTCCTTTGAACAATATGTAAAAATAAAATTCTTCATTAATATCATGAGAGGGGTGCATTCACCTACATTTATACATCAAATCACTGGTCATTGAGAAACTCTAGCTAATGGGTATACACATCAGGATATATATCATGAATCACTAAATAATTACAAGATATTTTTAATTCCAATTTATAAATAAAATATACATATCATTATCATAAAATAACAAGGAAACCATAATCAATATAGGTCATTAGACTTCTTCTCTTCCTAGATCCACTTTCCATATCTCATATATGGTGGTGGGGACACCTTCCTCAAATGTGGGACAAGAATTCCAGAGATCATCCTCTTATTCATTTATTTATGTGTCTCTGGTTGAATCTTCATTCATGGTTTATAATTAGGAGGAACAACCATCCTAGTTGATACATGAGAGTCTATGAGAAGATACATTGATATTCTAGATTTCAAGATTCATTGAGGAAATATCATGGGGACATTCATATTCATTTATACTGGAATTGAGGGAGGGAGTGTTATGGAAATTCTATGTCGGTGGGGGGGGGGGTAATTTTCTCTAATGGAGCAAGTGAATTATCACATCCTGATAGGTCATTAGTATAACTCTCCTTTTATGGACCAACATCAACTAGAATAAGTGATGTCAAATGAGAATAAACGAGTGATGTTTTTATTTTACAAAATCTTTATAGGATTGAGTATATAGACTCGATCAAGTTTATGGGCATCATATAATTGTTGTCTAGTATGTTATTGGGATTTTCATGGGCAGTTCACAAGCCTTTGGGAGATGCAACCTACATATAACCATCCATCAATAGTCATTTTTCTTATATATTTTAGAAACATTCCTCTGCATATAGATATTATCAAGACTCAAAGGGTGATTTTTCACCATATAGTATACCAACCTTAAAATTGATGGGTTATTTAAATCATTGATAAAACATTGAAGGTTCAATCACATGCTTATAAATACACGGCTTCTGAGAAAAAAATTGTATGATGCATCTTTCTAGATAAATATAAAATTATTATTATATGTGATATAAATTAATTGATAATTATTATTAATGATTTAAAGGGGATTTTCTCTCTCTTATCATACCCTTTAATGGATGGTTTTGTTGAAGAAATGTATACCACACTATACACCCAATATTGGATGGTCTGAACCAGGATGAGATTGATCCTAGAACCATTTTCAACTAGATCCCATCAATTTTTGACATTATATAGACATCCTAAAACATAAAGGGGTTTGATATGTCCCTAGATAACTTCTTCATGGTTTCTCTCCATGAATGATATTGTGGTATGATATTCTTCTTTCATAGTCTCCACTTGGTTAACCTTAGATGCACTGAATTCAATATCTACTCAACTAGGCTCTTGGGGGCCTCGATTTGTGACTCTTTGAGTAAATATTAATTATGTAGCATTTCCATGATTGGGAGATTATTTATGACATCATCCACCTTATTCATAATATCAAATTTTTGTGTTACATCTTTATGATTCTCAAATAGGGTTTGGTATATGTCACATGATTTTGCGGTTAAGGTGCTATAGGTAGATGATACTCATGCATGGGATGAGGTTGAGGTAAAGTCTATTGCTAGAGTCATAGGTTGGGCCATATTTTACATTTTATTGGGATAATTAGAAATATTCACTCCCTCCAATCAGTCATTTAAAATAATTGGGTTTATACGAAATATGTTGAGATCTAGGGAATCTACATGCATGAATTGGAGTTGCTGATGTTCCCTCCTTGCATCTCAGTAAGGTATATAGATTCTACAGAGATATGAATTGAATATTTGGTTAAATAATGAGTGTATTATCCCTTATACCATCATATTCAATTACATCACCCTATAGATCCCCTTTTAGGTGTCAGGAAATTATATTCCTTATAATATTAATATCTAGATGAATGGTTTGTAAAGTGATAAATATTAATAACACCAAATATAATCTATAAATCATATGAGTATTCCATTTGGTGCGGTGGTTACCATTGTACATATGCTGAAGGAATGAAATATAAAATAGCCAAGTTCTGTTTTGGAGTTTTTTTATGACTTTTATATTGTGTATATTCATGTTTCTAATGATTGTGTCTACCAAATAGAGACATATAAAATAGTTTCTACCTTTTATAGACCATTAATGGATTGAGACACTATTCTCTCAGGTATGAATGATCTTGGATGACTATTTCTTTATTCATCAATATGTCAAACAACTATTCATGTTATACCAGAACTTATTTCCATTCACCCTATTTTTCTAGAGGGTTAGTAGTCACATAGGTCACATGTTTTCTGGCCTATCTCTGTATCACCTGTCCCAAATCAACCCTTCAATGAAGGGTATATTTAAAAACAATAAAACCCTTTATTGTGAAACCCATCCACCTACAAAAATAAAATTTTCATGGAGGTTATTGAGATCAACCTCACTAAGTCTATTAGGCACTAATAGAATATATAGGTTATTTTCCATATCTGTGAGTAAATAACTTCGAAATAGTTGTTTTTGAATGGAATAGACTTTTTTCATACATTACAAAAATCACTGGGGACCCTGATCTCTCTTTACCTTTGATCAAGGGTGGTTTTACTACTATTAATGCTTAGTGGTAGGATCTTGGTGATTTGGGATCTACATGGATATATATTAGGTTCTTGATGGATCAATTACATTAAGAAAACACACACAACACACAAAATAGATCCCAATAATAGATCCCTATAGAATTTTGTTGTACTAAATGAAGGCGTTCAATACCAATGTGTGGAAAAGGTATCTCATATTTTTCTACTTTTCTTATCTTAATGGACCATAATTGGGCTACATTAGGACATGAAGTTAATTATCTTCTATTATAGGTCTCATGTTATATCAACAGTTGAGAAGATAGTATTATATAAGTTGGGTGGTGGAAAAGTTTCATCCACCCTTTAATGATGTGACTTAATTTTGTGATTTATAAGGGCACACCATCCATGAATAGTTTCAATCAGAGAAGATATATAATCAATGATATTGAGAAGTTATAGGGATATTAGTGTATGGAAAACCTCACAAATATGGGGAGTGGGAAAGGATTATTGCAATGTCCCTTCTTTCATACCATGCTAATTATGAATCATTTCTAGGGATGGACGATAACCCATTTAGTGGGGAGGATGTCTCCATAATTTATGGAAGATGAAATAATACACAAAATATTAATTTTTATAGATCAATTTATTAGAATTATAAATTGAATATTTATAAAATGATTCTATTTATGCTATGTTATATCTATTCTAGAATAATGGATATACTTATCTATTTCATGTAGATACCAAAAATAATCTTTCCCATGATTAGTTCCTCATTTACATGTCTGAGGTGCCATATTTCACTATAATAATATTCTATTTATTCTTATGTTGAGATGGTTTTTTCTATTATAGGTGGAGGGTGGTATTATTTCACACAAATACCTATATATATGGTATAGTTCTATAAAATATGTGGTTATTAATTTTTTAATGGTTCTATATTTTTTATATTTCTTTAATTCCACGTTCATAAAGCCTTTTTTTGTGAATCCAGATGGTCTACCTATCATGGTATTGTTTCCACAATGTAGAACTCTTCATTTTTGTCTTATTTTGCATCATTGTTTGGCATGATGTTGATGATGTTTACTGAATTATATTCGGCTATTCTAGTCACACTGTATTTGAATAAATAGTAAGGTAACTTTGTACCACTCATTTCCTGATTAGGGATACTACTTATAGAGGTTCATTTTCATATGCCTTTTTTAGTTATGACCCTATCAGGGCTTGAATTTCAATTCCAAACTCCTCCCTTTTCCTAGTTTTTAAAAAATAATTATGAGAGAATATATAGACATGCTCTCTAAACTGGCCCCAAATGAAAGGGGTGTGTGTGATGGTGGGAAAAAACTGTGATATTGGTTGTTGATATTTTTTTTATAAACTATAGAAGAACAATTCCATTTAATATGATGGTAATAATTCTTCTACCCTACTGGTCGGTGTTGAATAGGAACCATTTTTGGGACTCTCTATTCTTATTGATGAGGATCCAATGTTTTTTGGGGTGGTGATTTGGATAAAAATATCCATATCTCTATGGGATGCTGTTGATTTGGAGTATATACAAATTTTTTCAGGAACATTTTTCATTTTTATTTCCATTGGTGTGGATATGGTGGTGAAAATTACCCAATCCCTATAGGATTGGTTCTCTCATGTACTATATCCATGGTGTCTATTATTGAGATTTTTCCAATTTTTCCCAATTTTGTTAATGGAAGGGTCAAGATGAATGGTAGCTTATGATCAAAGTCACTTACAAGTATGACTTGTCATAAAATCTATTACATATACTCTTTTTAGGAGAAGTTTTACCTTATTGGTGAGGGGCTTAAATTTGGAGTCTATTAGCAGAGCACTCTCTCTATTCACGATGTCTTCGCATCCACAAAGTGGATGATTATTGGTTAATTTTCCAACTAAACAACTTGTTATAAAGTCCCCTCATATCTCATATATCTAGGAGATATTGAGATGCTGCATATGAGTAAAAATGACGACTATATGAAATATTGATGTGAAATTCTCAATAATTTCCCCATCCTTAAATAAAAATGATTGAGAGGAATTTGGATGCCAGACACTTGAGTGTTTTCATGCTATTGAGGAAAACACAACATTGATTTTTTTATGAATTTCTAAACATACCTATTTGTACATGGATAATGAGGCCGTGTCTTGAAAACAAAATACTATGGTAATGATCTATATGTCACCATCTAATCCCTAAAAGGGAGGTTTCTAGCCATCAATCATTGATGGGTTGTCCTCATATTCTAGTATAAGTAGGTAATACAATACTCTTATGACTCATATGTGATTTCATTGTGTGAAGATGAAATGTGTTTCTAAATTGGAAGAAGGTTCTAGTTGGGTATATCCACTCACATATCTACACCAGTTTCAACTTCTTCATTGTCACCTTTCTCTATCTAGAATGTTTTGAAAGGTCAACTATTTAGTTTTCTTGGTGGTTGAGGTGTGATATTGGATATAGTTAATAAGGAACTATATATGATTAACCTTGGTGTTTCAATAAACTATATTTTAGAATGATTTTGGATAAGGGGATGATTTTCTAATCCAATAATGTTATTATGTATTAGAAGTTTTATACGATTGATGATAGGAGAATATTCCATTCAATACATCTATACAATACTATGAGGATGACTATTGAGGTATTTTTCACCCTCTAATTTAGATGAAGAGTTTATAGAACCTTGAGGTGTTATAGATACATGTCATAATTCTTGAGAATGATGAAATTGAGAAGATCATAAATATATGAATCATTCTATGACATTACTAGGATATACAAACCAAACATTTTTGGTTGATCATGGATATGATCATGATTAATAAATATTACTATAATGTGTTGATGAGTGAATATTTCTATGAGAATAAGGGTTTTATAATAAGAAGATACTGCAGTATGTTGGTGAGATATATGTCATCAGAGGGGATATGGGTGTACATTTGGGTGGTTACAAGAATATGTTAGTCAGTTTTGGTTCAATAGATGGTATGAGACCCATTATAATATGAATTCACCATCAAAATATACTAATGGAACTCTAGAATGGGTGAAGTTATATGATCTTCATCATGTATGGACTCTAATGTATGATGGGGAATACATTCATATTCAGATGTAGGGATATGATCCTTGATCCCATAAACTATTTTATAACTCTGATTATCTTTGTTAATGAGGATATGAACTTGACATGACATCATTTACAAATTTTTATAATCGACCATATTTGAAGAGGAGATATAAGACCAACCCTATGCTTTTTAAGTATTCTATTTACTTTTATTGATAGGAATGTGTACTTATCATAAAATAGTTTCCAAATTCATTTGAAGAGTCCTAGTTTGATCAAGAATCTAATCATGGTCTTTTGTGTTTTCCTTTATTGGAATATAATGACAATCCTCCTATATGGGCGTAAGAATATATTATTTCTCTGGAGTATCCACCTATTCATTTTAATCACTATAATATGATTCTTTGTCTACTGTGATAGGAATATGTTTATATCGGTATATTTTTACCAGTGTCAGAATATACTAGAATAACTCTTTTTCTACTGCAATAATATCGTGGATCATATAAAGAGCATGTGAAGGAATATATGAATGAAATTTCTTAGTATCCAAGATATACAGAAATATGTCTTCTATTGAAGTGGGGATATAATACAACTCCATTACTCCTTATTCAATTGTGGTGTGCTGATGGGCCTCTTATAAACGGGTAGGAATATGTGCCTCCCCCATGATCACAACTAGAATATGAGGAAATACATTTTCTGGGTGATAATGGATATGATAATTCTCACTAAATACTCTTGGAATGTTCATGCATGATTTTTTGGAAGTATGGATTTTATTCATCTTACTTTCATTGATGATTTTCGGCACCCAATGAGATCTCCTTGGTGGAGGGTTATGAGTTCCTGGGATGGTGTCCTGTCAGGTAGTGCCCCTAGCTAGAAATTGTGGGGGGGGGGATTGGAGGGATAATATAGATAATGATAGTTTAAAGGAGCCCTATTTGGAATCTCATGAACTAGGATAGAGACAAATTTGACTCCACGGTCTACTTTCCCAAGGTAAGAAATGTGCTAGTTTTCACACTCTTGGGATAATACTCCAAATAAGTGGCCAATAATGACCTGAGTTTTTAGATTCATATCCCTCCCTGAGTTAGGTGGTATTACGTGCTTCCGTGGTTAGAAATATCTTCACATTTACTTAGGGGCTTGTTTTGTAACATGTTAGTGTTATTCCTGGGCCATGATGTTGCCAACCCACTGTAAAAGCTTCTAGGTTGGTGATGATTCTTTGTTACCCATGAATATTATTATATCATCTGAGATTACATAACATTTTATTGATGATACCATGATCATGGGTCAAGGATATGTTTATAATATCTATATCTACATGTACAATGTAAACTAGATACATGGTCTCTAATCATTGCATTGTTTCAGGCATAAAAAATTCTCAATTAGTTATACATGGGTAATTTTTTTTCATATCCTCATGTGTCCATATACTTGCATGGGAATCACAAAAATGTAATGTTTTATATAGAACCTTATTAGTTTTTTTGTTAAATGATTCACATTAGGTTCACTATTTTTGTTTCCATTGGATTCATGTGGGATACCTAGGTTTGGGAAACAAGATTCATAAAACCTATGATGACTCAATAATTATACAATCACCCACTTACACATTGGAATCACAATTATTTTTCAACTAGATACATGTTGGTTACCCAGGATTTAGAATCAAGATTCCTAATTCATTTGGTGACCTAGTTAATCTATTATCACATGATTTCATACATGGTTATCCATTTTTATTTCATAAAAATTGTAATGTGTGTAACACATGACACTCGATAGTTTCTTATTGAGTTTTTTTCACAATCTTTTTAATTAGGTTCAATGTTTCTCATCCCACATAGACATTCCAAATTTCTCCCATATCCATAATCAGTCATGGCCTTAATTCAAAATGAAATTTATCACTTGGAGTTTAACACCCAATGATTATTTAGAGTACACATTGGTTAAAAATATGTGAGGTTGGGATCATCACACCTTTTTGGGTGGAATTTTTTCCTACTTCAAGAAACTATTTTTGTTTTATGATATATTCATTAATCATTCCCAAATGTAGATATAGGACTGGTTACCCTAATGAAACAATCATGTGTTAAATCCCTATACATTAAATAATGTGTTCTATTAATGATTCCCACTATATATATATAACATTATTTACATATGGTTCCCATTTTTTAATTTATATGGGGATTCATGGGCTATGAATCCATATGACAAGGCATTCTGAAGTTTATTTCTATCCCATAAGGTAAATGGTATTTCAATATTGGTATTGAATCTCAACGAGGCACCCTAACTATCCAATGATTATAGGAATCAAAGATGGCATTGTGAATTTTGGACCATGTTTTATAGTTTATCATCATGTAGAAAAGAATTATATGAGTGAATTTAGGAATTGGGAATATATCCCATTCCTAGGATGGAATCCTACAAATTCTTCTTAAAATAAGAATCACAGTCATCATAGTTTGGTTTGATCTAAACTCATTTATAGGTGGGTATAAATACTTAATACACATGATGTTTATTTAACTAGATTTTATCAATAAGGGAATTCCATAAGGACCTAAAAAAAGGTGTATTTACATGTATGGAACCATTTTTCCCATCATTTTGAGTGGGTCCCACAAACTGATATTTTCTATTTTAGGATATTTGTATGATGTTATTGATATGATCATTTAAAATTCATAAGATTAGATGAGTTATACTCAGTGTGATAATCAAGAGAAGAAAAGTGATTGGATTCACTATGTATAGAATCATTTATACACATTAGAGCATCCCAGAAGAAGTATTTAACATGGAGCTTGGGACCTAATATGGAAGCTTGTGTATCATTCTTATAACCAGAATTAGAGTCTTTGTTATTCATATATGATTCATGATCTTCTGCCACATGAGGAATAATGGTAGTCCCATGTGTATTGGGTCCTATGAACTAGATAAAATTGAATATCGATGGAATCAAACCATTTTTTATTCCCCTGAGAGATATCTTACCCCTATTCTCAAATGGGTGATGAACAGAGACCATGAGTTGCTTATTTAAAATGATTGGGAAGAAGGAGGGTCCCATAATACAAATAAGGTTACATAAGTTCATAACCCTAATTCATTATGTATAATTCCAATATCAAGGTTGAATTATTGACCAATGACTGCGGTTGGGGGTTCACAAGTTTTAGGGGGTATGTATATCCAATTGTTCCCACTAGACAAGGATGACATGTATAAGGATTATTTACTGACATGTATGTAGTGGTAATTGTATTATTTTATTCAATTTATAGATACTTTACATGAACCAACCTCACATCTTCTGGGTGTTTCATGTGATGTAGTTAACATGTCTGAGGGTTTTCATGTGATCAAACAAGATAGATATGATATCCCTATCATAATTGAAGATGACATTTTTATGGACTTCACATGAACCAAACTATCATGACTGGGGTGTGTCGCATGATCTATAAGAAAATTTCATGGTGTGTCACATGATATAGCTAACATTTTTTTGATATTTTGTTTAATCAAAGCTATCATTTCTTGGGACTTCGTATGAACTAGGATGACATGTCCAGGGTGTGTCACATGATCTAGCTGGAATTTACAATGTTTGTTGTGAGATGAAATCTATAATGTCTGAGAAAGATGGAATGATAAAAGATGACATGTCTAGGGACCTCATATTATCTATGGTAACATTGATTCTATGTGTCACGTGATCCAACTAATATTTCCAAGGTGCATCACATGATCATAACTGATATATTTAGGTGTTGTAGTGTGATCACAGCTGACAGGTTCAGTGACATCACCTAAATCAAGATGACATATTCGGGGTTACTTTTCATGATCACGGAACTGATTATGTGATGTACATAATTCCATCATTTGAAAAATAGTGTATATTACATTTCATGAATCTTCCATCATTTTCATTATTTTTCATGTAAACACCCACATATCTTCCTATTATTTTCTTATAATAGAGTAACATGATTAATCTACTAGAATAAAGACCCATTGTGTGTACATTCTAAAATTTAAAATATCTATCATTAGATCAATAAAAATGTCATGTGAGTAAAATATACATACCACATAATCTATTAATTTACTCATAAAACATTATCAGGTGAGAGACTCTTAAGATCACAAGGGAATTGGCTTCAGAAAATAGGCCCTCACATCTGTGTATGAATCTTTTATGTATCTTTGAGGATTTTATTGGAATTTACACCATGAATATTTACTTATCCATATAGTTATTGAAACTCATATTTTTACTTGATTCAATATAAGGAAGGCTCTATATTTTACATTATTTAGTAGCATGTCATTGATTACATCATATTTTTGTTGCATGATAAAAAGAAACATAATAAATTCTCTATCATTACTAAATTTATTGATCTCATAGATATCCATGGTATTTCTCTTGATCATTCATTATTTTTTTTGGGCTTCACATGAACAAATTAACATATCTGAGATCCTTCACATGATTGAGTTTACATATAAAAGAAACATTCTTATGATCAGGTTGGTACATCTAAGGGCCTTTTACAAGATCAATCTATCGCATATGGGAACCTTCATGTGATCAAGATGGAATATTTAAGGTCTTCCATGTGATAAGTAAATAGATTAAAATAAACATGTAATCTATTAATCTAAAAAAATAACCCTTATTTACATAAAGGTCTTGACATTTGCATCATTAATTATACGATCTCTTTGAGAAATTGCCAAAAAAATCAATCTACTTGTAGCATGATCATAGGGAATTTTATAGAATACTACATGAAGTCTGGATAGTTTTTTTGGACACTTAATTGGATCAATTGAAAGATCATATGAAGCTTTTGACCCCATCACATGATACTCTAGGTTTATTAAATCATGAGTCCCATTAATTGTTATCTCATATATTTGGTATAAATAAAATAATTTCTATGTATCCATGATTTTTCCATGTTTTCATTTATTGGAACATAATACCTATAATTCTAGTATTTCTCCAACAATAAATTTTCTGATTCTTATTTAACAGGTTTGAATATTCAAAAATATTTTTGGTAACATAAAATAACTAGGATTAAATAAATAAAGTCATGGAATTAATTACAACATTCATAATTTAGGTGAAAACTTGTGAATCCTCCCCCAATCATATAATTTAAAACATTTATAAATAAAAAAAATTCTGAAATAACAACCATTACAATTAGTTTATCAATTAACATTAAAAAAATTCCTAATTATTAGAATCATGTATTTTAGTCCTTACGTTACTAGATCTGATTTACCATGGACCCTCTCATGTTTTATTTGATCAAAGGAATATGAGTGTACACATTACCCTAGAAAAATAAACAAATGGTGTATGATTAAACTCCTTTGTGTGATTCCTTTACCCATCAAACTTATTTCACCTTGTGAAAATATTAACCTATAATTTTAGGCATAAGCAGTAATATTCCATTCATTGGAATTGTTACCTCCGTCAACAATGATCACACTTTGCTTACAATTTTCACAAATAATCCATTCCAATGGAAATTATTATTAATAAAATCACAAAATGATTGAAATCATATAAAATATTCCATTATATTTATTTTATCAATAATATTGAATGGTAAGGTTATTTCATCATGTTTTCATAAATCATATATTTTTACCAAAGCATTATTTAAAAAAATTCAAAAAATGTTACAACATAAATCCATAAATCTATCCAAAACATAAATTATTAATTTTGTAGTTTTTATTAACCAATTTAAAAGTGATATAAATCATTTTTTATTAGAAAAATATATTTTATGAGATCACCTACCTCAGAACACTTTGAATTTGAACTACTATAAGGGATCTGTTAGATCGAGTGAGAGAGGCCTAGAGAAGTAAGATGTAGAACCTTAAATCTATTACATAAAATTATGATACAATATATCACTAATTATCATGTTTTTATGTCCAATCCATTGTATTAAATAAGTGGAACAAATGGAAATAATTATCGAACACCAAATAAGAGTTATTCATACCAACAGAGGGCCACAACATCTGTCGGAATATTGATAATCTAATTATTTTTGTTGGGAGAGTAAAATAAAAAAAAAAGTTACCTGAAAATTATATGACATGTGTCTAGGATGAGATAATAGGAATAAGAAATAAATTTGGGGGTTTGGAAGTAAAAATTAAAATTACAGCATTACAATTATTGACTAAATTAATGTCACCAGTTTGTCGATGGATCCCACCAACTAATTGGTGGTTTCAAGAAAAATTATTGAAAATATTGATATTCCACCAACTGTCTAGTGGATAGTCACTAGATAGCTAGTTTATTTAATATATCTTATATTATCCCAGTTTCTTCCATCAACGGGATGGTGGACCACACCGATGCTTCATATGACCTCCTTTAACTTTTCCTTACATAGGATTCAGTTTACACTTAGACCAACACTTAGGTGAAAATCTCAACCCACAACAAGGATAAAGAATGAATTTAAATCCCAATATAACATAAATAAAATAAGGATAAATTAAATAATATTGTAATCCTATAAAAAAATAATCACCATGATTTGAAAACATATATGATTCTAGAAGGATTGATGAAAAATTGTTTTTGATGTTTTATTAGTTATGGAAAAAGATAAATAGTCTTGAAGTGTTTATAAGTCTACCTAAATAAGGTTAGTAAATCCATGAGATAATTTTTTTAGAAAAAATAGTCTAAGACACATTATATTTTCTTACAGTATATAAGTAGTTTGGTTTGAGTTGTTTCTCAGGAAGATTTAAAATTGGATATTTTATAAAAGTAAACTACATTACAACAAATAAGTTTTCTCTGCAAATGATATATAGATGTTGAGTTTTATATATCACTAAATAGTATACTACACCATGAGATCCTTTACATAAGGGAAAATACTATCTTGTATAAAAGATATTTTGTGGTGCAATGTTTTCTATGATATAGTAAAATGATATACACTATAATATAATACCATGTAATGGTATCTATAATATCCTCTAACATTTTTCTAGTTAACAGATATACACAACATGAGGGTAAAAATATTTTACAACACCTACTTAATGTTAATAACACATTGAAGGTTGAATTTTTAATTTTACTTCAAAAAATGAGGGTAAACAATGGATTTTGTAAAGGAATGTCCCACCTTACGCGCGAGCCCTACACCGTGCAGATAAAACTACACCCCAATTATGATGAAGAAGAGATATACATGAAAAATAAAATAATCATGACAAAGAGGATGTGATTTTCATAGATTATATTAGTTGATGTTTCCATGTCTACATGTATTCACACAATAAGAATAAAATTACACCATAATTAGATTAGGTTTTAAAAGAGATTGAAAATAGAATCTCCTGATTATGGGTGAGTTATGGGGATATTAATCCTATGCGGATTATTGATCAATTCAATAGGAGGATATCATATTGTGGTGTAGTACCTGACATATGATTTGATTGATCTCTATTTTTACACTGTACTATGAAAAGAGACACTATATTGAAGGTATTTATGAACATGACTACACTGTAGATGTGGTGGACATCCCATTTTGAAGTGGTTTTCTAGAAAACAAGGATTTTTACTGGGAATTTCTGCTTAATAATTTAGTGGATTACATCATATTTATTGGAAATATATGGACACAATAATTTTTTTACAACATGGTGAAATATAAAGAAGAGAGAAGGAACAAGAATTAATCCAATCATTAATAATATGATCTACAATTTTATAAACTGTCTGTTGATGTTCTAGAAATGAAGAGTTGAGTGTATATCACACATTTAATAGTTTATTTTTAGAAATGTAATGGAATTTCTTATATCTAATAATAAATATATATTTCCACTAATTTATGTATTTGGAAATGAAAAAAATATGAATAGATAACTATTATGTAGTGAATAATAGGAATTTCAGGACTGATCATGATTGTGAAGAATGGTGGTTTTATAAACTATATTAGATGGTAGATGATACTCATGGTTATATTTAAGGAAGGATGTAAATGAGTAATAAGATACTAAAGGAAACCATCTCTATATTTTGATTTATAAATAAACAATTTATTATATTTTTTTCCATTGTGAAAAAATTAAATCATCTCTGTAGTAGTGGGCCTCAGGAATGGATTTTGAGAAAAGAGGAATCATGGTGATTGTGAGAAAATCTAATTTTTTAAGGGGAGTGATCCAAAATTGGAGTAACCTATGATTTAATAATAAATTTTTTTAGTGATATGGTGTATCAAAACATTTAAAATAATATTATACATAGATTATCTTATTGTAGTGAACTATGTTAATTTTTTTGTTTTCATTATGATTTATTATATATATTATTCAAAATAATATATGATAATGTGGGTTGTTAAGTAATTTATAATATTATATAAAAGTTTGTTAAAAGTAAAGGTAACCAGATCTATAAATAAAGGAATAAAAAAAATGAGGAATCATAAATTTTTGTGGACAATATAATTGAGGTCTTTGGGAGGGATAAAAATTATTTTACATGAAATAAATTACCATATCGGGATTAATCACATACTCAGGGTGCCTAAAACCAAAAACCCTTCATGTTTCGACATTTTATATCAAACTACTTGTTTTTTAATTGATATTTATTTCATTAACATGATCTGAATTATTTAAAAGGAATGACATATATATTAAAGTATCTTTTTCTATATGAAAATCATTTGAATAGTTATCTAAATATTTTCATTGTTATAATTTCCCAAACTAGGTTCCAAATGTTAGTGCCCTGATCGGGTTTTCCACATGAACATAGGAGCACCTCTCCATACCCCATAGGCTTCCAACTAGTAGTGAGGGTGTAATATTTAACATTGGGAGTATATACCCACGTTATCAATGTAGCTCAACAAGGGATGTAAATAGTCAATAAAAAAATGAAATTAATAATAAAAAATAAAGACTAGTATCATATGATGAGTCAAAACATGAAACAATATCCAAATATAAAGTAGTATATATGTTATTCCATATATTTCCCAACTATTAAATAACAAACCAAATTAAATACCCAATGAAAATACAAAGTGGGTCTTGATACCAATTCTGGTTCCCTCATCCCTACACTATCCCAAACCCTCCATATATCATAGGGATCTTGTCCTTATCCTGTCATATAAACACGAAGCCTATTTTTTGTACCGATCAGGAAGGCCTCGTAGGGTGTGAGTATAACTCAGTAGCCCCCCACCAATGGAATCTTAAAAAATATCCAGTCAATAATAGTGTATTGAGATGTATAATGAATACACTACAATAATAAAGTAATAGTTTCACATATTCAAATATTATATATATAACAACATAAATCTTTGGGTTACCGATGACACCTGATCCATCAATACCAACATTTCCCTATACCAGAGTCTAAACTGTCCCCAGGGGATAACACATAGAGAATGATAATTCATTATAGCATGGTCTTTAATTATCAATTTAATTTCATGTTCTTATCTTTTCTACTTGGAACCATAGTCCAATGCCAACATTTTGGGCATAAAAGATTATTTCTAACACTCCGTAGAATTTTGATGAGTTAGTCCTTATCCCACACCTCATTGTTATCACATATAGGATTTTTAAGAATCGTCCTATATCTCACAATCATTTATAACATGCATGTGTTTGGAATTATAACTCCAATTCTAGTACCCCATGGTATTTTGAAGAATCAATCCTTATCCCACACCCCATTTATCACACATCACAATATCACATATTTCACATATTTAATATACATTAACATTAACCACCATTAACATTATTATCAAACATTCTCATAAAAGTGTCCCATTTCTATTATCAAACAATCAAGGATCATCACATTATTTAAATTTGAATAATATGAACAATTCACCATTAAACCATTTATCAAAATTTAATCACATAAACCATTTACCCTTTATGTTAAATCAAATTATCCCTTAGTTAGCATTATCAATCAATTTATATTCACATTAATCAACAAATTTAATAATCAATTTTCAACTAATTCCAATTTCCCCACATTCAACTAGTTTCATTATCACATATAAAATAGATTTAGTCAATTAAATTTCTAATGTAATTGACATATCATAGAAATTTTAATTTCACAATTATGTACACACAATTAAATAAATACTATGGGAATTATCATTTGGACCACCTACCTCAAGATCAATGAAGAATTCTTATCGAACCACAATAAAAAATTGATGATGTTTGGTTGAATTAACAAATATACAAGAGATATGATGCAAAACCTATGATTCTGTTCAACCCCTATAACCAACAACAGTTAAAAGGTTCCACCTCATCATAGGAGGAATGAATAATTTAAGGAACAAAATAAAAAAACCTTTCTAGGTATTAGACAAAAATATGTGATAACTAGAGATGAATAAATCGTTAAAAACTATTGAGAGTTTCCCTAGTGTCGATTCGAGGAAGGATGAATGAAGGAATAAAACCTAAATGAACCACATGGAACCAATTATTTTTATTCTCAATCAATTAAATGGTATGTAATTCCATTACACATCATATAATTAATTATAATGTATTATTCTAGAAAATATGTCATCTTGGTTGATTTTATCCCCATTAAAAATTTATATGTCTTATAACCCACTTACACAATGTGTAAATTTTAGGCAGACTTCTTTTTATCCCAAAATTATAATTTAAATATATAAAAAATATAAATCCTCCTAATTGAAATAAAACCCTTTACAACCCTTGAGAAATGATAAAAATAAAAGGAAACATACCTATAAAATAACAGGATCATAAAATCTCCACACCTTATAACAGCTCATCCTCAAGTTGCACTCCCAAGAATATTTTGGATTTCGAGGTAAAAATAATGGGCCATAGAGACCACATATCTATTTTTCTCTTCCATGTTTTTTCATGAACACGACCATGTTTCCATAGTACTCTAAATATCATCACAATAATTCCCCCTCAACCCCATCTTAGTATGATCCAAAATAGAAATCATGTTCTTCCCAAAGGACATATCATTCTGATGCTCAACATCTTATAACTTGATCACATGAGAAGGGCCCGGGCGATACTTCCAAATCCATGACAAATGAAAAACATCATTCATAGAACTATATCTCTATGAATGATCCCATAATTATGCCACCATCCTGATTCTCTTCACAATATCAAATGCCCCAAAAAACCTATGAACCAACTTTTCATACCATTGAATCGTATGGTGATCCAATCTAGGAGAAACATGAAGGATCATTCGATCTCCCACTATAATCTCAATGGGTCTTAAAAATAAATATACATATTAAAAATTTATACTATGAGTAGTATCCACACATTTCTGAATCATTTGAGCCTACTACAACATCTCATGTATGAGACTCGGTCCCAACAAATCTAACTCACATACCATTCTACAACATTTATTTGATTTGCATGGAAAAACTTAAAAGACTCATATGGATCCATCTAAATGTTCAACCAATAACTATTTTTTAGAAAAAATCAATGAGAAATAAGTGTTTCTTCTAAGACCAACCAAATTTTAGAATTCACAACCATATATTATCCTCCAAATCCATGACTTCCCATTTTTCTTTTAGTGAAAATATGTACTAAGAAACACCTGCATACCCAATTATTTTTATAATAACTACCACAATCATGATGTACAACATGATTCATGGTATTAAACTATACTCCATGGCCCCTTGTTTTGATGGAATATATACCAAATATACACCTATCCCATCTAATCTATAGAAAAGGTCTCCCATACAGTCAAGAAATGTGACACAATAATTATTCATTCCAAAAACACCCAAATAAATCATTTTCAATGGAATCCCTAAGATACCCACCAAAAATGAAATGGTAATGTTTTCTAACTTCCATTATGGAATAGGAAACAACTATAGCAGACCACCATGTTTTTGATACACTAGCTTCAGCTGTTGAATGTTGTAGCATCATGTCATGAAACCTAAAATATCATTTTTCATGCATGGACATTAGTACTATCGACATAGGTCCCAATAAATTTTGTTCAATATCATATGAACCTCCCACTATTATGCAAGAAACTAGATCATACACATAGGAACAACTATATAGCCCTGAACAATGATGATATCATCCTCTTTTATGGTCTAACCTGAGGATGACTCTTCACCTTCATGCTTTTACTTCAAGGAAAAGCAATCTAGATTAGGATACTAACTCTCCATGATACTTCACAGATGTGAGGAATCCAATGATACTGATGTGAGGTTCATCTTCTCCAAGCCTTCCTGAACAACAACATGCATCGATTCTATCAAATTCATCATGTTCCACTCATAAATAGACACTTTAACTTCATGTATCTGAGTTTCCCTACTCAATGTGATAACAACACTTTACCCTTTATAGGTATATATTCAATCTAAAAATAAAATGACTTAATATACTCATTTCATCTTCACTACTGAATATTCAAATATCACTTTGAAAAAAATCTACGTTATTCTCTTTTGATAAGTATACACAATAATATTTTTTCAGTAGATAATGCCACCAATAGTTCAAGGAATATTTTACTGCATACCACTTGATTTCTTGTGTTGGGTAGTTCCATTCATGTTGCATAAACTTTTATGACCCATAAACTACAACTCAATCTCCCTTTATCATTATTTATACAATACTGATCCAAGATGCATCACAAAACATTGTATAATCCTCCATTAATTGGGTAGGATAATGATCGGGGCGGTGGTAAACCACTTCATATTATCCTAGAAATCATTCTCACATACTCCAGACCATTCAAAATTCATGTCCTTATTGGTCAAGGTAGGAATAGGTTATTCCCAGATGGAAAATTACTTTATTAACCTCTAAAAATATTCCACCAATCCTATAAATTTATTAATATAAAAAAAATTGTGCTTTTTCCAAGAAACCTATACCTATACCTTCTCTAAGTCCACTGAACCACTTCATCAAAGATTATTTGACCCAATAAGTATAACCTATCAATCTATAATTGAAAAGTAGATAGTTTGACATATATCCAGGACTCACCCAGTGTACTCATAATGATTCCAAGGTTTTTTCCATGATCATGATGAGTCTTGGAATACACCATGATTTCATCCACAAACACAACAAAAAACTGATCAAGGTATGGGTGATGGATTTGGTTCATCAAGTCCAAAAACACAAAATTAAACTTCTTCATCCTAAATGAAATCAAAACAAACTCATAAATTCCATACCTAATTCTAAAATCATTTCATGGTACATCAGAAGTTTCATCTCTCAACTAATGATGCTATGATCACAAGTTAATATCAGAGAACACACAAACTCTTCTCAAATAGTAAAGGAAATTATTGATACATATAAGATGATTCCATTTATTCACTATAATATGGTAAATCATCCATTAGTCAACACATATGTTCAATTATGCATAACCAATCATTAAAAAAAATGTATAACCTCAAGACATAATTGGGAAGATAAATCCCTTCACTATCAATTATTCCAACTGAATCTTAAGCCCTTTAAGATTTATTGGTTCCATTATGTATGGTGGAATAGAAACTGGATCATCCCCTAACATGATATTAATTGTAAATTATACATCTATCTCATATTATATCCCATAGAAGGATTTAAAAAACATTTCTTGAAACCAGTCCACTAAGGGTGGAATGTCATCCTAGTTCACACCCCAATTATCCATAAAAATAAAAGCATACTAGATGGTGAGATCCTATAATTGTTAATGAAATGGACATACAAGACCTTACTGGATATCTCACTCTCTATGATTCAGAAAACTATTACCCTCAGGAGACAGAAAGGTCACTAATCTTCAGTAACAATCAGTATGGTCTTGGTATTCTACCAACCAATCAATTCCTAAAATAAATTCAAATCTTGACGTGTCATGTATTTGGAGATACTAAAGAGAATTATATTCCCCATCCTAAAGATAATAACCCTAACACAAACATATTTCTATTGACTATACTCCCTATAATGTATCGTTCATCATAACTCCACTCATTAACTCCACCATCAAACTCATACACTTCCCAATTTTTTTAAATATAAAATATTGAGAGGGTCCAATATCAAATAAAGAAATATAAAGTGTATAATATACACAAATAGTACATATAATTGTTTGTTTTCTATCCTTTCTATCCACAAGTTCATTCTAAACTGCATAAAACTGTCATGCCCCTCTTCCCTGTGCTCCATTCTGTGTCCTCTAAGCTGCACCACTTTGTTGATATTGGATATCCTTATTCGAATTACCACATAAAGTGCCTCAACTTACAAGAACATTATAACTATAATTTCCTAACTGATATGGGGTAGATTACACCTTTCTAGTTATCTTATTCTTCATATCTCATCTGTCACTACCCATCTATCATGGTTTCCTATAGTACTGTTGTAGATGTACCATGATTCAACAAGATCTGTACTCTACTGGTGGTTGGGTAACTGTCTATATATGTGACCCAACCTACCACAATAGGGGAATAGTACGACTATGTAGTCCTGAGTTTATTATCTTTCCCCATAGACACACTTGTATCCAATTTTTTAGTCAAAATTCTCAAAGAGTTGCTTCTTACTATCGGAATTAATACCTCCATAACATCCAATAGAAACTACCAGCCCTCTACTACTATCATCTTTTTGGTTCCTATCAGATAAGAGAGACTGATTAACCACTTTTGAAAAATTATTTAACATATAGATGGTAACAAGGTAATTAATATAAAATTTAATCCCACCTTGAAATAGATTCACCAAAGTAAAACCATCCACTAAAAATGATGTAAAAAATTAAAATAAATCAATTAAGAATCCTTAATTTTCCATAATGAACATAATCCCATGTTTCTGCCTCATGAACTTTTATTCACTCTCCATCATGAGTGACTTAGGGTAAAAGTGCTCTAAGAATTTCTTCTAAAAGTAATTCAACTCCTCAATTTCTAGTTTTCTATCTAGATTATTAATGTTTGAGAAATTATTCTTTTGACCATATAATATATAAGCATCCAACTTGGCTATTTTCTCTGCTAGAGTAATCTGGTTGGGAATAATTGTTAAGAAAGAATCAATCTAGGACTCACGTACCTCAGGTCCACCCTATCAGGTGAAATTCAAAAGTTTCTACAACTAGATCAATTATTTAATTTTTAAAAAAATATTCACAACATTCCCTATATAACATTCCAAAAAATTCATAGATAATGAAAAGTTGACATGGAATTACTATTCTTCTTCTTCATCCAATATTGTGGAAGCCTCTGGTTTTGCTACTCAAGGCACATTTCTATCCATCTAATCCAATTATCTTATCAACAAGTTTCATTGTGGAGGAATATCTCTACAATTCCAAACACATGTATTAGGAAAAAACACAACATTATCACATTTAAATAATATGGATTCACAATAATCCATAACAATTCATTCCCAAAAAACTCCTCCACACTACCAAAAGATGAGTCACTACCACTACAAATAACCATACCCCATATATTCCATGGATAAAAAAGGGTAAACACATTATAATTATTCTATATTCTCATTAGATTCCTATATAATTTCAATTTACTACATTTATCATCATTTCCAATTTCATATTAAGAACATTTTTCATTAAATTTACACAAAAAAGAAAAATAATTTTCATTTTAACAACACATCCAAAACCTACATTCCCATGCCTACCTAAAATGATTCGTGTCACAAAAAATACTGATTTTATAGAATGATGCATTTATACTAAACTCTCATGACATATAGGGAAATGATTCAAATCATAGATATCTAGAAAACAAAAAATATCCCAAAAAAAGTACATCACTCATGGTAAAATAACATTCAACAATAGAGACACATATCAATAACAATAATCCCACCCATGGTACTTGAATTTTACCCCCACGTATGGGTTAGATACTCACATGAATGAGCTATTAAAAATGGACCGAATAATCTGTGTCTCATGTATACCTTTAAAAAATAGTAAGACAAAATAAAATAAATAGAACACACTATTTGATACTAATTTATGATTTCCCATCTTGGGTACCACATGCCTATTCCCCATGATAGTTGGTCACGTGACATCAAACGTGCCTCCCTATATGCAACAGGATTCAAACTAGCATAGAGGGTAAAAAAACATTGGAAGACTATAACATCTTTATAAAAGTAGATCAATGGAGGATAAAGATAAAGAATAACCAAATTGTATAATCAATAACCAATACATAACATTATCACATGATGAACCAAAATAGGAATCCAAATACAAACCTAAAGTAATAGATATGTCATTCCATATTTGTGCCATGTTTCAAATGTAAAAAATAAAAAATTACACACTGACACTCCCAAGAGGGTCTTGATACCATGTCTTGTTCCCTCACCATGCTACCTCCCAACTCATCTATCTATCATAGAGCTATTTATCTTAACCTATCCAATAATCATATTGTCTATTTGGATACCGATCATGTTACCATAGTAGGGTGTGATTAAAACTCATTAGGCCACCATAAATGATGTCTAAAACAAAATTATGTCAATAATAGTGTATGGTGTCGTTTATAGAATAATTTATAACAATACAGTGGTAGTTAAAAATATTTAATTATTCATCTTTAAACCACATAAATCCATGTATTATCAAATACTCTTGAGCTATCAATACCTTCTTTGATCCGAGATGGATTCTAAACCATCTCCAAAAGACATCACATAGATAATTGAAATGCATTATTACATGATCTTTCGTTGTCCATTTAATTTTATTTCCATATCATGGATACTTGGAACCATAGTCCAATGCCCATATTTTGGGTATAGAACCTCATGTCTATCACTACCTATGATTTTGAAGCATCGGTCCCTATCCCATACCTCATTGTTATCACATATGGGATTTTTAATAATCAGTATGTGTCCCACAATAGTTTTTCACAAGCATGAATTTGGGCATAGAACTCAATGTATAGTACCCCATGTGATATTGAAGCATCATTCCTTGTCTCACAACCATTTTATCACATATGAAAATATCATATATATGAAATATTTCATTTCCTTTAAGTTAAATAATCATAAAAACTTCTTATAAAATGATATAAACAATATTCCCATTAAAATTAACAAACATTCAATTTTATTCAATTTATTTAACATGGAATAATATGAAGAATTCACCATTAGACCATTTTTCAACATTTAATCACATGACCCATTAACCCTTAAATATTAATTTAATTATTCCTTAGTTAAAATTATCAATCAATTAATATTCACATTGGCCATCTAAATTTATAATCAATACTAAACCAATTCAAATTTCCCCACATGCAAAAAATTGCATTATCACATGGGAAATCAACATAATCAATTAAATATTCAATGAAATTTCAAAATCAAAGAAGTTGAAATTTCACAATAACATACATGAAATTAAATCAAGACTATGGGAGTTCATATTTAAACCACCTACCTCACAATTTTTTATAAAAAATCCATATATAATGACCCTTAATTAAAGTAAGACTATTAAATTAAAATAGGCTTAAGAGATATAGACCAAATCCTTGGAATATATCCAACCCCTAAAACAAAAAACAATAAAAATGTTCCACAATTTCATCAGATCAATGGGGAATAGAAGGAAACCAAATAAAAAATTCTTACCAAGTATTAAACACACTAGTGGAAAAAACATTTAACACATCGGTATTTTTCACATCGGTTCTATATAACTGATGTGAAAAGCTGTAAAAATTGATTTATCATAGCTGTTATTTTATAACCGATGTGATAAATCAATGAGAATCAATTTTTTACGTCAGTTATTTTATAAACGATGTAATAAAAAATGATATTAGATTTATTACATTGGTTATTTTATAATCGATGTGATATATAGAATCTTGGCACTTTATCACGTCGTTTATAAAATAAACGATGTGATAATGCTAATCTCAACAATTTATCACATCGGTTATCAAAAGAAACGACATGATAAAGAAACATTTATCATATAGGTTATAAAATAATCGACATGATAAATTGTTTTCTACATCAGTTATTAAATAACTGACGTTATAAAGTTTTTAAATGATTTATCGCACCTTGTATTCAGTCATTCTGTTTTCTTCGATCGGGCGACCTGTGAGTCATCTCTCTAGCGCGGAAAACCTAGAAACGATTCTTCAAAGTCGTGCCCTCCAACATCATTTTTCTAACATCATTCTTCATATTTATTATCATCTTATCTATCAGGTCGACTCGCAACACTCAAGTAATCCTCACACAGCTTAGTTTCAGTTTTTATTTTCCATGATGCCCTAAACTAATTTTTTGAGATGTTATTTTTCTTTTTTCTTGCTATCATGGTAAGTTTTATAGTGTTCATTTATACCATTCTAAATTATTTTCGGGTAAAATAAACCTATGGAAGAGATATAATAAAAGTTTATGATTTTTGTGTGTTCTATCATGTGCGCGCGCGCGTACAGGGGGTTTCAAAGGGGGTGGGGGGGGGGGGGCTGTTCAAGTGGGTGGGGGTGTCCAGGGGGTGTCAAATGGGGTGGGGGGTGGTGTCCAGGGGGTGCAGGGGCTGTCCAAGGGGGTTGGGGGTGTCCAGGGGGTGATGGGGCTGTCCAAGGGGGTTGGGGTGTCCGGGGGTGGGGGGGGGGGGGTGTCCAGGGGGGTGAGTGGGTTGTCCAAGGGTGTGGGGGTGTCTAGGGGGTGGGGGTGTCCATGGGGGGTGGGGTGGGGGGGTGTCCAGAGGGATGGGGGTCTGTCTAGGGGGTGGGGGGCTATCCAGAGGGTTGGGGGGCTGTCCAAGGGGGTGGGGGGGGGGGGGTGTCCAGGGGGTGAGTGGGAAGAGGGGTAGGGGGTGGGGGTGGTGTCTAGGTGGTGAGGGGGATTTTCAATGGGGTAGGGGAGTCCAGGGGGTGGGGGTGGGGGTGGTGTCTAGGGGGGTGAGTGGGCTGTCCAGGGGGTGAGGGGGTGGGGGGTGGTGTCTAGGGGGAGGGGGTGAGGGGGATTTCCAATGGGGTAGGGGTGTCTAGGGGATGGTGTGTGTGTGTGTGGGGGGGGGGTGTCGAGGGGGTGAGGGGGCTGTCCAGGGGGTTGGGGGTGTCCAAGTGGGTAGGCAGTGGGGGGGGGGGTGATGTCCAAGGGAAGTGGGTGGGGGGGGGGTGTCCAGGGGGGTGGGGGCTGGTGTCCAGGGGGTGAGTGGGATATCCAAGGGGGTAGGAGGTATCTAGGGGGTGGGGGGTGTCCAGGGGGGTTGGGGGGGTGTCCAGAGGGGGTTGGGGTGCTGTTTAAGGGGTGAGGGGTGTTTAGGGGGTGCATCCTAACTGTGCGCTGTGCTTGAGTTCTTTAAAAATGTATTTTTTTACCATTTACCCTATCAAATTTTAACACTACAACACCTCTTTCTCTCCCATTTGGAACATGAAACCCTAGGAGTATCCTCCTCCTCTTCTCCATGCCTCTCACCTCCTTCCAATGGTGATTCCAAGTAGATTCTACAAGTTTGGGGGGGTGATTTTTTTTGTATAATATCTTCCTTCTCACTCTTCTTACTTCTCCCTTTTTCTTCTTAGTTGTTCTTCTTCATTGGTTCCTTTAGTCTAGGGTTCTTGTTTCTTTGTTTCTAAATTTTGGGTTTTTTCTTGTTACGGTTATTCTTGGTATTCCTTTCTCATTTGGACCTTCTTGAAGCCATTTTGAGTGGTCATCATTGAAGGCGTCTTGGATTGAGGTAGGTTTCCCTATGTATTGGCCTTTAAATTTAATAATCGTTGATTTATTTATGTTTATACCTTTATTTGATGCTTGTTTAAAATATATATATTTTTGAAAGATTACTTGAATTAAATCAAGTTTCATTCCTATTGAATTAAATTTTTTGGAATTATTTTACATAGCCCTGCACAACAAGTGTTTGATTAAAAGCTTGGTTGGCCCTTATAAGTGGTTTATGATTTCCAAATGATGTTGTGCCTTTTCAAATGCATTTCAAATATTTCATGGATTCCTAAATGGTGTGTTTGGATACTTTTGAAAACGTTTTTATTTTAAAATAATGGGTGTGGCCCGGTTGGCACTTTTAGAAAGTGGGTTTTGTTTGGAAAACTCTCCTTCGAATGTGTCTCTTGCCTTATCACTATTAAAAGGAATGGGAATGTACTTGGTATGGGACTTCCATTGTGCATTGATGGCCCCAAAGCAAGGGGACTTACTTGGAGTGGTGTTCTGGGGTGATTCTTGTGGGTGTGTGGCTTTTGTGTGTCTTGTGCTTATTATTTATATATGGTTGATTATTTGATACTCCTCGGATCACCCCCATTTTAGACATAACATGGTAACCTAGAATTGGTAGTGGATTATTTGAGAATAATTTATGCACTAGTTTAATATTATGCTCTGGCTAATTGACCCTTAGTATAAACATGCTCTACTTTGGGGATGGTTCCCCTCATGCATTAGGGCTGTTTGATTGCATCAGGCCTTCCAAAGGGATGGATTAGGTTACAATATGTTCTAGATTTTCCTCTAAGCTCCTAGGTATTACCATGTTATCTGACACTTGTTTATTCGTGGAGGATAATCAAGGTGCCTCATCTAGTATGGTTACTTGAATACTGCTTACCCATTTCCCTCATTATGTAATTATTGATTATGATCCCTAATTGTGGTGTGTCTCTGTAACAGCCCAAGATTTTATAAAAAAATATTCTTTTTAATTTTATTAATGTCTTGTGTTGTACGCTACACCAAAAGGAGCTTGCACAACACGCATCCTTGACTTGCCTTGCATTACACGCAATCGCGACCTTCCTCGATAGCGTGTGTAATACACAATACCGAGTTTCACTAAACAACGATATGCTATTAAAATATTATTAAAACTAGCCGTTATGAATAGTAATAACCACTTTTTAAAACTCTGTAAATCTTATTTTTCAAAATGAACTTCATTTTTTGATTCGGAGTATCAAATTTAGCCTAAGGTGAAATTTTGGTACTTTTCAGATAACTTTCATATTTTGATGAATAGTGAAAATGACTAAATTTTAATTAAAAACAACTTTTTTAATCGAAATAATTAATAGTGATAAATCATTAATTTGAGTGGTTTTAAAGTATATTTAGAATATATTTTTACAATTTAATACAATGTTGGTCATTGGATGTAATTTCACATTTAAACTAGACATAAACAAGTGTTAATCTTTTGATAGATTTTGTTTCTTAAAAACACGCTATTTGTTTTAACAGCGGGATTTAATTATAAAATTAATTAATGCAACTTATATGTTGGGAATTTTGTAAAATAGAAATCATTTTTGAATTCGGAATATCAATTATAGCTTAGGGTGAAATTTTGGCATTTTTCTGAAAAACTTCAATTTTTGATGAATAGTGAAACCACTAAGTGGTAGGTTAAAAACTGAATTTTGCATAAAACTTAATTTTACCGCTTCTGTGAATGGAATTTCGAAAATCAGAGAGACACGGTTAATATCAAGGACTAAAATGTGGTTCAATGAGATGAAAATAATTTTTGGTGAATAGTAACTTTTTACCTTTTTTTACCGTGGTTAATAGTAAATAGGGTAACTAAGGGTAAATATGATATTAATATTACCCTAACACATGTCCTAATTCTATTGGACAAGTGTAATTCGACCAAAAACAAACTTAGGAATAAAATATGACAATTTAGGCCCACTTGGATTAGATTAGGACATTTATTTTTAATTTATTTAAAGAAGGGTTAAAATAGTTAAAATCAAAGTTTAATAAGTAAATCATTTTTAATATGGGGTTATACATAAGATAAATTCGACTATAAATATTCATTAGAAAGCTAAAAATATTTCCTACATGATGGTATTTTATTTGTAATTTTTAGACATCAAATAATATAATTTATTTATGACACAAAGATGATGCAGTAATTATCTTATTAATGAAATATTGACATAATTGATAATATAAATACCAAAATAAATGTAATTTAAGACTTTTTATGAATTAAACTAATTTTCTAGGTTACTATGATATATTAGTGTTGATTTAATTAACTTGGTTCGAACATATAATTCTGTTATGACTTTCACAAAAATCATATATCAAATAGTGTCAAAATTGACACAAAATAGTTTTTAAATCAAATATTATATTATTAATTGTTATTTTATTCCTAAAAATCTAAGGTTCGGCCAAATGACTTAGATAAGGATATATATATTAATACTAAACAATTTGGGGTTCGTTTGGCATGTTATAGTAAGTTTATTAACCTTATAGTGAAAGAAAACAAAAAGACATGGTAAAAGTTAAATTATTTAACTTAGAGTTAAATCTAATTGATAAGGTTAAAATAATATCCTAAACTTGTCTAAATTCTATTGGTTGATAGGATTTCGACCCATCCCCACTTTAACTTCGAAATAAGACCCTTTGGAACCATTATAAACCGATTTTGACTTTAATATAAAATAATATTTTGAGATATTCCTAAGGTGCCCCTCTCCTCCCCTATAAAAGGACACCTCCTACCCCTCCTCCTCACACCAATTTGAGCACTCAAGCTCGGCCAACCCCTGCCATTTTCTCCTCTCCACTTCCCTAGAATAATCCTAGAGGTCCTGGTATTCTCCAAAGACCAATCTTAGTTCCTTAAGTGGAGGATTCAAAAAGGCATTCCAAAGAAGAGGTAATATCCATTACCGATCTTTTCAATTTCTTTCTTCTTCAACTTATTCTTCTTTAGTTGTTTCATGATAAATTAATAACATCAGTATTACTTACATACTGATATGTTATTATAAATATGAAACAACCCTAATTCACCTTCTATCCATCCTACGGAAAAATGAAATCACCGCGCGTGCGTACGTACGGAATACCGTCTCCACGCCGTGGTGTAATCTATTTTCCACCATCACCTTACAAGGATGGGTATAATGGTGTAATCAGTAACTATATATGATTATTATTAAGTAATATTGATACTGAAATAATATACATATATACTCCAATACAATTCCACGATCATAGGAACGATATCATCACTCGTGCGTACGTACGGAATACCGTCTCCACGATGTGATGCGACTCGTTCTACATGATCTTCATTTCATAATGATTATATAAATGAATTGAATGAATGAATATGGTATATACTACACTAATACCATTCTGGAAATGAATTATCTATAACCTAAAGATAAGAATAAGAATTTATTCGACAAAACACGCATAAGAACAAAAAGTTATAAAGACCCGAGTAACAAGTAACAATGAAATATTACTAACAAGAAGCTAATAATATGACCATATATGATCTCATATCAATATGTATGATTCTGGAATAAGTCAATAACATTATTTAAACCATTATACAGGAGCTTCGGACACGAACAAAGCAAATCGGACCTAAGGTAAGGGAAATATCACAATCTCATTTTTATCCGAGATTGTTTATTCGTAAGTATTTACTGGGGTGTATTTTATCATCCACATCCATGTTCCCTCAATATGTAATATTGTTTCCATCCACTTGCAATAGTTTAAATCCAATTTTACCCTTAGGTGAGTTTTTAGTAAAGAATATGAAAGGAATCTTTTGTCGTTTTTCCGTACGAGGTACTTTTTGACTTTTCCGACAAAAGTACGAAGAATGTTTTTTTTAACTTATACGGCACGAACGGATTTATACTGTTTTATAAAGCCTTATTTTCATGAAGCTTCCTCTAAAATATTTCATGACTATTTTCAATAAAATCTCTTTCTTTTAAAATTGCATGATGTTTTGTGAAAAGAAATTGATTTTGAAGAAGAAAGGATATTTTCCTCAAGAATTCAATTCAAGTGTTTTATCAAAATTATTTTCCATATAAGATAATAAAGGGTTCTGTTTCTATCCATATTTTTACATTGATTTGACTATGTTGTGATGGAATTATGTTTATTAATTCCTTTATCTTATATGAATGGTTTTATGATGTCATGCTGTTTAAGAATCCCATTTTTATTACATGGGTTATGTAATGATGTATGATTTATGATTTTGTGGCACACATAAGAATGGTATCATTATGAGATGGGTGGGACCTATATATCCCTCCAATGCATTGGGTAAAGATTTTATATCTCATGAGATAGACATGGCTGGAATGGTAGGTTATACCGGTTCAGTGAAACAGGACTGAAACGAGGATTACTCGATTCAGAAAGGGACTTTGTCCACTAAGATAGTCTTGGCAATGAGTCTTGACTAACAAGAAATGATTCTCTATGATTATGTGTGTATGCCACAATGAGTAATGTTTTAAGTTATGATTTCATTTCACTACTATGATTTATCCCATGTTATGAAATTATGCTCTCTTTTGCAGGTTAAGATTTCCAAAAATGTTATGTTCTTATGAAAATTATGTGATTGATATTTTTTTTGTTTACCCTTACTGAGCATTTGAGCTCACCCTTTTATGTTTTCTTTTCCCCAGGATATAAAGTAAGGTTTTAGGTAAAAAAAAAAGAAGATCTTTATGGGAGATGTTGAAGATCTTTCACCAGGATTAGAAGATTATATTCCGAGTTTCCAAAGACACTAAACTATTACGATCCTTGTGTGTGTGTTTTTGTTATGTACTAAGTATTCCGCAAAAGTAATGTAATGTCCATGTACGATAAGCTTTGGGTCTCTACAGTCTCTTTGGTAAAATTGAATGCTTGGTTTTAAATGTTTTCATGAGGATTATTTTTAGAAAAATTATGTTTATTTTCTTGTATTTCAAACTAGCAGAAAATGGATCTTTTATTTAAATGAAATGAATAGGGACAACCCCTACCCCCTGGACACCCCCTACCCTCTAGGACACCCTGGACAACCCCTACCCCTGTGGACAGTCCTTACCCCCCTGGACAGCCCCCACCACCCCCTGGACACCCCCCTACACCCTTGGACACCCCCTTGATATATATATATCCCAACAGTTTCATTGAAACTGTTGGAATATTTTAACTTCAGGTAGTGTATACCAATGGTTCCTGTAGAATCGTTGGTATAGGGCTATTGCAATGACCATCATGCCAACAGTGTGTGAAACCATTGGGGTATTCTATCCCAATGGTTTCAGGGGCTATCCCAATGCTTTCAAATCATTGGGATATGTGTAATTTTCAGTAGTTAATGTATACATATTTTAATATTTACACTTCATATTTCTTTTTTACAAAAGGGTGAATTTTGTATCCAGTTGCATCAAGATGTATTCTTTGTGTAACTTAAGAAGAAAGGATCCAAAATAAATTTAAAATTGTTATATCTAACTATATTTTCTTTTTAAAATCATTTTCATGCATATTTTTTTCAAATATGCATAGATTTGTTTTATATTTCAAAATTGTTTTACATTTAAATTATGATATTTTTCATATAAATATATATTTTTCTTATCTTAAAAAGATGTATAATTTTGATATTTGTTATAGGTAATAATGATTCAAAGTTGGGTTATGACACATTGAATGAGTAATGAATATGAGTAAGGTGTTGATGCCTTCTTGGAATTTCCAAAATAAAATGTTCTAAGCAGTGACATTTTTTTTCTGTCCATGCCTGAAATGTTTGAATATGAAGAAGTTGAAAAGTAGAGAGATCAAAGATTATATGATTTGTCATGGTTTTAATCCGAGTTACAGCCCTTGGATTTATCATGGTGAAACTAGACAGAATTTTAGATCTACTGATGATGATGATTGGTAAGATGGTAACTCTGATGGAATTGAAGAAATGTTCCGTGATATTGCAGTAGAACAAATTGAGATAGAACTGACAGTTGCACGTCTATATAGTGATGCTGAAAAACCATTGTATCTTGGTTGTACGGATTTTACAGTTTTTTCGGTGGTGTTATGATTGATTAACCTGAAGGTGAAACATGGATGGAGTGACAAAAATTTTACAGAGCTGCTACAATTGTTGAAAGACATTCTTCCAAAAGACAATGATCTTCCAGATTCACATTATATGGCCAAGAAAATATTATGCCTGATGGGATTGGGATACAAGAAAATACATGCCTATCCGAATGACTGTATGATATATAGGAAGGAATATGAATTTTTGTCAGAGTTTCCTAAATGTGGGAAATCATGGTATAAGTTGAAAGAAAAGTCACAGGCTGATGTAGAGATTACAAATATACCTTTCAAGGTATTTTGGTATCTTCCTATAATTCATCATTTTAAATGTTTATTTTTTAATTCATATGATGCAAAAAGGTTAAGATGACATACTGATGAGTGGATATGTGATGGAAAAATACATCATCCAGATGATTATCCATAATGGAAGAAAATTGATGAACAGTATCCTTCATTTGTAAATGAAATTAGAAATCTCAGACTAGGGTTGTGCACAGATTGAATGAATCCATACCAAACCCTCAGTAGCACACATAGTTCATGGCCTGTTTTATTGGTAATATACAACCTCTCTCCTGAATTTTTTATGAAGAAAAAATATTTCATGTTGAGTATAATGATCTTTGGTCCGAAGAAACCTAGAAATGATATTGATGTTTTCTTGTCACCATTGATTGATGATTTGAAACTTTTATGGGAGGATGGTATTAGGGTGTATGATTCTTATAAAATGGAATATTTTAAACTGTATGTAATGCTTATGTTCACTATAAATGACTTCCCAGTATATGGGAATTTGTCTGCATACAGTGTTAAGGGGTATAAAGCATGTCCAATTTGCGAACAATAGACTTTATATTGTCAATTTCATCATGGGAGGAATACAATGTAAATGGGTCATCAAAAGTTTTTTCCTATGGATCACTCTTATATAATACTAAAAAAGGCATTAAATGGCTCACAAGCATTTGATATTGCTCCAAAACCTTTATCCCCTAATGTGTATTTTGAGAGGGTGGAACACCTTGATGTGACATTGGGAAAGACACAGAAATCTGGTAATGATAGACATATTTGGAAGAAAAGGTCAATATTTTTTTGAGCTACCATATTAGAGATATCATGAAGTGAAACATAATATTGATGTCATGTACATGGACAAGAATATCTATGATAGTTTTATTGGAACATTGATAGATATTAAAGGAAAGAAAAAATATGAGTTGAATGCAATATTAGACTTATTATCAATGGGAATACGTTTGGAGTTATCTCCCACTTCTAATGGAAGATGAAAATTTCTTCCTTTGTCTTGTCATACATTATCCAAGAGGGAGAAAATTAGCTTTTTTTAGTATCTTCATGATATCAAAGTGCCTCAAGGTTATTCTTCAAATGTGATTTTTTTTTTCTCTTTGAAGGATTTGAAGTTGATAGGTATGAAATCTCATGATTGTCACATCCTGATGCAACAACTTCTACCAATTTCATTACGTGTAATATTTCCCATCCATGTCAAAAAGACTACAATGAAGTTGTTTTATTTTTTCAATTCAATTTGTAATAAGGTGATTGATGTGAATGCTTTGAACATTTTAGAAAAGGATGCAATTTCTATAATTTGTCAATTGGAAATGTATTTTCCTCCATCTTTTTTTGATATAATGGTGCATTTAATGATTCATCTGGTTTGAAAAATAAAGCTTTGTAGACCTGTATATATTCATTGGATGTATTATTTTGAAAGGTATATGAAAATATTAAAGTGGTATGTTAAGAATCCATATCTACCTAAAGCCTCCATTATTGAAAATTATATTTCTGAGGAGGTTGCGGAGTTTTGTACGAGCTACTTGGCTGCAGCAGAGCACATAGGCTTGCCTCCATCTCACCATTAACGAGTTAATAATGAGGGAAAGGGGATTCGTGGCTTGAAAGTCAAATCGTTGTTAGCTGAACAGATGAAGAAGTTAGAATTATATATCTTGAATAACATAGCTGATTCTCAACCTTATATTACATTACATATTAATGAGTTGAAACAAAGTCATACAAAGAAGAAGGAAATTTGGATTTTGAATGAGCACAATTTTTTTTGTCCCGGTTTAAAAATACCTTGCTTGGTAAATCAGATGTATCAGAGAAATTAAGATGGTTAGTGGGTGGCCCATGTTTAAATGTGATAACATGGTCCGGTTATGATATTAATGGCTATACATTTCTTACAAAAGCTCAAGACAACCAAAGTGCAGTTCAGAATAGTGGTCTATTGGTGTTTGCAGAAGCAATGCATTTTTCGAGTTCTAAAGACAAAAACCCAATTTGTATATCAACTTCATATTATGGAGTCTTTGAAGAAATATGGGAGGTTAATTACATTAAAATTAAATTTCATGTTTTTAACTAAAAATGATTTATCGGTAACAACAATGTTAAACATGATGAATTTGGAATGAAAATTGTTAATCTTAATAGATTGGAAGACACAACAGATTCTTTTATAATAGAAACACATGAAAAACAAATTTTCTATATAATTGATCAATCAGATATGCAGTGGTCTATTGTTTTACAAGGAAAAAAACAATATGTTAGTGAGGATCAACTTGATGAAGATGCTGATTTATGTGATATACCTACTTCCATGGAAATATTATCAGAACATAATGATGAACATGTTGAAGACATGGTTTGTGCCATAAGGAACGATCATGACGAAGGAATTTGGGGAAAAAATCCATTTGTACATTCCTAATATTAAAGGTAACATATTTTTATTTCTTGTTTACATTTATTATTTTCATAAAATATTAGATATTGTATTTTTTTTCTTTATTAAAATGTGTAGTAAAAAAAATAAGTAGAAGTTTTTGTTTATTTTTTTAGTTTAGTTTATCATGTTTACCATTACATAAATTATATATCTATTATATTTTTTGAATGACAATTACTTTACCATGTCTACCATGTCTACCATGTATACCATGTCTACCATGTTTACCATGTTTACCATGTTTACCATAGTTTACCATAATTTACCTTTATATAACTTATATATTTATTGATTTTGTTTAATGAAAATTACAATACCATGTTTACCATTATTTACCATGTTTACCATTGTTTAACATGCTTACGATATTAACCATGTTTACTATTATGTAACTTAGTTCAATTTTCCATTTTCTGTTTACATTAGTATTGTAGTATTTGAATTTTTATATTTATGAACTAATATTTGTTTTTTTTGATTTGAAGGATAATTACAGATCAATCAGTTGATCAACCACATGATTCTGGAGATGAACATAATGATCATACCTCTGGGGAAGAAAATTCACATGCTCTTCTTGATGTTCCACTATCTTCCTCATGTGCTCCCATAATGACAAAGAAGAGTTCAAGAGTTGGTAAATATGGGTGCACATGTTTACCAAAATTATCACTTGCCCGTATGCAAGACCATAGGATACTCATTGAGTTTGATGAGAATGATATTCCTAGAGGTCCAAATGAAAAATATTTTAAGAGTTTTGTATCAACTCAGGGTAAGAGAAAAGTAAATTTTTTTTATGATGATTGGAGAAGTGTGGACAAAGCGATAATATCTCAGTTGTGGGAGACGATTTTGGTAAGATCTTTTGATATTGTTTGCCTATTCTTTAAATGTTTCTAGTATAATATGTTTTACCTCTTCTTTATCAGGTGATATTTGATATTCCTGACACTGGAGGAGTTAGGAAGAAATTCTTATTGATGGCTGCTAGGAGATGGAGGGATTTCAAATCAACCCTCACATCTGATTTCATTTTTGGTCATAGGATTCATGACAATCCATGTCATATATATCATTTCATGGATAAAGAGACATGGACACAGTTTGTTGAAAGTATAAGAAAAGATTCATTTTTGGTAAGGGCAATGTAAAATTTTATAAGCTTTCTCATATAATTGATCTTATTAATGTTTTGTTAATGATTTATTATTCTTAATTTATAGCAAATAAGGACATCTCATCAGGAGATCCAATACAAAAATGTATACCCTTATAGTTTATCTTGGGGAGGGTGTACATTATTGGAAGAACAAATTATGGCGAAAAAATTCCAAAAACTGAGAGCTGAGTCTTTAAGATTTGGAGAGGTTTCCCCTCTATCCCCTCAATCTAGACATAAAAAATGGAAGAGAGCTTGGATGGGAAAAAAGGGCAATATCATTCGGAAGATTTGAGAATCGTATTTGAGAGGATTGTAATATATTTATTTTATTTATTTAAGTTAACTATATTCTTTATATAATTTGAATCATTAAAAAAATGTTAAATTAATTAATACATGATTCTATTGAGGATCATAGCTCACAGGGGGCATTTATAGCTGTTGGGAGGTAAGATATTTTATTTTCAGCATTGGGAAATCCCGAACATCCTGGCCGTGTACGAGGATATCCGGCGGGTGTATCGGTAAGAAAAGTGTTTCCACATTATTCAACTTATTCCTTTGAGGGTGTTTATAAAAAAATAGAATCCTTGGAGGCTGAAGTTCGTAATATTAATGTGACGATGGAGGAAATGATTAGAGTGTCGGTACAGTCTATATTTGTAAACATGAAAAGACAATTTTAGACTGCAGTTCCCACTCCTCCACCTCCCCCTGAAAAACCCATTATTTATCCTCCACCTCTGCCAGTAGCTCCCACTCCCCCACCTCAAACTGTGGACCCCATTTTTTATCCTACTCCTCCGCTGCAGCTTCCTACTTATTGCGAGTTGTATGTTGTTGATCCTCAACATCATATAGTTTCAAATGGGCTGATATATTGTATAGGAGATACAATTCATCATCAACAGTTAGATGTAGAGAATCATAGGGTCACTTTACATGATATAATAGATAGATCAAATCAAGAACCATTATCTACAGATGAGGTGACGACAGTTGGACATAGTATCGACCATTTTTTAATTTGGCCATCCAGACTTCTGTGACTTATTATCATAGAGTTATGTATGTTATATCTTATATTTTTTTTATTAAATCTGTTTTAACATTTGAAAACTAATATATTTTTCTATTTATTTTTATAGGAATACTTCAAAGGTAAAGAAATACTATATAGACAACAACAAAGAAAAATGGATCTGACATCAGATACAGATTCTAGTAATCTTGACAGATTGTCTAGATATTCAAAATTTTCAGTGGATCATTACGAGTTTCCAATGGAAGCTCATGTTTGTGGATGTGCAATAAATGTGAGGATTCTAAAAAATGATATCATGGATCTTGTTACTGGAGATAATCTGGGCATCAACATGGTGCAAATTTTTTCCATGTAATTCTTAACACCTTTTCCCAGCGTTATATTTATTAAAAATGTATACTTATGTCTGTTTTGTATTAGGTATCTTTGTAACATGTGTGAGAAGAATGAGCGGACATATGTATATGGATTCATGGACCCGCATTTGATTTCCCCTAAAGCACATGCATTGGATGAGGAACAAATAATGCTTTATATTGCTGAAATATTTGAACAGAATATAATCACACAGTGTTGGATGATGCCTTTTTTTGAGAGGTATGAAACATATATCTGGAAAAGAGTTCACTATATTTTATCATAGAAAACCACTAGCCTTCAATTTTCTTTTATCAGTGATCATTGGATGTTAGGTGTTTTTTGCGCAAGGGAGAAAACACTTTATTAGATATTCTTTGTCCATGATGATGTGTGGGAAATTTGTAAGAATATATTGGAAAAGCAAGTTTCAATTTCTTAATAGTTGTATATATTATATTGCATTTTAAATTTATCCCATTTGTATTATTTTCTAACAGGGGATGGGTCTACTTTCGAAAAAACACAAAGAAAAGGAGTTCCAAGATCAAATATGTAAAAGTAAAGGTAAATATCCATTTATAATTTGTACTTTTTGATGTTTTACAGAAAAATAATATTTTGAATTTACAATCATTTAAACAAAATTTTCATGAACAACAAGGCATCGTCGAATGCAGATATTATATGTTAAGATTTATATATAAAATAATTACAACTGGAACACTTGTGCACTTTGACCTAGTAAGATTTACTTTTAAACTTTGCCATAATATTTCATTTGATTTATTCATTATTCATATTAACTACTATCCTTTTACTTTGTAACTATTTGATGACCCTCAACCCTATAGTGCTCAAGATTTCAAACACTAACAAGTGGAATGGTCAAATTATTTTACAGGTTTGATTGGATTTTAGTTTGTTTGTAGTGTAAAATGTAATTTTGAATATTGTCATTATAATTGTGTATTTGGTATTCATTTATGTTGGATTTAGGTTTTTTTAGTTGAAATTTTATGCTTTCAATGTTATATATGTGAATGTTTAATTTTGGTATACTTCTTGTTTTGGTCTAGTTTTGATGGTTTTTCTGGTATGGATTCTGATCTTGGGGGGGGGGGGGGTGTCTAGGGGTGTGGGGGGTGTCCAGTGGGGTGGGGGGGGGGGGGTTCCAGGGGTGTGGAAGGGATGTCCAGTGGGGTGGGGGGGGGGTGTCCAGGGTGTCCATGGGGATGGGAGGGTGTCCAGGAGGGTGGGGGGTATCCAGGAGTGTGCAAGGTGTCCAGTGGGTTGGGTGGGTGTGTGTGTGTGTGTGTGGGGGGGGGGGGGGGGTTCTAGGGGCATGTGAGGGTTGTTCAGTGGGGTTGGGGTGTCTGGGGTGTTCAGGGGGGTGAGAGGGTGACCATGAGGGTGGGGGGATGTCCAGGAGGGTGGGGGGGGGGGATGTCCAGGGGGTGTATGGGGGTGGGGGGGGGGGGGGGGGGTTCTAGGGGTGTGAGAGGGATGTCCAGTGGGGTGGGGGTGTCCAGGGTGTCCATGGGGGTGGGAGGGTGTCTAGGAGGGTGGGAGGGCTATCCAGGGGAGTGGGGGGCTATCCAGGGGGTATCCACAGGTGTGCAAGGTGTCCAGTGGGGTGGGGGGGGGTGTCCATGGGGGTGGGAGGGTGTCCAGGAGGGTGGGGGCTGTCTAGAAGGGTGGGGGGGAGGGGGGGGGGGCTGTCCAGGGGGTGTCCAGTAGGGTGGGGGGTGGGGGGGGGGGGGGGTTTCCAAGGGTGTGGGAGGGATGTCCAGTGGGGTGGGGGGTGTCCAAGGTGTCCATGGGGGTGGAAGGGTGTCCATGGGGGTGGAAGGGTGTCCATGGGGGTGGGAGGGTGTCCAGGGGAGTGGGGGGCTTTCCAAGAGGGGTGGGGGTGGGTGGGTGGGGGGGGGGGGTGCTGTCCTGGTTGTATCCAGGGGTGTGCGGGTGTCCAGTGGGTTGGGGGGGGGGTTTCTAGGGATGTGGGAGGGTTTTCTAATGGGGTGGGTGGTGTCCGGGGTGTCCATGGGGATGGGGGGCTGTCTCGGAGGGTGGGGGGCTGTCCATAGGTGGGGGGGTGTCCAGTGGGGTGGGGGGTGTCCAGGGTGTCTATGAGGGTGGGAGGGTGTCCAGGAGGGTGGGAAGGCTATCCATGGGAGTGGGGGGGCTTTATAGGGGGTATCCAGGGGTGTTAGGGGTGTTTAGTGGGGTGGGGTGGGGGGTTTAGGGTTGTGGGAGGGGTGTCCAGTGGGGTGGGTGGGTGTGCGGTGTGTCCATGGGGGTGAGAGGGTGTTCAGGAGGGTGAGGGGCTGTCCAGGAGGGTGGAGGGAGGGGGTGTACAGGGGTGGGGTGGGGGGGTCTCTAGTGGTGTGGGGGGGGTTTCCAGGGGTGTGGGAGGGATGTTCAGTGGGGTGGGGGGTGTCCAGGGTGTCCATGGGGGTGGGAGGGTGTCTTGGAGAGTGGGGGGCTATATTGGAGGGGTGGGGGTGGGGGGTGGGGGGTGGGTTGGGTGGGGGGGGGGATGTACCAGAGGTATCTAAGTGTGTGCGGGGTGTCCAGTGGGGTGGGGTGGGGGGTGGGGGGTGGTTCCCGGGGTGTCCATGGGGGTGGGGATCTATCCAGGAGGGTGGGGGCTGTCCAGGGGTGGGGGGGGGGGGGTGTCTAGTGGGGTGGGGTGGGGGGGGGGGGTGTTCCAAGGGTGTGGGAGGGCTGTTCAGTGGGGTGGGAGGGTGTTGAGGAGGGTGGGAGTGCTATCTAGGGGAGTGGGGGGCTGTCCAGGAGGGGTGGGGTGTTCAGGGGGTATCTGGGGGTGTGCGGGGTGTCCAGTGGGGTGGGTGGGTGGGTGGGTGGGGGGTCTAGGTGTGTGGGAGGGGTCTCAAGTGGGGTGGGGGGGGGGTGTCCGGGGTGTCTATGGGGGTGGGAGGGTGTCCAGGTGGGTGGGGGATATCCAGGAGGGGGGGTGTCCAGGGGTGGGGGAGGGGGTGCATAGTAGGGTGGGGGGTTTCTAGGCATGTGGGAGGGCTATCCAGTAGGGTGGGGGGTGTTCAGGGTGTCCGTGGGGGTGGTAGGGTGTCCATGGGGGTGGGAGTGTGTCCAGGAGTCTGGGGGTTTGTCCAAGAGGGTGGGGGGGGGGGGGGGGGCTATCCAGGGGGTGTTTAGGGGTGTGAGGAGGTGTCTAGTGGGGGGGGGGGTTCTAGGGGTGTGGGAGGGCTATCTAGTGGGGTGGGGGGGGGGGGAATCCAGGGTGTCCATGGGGGATGGGAGGGTGTCCAGAAGGGTGGGAGGTCTGTCCAGGGGAGTGGGGGGCTGTCTAGGAGGGGTGGGGGGTGTCCAGGTGGTATTCAATGGTGAGGGGGGTGTCTAGTGGGGTGGGGGTGGGGGTGTTTCCAAGGGTGTGGGAGGGATGTTCGATGGGGTGGGTGTGTCCAAGGTGTCCATGGGGGATGGTAGGGTGTCCAGGAGGGTGGGAGGGCTGTCCAGAGGAGTGGGGGGCTGTCCAGGAGGGGGGGGGGTGCTGTTCAGGGGTGTGGGGGGGTGTCTTGTGGTTTGGGGGGGTTTCTAGGGGTGTGGGTGGGTTGTCTAGTGGGGTGGGGGAGGGGGGGGCAGTCCAGGGGTGTGTGTGGGGGGGGGGGGGGTTCCAAGGGTTTGGGAGGGCTGTCCAGTGGGGTGGGCAGGTTTTGTTCTGATTTTGGTCTGGTTTTGTTTTATTTTTGGTTTGTTTCAGGTTTTATTATGCAGGGAATAGTTGTGGTTGAATGGTTTTATTAAAAAAACTGGTTTTTATGTTGGGTTATTTTATAACCGATGTAAAAAATATAGGTTTATGGGTTTTAACATTAGTTATTTGAAAACCGATGTAACAAATGCATGTGAATGGGTTTTTACATCGGTTATTTCATAACTGACGTAATAAATGGAACAAAAATAAGTTTTTACATAGGTTTTCTGATAACCAACATAATAAATGGAATTAAATAGGTTTTTATGGTAGTTATTTAATAACCAACATAGTATATATGTTTTCACGTCGGTTAAATGATAACCGACGCGAAAAACCCTAGGCAGACTGGTTTATCACGTCGTTTATAAACATAACCGATGTGATAAACTCTTCAGAGGCGCAGTTTATTACATTAGTTATATAATAACCGACATGAAAAAGTAGATACCATGTCAGTTATTTAAAAACCGCTGTAATAAATCAATACTCTAAAGCATTTTCCACATCAGTTTTTGATGAACCATTGTGAAAAACCCTTTGTATTATTGTTTTTTACATCAGTTTTAAAATAACTTCTGTAAAAAACAATATTTATAACGTCTCCTATAATAACATCGTCCAAAATCCGATGTAAAAAATAAAAAATAACCGCCGTAAAAAACTTTTTCTGCACTAGTGACACTAATCTATGACAATCGAAGATGGTGAAACTACTCCAAAACCACTGAGAGTCCCCCCTAGGGTTGAGTGGGTGAAGGCTACATGAATAAATGAAACCAAAATGAACAAAAAACACCTTTTAATTTGATTATTGGTAATTACATGATTTTTAATTCCATTAAACATCATATAATTATTATTAATGGTTTAGGTTGAAAAAACCATCATCTTGTGTGATTTTATCCTAATTTAAAGTTTACACACCATGTGACCACTTTCTCATCATGTAAAATTTTTCACATGAAAATTATAATTAATAGATGTGAACCACCTCTAATTCCTCGAAAACAAAATCAATCCCATTCCCACCAAGGTGATTCTGGACACAAGCATCTAGAATGATTTTTATTCGAGAGGTACTGGAATCTCAGGTTTGATTAACTAAAACATACCATCCCTAGTTGGACAGTCATAAAGAAAATGATATACAGATTCTTGAGGATATTCTTCACACCAGCGTCCTTGGTTTTAGTGGAGATTGGGATGACTATCTAGGGATGGTTGAGTTTTCTTATAATAATAGCTACTGGCCAACGATCAAAATAGATCTTTTTGAGGCCTTTCATATATAACCTTGTAAATATTTGACGTGTTGGTCATAGATCGGTGAATGATAATTGGTTGGACCAAGATTGGTTCAATATATGACATTAAAGATTCATTTGATTCATGAAATAATTATGATGTAATAGTTTTCGTATAAATATTATGTTGATCAAAATCATATACCGTGTGAGTTTTCAGTTAGTGATTAGGTGTTCTTAAAATTTTCACCTTGTATGGGACATTGATGGCTTGGGAGGGAAGGGAAGATTTCTTCTAGATTTGTGACACCTTTTTAGGTTTTTGATATGGTTTGTAATGTGGTTTGACATTGAATACCTCCACCACAATTGACATAGATACATAACATGTTCCATGTATCAAATTTGTGAAAGAATACTTCATATCTTTATCATGTTCTGATCTTGAGAGATCTTGATGTTGAGCCTGATTTATCTGCGACTGATCATCGAGTTAATATAGTTGATTCTAAAACCAAGGTACAAAATGGGAGGAGGATACCTTTGGTATGAGTTTTATGGTAGAACGGTTCTGATACTCATGATACGTGGGAGATAGAGGAAATGATGAGAGTAGTGGCCTTATATTTTTTACCTTGAAACATCTTAACATGCTTTTTGGGGAAAGTATTTTTCTATGGTGGTAAGGATGTAACATGATATCACTATTTTTAGGTACTCCTCGACTCCTATTTTTTTCATGCTATGGTAGGGGTTTGTCTTATGTTGTTTTAGGAAATAGGTTGATTTCTTTTGTAAATTTATGGGTTGATGATGATAATAACATGATTTACCCAAATTGTGCTCCCACCCAGTGGAATCCGTGAAAACCCAAATAGTGGGGGTTATCATGTATATCGAACAATTTGAAAAATGGTACTCCCACCTTGTGTAAATTGTGCTCCTTAGAATAGGGAAATGAAATTTGGGTACACCGTTTTTCTAACTGTGCATCCCAACCTTGATAACAATGAATGCATAATTATTTTATTCCATAAATTGTTAAAAAATTATCCAAACACTATTTTGACCCATTCTCTAACCTAACTCTCTAAATTTCATTCTCCAAGGATTAGAGGGATCTCAAAGACCCATTTTTTATCCTATAAACTAACTCCATGGAAGATCAAAGCAAGGCGATCATTATTCTATCCTCTCATAATATGAATTACTTCCCCGTTCATTCTATCATAATATCATTCTCTCTCCTACATAGGTTTTTTAGATATCCGTGTTGTTGGAGGATATAATCTCAATTTTAAATCTTCAATCTAGGTTTGATTCTTGGATATCCATCTCTTAGGCACTTCAATATAATTCTATATTTTGGAAGTTATTTTATGTGATCCCATTATCTATGGTAGGTGGTTCTATATAAGTTTGGATAATTTATTTTACCCTAAATTTAATTATTTAAATAAACTATCACTCAATTAATATATGAAAAAACAATTATTTAGGGATTATTTTTTGGATTTTATTTGTAATGAAAATGTTGAAAACCCTCAATTATAGTTAAATGAGGTGTGCTTGTGGAATTTGATGGAAAATTGTGAAATTAAAATGTGGAATTAAATTGTGAAATTGATTCATGATATTTATTTATAATTTATATTTGTGAAAAATGGGATAATTTTTTTGTGTGAAAATAATTCATTGGGATTATCTTAGAAAAATCCTTGAATTGATTAAATACCCAAGAATTAATTTTTAAAGAGAAATTGGTGTATTAAAACGGTAAAATTGGGCAATTTTATTTGTATTAATTTTGAAATATTTTTCCCATTATTTTTTTAGCACATGAATATATAGGTAGTTAGTAATTTATTTGGTATAAAACTCCATTGAAACATTACATATCTATCAAAACATATGTTGTAGTTCACATCCCTGAAGGGATAGTGATGGGTCCTCATTGAAAAATTATTGAGAGATGTGTGTACACATATTGTCATGATCATATATTTCCCTTAACCTGGAAATAACGTATCTCTTGGATGATGACCATGTTGTTCCATTGTGATTATTTTGATATATATTCCATTTTTGTAAACTATATTAAAAACAAATTGTGAATTAATATATATTGTTTTATATAAAATTATTATTACGATATAGTTTAAAATATTTCCATTAATTGAAATGTAAGTCATTATTTTTTTAAATAATATTTTTTTACTTCCAAGATTGTTTATTTAAAATTGTAAGATTTATTTGGTTAATTCATGTGGTATCTTCTTATGGAATCATTGTTGATACCCTACTAGGATATTATCTCAGAACCTACCTATTCCATCAGGTGGTAGTATATTTCCTCCTTCTAGGTCTAAGAAAGGGAAAATAAGCACTTAGAGGAGGTAGGTTTTATTTATATTTGGGAATTGAGATACTGTGTCCATTGGGAATTTCTCTGTTTATCCAATTTTTTGTACTTTGATCATGTACTTTAGGTTCATGATACATGTTTGAATTTTGGTAAAATTCTCCCTATAAAGTTTTCTTTTGTTCATTCTGACTTTTAACACTATATTCCATTGGATTTGAGGAAATTTTCTTCCCTCATTCATATTGATTTATTTGAGTTTCCACTTGCCATCCCAGGTGGGTTTGGAAATTCCCTTCTGGATATGTTAGGTCTGGCTTGATAATCAGGGTACCAGGGTATCTAGGATAGTTCATGACATATTAAGTATGATATTTTTAAGAATAATTATTTTCTATGAGTAACATTATGGGAGATATTGAAAATTAATTATAAAATATGTTGATTATGTGTCATGTCTCAATATTCACTAAATATTACGATAATGAAACATCTATTTTTAATAGATTTTTTAAATATTAATCTTAAATGTTATAATAAATATTTATGTAATGTTTCAATTTCTTCATAGAATTTGCAGTTAATTTCTACAAATTAAACATTTTCTAAATACTTTTAAACATTTATCCATAATTTTTCCACCCTAAAATACATTTATACTTCTCATAAGTTATAGCCATCTTCATTACATAAGGAAAAAATAATAATAAAGTGGTGACATTATATTTTATGTAAATATAAATATAAGTTATAAAAATCTAATTTCATAAGTGATAGTAAGGTGAGAATATGGGTAATAATAATAAAAATAAGAATATTCATACCCAAAAATGAATAGAACATATATCATGGAATAATTCAATCCATGTCATAAGACATTAATAGAATGAGTCTAGAAATATTATTCGATAAAAATGATATCTAAGAGAATAAAATAATCCTGAGTATTAGAAAAGAATAGTGAAATCCTTAAAATATTTAGAACATGTTATCGTAGGGAGAAATTAATTTCATGAATTACACAAATAATCCCTTTCTTGTGAGACTAATTAATTGTTCTTGGGTATATATATCCTTTATGAATCACACAATTACACCCATACATGGGCACAAAAAAAATTGTACCAATGTATAAAAATATCATAGATTTACACATTTATATAATTTATTAGAGGGTGATATAGGACCAAACCCTTTATTCATCCATACATACATGTTCAATATGAAATCAATCATTAATCCTATAATAAATAACCCATAGAAATAAATTTAGTTTCATTCATCACATCATAATGTACACAGATAATGAATATGGGTTTCTAATAATTTTTTAGAGCCTCACATAACTAACTCATTCAAAATTACATCAATAATATAAATATTATAACACTTGAAAAATAAATTATAATACAATGATATTCTGTAACATTCTATGTAAATACACTTCAATTTATATTATGAGGTATATGGTATCAATAATATATAAATATAATGTATATTGTTTAGTTAATAATTTCCTCAGTCAATTGAAATATGTAAACAAGGTGAACACACATTAATCAATTAAATAAATAATAGGGTAGTAACATTATGAATACATTGGAATAATAATAATGGTTATACACAAAAGATGACCATGAATGAGAAAGGTAGATATAAATCATTTACCCCTAAGGGAAGTACATTACATGATCCATCTAAATATATAATTTGTATCTTTACATTCAAATAATATCCTAGGTTATCCATAATATATGACAATGGACTATGAATTTGATGAAAAATAATTATTTATATTTTTGAAAAAATAAATTTCAAATTAATAAATATCCACTATATTTTGAAATAATTTTAAAATATATATTTTATACATCTAAGATAAAATTAATAGTCTTATTAAACCATGTAAATGTAAAAATAATTTTTCATATAAAATTAATAGGGGGTGAAATAATGTGTCCACATGTAAAAAAAATAAAAATATAATTTAGAAGACATTAACAGAAGGAAGATGTTATAGGTTAATTTGAAAAGTTATTTAAAAATTGTTGAAGTAAAAAAATAGAAAAAATTCAATCACAAAATAATAAAATCAATAATATATCCATAAAAGGACCTAATGGATTCATGTTGGGTGTAATATAAATAATTCTATTTTCATACGATGAAATAATTTTTAATTATTTCAAAATGCCATTTTTTGAAATTAAAAAACATAAAAGTTTATCATATTTTTATTTTCAAAATTGGTAAATATAATTATGATAATAATAGAAGATAATATGTATTGTAGTTCTCCAATAGATTAGAACACTAGATGGAATGAAAATATGGACACATTATAAAATAACTATTATAGAGAATGGGTGTTATTCTTTACAGTCTTGAGCTTTTATTTGAGAAGGTATTTCATGAAATAAAGTGATATTATTGAATATAAGTAACATCCATCGAGAAAAATTTGAAATACCAAATGGGATTAGAATTATTGTGATAAAATTGCCTTATGAAATAAAAATCAACATGAGAATTTATAACTCAAGGAGAAATAATTTTAATCAAGAAAATAGTTATGGATTGAGTAATATTTAAATTGAATCAAATTGAAGGATATGGTTTATATTTAGTAGTTAAATAACAATTAAAATCATTGGATTATGATACAAAAATAATGTATCAATATAAAAACCATTTCAAATAATACTTGGTGTATAATAAAAAATTTGACTCAAGCAGTGATAACTATAGACAAGAAACCCTTACAATGTTTACTTACATAGTAAAATTAACTCTAACATCCTATATTGAAATCACTATTACCATAATATCATATTTCATAAGCATAATCACATTTATAATCATTTATAAATTTAATTTTTAATTTTTCTTTATATGTATATAAATTAGTTATAATCTATTTTTGATATCAGGTGTGAATAATATTGATCATTTAGAAGTAGTTTCATAATAATAATGTTGTCATTCATTAATCATCAAAAATTAAACATTATGAAATACTGAAACATAAATAATTTATTCTTATTACCTATTTAAAATTTTATAATTTAATATCATAATAAGTTTAGTTATTATTTGTGATAACAATGTCAGCGGCATGATTATTTTAGAAATTTGTAATGAATAAATGATGCAATATTAATTAATGAGTTAAAATTTTATATTACCATTATAGAATTAAAATAATAATTATTTAATTATTAATATCCAATATTTTTTCCTAAATCAATACATGATAGAAATTTATATCTTTTCTCATATAGGCCGTCAAGACAACTGAATAAGAACATAATATAATCTTATTGTGAGTTTGGTTATCGAATAAATTGTTTTATTATAATATCATAATACAAACAAGTGAAATGAAATTATATTAATTTAATTATGGAAATGAATCAAATTTTTAAGATTTCTACGGATATGAGAAATGAAAAATAATTTGTCACTTATAAATAAATCTCTCTTCATCTTTCTATGATATTATTAGGGGGATACTATTATAATTATCACTTATTGAAAGTATTAACTATATAATTACTAATTTGTATTTACATAATACAAATCATGAAGTAAATAGAATAAAAATTCCCTAAGTCAAATTCAAAAACAATCCTTGAAATTTGGTGTTAAAAAGGAAACATTTTGTTCATGGTTATCATAGTCTGGACATACAGGTTGATAGAATTTTTAATTTTTTGAATGAGATTGAGAGGAATGAATAGGGAATATGTGATGTCTTGACCTTAGTGCCACTAAACTGTGCCTCAAGCTGGTTGGCCACATGCCCTAAAATGTGTATCCCTGTATGCCAGAGGGTGTTGACTAGTAGCGAGGGTCTGGTAAGAGAGTCTTGGGGAGACTATACACACATTTATCAGAATAAAACACCAATAGAAGCTAACAATTATTACCAAGTGCGGAAGAGTATAAATGAAAAAAATACAAAGTCATATGATTTTCAAAACAATAAAATATAATACTCATCTGAAAGTTAAAAAATTCTATGACAATGCAAGTGTCTAGTGTCTATAATTCAACTAAATGTAAAGACACAATGAGTCTAAAGAGGGTATGGAACCACGTCTAGTTCCCCTCTCCCATGCTCCAATCCCAAACAACAATCTATCCCAGGACCTTTCCCTTATCATGTCCTGCAGCAAAAAAATATACTCAGGTGCTGTTCAGGAGGGCCAAATAGGATGTAAGTACAACTCAGTAGGCCACCACCAATGGTGTCTAAAACACGTCTAGTCAAAAGATAGTGTATGTAATTTTATGAAGTAATAAATAAAATGCATAATTAAACAGTTATCACATTTTCATTTTATCTTTAATCATCACATTAGGCCCAGTTTCAATTCATGTTTCCCATTTGAATCATCATTCATTTAGTGTTGAACATCATGTCAAGCACCCCATATCTCATTCGATGTAGTTCATCATACGTGACACCCCAAATATCATTCAGTGTAATTCATCATGCCTAGAACCCCCAAATCTCAATCTTGGATAACTATTGGGGAGGAACGTTATGTCTAAGTCCCAAAATATAATTATTCTAGAACACCATGTCTAGTACCACAAGAATCTCATCCATTTAATAATTCCTTAATTCACAAGAATTATCCACATCATTCCATTACTAATCCAACGATTAGTTAAACATTTCAAAGGCCATTAGTTAACTAAAAAATTAACTAATCACATATCCCATTAATTAATTTATCTATTAATTAATCAATCAACACAATTCTCATTCCATAATTAATTATTCACAATTAATTATCCATATCAAATCTCAACTTTTCATAATTAATTATCACAATTAATTATCTTTAATCAACATCATGGGACATAATTAATTATCACAATTAATTATATTACATGGTAAAACATAATTTCATAATTAATTTCACCAAATTAATTATCTTAACAAACCCAATTCAATATCTCAATTAAAATATCTCAACCCAGACAAATATCTATTTGGGAAACCCCCCTTTATTTCTTCCATGATTCAATTATCATTAATCACAAAGGAAATCAAAAGTCAATTCCAAATTCCTTATTACTCCAATTTTAGGAAATAAATTATCAAGGAAATATAGAAAATTAATAAACCCACATACACATATCAAATCCAAAACCATAGGATTTCAATTTAGACCACCTACCTCAGTTTATTGGCTGATTTTAGCGCAACTGAAATCCCCAAAATCCATGCAGCGCAACATCATCAATCAAGCTCTAGATCTAAATCTCTAAACCCATAATTAAGATCAATGGCCTCAAGATCATGAAAATATAGATCTAGATCGAAAATCCTAGATCTAGATCTCAACTCATAGCTTTAGATCAATGGAAATAGTGGAGACATTCCATGAAAAGATCAAGGAAAGATAGAGGAATGAATAGGATAATCAACGAGATGAAATCCACTTATCGGGAAGAGAGAGGATCTCAACTCTTCGATTTCGATCTCAAAAAACAGGCTCCGAATCACCTTGGAATCCCTCCAGAATGCTCTGGGATCACTTAGAAATTTTCAAGCCTAACCCAAGGTATAAATAAGGGAATATTTGGGGTTGATGTGGTTTTAAAATAAAATTTCAGATAATTAAACACATTCCCATGGTTTCTTTGTCAGGGGTGCACGGTTAGGGAAAACCATGTTCCAAGCATGAAAACCTCTCTGTCCAGGGTTACACGATTGGCACGATTTAGGCACATGGTTTGTATAACCATGAACAAACCATGTACAGAACTCTATCCATTAGTTTTTCTTAAAAAATCATCCAAACAAACCCCAAGCCACAACTCCAAAACACAAGTACTTTAAAACCACAAAATGTACCTGAAAATGCACCCAATATGACTCCTGAAAAGGTCAGTATCTTACAATATCCACACCATAAAATAAATCATCCTTGAGTTTCACTCCCAAACTTCTCTATGATTTTGAGAAAAACACATTGGACCATTAAGCCCTCATGTCTTCTTCCTGTTCCCATGTTTCCTCTTGAAAAATTCCATGTTTCCATAACACACGAACTTACAACATGATCTTTCACATGAAATATTTCTCACTACGATCCAGCAAACATATTAGATGCTCTTCAAAGGACGCATCTATCTCAATGTCATTCTCTTCAACATAAATCACATTAGAAGGGTCGGGATGATACCTCCATATTTGCGACACATGGAAAACATCATTCATAACACTAAATTTCTATGTAAGGGCTAATTGGTATGCCACAGTACCGATTATCTTTAGTACCTCAAAAGTTCCTACAATTTTAGATGCCATCATACCCTAACTCTATATACTTTGGTGACCCAACCTGGGTGACACCCGAAGGAAAACATGATCACCCTCGGTAATCTCTAGGGTCCATCTACATCTATCAGCATATGACTTCTACCTACTTTGATCTGTAGCCATATGTTTCTGAATCAACTACACTATCTCTGATGTCTCCTGAATGAGACTCTGTCCCAACATATCTGACTCACCTGACTCTAACTAGCATAGTGGTGATCTAAAAGGTCTACCATAAAGTTCCTCATATGGTTCCATCTTTTTATTTTTCTTAATAATTGTTGTTATATGTGAACTCTACTAAATCGTAGTGTTTCTACTAAAAACCACCAATTGTATGCTCTGAATGCCCATCTTTCTGGGGGAAGGACATACTTAATAAAACTGTTTTACCAATAACCTTATGCAAGCCCTTCCAAAAGAATGAAGTTAAGCGAGAATCACGATATGAAACTATAGTCTATGGCACCCCATATAACTGAACTATCTTCTATACATAAGGTTCTACCAACTGTTCTAATTTAATGTATTCTGCGATAGGAAATAAATGTTATACCTTCGTTAGTCGATCCAAAAAGAACCAAATAAAATCATTCTTCCTAAGAGTATTTGGAATACCTACCACGAAATCCATAGTCACATCGTCTGAAATCCATTCCGCAATAGTCAACGACTTCAACATGCCGCCAGGTCATTGATGCTTTACCTTCACCTACTAATAGGTGAAACATCTTGTTACAAACCCTGTTATCTAATTTCTCATTCCTAGCCACCAAAATTGTTATCGTAGGTCACACAATTTTTTTTTTCACCCTATGATGTAGCGCCCACCTTGAGGCATGAAGTTCTTACTTGAGTTCCTCTCACATACTCATAGGCACAAAAACCCAATTTTTCACATTAATGATCTTATCCTCACATATTATACAATCTGAAGGTGTATCCACACCTTTATATCTTTCCATTAATCATAAACACTCCAGATCCTCATACTACCCATCCCTGATCTGTCTCAAGAATGTAGACTCCACTGCTACAGAAACCATAGTCATCCTCTCATGACTCTCTTGAACCAGCACATGCATTTATGCTAGCAAAGTCATCATCTTTTAATCATCGCATAACTTGTGTACCAACTGAGTCTGATGTTTTTTGAACAAGGCATCAGCCACACTATTCCCATTTATGGGTGTATAAGCCAGTTCAAAATGAAAGGACTACATATACTCTACCCATATTCGCTGCCAAATATTCAAGTCTTTCTGTGAAAAGATATAATTCAAGCATTTCTAATCCTTAAAAATAGTAAAATGTTCCCTCAAAATATAGTGTCACTAACACTTAATTGCATAAACCACTAGTGCCAACTTGAGGTTGTGCGTAGGGTAATTCTATTCATGTGGCCTCAACTCCCGAGACTTGTGAGAAATGAATCGATCCCCTTGCATCAACACATTTATAAGTACAATACCTATAATCATTGTTGCATTATTATGTCTAATAAACCTTTATCCCTTTCTTTGTCAAACCTGAAATAAGTGATTCCAATTGGTAAAATTCTTGGATGAACCTCGTGTAATATCTAGTTAATCTAAAAAATCTTCGTATATCAAAAACATTCTTGGGATGCTCCCAAGGAACCACTGCATGCACTGTTTCTAGGTCCACTACCTCTCCTTCTTCCAAGATGTTGTGCTCTAAGAAGTGTACCATATCAATCCAAAACTAACATTAAGATATCTTGGTGTATAGCTGATGATATATCAGTGTACCCATGATGATTTCAAGATGTTGTGCACAACCTTCATGAGTCATAGAGTAAACCATGATGTCATCCACAGACACCAACATAAACTGATATAGGTACAGATGATAGATCCTATTCATCATGGACATAAATATTACTGGAGCATTTTTCAACCCAGACAACATTACAAATAACTCATAAAATCCACACCTTCTTCTGAAAGCATTTCTTGTTATATCAAAAGTTTTAACTCTCACCTGATGATACCCTGATCTCAGATCAATATTTGAGAACACACAATCCCCCTTCAGCTGTTCAAACAAATCATCAATACGCAAAATAGGATATCAGTTCTTCATGATCATTTTATTAAACTTTCGATAATCGAAACAAAAATGCAAACTCTCTTCTGAATTCATTGAAAACAATACAGGTAATCCCCAAGGAAATTTATTTGGATGGATAAACCCTTTATCCTCCAACTCTACTAACTGCGTTTTGATCTCTTGAAGCTCAGTCGATGCCATACTGTAAGGTGGAATAGATACCGACTCAAGCACCAACATGAGATCAATAGTGAATTCCACATCTATCTTAGGTGGAAACCCTATGAATTATTTAGGAAATACATCCAAAAATAGTTATACTACTGGTGGAAGGACATCTTTCATACAAATCCCATCATCCTGCAAAAGACTAGCAACTTGGGCTTTGAGCTCTTCCAGTTACTGAGTAATTTTCTCATTTTGGCATGCATGAATATCACATTCTCTATGATGAACATAATGGTCACACTTAGGGTATACAAAGGTAAATCTCATGCAGTAACAGTATATGTGGGCTTGGTATGTGACTAAACAATCCATACCCATAATCAGGTCGAAGCCCGTTATATCAAGGACATAGATATCATAGAAAAAATGATACTCTCCAATATCTAGGAAACATACCTTGAATTAATAGATATACCTAGAGCATGTCCACAATAGTGTATCGATATTCATCACCCTTCTTATGGAATCCACCTCTAGGATCATACCGTTAACAAGATTTTTAGATATAAAGGAATGAGAGGCACCCGCATCAAACAAGGCTCCATCTAATGTAGAATCAACTAGAATAGTACATCTCACTATCGATGGACTAGCCATGCTCTCCACAAGGGTAGGATGTAGTGCATGTAACTGTTCTTCCCCTATCCCTTGTGGTGTCGTCTAAATCCCCTAAGTAGAACCACTCTTATAGTATAGGTGCTCATACCCTGAATCCCCACATCCACTACCCTCTACCACTTCTACCAGTAGAACTCCAACTGAAATAACTATATGATGTAAAAGAACCTCTTACCACACTATGACTATGTGTAGATGCCCCATCATCACAAGCTTATCGTTGATTTATATAGAACTTCGATAGGTTCCCCATGTTTCCACAATACCTACACTCTACTGGTGGTTGAGGACAATGTGTACGATAGTGTCCCTTCCTACCGCACTGGTGGAAAAGCACACGAGTAAGATCTACTGCAACTGTTCCTATGGATTATCCACTTTTCTTTCCACTGTCCTGACTAAAATTCTCAAAATGGAAATTCCATCTCTCGGATGGCACACTCCCTGATCATCCAGTGACAACTACCTATCAAGTACTAGAAGCCTCCTTCTGGTTCCCCTCTGAAAGGAGAGCCTGATTACAAACTTCTGAGAACTTCTTCATCCTAAAGATATTCCCCTAGGATATAATTTCTCACCTAATTACTTCCTGAAATCATTTTTCTGAAGAAGCCTCATCTACCTCCAAATCTAGATTAAAACTTTGTAAATCTATGAAACATTCAGTATAATCCATTATGGATATGCTTCCTTAGGACAAATGCATAAACTCTAAAGCCTTCTCTTGTCTTAGTGTCTTTGGATAAAAGTGCTCGAAGAACTTCTACAGAAAATCTTTCTATAACATATCATGAGTGTATCCAGATCATAACTGAATGTTCCACCGGCTCTTCACTAAACCCAATAGCATATAAGAACCCAACATGACCCTCCTCTCAGCCAGATTCTCCAAATGGTAAAGTATCTTCTCTATGGATTCAATGCTGAATTCAACTCCCTTAGGTCCACCCTCTCAAGTAAAAGAACGAGGGTGCCGCAGCTAAAACTCCCTTTTCAACTCAGATATGATTTTTAGAACCCACCCCGTGTATCTATCACTGAATTGTATGAAACGAACAAATTTCACTTGAAAATGCTCCCCTTCTTCCTTATCTTTCACCAATGGTGACTCATGTTCCATGTCTGGTAGTTCGTTCCAGGATATAATCCTCAGTCTCCCTCTCAAAACGCATCTTGGAGGCATATCTACAAATCCAAACACATTCCTTATGTCTCATAACACAACCATATAACATTTCCAAATGAGGAGAAACTAACACAAAAAGTTTAAACATGTCCTTTCCCCCTTTTATCACCACACAGTCAACACCGTGGTCTTATCACTATACTTAACCATCCTACTCCTAGGTCTTGGTTAGCAAGGGTACAAACATTATAATTAATTAAATCAACCATTAATTAATGAATCATACTCATTTAACCAATCAAGGATCTCAATAGACACCCATTTAATCTCATTTTGTGTCATTATTTAAATCTCACAACAAGAAAAAACATTTTATGTTCAACAACAAACCCATAACCCATTTTCCTATCAGTGCCTTGAATGATGCATATCACAATAACCCTAAGTGCTTGTAATGATGCATGAAGACTCAATTATCATGTCTCTTTAGACCACGAATCAAAATTCAAAAATTTTCAAAACAAATATCACATCAAACCACAAGTGCGTCACCCAATGTAAAATAATATCCAACTGTAAAAACAAATAGGAATCACAACAATCCCACATTGAGTACTCATATTTTCCCTTGTACATGTGTTTGAAACTCCCATTCCTGAGCTCATTACAAATCCTAGACTATTCGTCGTCACTTTTTAACCATTCCCAAAAAAGTAAGACAAAAGAAGAAGAAAGAAAAGAAAACTCATTTGATACCACTTTGTGACGTCCCATCCTGGGTTCCACTAAATGGTGCACTAGGCCAGTTGGCCACATTCCCTCAAGCGCACCCCCCTTTACGCCAAAGGGTGCCGACTAGCAGCGAGGGTCTGGTAAGTTAGTCTTGGAGAGACTATACCATCCTTTATCAGAATAAAACACCAATAGAAGAAAACAACAACAACCATGTGTGGAAGCGTATAAATGAACAGAATAATACCAAGTCATATAATGTTAAAAACAAGAAAATACAACACTAAATTGAAAGATAAAACTTGCTATGATAATGTAATTGTCAAGTTCCTACAATGAAACAAAAATTAAAGACACAAAAACTCTAATGTAGGTCCTGAACCATGTATGGTTCCCTCTCCCATGCTCAAATCACAAAAAGAAACCTATCCCAAGGCCTTTCCCTTATCCTGTATTGCAACAACAAAGTCTAATCAGGTTCCAACTGGGCAACCTAAATTGGGTGTGTGTACAACTCAGTAGGCCACCACCAACGGTGTCTAAAACAAGTTCAATAAAAATATAGTGTATGAAATTTTATGAAGTAAAAAATACAATACCAAATTAAACAGTTATCACAAAGTCATTTAAACTTTAATCATCACATTACAACTGGTTTGAATTCATGTTTCCCATTTGAAACATCATTCATTATTAGAATTAATTTTCTGTTGAATGTCAAGTCAAGCACCCCAAATATCATTTATTATAGGTCACCATGACTAACACACCAAATCTTATTCGGTGTAGGTATTCATTCCTAGCACCCCAAAATCTCAATATTGGATAACTATTGGGGAGAAAACCCATCTCCAAGTCCCAACTAATAATCGGTCTAGAACACCATATCTAGAACCAAAAAAATCTCAGCCATTTAATCATTATTTAATATACAAGAATTATCCACCATTACTAATACAATGATTAGTTAAATGTTTAAAAGCCTATTAGTTAACCCAAAAATTAACTAATCACATAACCCATTAATTAATTCATCAATTAATTAATCAATCAACACAATTTTCATTCCATAATTAACTCTTCACAACTAATTATCCATATCAAATCTAAAATTGTCATAATTAATTCTCAAAACTAATTACCTTTTATCAATATCATAGAAAAAATTATTTCTTCTAATTAATTATCTTACATAGTCAAACATCATTTCATAATTAATTTCCCCCATTTAATTATCAAGAAACAAAAAATTTAGTATCTCAATTACAATATCTCAACCCATAAAAAATCTCCAAAACAAATATCTATTTGGGGAACCCCTAGTTTGTTCCATGATTCAATTATCAATTAATCACCAAATTAATCACAAGTCAAGTCCACAATACTAATTAATACAATTTAGGAAATCAATTATCAAATAAAGCTATAAAATCCATAAACTCACATAAAAATTTAAAATCCATGAATATGAGAGTTATATTTAGACCACCTACCTATGTTTATTGAAGGATGATAGCCCAATGAAAATTCCCAAAATCTGATCGGCACAATGTTGTCTATCAGGATCTAAATCTAAATCCCTAAACCTAAAATTAAGATCAAAGGCATCAAGATCTTGGAAATATAGATCAAGAACCACAATACTAGTTCTTGATCTAAATTGATAGGTTTAGATCCCTGGAAATGGTGGATATCTTCCATGAAAAGATCAAGTAAAGATAATGGAATTAACATGATAAGAAACAGGTTGAAATCCACTTACTGGGAAGAGATAAGATCTTTAATCACTGCTTTCATTATCAAATAACGGTGTTTAAATCACCTTATAATCCCTTTGTAAGGATCCAGGATCACCTAGAATTTGGAAAGCCCAATCCAAGGTTGAAATAAGGGAGTCTCAAGGGTTTCAGTGGCTTTAAAATAAAATTTCAGATAATTAAACCCACGTGCATGGTTTTCTAGGCAGGGGCGCATGGTTAGGGAAAACCGAGCACTAACCATGAGGACCTCTCTGTCCAGGTTTGCACTATTGGTGTGATTTAGGCACACAATTTTTCAAACCTTTCTCAAACCGTGCACAACCCACTGTTCGTTAGTTTTTCTTAAAAACTCACCAAAACGTACCCCAAGCCACCAATCCAAAACAAAGGTACTTAAAAAACTCAAAAGTTACCTAAAAACATGCCTGAGATGACTCTAGAAAAGGTCAGGATCATGAAAGATATAACATCAATATAACATAATGTAAATATTTTTTTTATACTAATTAATTTTATTAATATTTTTACCATGGGTTTTGATGACGGTGGATAATAAGGATAAGGAAATGAAGATAATTGGTAAGAAAGGCTTACTTTGAGAATTTTGATCTTCTCATGAAGTTTCCTTTTAAAATTAAGGACTTGAGGCACTTTTTTGAGGCTATATAATTTTAAATGATTATTGGATATCTAAAAGAAGAAAAATAGGCAGCATTTCATGGATTTTTTTAAATAAATCTATAGCTTGAAATGGGTGGAACTAAGATCTTTTTATAGAAGAAAAATATGGAATAATTATTATGAAATAATGTTGGTTAAAGGTAAGAAAAGTTTTTCATTATAGTTAAGTGGGTTATATGGGGAAATGTTTTTGATATAGTTATTTATGAATTTCCAAACTAAAAAAATTATTCTATAATACATTTCTCTAATATTGATTTAGTAAAATTCAAGCAATATTCGATTACCAATTATAACGTTAAATCTCAATTAAGGTTAAAATTTTTAATTATTATATTTAAAAAATATAACATGACCATCCTAACCCAATTTTTCCAATATTAATAATTATTTCAAAACCAATTAGTGTAATTTAATTTATAAATATTAGAAAAGTATCTCTTATATAAAACATATAATGCATGGAATAATTTTTTTTGTAGAAAAATGTTTCATTAAACATTAAGTGTTAAAAATCTTATTTAACATTAATTATAAATTAATTATATTATTAATTTATTTTTATTTATTTTTAAATTACATATTAGACTATTAATTTAAAATATATCAACTTAATTAAAATAATACACTATATTTTTAGAAGCGTCATTTTTTTAAAATAAGAAATTATTAAGGTAAAAAATGTTTAGCGTGCTAAACAAATGCATGTATAATAATGAAATTGAACCAATTACACAATTTGAAAATTCTTATTAAAAGAAATTATTAATTTTATTAAATTCAATTTCTAAAAGTGATTAAAATAAATTTCAAATTATGTATACATAATGCCTGAACAAAATTATAAGAAACATATATATTCTAAATATAATATATATTTTATTAATTTACCTATAATACTTTTTTTTATGTATGATAAATTATTTTATTTTTTATATTATCAATATTATCCATTTAAATCCATGATTAAAAATAATAAAAAAATATTGAAAGCACATGAAAAAAATAATTATTTTATTATAATATATATTTACACAAAAATGTGTTTTATTTTTTATTTAGCTATATAATTATAAGACATTTATTTTTATTTATACATATATTTAATTATTATTTTTCCTAAATATTCTCACCCACCAACATAATATATATATTATAATTCATATATAACATTTTGTGGTCATTTGTATTTCAGTTTCTAAAGTAAGCTATTGAACACATCAGATTATAAAGGGGAATGAAATTTATAATCGAGTGGGGTAACAATTCTCAATATGGAATTTATATTATTATTTTATTAATATAAAAATAAATTATTTTTTATTAATATAAAAATAAATTATTTTTTATTAATAATTAATTAATTAATTTTATATAAAAAATTTTCATTGAGAATTCATTATTAATCATAAATTTCAATCATAAAAAAGACATTTTTTTCAAAAAATGGTTTATACGTGTTATGTGTAATAATATTGAAATTAATTTCCATCACCGTAGAAATTTTCCTTGATTTTTTTTTTCATTTTTTAAATAATTTTTTATGTTATGAAATAATTCCCATTTTTTTGAATTAAAACAAAATTACTTAGGTAAAATGTTTTTTTTTCATGATAAAAACCTAAAATGGTACAAGTGAAAAAAAATAGATTAAATGAAATATAATACATGTTTAAATGTATTTATTAATCCTTATAATAAATAAATGTTTCAAAATATTATTATATTGCATTTTTGCACCCACATGGACTTTTAGTAGTCATTTTAACTCTTATATAATTTTAAAAATGCCTCCCCCTTTACTTAAAAAACATCCATCACCACATAACATCTCCTAACACAAAAAGCTTTCTAGTTTGGAGAAAAGACTACCCAAATAACTCCCAAGCCAATAAATTCAATTCGTAGTTAATTTTTTTTCTCATAAGACCAAATATCTACACATTAATCAAACTTGTTATGTTGCTTTTCCATGCAGTGAGGAAAATATTCCCTATAATACCATCATTATTTCTATATCTTCTATTTATATTATATCTCCTAAAATTCTAATTTTCTATTTATAATATTAATAATGAGTATTAATAGTATAATTAATAATAAATTGTTTTTAGAATAATAATTAACTCCACATTACCCCTATTTCTATAATAAAATTAAATCTTTGTTTATAAGTATAGATTACAACCCCCATGAATGATGTTTTCTGTTTATCATAATTTCCATAATTTATTTTCCATATAAGTTTATTTAAGTGATTAATATTATTTTATAATTGAATTAATACTTTTAAATTTTAAACAGTTCCATTTATTTTACATTTCAATGGAAATGAATGTATTGCTCATGCCTACATGAAAACTACCACATCCATGAATGTGAGATATATTTTTTAATCTAGTATTTTATCATTTATCCATATATAAAAAATGTTATTAAACAACTTAATAAAACTATTTAATATCATCTTTGTTTTATAATTATGATATTTTTCTAAGATAATAACTTTCATATCCACACACTTCTATCGATTATATCATGTTCTCATTTTTTTTTGGTCTGACCACATTCATAAAAATGCATCAAATTTATATCATGGATGATTATGGAAACATAATGAATGTGTATATTGTATAATAATAAGTAAATAATGGTTTACGTTTTATTCTATAATGTTAAAATTAATATTTAACCCGTTTTTAAGATATCACATCATATTAATAAAAGATTACCGAAACAAGTTTTTTACTAACTTTTCCATCATAAATCATAAAAAAATAATGGTATAAAATTAAAACAATATAAATTTTTTTATAAGTTCAATTAATTTACATATGATAATCTAGAAATGATTACATTTTAATATATATATATATATATATTCAATAATCAAAAATTCCATTAAAACATTAGTAAAAAACTGATGAATGAATCTAATAATATTTGATGATTAAAATAAAATATAACAAACTAATATATCTGTAATAAATGTTAATTAATAAATATTTTGTGATAATTTAAGTATTAATTGGTTTCAAAAAGTTAATACTAAGATAGTTTTTTATAGAGGAGGTTAATTTGATTTTATGGAATTCATTAAATAAGGAAAGGGTGTTTATTAACCCAATACCATTTCACTGAGTTATAATGATTAATCTTGAATATCATTATTATGTTTTTGGTATTTCTTAACCTATATTTTTTATGATTTACTTATTATTTTTTATTTTTTTACATTTAATTTATATAAAATACATTTAAATTTAATCTTCCCTAATGAATTTAATTATTTTAAGGGAATTTTTTTACTCAAATTATTTTATTTAGTTATAACTATTCCTATTTTGATTAGGGTTTATATAGGAAAAAATCCATCAGGGTATAATTATAGTGTTTTTAGTTGATTGTGATTCTTGGAAAAGAAGGTGGAAATTGATAGTGATGGATTTCCATAAAGGTTGTTAACTAGGTATATTGAAAAATATCCAAGACATTGGAATTAATTCCCATGAGGTGGTAATGAAAATTGGGTATACAAGGCGGAACTGTATCCTAGTGTTTGGGGTTTGAAATTTGGAGGATGGATCAATCATCACAAAATTTGGATTTCATTGATCTATAAATAGAGATATGGGAAGTAATTATTTTCTTAAATATGGGAGTTTCACTAAGGTAAGGATCTTTGAGAAAGAATTCAGTGTCGCAAAGGTAGTGTTTCATGATTGTGTGGAGCCTTATGAATGTGCTTTGGAAAACAAAACATATCTACGATTACCTGAAGATTCTATAATAGTGAAATATCCCTTGAGCTTTGCCAAATGGAGAGCATTGCGAGATATATTGGTGAGCTTCATTAATATTTAATGACGTGGATGGAAGATTATATAAGGGGATTTAACGCCTATAAATAGTCCTCAACCCCTTTAGAAACAAATAGAATGACATAATTAATATTTAAATGCTCTATATTCATAAAGCTGATTCAAGAAGTTTTTTCTTTAGAAAATGATCCTGAAGTCAATAAAAAATTGAATGAAATTTGTACTAATCATGAAAGTATTGATGTTCACAAATGATATAAAAATTCCACCAAAATATATGAGCTTCACGACGAATAATAGTGCTTCACAAAAGTGTTTTATCATTAGGAAAGGAGGTTTATCTTTAGAAGATGGTTGATATTAATAAAAGAGGTGATATTTTCAAAAGTTATGGGGTTTGTGATGGCAGTAAATTATTGGGAATAATTTTTAGTTTTTGAGAATTCTATATTAGCCTTGTGAAGGAAGTGAGAATCATGAAGGTGTAAAAAAGTGATTTCACAGTAGAACTGTGGTAATGTGACTCTCATCAAGTGGATGAATGTGGGAATTCAACAAATTATCTAATTACCATTTAGTATGTATTAATTATTGATAATTAAGGGTCTTAGATGTCTATAAATTGCGGGTGAATACCTTCTAGATAAGTGAGTAAAGAAAGATGAACAATGTGATCCATTCCATAGGCAGTGATCTATAGAAATATAGTTTGAGGGAGTGAACCTTAGGAAACAGTAATCTATCCTCAATCTTTGTAAAGACAATGATCCTAGGAATATAAGTGATCTAGCCTGAAAATTTCATTTAGGGAGTGAGGCTTAATTGATTTGGTACATTGGTACATCATCGTTTTATGTTCCTTGGATGTTTCCCATTGTGGGTGAACCACATAAAATTTATGTTTCCTTATTATTTATTTCCTATATTACATTATGTTGATCATCATCAGAAAAAAGAGGAATGGATAATATCAACAAAAATATTTAAGATAAAATAATGTGACCATTATTATAAAAGTTCAAGATGTGAAGTAGAAATAATTTTTAGAAAGAATATTCATAACCTAATTCATCCAACACCCTCTCATGGAAAAATCTCATTTGAACCTCCCAATTGTTATTATAGTGATTGCATTCTCTTATAATATTTTTTTCTTTAACATGTTTCAGTCGATTTTCAAAATTAAAATTTCAATCTTCTCTTATTTCTTTGGGAAATGTAAAATTTAAGAACATAAAATAAGAAGTATAAATCCTATGTAATTCCTCAGTGTGGTATTTTATATTGTAATAAAGTGATTCATTTTAATGAAATCAACAATGTTTTAAAGTGTGAGTATATTTCATTATTCACTTATATTGAATGTATGAATGAGGATCCTAAAATTCCATGTGATGTAAGAACTAGTGATGATGATGAAATTACAAGAAGTAAAGTGTTAGATGTTTGTGACATAAAAATAGGATTAGATCAGAAATTAAAATGGGAAATTAAGTCCCAAGATATTCAGATCCAAGTACTTGAAATTGAGCCAACGAGCTTGTACCCAAGTGGTATAAGCTCCTTCTTGGCATCCAAAAGACCCGAGATCAAATCCGGGCAGGGATGAATTTATGGGTTATTGTAGCAGTACTATAACAGTACTGTAGCAGTGGCAGAATTGTAGCAGCAGCAGCACTATAGCAGTAGAGGCACTATTGTAGGGTATTGTAGCGGTGGCGGGTACTATAGCAGGGACTGTAGCAGCGCGGGTACTGTAGCAATACTGTTCACCGAGGGGTCCTTTGGGCCAAAAAATGGGATTTCAAGCCTTTTATTCAGGCCACTTGGCCTTAGGCCTTCAGGCTATGTAATGGGTCTCCCTATACCCACACTAAAGAGCTCTTTGCTTTAAATAATAAATTGAGGCTTCAGCCCAAACCTTAAAAAAGTACTTGAAATTGAGGTCAACACGTTAAATGGTATAAATAAAATGATTATTATTGTGGCTTCTGATCTGAGTGAGAAGAATAATTACCATGGTAAATAACTATAAAATATTTCAACAATGATAGAAAAAATCAAATAAAACAATGAGGTAATGGATCTAAATATAGAATAAATTCTTTATCTAGAAGTTAGAAATGATGATTTTGATACACATCTATCAGAGCTAGTTTAGGAGAACTAAAGGGTATAAAAGATAATATATACTGTAATGATTCTGGTGTCCAAAAAAATTATAAAATAAAGGAGAAATATGAAATGATAGATAAGATCCCTTGATAATTGTATGATGAAATGAATATCATGAGATAATTTAATTATCAAATTGTATCAAGGGATGATCATATTAAACTATTGGGAGATGATTAAGTATCAGTGAAGAATGAATTCTAGAAATGTAAATCCAAAGGGAAGCCCAACTTGAAGGATTCATTTCATTTATTATTTTATTATAATTCAGAAGGAAGTAGTGAAATGAATATAAATTATTCTATTTTAGCAAAAAAATAAGAAGTGATTTTCATCTCCCAAATGCCATGATGTTTGGGAAAATATACTATTATACATGATGAAACCTATCTTTTTCATTAGAGGAAAATATATTTGAACAATTCCAAAAAGTGGGAAAATTTTGGAGTTATATAAAATAGATCTAAAGTGGGTTTTACTAGAAATAATGAAATATAAGCTATTTTATTGAGTTTCATGGTCATATGTAACATTATATTCAATGTCATCGGAATATATTTCATGCTATGAAGAGAAATTATTTTTGATGTTTAGAATATGCATACATTTCCTGAGCAATACAAATGATAATCCTCTAAGAAGAACATAGTCATGAAATTCTAGCATTGTGGAAGACTAGGACATGCCATGAGTATGTGTCAATTAGACAAGGAACATATTGTTAGAAGAATATTAACTTCAAATTCATCAACATCTTAGACAAGAAATTATGGCATGATATATTTTTTAATAGTAGATGTTTTATATGTTATAATCATAGGAATTTGGAATGATATATCATCTTGAAGAAATCAGGGAAGAAAAAAAGAACATTATAGGAGATTCCCAAATCCAATGCTGTATAATTAGAAAGATTATAACAGAAAGAAAAATGACGTGTCAAAAAATATTTTTGAAGTCTCTAAGAAAAAAAATGTATCTCAATAAAATATGTATCGAGAACTGCCATAATTACACACAGAAAAAATATTTTGGGAAAAAGGTTTAATGTTATATAGATTCTTGAGATGTATAGGAGTAATATAATACAATGTATGGTGATCATGTTATTAACATTATCTCTTATTTTATACATTGAGTTCCTACTTTGTAGAATTAATGGTCTTTGTTCCTCCTCTGAGGTGGTGCGTTTCCAGGTGATGGTGAAATGGTCCGACGAGGATCGTCACCTATCCCCTTTTTATTGAGACAGGTTCACTTTGAATTCTCTATTTATTTTTTTTGATCTGTTCTTCATCATTATACTTTAAATAAGGTTGAATTAACCCTATGGTAACTGTTGGTCCTTGTTGTCGATTGCGTGGGAATTGAGCACTTGTGAAATCGTTTCTTCTCCAATATAACATCTTTATATTATCTCCAACAAGTTTATTCATGTAGCCATAAACTCCCAATGGCCCTGGTATCTAGGATTCATAGACCTTCTTTCCAAAGGTAGGTGCTCATTGGAAGACGATTTGGCCTACAACACTTAAGGACACCATTGGTCGATAGGATGGGAGGTCAGGCTCACTGCACCCTTCTAGTGAAGGATTGTTGCCTATTCCAGGACTCTCTTGTTGATTTAAGACGTTTCCATATGTTCATGAATCCTTGGTTCATTACTGAAGAGTGTGTCCATGAGCTACCCTTGATTTGCAGGATCATAGTAGGCATGAATATATTTGAGGCAACATAGGTGATACTAACTTGAGCCATATTATTAGGAGCTTTGGAGTTTATCATCATCTTGGGGGGATGAATGGTGACTTGATGTTGGGATCGATCCCATAAGAAGGGAATCCTACGTATTATCGGGAGAGGAATTATAACCCACATAGTTCATATTGTGTGGGGAATACACATACTAGTTGCCCATTTATGGAGACATTATTGGGTGGACCCTTTATGGTGGGAACCCTTTTGAGCTCAGGCCTTCTGGCAGGTGTCCTATGTATCCTGGTTTTAATCAGAAATCAGAGTTCTTGTAGTTCAGATGTGCTGGGGCTTATGCATGGAAGCTACCCATTGGAGGATACATTATTGGGTGGAACCTTTATGGGAGGGCACAATTTTGAGCTCGAGCCTTCTGGAAGGCTTCCTACGTATCGTGGTTTGATTAGGAATCATAGTTCTCATAGTTCCAAATCATGTGGATGTTTTAATCATCACAAACCTCTATGATTACGCGAGTCATGCTCGGTGTGAGAAACAAGAGGATGTGAAAGAATCAATAATTCACACACCTCCTCCTCTATTGTTGGGGGAGGGAGAGCCCGCGGCGGAAGAGGCCGAGGTGACCATGGTGACTGTGGCTGAGGACATGGAGAAATGAACCTTTCAATGTGAAATGAAATTAAAGTTCACATGACCCTGCCTTAGAATATTGCGGACATACCTTAGTGGGAGGGCCCTGAAGCACGTTCTGGGAAGGGGAGGATTTTCCTCCTCCTCAAAAGGAGAAGTGAACATAACTCTTTTGATTGATCACTATTCCTCATTGAATGAAAATTAAAGTGATCACCCATAATCCATAGAATGAGGAGGTTCACTTCAGTATCGCAATGTTAGACTCCAGGTTACCATGGGAATATAGACCCACAAGAAATCCTGAAGCCCAAAAAATTGTGGGTAGAGCCTTTGTGACAATGTTTACCATGGGTATGTAGACACAAAGGGGCACACTAATGCGCCCGATGATCTGATCATATGGGTATAGTGGCTTTGGAGGAGGCTTGGGTCTAAATCCAGAGGACTGGTTAGCAGAGGGATTATAGGGGACTATATGGTAATGGAAGGGTGAGGTTGTAACTGGAGGAAATGATACCTGAAAACCCCCCATTCTGCCTACTGGTTTCTTATGCAGGATGGGGTAGGCTCCGCATACCGTAGTGGTATGCAGGAAAGAGGGTCATCCTCATACCGATGTTGTATGCCATCATGGGTATATCCCACCATGTACCATAGTGGCACGCAGCTCACCACACCACTTTGGGTTCCATCCGCGTTCTGATGCAGTACGCGGCGCTGGGTTCAGTACACATAGCGGTGCACTACGCGGAGCACCATATTAAAGGAGGGTTTGGGGGCATACCATTCACAGGAAATTCATCTATGAGAGGTACATGGTTTGTGGTTCATGAGTTAGGTTTGTAGTTATGTAATTAATATTCAATTTTTCTATTTTATGGTTCGCAGCCAACTGTACTTGTAGAGGGTATGGTTCGTATTTTGGGCTTCATCTATGAATTGAGATTGAAGCCAAAGTCTTCTTTTACTTCCTTCTTCCAATATCTGATTCCCCTTAAAGCTTTCATCACCCTTAATTTTTCCTTCTACTGTGATCCCTTTTATAGAGCATCAGGACACATGTATCTATTAGGGAGGTGACACCATTTGTGGAGGACCATGAAGCAATATCCTGACCTGTAGAAGACTCAGTCAATTAGGGTTTGTGGGGGCTTCAGTTCATGTTAACAGTTCGAGAAACCCTTCCAGTTTGCTTCATCTACAAACTGATGGGTTCACGGTATGGTATGAAGATTGGATTTGTGCGCACAATTCCCTTGGTGAGTCAGTTCGCAGTCTACCATATTTTGCTGGCCATTTCTCCATGGGCTAGCGGTTCACGGATCGTTCCACATACCAGTTGGTTCATGATCCAACTGGTCCGCGTACCTTTCCCAGTGATGGTACATGATCCACTTGAATTTCTTTGAAAACATGAATATATACAAGTTTATTCTAAAATTTGAAACTTTATTTGAGTCCCTTCACCTTTATTGACTTGTAGGAGTAATTGCTTGTAATTCCCCAACCCCAGTTACCCATATCCAGTGCATTATTTTAATACATTGGCATGATTATAAGGAATCAAGTCCTGAAGGACCGATCAATTTAGCAGTCTCAGAAAATCGATTACATATATGAATGTTACATTACACTTTATAACATAAAAAACATCATAAATAATCCTTTGATAATTCCATTATTCCCTTAGTATAATCCTGCATGTTATTCATAATACACTTCTTGGAATCTTGGGAAAATAAAACATAAGAAAGGGGTGATCTCATATGCTTAGTAAGGGTAAATACTTTAGGAGAAGCTATAAAATTTTAAGGAAAGATGTGTAATAAAAACAACAGCCTTTTTAAACATAAACATGAACATAATATGGAAAAAATAAATCAAAACATTACCATATAAACATTCACATGGATATTCTACTAGTCGAATAATCACATGTAATAACTAATTTCATAACGAGGGAATGCATAATGTGAGACATCATAACCATATAGTCAAGGCCTCGTACCAATACTACAAATAAATTTTTTTCAAGGACTTGTGCCAAGACACTAGTTTATCTCATGAGACCTATCGATGCATCGAGGAGCTATAGCGGTCTCCACCCATCCATTACTAAGTCCAACGCATTCCTCATATGAAAATTTTGAAACATAACATAAACATTCATATTAAAACTATCATAAGTAATGTAAATACATTAACCATAAAACATGAATGGTATAAAAATAGCACATTTATAGTCAAACATATTATAACTCATTAAATACAATATGGAATATTTTATTATAATAAATCAACCTCAATCATTAATAATATCCAATAAAGGATGTTGAAATAGTTGAAAATGATCAGTAAAACTCTTTAAGAGAAATATCCCTTTTTGTGAAATAATTTAAAAGTCACACATTTATAAAGGAAGTCATTTAAATGATATTTTTGAATCAAAGTGTTCCATAATAATTTTAAACTTTTTAAAGGAATTAAAATTTTAAAACAATCATGTCCATATAAATAAATCCTTAAAATCATTTTTAAAACATGGACATTAATTAAAATGATTTAGAAAAAAAATCATCAAAACATTTAAAATAATGATATTGATAAATAGTCCATTCCACAAAACCATAAAATATTCATTTTGAAAACATTTTTATGAAACATGGACATGGATGATAAAAATGTCCAAGTATATACTTACACATAAACAATCTCAGATAATAATGAGATTGAGGAATTAACCCTTACCTTGTACTTTCCTTTGGCCAAGGGTACGTTTAACCTCCTGTATAATGACCATAGTATGTTATTATTTTATACCAGAACCATATTCATATTTATGATATCATACTTTATTCAGTTATGTCTTTATAAAACCCATTTAATAATTATTTCTATGTTAAAATAACATTTTATGTAGTAATCACTTTTTTATCATACGTGTTGTAACACCCCGAGCTTCCACGATACACTTCTCATTCAATAATGCAATAGCTTGCATTGTACGCAACTTCGAGTTCTAAAACACCGCGACTAATCAAAGTAGCCGTTATGAATATTAATAACCACTTTTTAAAATTATAGAAATTTTATATTTCAAAATGGACTTCATTTTTTTATTTGTAATATCAAAATTATCCAAAGTTGATTTTTTTGTAATTTTCTGAGAACTTCCAATTTTTTATGAATAGTGAAAATTACTTAAAAACAACTTTTTTAATCAAAATAATTTATAGTGATAAATTATACTATTTAGTGGTTTTAAAGTATAATTAGAATATATTTTTACCATTTTATCCAAAGGTGGTCATTAGAATTAATTTAACATTGAAATTGGACATAAACAATTGCCAATCTTTTGATATAAATTGTTTCTTAAAAACACGCTATTTGTTGTAACAACGGGAATTAATTATAAAATTAATTAATGCAACTTATATGTTTGGAATTTTGTAAAATAGACATCATTTTTGAATTCGGAATATCAATTATAGCTTAGGGTGAAATTTTGGCCTTGTTCTGAAAAACTTCAATTTTTGATGAATAGTGAAACCACTAAGTGGTAGTTAAATAACTGATTTTTCGTTTAAATGAAATATTACCACTTCTGTGATTTGATTTTCAAAAATCAGACATACATGGTTTTCATTAAGAAGTAAAATGTGGTTCAATGAGATTAAAATAATTTTTGGTGAATAGTAACTTTTAAGTTCTTAATCGCGGTTAGAGGTAATTAGTGTAGTTTAAGGTAAAAATACTGTTTTAATAATATGAGATGAGATTGACACTTGTACTACTTCTATTGGATGAGTCATGGCCGACCAAGACAACCCATGGGTCAACTTGGGGACCCCATGGAGCCACTTTGGTTGGAAAATGACATTAATATATATTTATTTAATGTTAAAATTAAATTGACACAAACATGAGTTGTTTTACTAAAACAGTGTTTAAGTGGGGTTACACAAGTCCAAATTTTGATTATAAATATTCATTAGAAAGATAAAAATATTTCCTACATCATAGTATTTTTTTTATAATTTTTAGACATTAAATAAATTAAATTATTTATGACATCATTATGATGCAGCGATGACCTCATTATTTAACGATTTTAATAAAATGAAAAGATAATGTAAAATCTAAGTCTTAAACTTGTCCAAAGACTATTGTATGGGTAGATTTAGAACCCTTATCACCTTAGCCACGAATTATATAAGTATGGGACCTTTATAATCTGAAAAGCATTGTATAATAATGTAACATTTCAATCTTTCCAAAAGAGCCCCTCCTCTCCTCTTATAAAAGGCCCCCACCTCTACCACCTCATTCACACTTTCAAGCCATTTGGCTCGGGCAACCTCTGCCCAAATACTCTCCAAACTTCCCCCTATTACTCCTAGAAGCCTCACTTTGGGCAGAACTCTTCCCAAGGAAGCCTTTGGCTCAAATCAAAAAGAGTTACCCGATTTTGAGGTAATGTCTTCTCTAATGTTGTTTTGTTTTATTTTTCTTATCCAACCCCCTAAATTCTTTTTATTCATTTATTTTGTAAAAACACAAGTATACTCAATATACTAGTATGTTGTTATAAGAAGGATTAGAGCTACACTTACACACACCTACATCTAATGGTTAATGAACATACGGTTTCTGTGGATGGCGAATTTCTGCCTCACGAAACGATGATTGTTCAACACTCATATAACACCTTCAAAGGTGGACATTAAGATGTAACTATTTTTATATATGATATATAATATGTTTAAGTTTTAATTATGCTTATTTATTTCTCATTTATGGCATACTTTATGATTTCCATTATGGGTAAAACGCGATAATTTCATTTTAGGAAGTGCGGACTACCGCCCCCTCAAAGTGATTTGAATCGTTAATGCCATATGTGGGATGTATAAAGGATGGAGTAAATGGTATCATACACTATATTATACTGGAATTATATTATACATTTATATCATTATGATTTCATTCTATTAAAATTGAAATGAAAGTAGCGTTCATGCGTATGTACGACTTACCGTCTCCATGAACGGTGCATTTCATTTCTTACCTCTAAATGTTACGTAATATTATAAATGAATGTATATACTAGATATATAAGATATATATGACATATAAATCATGAATATAATTCTGTAGATAATGGATATTCTACCACATTAACAACTTGTAATTATAAGAAGTTTATTGTTGACTCAAGTACCAAAGATCGACAAAACGACCGTTATTAACTTAAATAATTACATAATATTCATATCATTGTAATAAGTGATATAATAAGGATAATGAAATTGAAAATGGTTCTTAATAAGGTATATATTAACTCTAGTTTATTATTCAGGAGGTTAAAGAACGGTTGAGTCAAGTCAGACACGAGGTAAGGGAACTTCTTAACCCAACTTCCATTCTTTGGGTTAATCTCCTACTTTCAAATTATGTCATGATATTATTATGTCTTATTTTGTATTTTTACTTTCTTTATGGGTACCTATAGTGAATACACATAATATATCTCTTTTATTTTAAAAATGATCTTTTTAAGGACTTCGTCTCAATCTCTTTTCATTGAGGCATATTTGGTTTTATACACAAATTTCTTTTATACGGTGTATAAACCACTTTGACTTTTACGTTTATTCAAAAGGAATCTTTTTTATACGAAGCGTTTACTAAATGAAAAAAGGGAATGTTTTTGTCGTACGTATGCGGCGACAACGAATTCTCCGCTGCCGTGACCACTATTTGAGTTTCGGCTTCCTCTACAAGCCATACCCTTTTTTTTAATGAAAAATAAATACCATGTTATACTTTTCTTTTATTTTGGTATTGAAAATGGTTTTGAAAGAGTTTTTATTATATCAATGTGTTGTATTGATATCTTGTGATTGAAATGTGGAAATGTTATGTTTCCTTTATGCATGTTTTATGTGATACGATTATGTTATGGTTTATGAGATGTTTAAACCTGTTCATATGAGGAATGTATTGGACTTAATAAGTGATGGGTGGAGCCCGCTATAGCTCCTCGATGCATCGGTAGGTCTCATGAGACAACTAGACGTGGAATTGGCCGAGGCCCTTTCCCAATTTGATTTATGGTTTTGGCCGAGGCCTTAATCATTTTAGACATCTTGGCTGAGGCCTTGAAAAAATGTTTCAGAATGTCTGGCATTATACATTCCCTCATTATGAAAGTGGTTATTGATCTTTCATGTGATTATTCGTCTAGTAGAATATCCATGTGAGTAAGTAAGTGGCATTATTTGATTTTACTTTTTCCATATTATGATGAAGTTCAAGTTTAATAAGGATTTTGTTTAGTTATACATTGCCTTAATTGTTAATTTTTATTTATGAAAGATTTCGTAATATTGTTATCCTTACTGAGCATCTGAGCTCACCCCTTTCAATGTTTTAATGTTTTCCAGGATGTGAAGAAGTATATTATGAATGACCTGCAGGGATAGTGTGAGGGGACATGAAGACAATATGTTGTTGTAGTTTTGTTTTACTTTATTATGTAATGAAAGACTTATGAATGTATCTAGTGTTTCCAAGGCTACTAAACTAATCGGTCTTTCAAGACTTGATCTTTTGTGATCATGCCAATGTTACGAAGTAATGCACCGACTCTGGGTAGCTGGGGTCGGGGCGTTACACGTGTTTTAACTTGTTATTCTTGATCATATCACTTATATCATGATTTAATTACTTACATATTATAAAACATTATTTATGTACCATATATATTTAAAATATAAATATGTATAATATATAGATATATGAAATGGAAAACACCATTTATGGAGACAGTAGGCTGTACGTACGCATAAACGTCGTTTCCATTTTCATGTCATATTGAACATAAGTAAGTGAATGAGATATGTGTATATATATATAAATATATTTATAGTAGAATTATTATTTCATATATTACATACTTATTAATAATATATATTTTTATATTCATTGTTTAATGGTGAACATGGAAATGAATCTCATCGCGTCGTGGAGACGGATAGCCGTACGTACGCACGAATGACAATATCATTTAATTGATGGTGAAATAATATGTAATTGGATGATATATTATATATACCGAATCATTAACATGTTTTATTTATTATTTTCATCAATTATACTCATTATTATACCCATAAAAATAATTAAGTGTTGAATAACAAACCACACCACGACGTGGAGACGGTAAGCTGTACGTAAGCACATATGGTGAATTTGTCATTAATAGGATGGATAAAATGAAGAATATGGTTGTACCATATTTATAATAACATCAGATTATTTATAAGGTACTGGAGTTATTATTTTGGTATGGAAACAACAAAGAAATAGGAAGTGGAAGAGGAAATGAACATTGAAAGAGGTGATGAAATTATTACCACTTCTTCGGGTGTTTCCTTTTGATTTGAACAAAAGGGATCCTTAGTTTGGATTTCAGATCAAAGTAATGCTTATAGGTAGAATTGAAGGTAGTTGGGAGGATATTTGAGCAGGGGTTGTCCAAGACAAATGGCTTTGGAGGTGTGAAATTAAGAGAAGAGGAAGTACCCTTTTATAAGGGAGGTGAGGGTCACTTTAGAAAAGCTTGAAATATTATTTTAATATAAAATAATTTTCAGTTTCTAATGGATCCAAATAGATTTATTTCTAGAATAAGGTGGGTATGGGTTGAAATAATCTCAACCAATAGTTTTTTGAAAATTTTACGTCACCATATTAACCTTATCTTTTATATTTAACTCTTAGTTAAATAGTTTAACTTTTACCATGTCTTCTTGTATTTTTATATTACATGGTTAATAAACATACTATAAAATTCTACTTGAACCTAAAGTGGTTAATTAAGAATATATCTATCATTATATAAGTAATTTGGATGAACATTAGATTTCTAGGAATATTATATCATTTAATAATATAGTATTTGTTTTAAAAACACATTTATGTCAATTTTGACACTATTTAGTATTTGTTTTTTTGAAAGTCAAAAAAACATGATTACTTCAAATAAAATACATTAAATAAACCCTAACATGTCATATGAACCTATAAAATCCGTGGATGTCCTCAAAAGTCTCAATTTACACTTATTTATATATTTATAATTTCAATTATTTTAATATTTTATTAATAAGGTAATTACTGCATCATCATTGTGTCATAAATAAATTTAATTATGTAATGTTTAAAATTATAAATAAAATACTATTATGTTGGAAATGTTTTTATATTTCTAATTAATATTTATAGTCTATTTTATCTTATGTATATCCTTATATTAAAAGTGGTTAAGTTAATAAACATCGAATTTAACACTTTTAACTCTTCTTTAAATAAAATATAGTAAATGTCCTAATCTAACCCAAATGGATCAAAAGGATCTTATTTTTTGTCCTAAGGTTTATTTTGGTAGAAATTCACTTATTCAATAGAATTAGTACATGTGTTGGGGTAATTTTAATATTATTTTTACCTTTAATTACCTTATTTACTTTTTACTATGGTAAATAAAATTTTAAAGTTACTATTCACCAAAAATTATTTTCATCATATTGAACCACATTTTACTTATTTTTGTCCATAGTGTATCTTATATTTTTGAAATTTAATTCATAGAAGTGGTAAAATTATGTTTTATGCAAATTTGTAAACGTGCATAGAAGGTGAGTAAATGTGCTTAGAAGGTGGGTAAAAAGTCATTAAAAAGGTTCAATAAAATTTTATATATCTAATATTATTATAAAATGACTCCAATGAATTAAATTTTACTAGTATATGTATTATATATCTATTTTTACTTTATTATAAGTTTTTAATTAAAAATAATTATTTAAATGAAAAAGTCGATTTTTATCTAAAACGTAGTGTTTTTCACTATTCATCAAAAATTGAATGTTTTCAGAAAAATACCAAAAATTCACTCAAAGATAATTTTGATATTCCAAATTAAAAAAATATGTCAATTTTACCCAAATTTAAAACTTATAAGTTTTATTAATTAATTTAATATTAATTCCCATTGTCAAAACCAGAAGGTAGTTTTTAAGAAGTAAAAACTATCAAAATATTGACATGTGTTTATGTAAAATTTAAAATTAAAATTATATCCAATGACCTAAATTATATTAAATGATAAAAATATAATATAATTATACTTTTAAAACACTCAAATTTATAATTTAACACTACAAATTATTTCGATTAAAAAATATGTTTTTAATTAAAATATAGTATTTTCACTATTCATCAAATTATGAATGTTATCAGATTGAAACCAAAAATTTATCAAAACTAAATTTTTTATGTCCCGATTATAAATAAGAAGTTTCCTTTGTCAAATTTAATATATAAAGGTGTCAAATATTAGATTTAATAAGGGTTCTTCATTAAAAGGCGGTAAAATTGCATTTTTTGAAAAATAATTCTTTTATCTGAAAAATTGAATTTGTAATTATATTATGTCTAAGAAGAACATAATATGGATGTTAAAATTATATTTAGTGTATAAAATTCAAAATTTAGTTAATACTATTCATAACCTCTTTTTGAACGGCTAGTTTGGTAAGTCGTGATGTACTCAAACTCGATGTTGTATTTGGCACAAGCTATTGAATTACTTTAAAGAGATAACATACTATGAAATCCTAGGGTGTTACATTTCTTTCTTATAAAAATCGATTGTGGGGGTATTTTCTTCCATTGGCATAATTTTCAGGACCCTGCAAATTCCCCCCATCGTAATGGTGTCTGTTCAGAATGAAAAGGGGACTCTTCCTATGTAGAAGCGGTCCTGGACTGAAATGGTTCACAGTAGAACATACTGACCTAGTAGTAGGGGACCACATCTATATATAGGGTCCCATTTCATTTTTCATTTTCCATTTATCATGAAGAAATGTGATATCTATTTTCCCAGTTTCCTATACTATCGTGTACTATTCTCCTTGCGAAAATCTCATTCGCGGTCTGCCTTATTTGTTTGTCCATTGAGGAGGGGTGATGAAAAATGATGGAGGGAGAAAGGACCATCTTCCAAGCCATGAGGGAAGTGGATGCACTGCGAGAGAGTGTAGAGGCTGAGATTGTGAATTTATTGAAGCTTTTCCAAGACGTTGAGGAGTCGCACCAATCGTTGATGCAGATTTGGGACTCTGATGAACGTCTCTTGTAAAGGTCCTTCCTTTCTTACAAGGAGAGGCTACAGGGTGTGGATGCTCTACCATATTTTTTTATGGAATATGATGGAACTTATTTGCCTCTAAACGCTTCTTCTTTTCCTTTTCCTGTTATTTCCATTGATTATAATCTACCATATGAACATCATTTTAATCAGGTATTAATTTTAAATCATGATTTGTAAACTAGAATAATCAAATTGTGCTCAAATTGTTTCCTGATTCGTGGGACTCAGCGAGTGTAGTTTGACTACTACTGAGGTTTTATGGAACACTTCATGAACTTTTGTGTCTTTTTTAGTATTACCCTAATTGTTTTCCTAAGCTTACTTCACATGGGATTAGTAGGTATAACTTGAAATTTTCTTAGGCTGCCCTTTGTGGGTTTTTGACCTAATAAGATTTACGCCTTTTTGAATGGATCAATGTTTTTTTAACAAACCAATACTTTACTTTTTCCTAGAGGAACCTTCTATAGATTTTCTCTCTGGAAAGTATGGAATCCTTTTCACGGGTACTTCAAACTCCTACCAATTAAACTTGTTACTAATGTTTTAGGTCGAACAGATTTAACCAAAAATAATGGGCCAAGGGCCCCAATTAGGGATTTTTCAGCCTAGAATGTTATAATATCTTTCATAAATGGATTAGTTATTTTTCTTGACCCTTAATTTGTAAATTCTGGCCATACATGAGGCCCGAGAGCTGTTTTTAGGCATACAAAGGTAGAAAAGGACTCTCCTGGGGAAAAATTTATCATTGATTGACCGCCATTTTTGTGGGAAACATATGCAGAGCCACCAGGGCATGATACACATAGCCAAACAAAGGTTTCCATCAGACACTGTCCATCCATTTGTGATGGCCTTGGTAGAATTTACAACATTTTGAATTTATTTTGAAGTCGGGATCCATAATGGGTGGATGACCTGAGTACTGATGTCTGAAAACATTAGGGACATTCATGTCGACTTTGAGTGGAAAACCATTCCCACATGACTCTTACTTGTGTGAGGGAGAGCTGTTGAAATATCAGTTCAGTTAGAAATCCCTTTTTTCATTTGTTAGGGGTATTTAGAAAGAATAAGGTATGTAAACAGTTTTCCATAAGTTTTCTAAATACAGGGGTTTGATAGGACATGAATGTTATTTGAGAGCATGAGAGATGGAAAGGACTAACCTGGGGACAAATTTACTGTTGATTGAAGGCCATTTTTGTGGGAAACATATGAAGGGACACTGAGGAATGATATTCATATCCAAACAGTTGTGTCTTCAGGACACTAGCTTTCCATTTCTAATGGGCTAGGTAGGATTTACCAAATTTTGAATTTATTTTGAAGTCGAGATCCACAGTGGGTTTCTGGCCTGAGTAGTGATGTCTGAAAACATTAAGTACATTCATGTCGGCTTTGAGTGGACATCCATCCCCGTATAGCTCTTACTTGCGTGCGGGAGAGCTGGTTAATGATAAGTTCAGTTAAAAATCTTTTTTTCATTTGTTAGGAGAATTTAGAAAGAGGAAGGTATAAAAGCTGTTATCCAGATGTTTTCCTATTCCAGGTGTGTGATTGGACATGAATGTTATTTGAGCATATAAGAGCATGAAAGGACACTCCTCGGGATGGATTTTCCTTCGATTGATGGTCGTTTTTTGTGGGAAACTTATGCAGAGCCTCTGGGTCATGATGTAAATAGTCAAGAAAAGGTGTCCACAAGACACTAGCCTTCCTTCTCTGATGGATATGGTAGATTATAAATATTGGGAACATTCTAAATACAGTATGTGACCTTTGTCAAGGGGTGAACCTAAACCCAAAAAGGGGAATTCTAACTGAACTTCTCCCAAAAATGAGTGTGGGAACTCTTCTTTTGTACGTTGATCAACTTCACACATATGGATGGGGTATCTTTAGAAACCTCAAAAAAACCAAGGATGAATCGGGCCCGCATGTTCCGATATATCCAGGATGTGTGTAAGGAAGAAAATGTAAACCATGACATTGAGGTCCCTTGATTCAGGAGGGATGGAATGAGGCTTGGAATCCATTGGGTGTACTGATATAAGAGAGGAATATCCTGGGTATGAATATTCCTTTGATCGAAGGCCATTTTTTGGGAAACATACGTATATCCTCTGTGGCATGATGTGCATAGTCAAATGAAGGGGTCCTCAGGACACTGGACTTCCATATCAAATGGTCTTTGAGGGTTATGAGGATCTAATATCACTCACAACATAGATATTTGGGTATGATAGAATTGTATCTGGATATATTGGGGGCATTCATGCTGCAATTTACTCACGGAATTAGGTATCCCTTATGTAGATCTGGCTCACATGCAGGGTGGGGCATTCATCCAATCTTTGGAGTACTTGGTCATTTAATGTCACTTGTCCAGGACGTTGGGTTCTTCTTGGAGGAGGGAACTGTGACATGCCTTTTAGGGTCGTGCTGCTAAGACCAAAATCCTAGACTGTTTTTCCATAATATCATGGTGGATCTCTCACTAAGATCCCTAAGCTCATGTGATCTATGCTCGATGTGAGAAATAAGGGATTACGAGGATTCCAACTCATTTCCTATGAATAAAAAATAAACATTAGAGGTAACTTTTGGATTAATCCAATACTATGTAGTTTAACGTCATAAAATAATGACGATTTTGTCCTTGCAGTTTAATGTAGTACAGTGAGGACATGATGCTGTAAATTTTAGAGTAATTAAGTGAGAATGATTATATTTTCATAAATATCATTAGTAGTTTTGAGTTAATCACAATCAGGATATTTCGACGTTCCTTAGATGTGAGTGATGATAGAAGGTGTAAACCATAGTCCCGAGGGCAACTTGAATCAGGAGGGATAACATGGGTATTTTAATCTGTTGGTCATACTGAGATAGGAGAGGACTCTCCTAGGAATGAATTTTCCTGTGATAAATGACCTTTTTTGTGGGAAATATATGCAGAGCCTCCGGGGCATGATGTTCATAGTCAAACAAATGTGGCTGTAGTACACTGGCCTTCCATCTTAGATGGCCTTTGATGATTATGGGGATCCATGTTTTCCTAGAGTATGGAGTTTGAGAAACAGGAAAAAAGTTCATGGGAATGTGAGAATACCAAGACCATGATTGACTATGAACTACTTGGAGCTTCCAAATATATCTAACTCATATGTAATGGGGGAAGCATGATCTTTTGACTTCTTCTGAGTGGGGGGGGGGGCATGTGAGGGATCTCATAACACTAAGGACTAGACCACACATAACCCTTGTATAATTTAGTAGTTTATTTCCATGCGATTATGACATTTCATAGAATCCTCGTATAAGTCTGACCAATGTATGGGGGAAAAGGGGCATTTTTTTATGGTGGCTGGGCCGGGATTCCAAATCCGAGCATCACTACATATCTTACAAGGGCATGAATCAAGCCACACGTAGTTCATAATGTTCCCTAAATTTTTTTCCCAATGTAGGGACACATGAGAGAATATATATATATATATATATATTTGATGATGGATGGGATAGGATACCAAATCCAGGCGTCACTACATATCCTGCGAGGGAAGTAATCAAACCACACGTAGTTCCGAACATTCCCTGTACCGATCTTTCTTGGTCTATGTTTAGGGATCATTATATTTCATTTTCTAGGGTTTCTGGTCCACCATACTTCTCCATAACTTATTTTCATAAGATAATCCTTACCACTGATCCTAATATCACGTGAGCCATACTCATTGTGAGAAACCAAGATTGGACATAGGTCTTCCTTCACAGGTGTTGGGAGGTAGCAGATATGATGGGGGCACTCTTTTATTTTATGGTAGTGTTGGGCCATAATCGAGGATCAAGGAATCACTACGTATCCTGCGAGGGAAGGAATCAAGTCATACATAGTTTTGTATATACCCTGTATCTATTCGGCTCTATCCATGTGAAAGGACATATGAGGGAATATTTTTTTTGATGATGGCTGGGCTAGGATTCCAAATACAGGCATCACTAAGTATCCTGTAAGGGTAGGAATCAAGCCATACATAGTTCTGAATGTACCCTGTACCGATTTGGACCAGTCCATGTTTATGGGAATTTTCATTCTATCCATTATGGTTTCCAAGTCTACCGTGTTACTCCATAGTTTTCCTTCATAATATAATCCCTACCACTGATCCTATTATCAAGTGAGTTATACTTGATGTGATAAAAAGGGAGTAACAAAGGTTTTCCATATGGATACGGGTAGATATGGGGCATAATAGAGGAAATTTCTTTTATGGGGGCTAGTCTAAGATCGAGGATCAAGCCATCTCTACGTATCCTACAAGGTAAGTAATCAAGTGGTACATAGTTTTGTGAGAGATAATTCAGTTTTTTGTCATGCGATTAGGATGATTCGTGCAAAATAATTTAACATCTTATAGTGAGGACATGATTCACTATTTAATTCCATGATTCAGGGATGATTTCCTTACAGTTTAACATAATGTGTAAAGGATAGTGACTCATAGTTTAAGGTCATAGAGTCTGGACCTTGGATTGGCGTATTATGACTCATAGTTTGGGGTCGTAGAGTTTGGACCCCAAAATTGGGGGTTTTATGATATTGTTACTCATAGTTTAAGGTCTTAGAGTTTGGACCATGGAATCTGGGTATTATAACTTAGAGTTTAAGGTCTTAGATTTTGGACCTTGGCATCCTTTTATCATCATGTTGGTCAGGACATCAACTCATAGTTTAGGGTCATAGAGATTGGACCATAACATTGGGGGGATGCTACTCATAGCTTAAGGTCTTAGAGCTTGAACCATGGAATCTGGGTATTATAACTCATAGTTTAAGGTCTTAGAGTTTGGACCTTGGCATCATTTTATCATCATGTTGGTTAGGACAAAATCTCATAGTTTAGGGTCATAAATCTTGGTCCATAACATTGGTGGGCTGTTACTCATAGTTCAAGGTCTTAGAGATTGGACCATTGACATGGGGTTTTTTCTATTATGTGAAGTATTTCTTCAAGAACATTGCATTTTTGGAAGCTGTGATGAGATGTCCATCTATTGATATCATGGTGTATGCACTATTAGAATAGACCTTATGTATAACATATGGTCCTTCCCACTTTGGTTAAAACTTTGGTGGATTCTTCCTGAGAATCATTGGGTTTTTGAGGAAAAACTCAATTTCTTCTTTTAGGAATGATCGAAGGAGAGCCATTTTGTTGAAGGCTCGTGTAATCTGGTTTTGGTAGATTTCCAAATGGTGGTAAGTGTGCAGCCTTTTTTCATACAATTTCCCTAATTCATTGAACCATCTTTGGGATTGCTCTTCCATGGACAATTGATCACAAAGGGCCACATGAAGTGATGAAACTTGGATCTCAATAGGAAAAACTACCTCTACCCCGAATAGTAATGGGTACGGGGTTGCCTGGGTGGCAGTGTGGGTTGTGGTCCGATAAGCCCACAAAGCATGAAGGAGCTTGTCTGGCCACAATTTCGCATCCTTATCGACCATCTTTTGGAGTATGTTGGAAAAATTCTTGTTGAAAGACTCTATCTGCCCATTGGCTGCTGCATGGTAGCGGTACGACCGATTGGCTTTGATTCCATACTCCAGATATAGATTTTCCAGCTCAGTAGAGCAGAATTTGGTACTGTTGTCTGTTAGAATTGTATAAGGGACACTAGATTTGGTAATGATGTTGGCCTTCACAAAGTTGATGATTTTTTCCCCTGAATTATTTAAGGGGTATGGATTCAGACCATTTGGAAAAGAAGTTAGTTTCTATGATTATGAACTTGAACTGTACAACTGTAGCAGTAGGATATGGTCTCGCAACATCTATCCCCCCAGTGAAGAATGCCCAAGAGTACTTAGCTGTATATATTAACTCTAGGGGATGATGAATGAAATTATAATAAACTTTCTAGGAATGGAACTTCTTGGTGTATATGGCATAATCCTGTATCATAGTGGGCCAGTAATACCCAAGCCTTCAGATTTGGTGATATAACTTCGTTACCGATTGACGCACTCCATAAGATCTGGCATGAAATTCTTTCATGATGGAATCAGTTTCTTCTCCATCAATGCACCTGAGAAGGACTCCGTCAAGTCCTCATTTGTAGAGAACCTTTTCTTGGTTTACCCCATTATACAAGGTAAAATTGATTACCCGTATTTGGACTTTCTCCCTTCTATCCCTATCTGGTGGGAGTTCCCCATTCCGAAGGTAATTTTTAATGGGCATCATCCTACTGGTGATATGACCATAAGTCTCGGATAAGGGGATAGTTTCATCAATTTAATTACTATTTCTCTAGATGAATGGAAAGACCATCCGATAGTGAGCAATGCTAATGGCTGTTTCATCCTGGTTTGGATTAGCCAAGGCCGTGGCTGCATTTTCCAAAGCGTTGTCTTGATCATTTTGTGACCGGGGTACATAAGTCAACATTGGTTCTGATGGGAATTCTACCATCAATTCTCGAACATGGTTTATCTAGGGGACCAATACTTCTTTCTCAATGGAATAGTCACCATTGACCTATTTGATTACTAGCTATGAATCACCCTTTATTTTTAGGTGTTTGGATTGCTCATGAAGTGCCAATTCTAGGCCTGTAATGAGGGCCTGATATTCCACTTCATTATTTTTACACCCTTATGAAATTCAGAAAGTGTAAGGCAATATGGCCTTTTTGGTGGAAATGAGTATAATTCCCAGCCCCACTTTGTTGAGCTTGGGATACTCCATCCTTTTCCCTATCGAGCTTCGATAAGAACCATCAAATTACATTTCCCATATCTAGGGCTCCTCCTGGATGGAAAAAACTTCTTCATCTAGAAGTTCATCATCCAATGGTGTTGTTTCTTCTAAGGGGTGCTCATCCTGGAAGTCTTCTAACACTTAGCCTTTGATGGATTTCTAGAAAACTCACAGTATGTTTAACTGTTGTATGATGACCTCCCCTCATGATAGGCACCCATTTAGCATGGGATGGTAGAGGATATATTTAATCAGATTGCAGTAGGAAACCAAGTGGACTCATGGTGATGCAGGTAATTACAGAGTTTCTAAAATGCGAAGATTTGGGCTAGGTAGTTCTTATCGATTTTTTAATATCGAGTTTTAACATCGACCATTGTTCAACTGAGTTAATAGAGGATATTCTTGCCGCTGACATCATTTTTCTATGCTAGGATGGCACATAATTTCTATTCCAGGGTGGTTACATACAAAATGAGTGGTCTTCTCTCAACTGGTGGAATCAGTACTAGCGGGCTTAGGAGATATCTTTTGCGATTTTCAAACTCTTCTTGGAAATCATTATCCCACTCATACATAACTCCTTTCTTCATGATCTTGGTGAAAGGTAAACATTTACCTGCTAGGTTGGATATGAAGTGATAAATGTAGGAGAGGTTCACTTGGATACCTCTTAACTCAGTGAGGTTGTGAAGCAGGGACATGTCCAGGATGTATTTTGTCTTCTAAGGGTTGACTTCAATGCCATGATGGCATATGGTGAAGCCAATAAATTTTCTCGAGGTAACGCCAAAGGAACATTTTATGGGATTCGTCATTAAACTGTACTATCACAATTTATTGAAGACAATTTCCAGATCGTCTAGGTGGTTTGAGCGCTGTCATGATTTAACCACCAGATCGTTGACATAACACTCAATGAACTTTCTCAACAAGGTCTTGAACATTGGATGCATGGTACACTGATATGTAGCGCTACAATTATTTAGACTAAAGGAAATCACATTATAACAGAACACTCCCTGAGGGTCTATAAAAGTAGTATATTCTTCATCTCCTTGGGCAATATAAATTTGATTGTATCCAGAATAGTCATCCATGAAAGAGAGGGCTTCATATATGGCCGTTGCATCGATAAACAATTCTGTGATCAGGACCGGTAAATCGTCTTTTGGGAAATACTGATTAAGGTCCCTGAAGTCAATGCAGATGCTAATCTGTCTATTCTTTTTTTTGAGTGGAACTGTGTTTTCGATCCATATCAGATATTGGACCTCCTTTATGAAGTTGGCTTTGATCATCTTGTAAACTTCTGCTCTATTTTGGAAGCATGCGTCGGGTGGGTCCTTCTTGATGCCTATTTATATCCCAATGATCTTCTGGTAAGCCCATATGATGAGTGGAGAACTCAGGATCAAGACCTAGAATTTCTGTGTAATTTCAGGAAAACACCTCTTGATTCTTCTTTAGGAAGGAGATATATTCCTCCTTCTCCTTGACAGGCATATCCACACTGATCAAGTGGGTCACGGTTCATCTTTAGTACCCAGATTTATCTCCCTATGTTAATCAATTATGGTGGAGACACCTTCTTCAAATGCAGGAGGAGCATCATTGAGGTCTTCTTCCTCTTCTTCCTCTTCTTCATCATCTTCATCTTCTCCCTCTTCTGATAGAGAGATGATTTTTGAGATGAAATCTCCAATGCTGGGGGAGAAATCATATTTTTCCTTAGTGTGTGAGGCAAAGGTGGTTTGATGTCCTTTGGATGGGTCAGAGGCATCTTTTATAGGAATTTTCCTAAAATTGAGGCAGATAGACCTCTCTTCCACATCTTTGGACTCAGTGTAAACGGAAGAGGTCATGAAGACAATTGAATCTAAATCCAGGCTTTCAATTTTGCACTCAACTTGGTTGATGGGTAATACATACTCTTCCCCAAGTTGTTGGAGGGAGTCAGTAGGAACCACTTCCAATCCATTCGGGGCATTGATCTAGTCAATTTGATCAACTAAAAGATGTTTTTATTTCGATTCATAGAACCCTGCATCAATATAATGTGGCTCAAAAGAATCAAAAGGGGATTTATTGTCATGCAAAGTCCTATTTTTCCAATTTGTGAAATATTTGATGCACTAATGGTATGATGAAGGAATTGTAGTGTGTTTATGCAGCCAAGGCGTCCCTAACAAGATGTTGAAAGTCATACTTTTCCACACTACCAGAAACTTGAAATCTGACACGAGGTCTCTGATTTGAGTTTTATGTTTGATTTTTCCCAATAGATTCTTCTCTTTTTTTCATATCCTCACAAAGTTGTAGTGCAGGGTGTCAAGTTGTATTCAGCATAGCCCAACCGACGAATTGTTCTCAATAATAGGAGCTTAACTCCAGATCCGTTGTCAATAAAAATCATTTGAATATCAATTCCATTTATCTTTATAGTCACATATAAGGGTTTTATGTGCTCTTTCATGATGGAAACTTCATCCATATCTATGAAGGAGATGCCGACATAAAATTCATCATAACTAGTCTCTGTTCGGTAGAATTTGGCTACTACTACTTCAGCCTCGAACTCCTGGGGACTTAGTAATGCTTCGATGAGTGCCTACCTAATATCTGTAGACAGACTTAACGCATCCAGGATCAACAATTTTTTTGGTACTAAAGCCAACTAATTTAGAATATCATACTTCTTCTCTAAAGGTCGGTGCTTTCTGGATTGGGGTTTCTCTATCATATAAACTTTAGGGGTTTGAGCTTTGGACGTAGTTGGTTCGACCTCTATAATAGGGGCTGGTGGTGATGCGGTCCTTTCCACATTTGTAAGAACTGTTCTACATGTATGCCTTGGGTGAATGGTATTTTATCTTCCCCTGATGGATATTCCATGATAACTAGGCTTGAATTTATTCTGAAGGGGGAGGAGGAGCATTCTGATTCATGTTGTGCCTATCAGAGGGTCCTTCCACGAGTTTCTGTGATGTTAAAGATTTGACTTGTGGGGTGGTAGGGAATTTGACTCCTACCTTGATCACATCTTCCAGGAAACAATAGGCCTCTACGACCTCTCCTTCCGTCTCTCTGATTGTGTGTGGGGAATTTGGGTTTGTGTCCATAGTCAAAATCTGAGAAAAGGTCCATGAAGGGAATGAAATTAATGGAGATGAAGATCAGTTCTTGATCCGACATTGTTTCTATCTGACTGTCTTCTTTTGATGGTGTCGTTTGGTAGGGTAGTGCCCGTTGGACCATTTGGAAGGGTGGTTCCCGTTCTACCAAGTTTGTTGGCATGAAGTTTGAAAGAATCAATATTGACTTCATCTTCGGTGTTAGCTCATCTTATTTCTCTTTCTTTATGACCTTTGGACCTTTTGAGGGATTTGGGGTCGAGGAGGACAACTTTGCTACATTAGGAGCTTCTAGGGGCACAATTGGCTGTTTCAATTGCACCTGGAGGATGCCATGAAATCGGTTGACGGTTTTCGGGTCACCCATTTATCAAATTTTTTCTTCTTCTTACCGGTGACTATTTTCCATTCCTCTTCCTCTCTTGAGTCTAAGGTGGAAACATACGCCACTTGTGATGGTGGTGGGCCCAACTTTAATTTCTTAGAATACAACATCTTTTTTAAGAGATCCTTAAAAAAAGAATTCCTAGATGGTGTTTCCCAGTATCCAATGGTAGGGAAAATAATTTGGATGGCCATCGATACCCATTCAATCGACTCTCTTTGTCTCTAGAAGCCAGAGAAAATTGGAATTCATAGCGGCTGTGAAATAGTCATGAACCTGGTCATCTCAGAATGAGTAAAATTTATTTCTTCGCTCTTCTAAATAATTTCTTTTATCACCCCATCGCTCGTCTTTCCATGGTGGGGGTTGATGTTGGAGTCCAGGGGGTCCCACACGGTTCAGTGGGGGCCTCACAACTGAAGCTGATGCCGGGGGTGGCATATGCGTGATAAAAGTTGCTTCATCTTTTCCCGCTCTTTTCCCAGGGACTGATGGGGACACTTGGTACTTAAGATTGGTCTATTACAAGGAGTCCTCTATCCTTTGGTCAATGGTAGAGAAGTCTCTAAACCCACTTGTGTACTTAACTGGGATGAGCGGTGTTCACAATTCATCCCGAAGATAATAGATGCACACAATGAGCATCTCATCCTAGGGGTGTGGCATGTTCAGAGAATAATTCATGCCTTTCCATCTTGAAATGAATTCTGAGACTCTTTCATTCTCTCACTATTTTCATCTCATGAGTTCATTGATCATCATCTTACACAGAGTTAAACTGAAATAAAAGAGAAATTGTCACCGAAGATCATCTCAACTAGTAATTGAATTGGCAGGCAGGATAGTATACCATATGAAGGCCTAGCCTTGCAGGGTTCATTAAAATCACCTGAGTTTTACTGCTTCTTTCTGCTCCTGAGTTCCCATCATGGGATTACAATAAGAGGTACAATGGATTAAATTCTATTTTGGATCCCCCGATCCATTGAATACTGGTACTATAGGGTTCCCGATGTTTGGCGGTGGTGGAACATTGCTTACCTAATCAGGGTAGTGTTTGCACTCTGGTTGTATTGGAGCATTCCGCCCCTCATTTTCTTCTAGTCAAGCTATTAATTTATCGATAGTGTTTATAGACCCTCATGCATATACCGTTGGGTTTGATCATGGGATGGTGCGTCACAGGCCAAGATTGGGCATGCTGGTGAAACTAAAATTTTGGGTTTATACCCAGCTGGGGGTATCATTTGTGGTTTACCTAAATGTATTCTGGTTGCCTTCCCAATGGGGAGAAGTTCCTGATGTCCTTATTGGACTGGGTTGAACGGACATCTGATCTTGGCTTCGTTCACCAAGATGAGTGCGTGTGGTATGGGTACCTATTATAAGATCACCTACTGATGTTCCGTGGGGGGAACATATCTGGCGAGATAGCTTCCTCGACCCAGCTTGACATTAATTCACCCGAGCTCTTTCATTTCTTCCTCCTACTTGGTGAATTTGTCTTTTAGAGTGAGGAACTCATTTACATGGGGAGGAGAAGGAGGTTCATAAACGTCCTTGGATTTATTCTTCTCCTTGTTGGCATTTCGCAGGGGAGTTAGTGACAAATTAGCGGAGGGGGATCCTAGGTTTAGGATCATTCTATGGTTTCGAGTATGCACACCATCAGGTTTGGTATGGGATGACACTATGAGGGAACTACCTTCCTTTTATTCATCTCCCTCTGTGTCATTTTCTGTGGGATCCATGGGATTGATGTTTACAATGTTCATTGAGGAATATCACATTTGGGGTAGTGTAGCCTGCATCGAATGGTAGGAAGGCATTTTCACCCTTTTTTGGATGTTCTCCTTCTATTTTGTGGTATTATTTGAGTTTCTTGGGAAATATTGACATGAATGGAGCCTTGTTATGACCTCATAACACACCTTTGTCTCATAGGGTGTGAACCACAAGAAGTTTTCGAATGGGTAACTACTCTATATATCATTATTATTAGATGGTGGATGACGGGCATTCGTTGTGCGGGGGTTTGAGGTATAAATGCACCTAGGCCGACAGTATGGGGTTGTTCCCATTCTCTTGTTGATGTGCTACAGCTTGGATTTGTTGGTGTTACATGGGTATTTTTATTTTAAAATATCCACAACCCTATGGGTTGACGTTGTTCCCATATTGGGGTGGAGGCCGCCGATATTTCCACCTTTTCAATTTCATGTACTCCTGCATGGGTGTAAGACGAGTATGCCATTGGACCTGCATGAAGTCTATGGTCTTTTAAAGACATTAGAACTGCTTGATGGATGGAATCCCTTAGGTGGGAATCCTGCTAGAATTTCTTGATTTCCCGGCAAAGAATATTTTTGATGGATTGATCTATTCAGTCCTAACACTTTTGAGACTTACTCCAGGCTAGTTTTTGTCGAGTATCCCATATTTCATGAGCAGGGGTTTCACTTGATCATTTCCCCCAGGCGATGATGTCTTAGGACATCATTTTCAATGTGTCCTGTTGGATGGGACATGAGGTTAAATTTAGAGCTCCATATTTTCCCCATCCTCGAATATGAATTCCACTTGGGGAGTTTCCAATGAGACGACACAACTTATGTAGTACATGGAGGCATGAAAATTCAAGGTTTTTATTTTACCTTTCTGATTGTGGATGCCTTGCGGATGGGAGGGATTTCAGGCCGATTAGATGGTGAAGCTCCCCTATCATGCTGACATGGTCCACATACCCTACGTAGTGTAGAAAGTTTTCTTTCAACTGACGAAGAGTTGTCCATATATTTAGGTGAATGTCATGCGTTCATTCCCCAGAAAATTATTCTAGTATGTCGAAGTGAGAAGTGTCCATAGGCCAATACATCACTGGTATATTATCCCCAACAAGTTGTATTGTCACAAGAAACATATCCTAGTGTTGTTCTTCCAGAGGCTCCTCTACTTGATATGACCAGCTTGACTGCTTCTTAATAATTTTGTTCCTAGAAACTAGGCTAGTGGGTGACTTATTAATTTGCAGATGGTGTGGGGGTGGATCATAAGTTGAGTGTGGTCCCAGTCCATCCTCTTGTTGAGAAAGAATAACACTCATTATAGACGGAGTTGCTGATATGTCTAACTATATATTTCCGAGATCTTTAGTATAGGAGGGTTTCTCGCATTTGTTCTAGTGAGGGGAGGAATTTCTTGCCATCATGAATTTTAATTGTAGGGAGGACCTTCACAATTTATGAGGAAATGGTGAGGGCTACTATTGCATGTTTATTCCCAACCGCGAGAAATTTCTTTACAGCATATACCCCAGGGAGGACCTTCAGGGTGGGATACAGCAAGGGGAGGACCTTCTTGCTTCTTGATGCCACTGTGGGGAGGGACTTCATAGAAAATGTCATTTCAGGGAGGAAATTAGAAATGATATTCATCATGGAAAGAACTACCATCATGACTTGATACCTGTATGCATGAATAATTTATGTAGTGCACATATTGGGGAGGGCCTTCATGATGTACAACAATGAGGGTAGGACCTTCTCGGTGCTTGATGTTACTGAGGGGATGACCTTCACAACAACTGTCATTGTGGGTAGGGCCTTTGCAATGTCTGTCATCATGGTGAGGACTACCATCATGACTTGATGTACAACTACAGAGAGAAGCATATCTATAGCTTATACCATGGGGAGGACCATAAGAGTGGACGAAAACAAGGGGAGAACCTTATCACTGTCTGATATTTAGGTAGAGGGGAGGTCTAAATCAACGCGAATTAAGAGATACGCTCTCATGATCGATCATTCCCGATCGACGGAGTGAGCCCTCATGGGTGCTCTGTGGAGGACCTTCAGAGCTGCTGGTAGTGACATTGCGGGGAGGGATTTCGTAACTTCTACTGCCACTTCCATAATTTGGTAATGGAATGACTGGGTCTTGAGCCTTTATTGATATATTCTTGTAGGAATCAAGAACCCTAGTATCCAACAGAGCAGAATCATGTATGCAATCTTCATTTTCCAGTTTCCATTGGGGCATTTCATTTTTGTGCCCTCTCTTGAGGGTAATTGGGGCCATCTGCTGTTGGTAATAGCCTTCATGTATGGGTCCCTTTATTATTGGGTCCCATGATGTCGTCAGGATACATTAATAGAAATATTGAATTTTGGTAGGGATATATGCCTTCCCTATAGTGGCCACCACATTGGACTGGTGTCCCCCAGTTGGAATGAGAATTTGTTCCTAATCCAGTTTTCTGTATATCGCGGGATATTTCTGTCGAACCTCCTGGACTGGAGCAAGGATGCATAACTGCTTCGGTGTGACTAACTCATTTTGCAAGTGAGTCATTCCATTTGAAGAAACTGGGTCATGTGCCCAATTTATATAATTTTATAATGACGCATTGATATCTTGGAGTGTTTGGTGGATATGGTCTATAATCAACATCTAATCCTCCATCATTTCCAGGATGTGAAGAGATACATCTTTGGATGGAAGGGGTATGGAGGCCCATTCTGATATCATAGCAGGAGTTTGTGCCTGCTTTAGTCCTCCATGAGTTGGTAGTAGATATTGGCAGTTCTCCTGTGTCGGGATAGATGAATGAGACTGTCACCAGTTGTCTTCTCCAATTTCCACCGTATATGACTGGTGGACTTCATATTCAAGAGTGGGGATTTTCATCAGATCACTTTCCACTATATTTGTCTCATGGGATTTTATTGCATCCAAAAGAATTCGGCTCTGCTCATATTTGGTTGACTCTCTATTATAATGGAAGGCATAAAATGCATCAGCATGAATTTGTGCCTGTGTATAGCATACTGCTTCCCTATTTAGATAGAAGTCTTAGAATGTGTCAGTAGGTGTTTATGACTATGTGTAGCTAAGCTTCAGCCTATTTGGTTGATGGGATTATTGTGTATCTATAGATATCTGCATCTTCCTGTTGTTTTCCGCTCTCTCTGTACGGAGGGACCGACGATCACCAACAGGAACATGCATGTGATCGTATTATGTCACCCTTTCTCTATGGTGGGATTGAGTAGAGGGACAGAATCATATGTCTTCCCATTGAATTCCACCACGTTAGCATGGTAGAGTTTATATTCAGCAACCAGGGTGATAGCGTGTTCCTGATTATATATTTTTTCCCTTGGCGGGAATCCTGAGTGGCTCAAGTCTCCTGGACTTTATCAGGTGCCTTCGGCATAGGGTACTCTTTAGAGAAAAGAGGAATGTTCATCCAGTGTCAGTGGCGACGCTCTCTGGTGGGGGCCCATGAGTAGGACCCCTGTGCAGTTGAGATGAAGCTGTTAGCATCAGCTTCATCTACCTACCTAAGGTAAGGGAGGTACTCATTGTCACAATCTAGGGAGAGGCTCCTGAAATGGTTTGAGATTACCAATGGGGATGCCTTATGCTGGGGTGTCGACCACGGCTGAGGAGGTAGCTAGCGAACCTTTGTAGACTATAGGGCTTGTCTTGCGGTCTCCAATGTGGGGAGAGAACCATTTCGGTGGTACTCCTTGATAAGATTGTTGGACACCCAATGTTGAAGATGCTGGGTAGGTGAGGGGGTCCTGGTCTTCATTGGGGCCCCAGCCGCCTGCGGGATCGCTGATACGTGTGTATGCATCGGTCATCGGGATTTCATTTGGATCAAAGGTTACTCTACAAGAACTTGCAATATATATATATATATATATATATATGAGATACAGACCACAAAACCTCGTTAAAGTAGCATTCTTTTAAACATATGCATATTTGGTGATTCAGCTTAGCCCCCTTCCCCTTTTCTTTTGCTTCATGGCGAAGGGAGTTGAGTGGGGTAAACTCACCACCTTGGTTAAGGGTTCATGTTGAGTTCACTGTTTTTGTTCCACCTCTAAGGTGGTGCATTTTTCACATTCCGATGTGAACGTAATGGTCTCATGTACAATATCCTTTTGTCTTTTATCATTGGGGTATAACTGCCACCTTGCTTAAAGATTCACATCGGGTTCGCCATTTTTGTTCTCCCTCTGAGGTGGTGCATTTAGTGCATGCTGGGGAGAGAAAAATGGTCCAACGTGTAGTATCCTTTTGTCTTTTATCATTGGGATAGAACCTCCACCTTGGTTAAGGATTCACGCCAAGTTCACCATTTTTGTTCCACCTCTGAGGTGGCACATTTCCGGGTGATGGTGAAATGGTCCGATGAGGATCATCACCCATCCCTTTTTGATTGAGACGATTTCTCGTCAAATTATCCATTTCTTTTGTTTTTAACCATTTGACATCATTATCCTTTAAATATGGTTGAATTTAACATGTGGAAACTGTTGGACCTAGCGGGATATTGCGTGGGGGTCGACCACTTGTGCAATCAGTCCTTCAAGGATATAACTTCCTCAGATGGCCTCCAACAGGTTTATTCATGGAGCCAAGAACGCCCAACAAACTAGGTATCTGTGATTTATGGACTTTATTTCCAAAGGAAGGCACTTGTTTGATGACGATTTGGAAAACGACACTTAAGGACTCCATTGGTCAAAGGTATGGGAGGTCAGGCTCACCACACCCTTCGGGGGGAGGATTGGTGCCTGTTTCGAGTCTCACTTATAGATTTATGTCGTGTCCATATGTTCATTAATCCTTGGTTCATTCCTGAAGAGTGTTTCCATGGTCTACCCTTGGTTTTCAAGATCATCGAAGGCATGAATATATTTGAGGCTAAAGAGGTGATACTAACATGAGCCATATTATAAGGCACTCTAGTGTTTATCGTCATCCAGGTGGGATGGAAGGTGACTTGATGTTGGGATCGAGCCCATAAGAAAGGATTCCTACGTATCCTAGAGAGAGGAATCAGAACCCACGTAGTTCAGATCGTGTGGGGCTTATCATAGTAGAATCCCATTTATGGAGACACGATTGGGTGGACCCTTTATGGTGGGAACCATTTTGTGCTTGGTTCTTCTGGAAGGTGCCCTAAATATCTAGGTTTGATCATGAATCAGAGTTCTCATAGTTCATATGTGTTAAGGATTATGCATGGAAGCCGCCCTTTTGAGGAGATATGATTGTGTGGACCCTTTATCGGAGGAAACCCTTTTGAGCTCAAGACTTCTGGCAGGCAACCTACGTTTCCTAGTGTGATCAGGAATCAAAGTTCCCATAGTTGAGAATCATGTGAATGTTTTAATAATCACAAACCTATAAGGCCATGTGAGTAATGGTCAGTGTGAGAAACAAGAGGATGAGAAAGATTCAACATTGCACATGCCTCCTCCCCTATTGGTGGGGGAGGGATAGCCTACGATGGAAGAGGCTGGGGAAAACATGGGTGAGGGCGCAAAAAAATGAACCATTCAATGTGAAATGACATTGAAGGTCACGCGGACCTTACTTGGAAGATTAGGGACATACCTTAGTGGGAGGGCCTTAGAGAATGTTCTAGGAAGGGGATGAGATTCGTCCTCATCAAAAGGAGAAGTGAACATAACTCCTATGACTGATGACTATTACTCATTGAATGGAAAAGAAAGTGATCACCCTTAATCTCTAGAATGGGGTGGTTCACGTCAAAATCCCAAGGTTGGACTCTAGGTTACCATGGGAATGTATACCCACTGGCATTCCTGAAGCCCGAACAATTGTGGGGATATTATTCATGACTCTGCTTACCATGGTTTTATAGACTCAAAGGGGTATGCTGATGCACCTAATGATCTGATCATACAGGTCTGGTGTCTTGGGAGGAGGCTTTGGCCTAATGCTGGAGGACTGGTTAGCGGAGGGATCATGGAGGATTGGAGGATAATGGAAGGGTGAGGTTGGAACTAGGGGAAATGATACCCAAAAACACCCCATTTTGTGTACTGGTTTCTTATGCAGGATGGGGGAGGCTCCGTATATCGTAGTGGTATGTGGGAAGGAGGGTCGTCCACGTGCCGATGTGGTACGTGGGGATGGGTATAGCCCACCGTGTACCATAGTTTTATGCAACTCACCATGCCTCTTTGGGTTAGATCCATGTATTGATGCAGTATGCGATGCCGAGTTCAGTCTGTGTAGCATTACACTATGTGGAGCACCATATTGAAGGAGGGTCTGAGGAATTACTATTCCCAGGAAATTCATCTGAAAGAGGTACATGGTTCTCAGTTCACCAGTTAAGTTTACAGTACTGTTATTATTATTCAATTCCCCCATTTTATGGTTCGCATCCAATTGTACCTCTGGAGGGTTCGGTTTGAGATTCTGGCTTCGTCGATGAATCGAGACAGAAGCTGGATTCTTCTATGACTTCCTTCTTCCAACCTCTCATTCTCATTCATGATTTCGTCATCCGTCTTTCATCTTTCTTCTGTGCTCCCTTTTATAGAGCATCATGACACTTGTATCCATTAGGCACATGACACAATTTGCGGAGGCCCACAAAGAAATATCCTAACCTGTAGAAGACTTGGTCAACCAGGGTTTGCGAGGGTTTCAGTTTGTGATAACGGTTCGTAGAACCCTGCACTTTCGCTTCGTCAACAAACTGATGGGTTCGTGGTATGGTAGGAGGATTAGATTTGTGCACATAATTCCCTCGATGAGTCAGTTCACAGTATTCCTTATTTTGTTGGCCATCGCTCTACGGGTCAGTGGTTCGCAGATCATTCCATGTACCTGTTGGTTTGCGATCTAGAGGGCCTGTGTACCTTTCCCATTGATGGTACGTGGTCCACTTGAATTTTATTGAAATCTTGAATCTCTTCAAGTTTCTTCTGAAATTTGAAACTCAATTTGAATCCCTTCACCTTTCTAGACTTGTTGGAGTAATTGATAACTTCTTCAGAGAAATTTTGGGGGTATTTTCTTCCCTTGTAGGATTTTTCAGGACCCTATAGTCTTGTTGAGAGCTCATAATTAAGTGTCTCATGTAAAGAAATGATGCTGGAGAAGAAGCATGTGTGTGGGTCTAAATAGTCAGACTAACAAAAGGAAGTGTTTCATATAATAAGGGGATAATTATATATCCTAATTAGAAATAAGGAACATATATACCAAGGAGGAGAAATAGAAAGTCCCTCATATACATCATTGATAAAGGAGACAGATCTTACTCATGAAATTCAATATTTCAATGTTATAAATAGGATACTAGTTTATGATGTCTTACATTAAGAATAAAAATTGTAGGAGAAGTTGAAAAATTAATGTATTTCATGGTTATAATTTTTTTATAACACTATGGAATCAATAGAGTTTCTTCATGACTCCAAGAAGTTGTGAGAGAAAATTTACATTATATTCAATAGGCGTCATAATCATTTTAAGGAGTAATTCTACATCCGAAATAAGATAAAAAAATTGGTGTTAATAAATTATATAAGTCTAATGTTTCAATTTTTTCTAGTATATTATTTCGAGACCAACAGATAAAAATTTCATTGGGACCAAATGGGTCTTTCAAATCAAGTTGAATGAAAATGAAACAATGATTAAAAACACATGATTAGTGTGAAAAGAGAACTCACATATTGACAAAATTGATGTTTATGAAATATTTTTACTAGTTGGAAGTACAGAGACAATCAGATTATTCTTATCCATAGCACTGTAAGGACAGTTAAATATTTTATAGATGAATGTCAATTCATCAATTTTGAGTGGGGTTTTAGAAGAAGGCGTTTATATTTAGAAATCAAATGGATTTCTAATTCATGAATATGAGAACAGAATTTATATGTGTATAAAAGTACAATATATTTTGAAGAAATCACCAAGATCATGGTATTCATGTCTCGACTATTTTTTTGATGGATATTAGTTTTCATCATCATGTTGTTAATTACAATCTAGATTTCAACAATAATAGTAGTAAGAGGATGATGGTGTTGGTGTATGTAGATGAAATAGGTTTTGGAGGATCATATTAAGTTTAATGAAAAAAATTCAAGGAATTCATGACAAGTGTATTTGATATTTCAATGATTGGTGAATTTAGGATTTCCCTTTGTTTTAAGGTGACACAAGGAATGAATGGGGAATTTATTTATCAATGTAAATATTACTAGGTGGTTTTTGAGAAGAATTGAAATAGATAATTCCAAGGAGATGATGACTCCAGGGTATACTTGGTAGAAACCTTCACGACATGATTAATGTAAGCAAGTTAATGCCATAGAATATAAGAAAATTATTGGTAGTCTAATGTATTTGACAATGAAAAAACTAATACTTTTTTATCCACATGACAAGTATCACAGTATCAATGTAATCGCAAAGAAATCCACTTTAATTAAAAATAATAAATTGGTGTATCAAGGGGATGAGGGATATCATTTTATTATATAATGAAAAATTTCAGAAAGATTTATTAGGCTATATATATGATAATTGGTCCAATTTGAAGATGATAGAATATCAATGTCATGTAGTAAATTTTATCCAATCAGATTGTGTATTTATTTTCTAAGAAAGGAATTATATTTCATTTAATTGAGTACTATAGAAGTTTATTATTTTGTGGCCACTCAAGATTTCACTTCATTATTATGGATGAAATAATAACTTGATTATATTTTATTTCAAACGAACTATCTAATCGGAATCCATGTACACAATATAGGTAATATAAATCTTAGAAAAAAACCCATTCAATCACTCGAGTACAAATAACATTAAAATCAAGTATAATTTTATCAAGGAGAAGGTGGAGTATGAGATTGTAATTTTAGAGTATGTGCATAAAAATCTAAAAATTGTGGACATCATGATTAAGGACTTACTGAAAGTGGCGTTTGAAAGGCATCAACATGCTCTAGGAGTTCGGTCAACTCCCCACACATTAGAGAGTGTGGATGTGGGAACCCTTCTTCTCAAGGTGTGGTTTTTTCCCAAATGTTCTAATCTATGTTGTTTACCCTATGGCAGAACAAAATAGTAAGTCCTTAGGTTGTTTAACAAAGGGGGGATAAATTTTGGATCTAAAAGGGGAGAAAATTATTTAATCAAGACAAGTGGGGAAGTTTATAGTGGGATAAGTTATTTAGGAAGAATTTTAAATATTATAATGATAATTTTAATCGATCAAAGGTTATATATCACAACATATTGGGATCATGATTAATGAAATCGAGTGGTTTTGGACTGAAGTGTTTCACTGTAACATTGCATGATACTATAGTTTCTCACACTGAGTAAGGATCATATCAGATTAGAGTTTTTTTTGATAAAATCATTTATCACTTCCTTGTAAGAAGTTAATTTGGGAATAATATACAAGATGATTTAATGATGTATCAAAATGTGAATAATTTTTTGCAGACAGAAACAGGGATATTGTTTGGAAAAATCCATTATGGATCATTGTACTATTTTTTGGATGATTTCGATTGTTGAAAAAGAAGGTGGACATCATGTGTTGAGGAGTTAATGAATAATTATTGAAAAGTTATGATAAAAAATATCCATTATAAATGAATTTATGCCTAGGAGGTGGAATATAAATTTTTATATATACGGCGGTGTCGTTTCCATGTGTTTGCAAAACTTGTTTGGTTAAAAACATAGAGGATGGACCAATTATCATAAAAAATTGGATTTCCATGAATTCCACATAAAAATATGGAAAATTCACATTTTTTGGGAATATGAGAGTTTCATGAATGTGTAGAGCTTTTAAAAGGTATTTGGTGTTGTTAAGGTTGTGTTTTGTGAAGGTGAAGAGCATCTCGAATGTGTGATGAAAAATGGAATATCTATGTGACTATGAGAATCTCTAAAAATATTGATATATCTATATAGCTTCATGAAATGGGGAGCTTCATGAACGTGATTGTTCAGCTTCACAAAAAGGTGATGACATTTATGGAAGCTTCTAGAAGGGGATTCCATGCCTATAAATTGGCCTATACTCCATTAAGAAACATAGTGAAAGACTTAACTAATATTCAAAGGATCTAAATTCATGAAGGTGATTCTGAAAGGTTGTTCTTGAAAACAAATTCACTAAGAATGGAAGTTCAATAAGGCTATATAATATGAAATAAAGTTTTATTCATCAAAAAATAATTTATTTTCATGAAGACTATAAAAATATAACTGAAAGTTGTGAGCTTCACGAATGTTAAGAGAGATTCATAAATGCCTTTGAGGTTTAAAAAATAGAGTTTTCATTGTGATGTCTAGTAGAGCTTCATGAAGGATGTAAATTATTTTGAAGAATGGGGTTGTTCCACGAAGTCTATGGGTGCTCCGTGAAGGTAGTGAGTATCAAAAAAGTGTTCAAAATGGATTTCCCATTAGAACATTGGTAATGTGTTATTAAGGAAGTGGATGAAAGTTAAAATTCAATAGAGAATCTAATTAAAATTTATGAGGAATTCATTATTTATAATGAAGGGAACTAGATGTCCATAAACTGTGGGTGAATCCTTTCTAGAGGATTCAGTAAAGGAATAGGAGGAAGTTGATCATTTCCACCAGTAGTGAGACATCAAAAGAGATATTGAGGGAGTGACCCTTGAAAAGTAGTGATCTCTACCTAAACATTGTAAAGGTAGTGAGACTGGGCATAGAAGTGTTCTATCCCGAACCTTTCATTTTTTCGGTGAGCCATAGAGGATTTCAAACAATAGATCATTTCTATTGTATGCCCCTTGTTTGTAGGCTTGTGAATTTAGACCAAGTAAAATATGCGTGTCCTTGTGATTACTTTCATGCTTTAAGTTTAGTGCATCATAATTAGATAAATAAGGATAGAATAAGATCAAAATAAAAATATAACAACTAATAATATAACCCTCATAATTAAGAGTTCACGATTTAGTCTGGTATAAAGATTGTTGAGAATGAATATTCATACTCTGATTCACCCCCTCTTAGGGTATCTAAGCCCCTTTTTGGTAAAAAAAATATAAGATGAATTTCATCTACTATTTTATGGAACTATAATTTATTATCTCTCTAGATAATTTGACATTTGTGATTCAAATTAGTTGCCATGAAATATTTATTTCTCAAATAGTGTATTTTTATTAAGAAAAATTCACATCCACTTTAAGTATTTTTCACTTCCATGTACATATTTTCTCTTTTAAAAAATGTTATAATTTATATTTGGGTACCTAATTATGTGTTACCTTAGTTGAATTTAATATTCCATTTTTTCAACTTTCATATGGATTTATAGTTATCCATTTCTATAATCTGGTTTATCAATAAAAGAAATAAAATTTTAAAAAGGATTTCTATTTTAATATTTTATTTTCATCATACACCCCACATTCCCTAAGAAAATCCATTATGATTTTCTCATAGGTGAAATAATGAATAATCATTTAAAATGTGAATGTTCTAACTTTACTTATTTAAAATTAATTTTCAATATAATCTCAGATTTCATGTTTCATGACTATAATAAAAAAGTATTCGAAAAAATCATCATTTTTTTCTTTCACCATTATGAGAATTCTCATTTATGAATATTCCATTACATATTTTAAAATAGTATTCAAAATGATTCTAATTAAAAATTATTTTGAAAAGAATAAGAGGTGCTGTATTAATTTTTAGAATTTGATATTTGATTATAAAAAAATTATTCATTTAAAAAACATATTTCAATAGATTGTGTTTTTAATGAAGTCATTAATTGTTTCTTTCATTCAAATAGAATATTATTGAAAATACATTTAATTTATAAATATTATTTTCTAAAAACCATTTTAAGGTTAAAATTTAAATCTCTTTATCAATCTAGATTTATTTTTTTTAATGAAAAAAGTTTTAAATTTTTTTCATTTATTTTAAAATATTGGATATTTCTTCTCATTTTTCAATATGAATTATCCAATAATAATTAAAAGCATATTTTACATATATAAAAAAAACTTTGATATTCATTATGTTACACCTGGGATATGTTATAATAAAACCATCTGAATTATTTTTTTATATGGAACATGAAATATTATTTGTATCTTTTTATGAAAACCCATATCATTTCCATAGTTTAATTATTTGATGTTTTAAAAATGAATGTTTTCATGATTCCTTAGGTCACATATGTGTGTATAGTTATTATGATGATGGATATGTTTTAGTAACACCAGAAATGAATTGGCTATTGTTTTATATATTATATGATACAAATAGATTATAGGGTCATGAAGCCTAATTCACTAATGGCCCATATGATTGTGAAGAACCAGTCACTAATGAATAATAGGTTTAAAAAACCTATTTCCCTAATAGACCATAGATATTTTTTCATGAAACACTTATTGATCATAGTTTTTTGAATCCTAATCAACTAATGTATTAATGATTTATGATTAATATGATTCTAATTATCCATATATTTGTGGTACCTAAGTCAATAATAGAAATGATTTAGAAATAGACATCACATTTCAACCATAGGTTTGTAAAACTTAAGACCCAAATGTCCTATACAATTGATATACCTATTCCACTAATTATAAATAGGTTTGTGAATCTTAAGTGACATATACAATATAGATTTGAGAAATCTATGACACTAATGGGTCATATGTTTGTGAATCCTAATCTATTATGCAATTATTCTATGTGTTCATTGTTGATCAATTGATTATTAATATAATATATTTAAAAAAATCATTTCATCATATATGTGACTATACTGGACTGATCATGTTTATTATATCACATATCCAAGATAATATGCCACCTTATATATTGTAAATTTTTTGAATACATGTCTTGCTATCATGTCTTGTGAATAAGTGTGATTTTTCAATGCTCATTTTGATAATATATTTCTCCCATACTAATGTTTTATCATATTATTATGTTCTAAACCTTGATGACATGTTTTTATGATTTTCCCTCACTAAGTTTTTGAGCTCACCCCTTTCTTATTCTTCCATTTCATAATTTAAGACGATGATTATAACAAGTGAGTAGTCTAGAAAGGAGTATAGTGTGGCCTAATTATAGAGAAAGTTTCATAGATATCATAAATTAAGTATATTATATAGTCGATCCTAATAGAAACCGACCCTTCTGTTCATTTTATTTGGTGATTATATGTTAGATGTAATTACTAACTTATAGAATTGATGTAAAATAATGATATTATTTTCTTTGTTCATATAACATGTAAAAAAACCAATGTTTTTAAAATGAGTTTGTATACACTATATATATGAGTGTGGGTCTTGGTGATTTTGTGATGAAGAGGAATACATATTATTTTGTACACTATGATGAAATGTGGTTTCATTTCTACTCAATGAATGTATATTCCACTAATAGTTATATTCAAAGAAGGTTTCAAAGGAACAATATTAAACTAAATTGTATGATATCAACATTTGGGTTAATCTACAAACAATTGGTGATATTTTTATTGGAATTTGAGCTAAAAGATATAGAGAAGTGGGAATAAAAAAATAGAGTGTGTGGGAAGTGTTATCGGGATGGTATGGATCAAACCTTAATCTTTTGAAAGGGGAGTTACCCTATAAAAGTGAGACCAAGAAAAAACACTTGAAGATATATTTAGTAATTTAGTGTATCAACACATTGTTTGTCAAATGTTCCTTTGATTATCCATTAGTGGTGACCTAAGATAATTTTTTCTTCATACTATCTTATTTATATTATATTCATCATAATATGATAACATGGGTAATGTAATAATTTATTATAATATATAATGGATTCTAAAAATTAATAGCAATCAAACGAAATAAATTGGAAAATAAAAAGGTTGACCATTCTATTTCAGAGTTCATGATATTTAAGGTCAATAATAGGGTTAATAAAAAGAGTTGAATTTAATTGAACTACCATATTCTGACATTCCCCCACTCAGGGTATCAAAAACCCAAGTCCAATAAGGGATGTTAAAAAAATTCATAAAATTAGAAAACATTGGATATGATTTGACACAAAATGATGAATGTACCATTAGTTATTGAATGAGGGATTATTGGAAAGTTTAATTTTAGAAGTTATAAAAAACAAAAACCTCATATATATTTAAGGGTGAAAATTTGGATGAAATTTATTATAATGGGTGAAAATGAATATGGAAATTATTCTTTTTAAAAATTCTTGTTTTTTATTTTCATATTATAAAATTATATATTATTATTGTTATTGTTATTATTATTTTTAATATTTTAATTTTATTATTATTACTTTCAAAATTAATGTTAAATTATAATAAAAAATATGAAAATATGAATGTTTAATAAGAAAAGCCATGAAATCTGAAATGGAGAATAAGTGAAGTACTTTAGCATTTTATTATAATTAGAAAATTATACATAATGATTATATATTCATTAATAAAATAAGAAATAAATGTCTATAATGATTATAAATAAAGATAATAATTTTGAGATATATATACATCATTTTATAGTTTCCTATGAATTTCATATGTACTAAAAAAACAACAATACAAATGAGGGGTGTGATTTTTTTTATTTTCAATAATATAAAAATTGGGTATATGAACATTTGATATTACTATTATACAACCATTATGTTACCATTTGATTAACCATTAGGAAAATATTATAATTATTCATTAAAAATTAGAAATATTTTATTTTATATACATTGATAATAAATACAATCAATTAAATAAAAATTTCATTTTACAAAATATAATTAAATATCTCACTATTTTGAAAATTCTCCTCACTCTAAAATATGTTTTATAACAAAATATTTTTTTAATATATAAATTAAATTTTATATATTCTAAGGTTTATTTTTATACTTTATATTTTATATTTTGAATTATCACACGAAAATTAAGTAGGTGTGAAATTAATATAATAATTATAAATTAATGAAATTTAATGATTAATAGTGATATTTATTAAAATATTGTATTTATTAGATAAGAAAAATGTTTACCATTAAATAATTAAATTATATTTCATAAAAAAATTAGAATATAATGATTAATTTACATTATATTTAATTTTAATATATTTTATGAGTGTGTTAAAATGAATTAAAATTTAATATTTATTAAAATTGAAATTTTGTTTATTATAATTAATTATTTTCTGTATTTTAAATATTACAAGTAAAAAAATATATGTGAATAATAAAATTTTATAAAATAAAATTTAAATGATATATAACATAATAATCACACATAAATTGTGTAGTATTCTAATGATATAACAGAGTGTTGGATTTGTGATTAATAATGAGAAAATTACTTATTAAAAATCACAAATCAATCTAAACATTAATAAAGGATAATTATAATTAATGAATCATTCAAGGAAATATTTATGAAATCCATAATTAATGGATATGAATTAATGAGTTTTGAATAATTTTGAAATCAATTATTATTCTTACCATTTGAAATATGATGATTCTTAATCATGGTATAAATAATGGACTGGAGATGATTTGTACTATATACAAAATGATAAAATACACCAACATGGAGAGCAATAGAGGAATTTTTGGTGTATCAAGAGTGTCTATTGAATACTTATCATTGGATGAATTTGTTTAGTGGTTCATGAAATTGAATTTATTGAAAATAATATCATACCATATTGTGGGCCCTAACACATTTTTTTATTTTGATCATTTTATATAATAAACTTTAATAAGAATATATTTTATATAGATTTTATATGAGTGAAATATTCTTTAGTTTTTTATTCTAAATAGAAAAAACATATATAACCATTGTATTCTAAAAAACTAATTCACTTAATATACTAATATAATTACAATGGAATTTGAAAGATTTATATCGTTTAATAATTAAAATTTTAAAATTCAAAAAAATGATATGATAGGGAATATACAAAACCTCCCTTTAGTATAAATTATATTTATTATTAACCATAATAAATATTTTCTTCTCATTAAAAATGAAAAAAATAGTCAATAAAATTATTATAAAAAAATTTAGAACATGGAGTTTTTTCATTGATGAAAAAATTTTGAGATCCAACTAAATAAGACAAATTTAAACCAACCATGAGCATTCATGTAATATAATATATTAATCAAATTGAAATGAATTAACATGATAAGAGACATTTCATTTTAAAAATATGATTTTTCTCTGGTCTACATTTTATATTTTATAAATGATAATACATTTTGAAGATTTAAGTGCTTTTTTATTGAAAAAAAAGTCATCTCTATATCAGATGGGTAATATTACATGATTGTGTCATTTTAGTGGTGGTGTATTATGGATAATATAATAATATTATTATGATATATACCAGAATGATGAATCTTGAATCATTGTGAGAAGCATAATTGAATAGGTTTATCTCACTATGCACCATGCTGGGAATGAATTATGAAATTTTAATGTATTTTTAGTAAGATGATGGTGTTCTTATTATTTAATTCAGGGTGATAAGGGAAACTCCAATATTTTATAATATCATTTTTAGAATAAAACCATATGCAAGGTCAGTGTTAATATTAAATATATATACATTGAGCCACATAGGTGATTTTCTTGAAGAAAAATTATACCATGGTTTGTGAATAGTATTCATTTTTATTATATTAATAAAATATTGACATTATGAAAAGGTTATTGTTTTTTATATTTGGTTTTGGACTCAATAATTACTTCAATTTTTGTTTGACTAGGAAACCTAGGTGATGACTATTGGATATAAGATCTATTATGGATGTCAACAGTACAAAATCTTATATAAAATCAACAATGTTATTGAAAAATAAAAAATATGATTCTATGGTTTCTTTGTGTTGAAAATTAATTTTTTTAAATTTTTATGAATATTTCACTAGAAATTATTATAGAAGATCATGTATACTTAATGAAATAAATTTAATTTATAGTAAGTCTTGACTAAATTATAAACTCTATGTGTGTAGATACATATCAAAAAAGAGAGTCATATTAATGAAAGAAATACTGATGAAAATATTAGGATGAATAGAGAGGAGGGGTTTAGCCATTGGATGTCTTTAACATATATAATTTTTTTGAAAAAGACAGAATTATAGGATATGGGTATTAAACCAATTATTTATATTTACAGGGAAATAATTTCTACTAAAATATTGTAATGGAATATTTGTTATTTTGAATAAATGATTATGGTATCTTAGGAAGGATAATAAATCAACTATCAAGATTTTCTTTGTTCATATCCTGCTTGTGAAGATAATTGAAACTCATAGAACACCTTGAAAAACGACATATGGATCTGTCATTAATTCTTATATTTTATTTTCTTATACTAATTATTTTGATTTATAAACCAATATATCATGTAATCCTTCTCAATCTAGTGTATGGGTATGGAGGAAAATTGATTGACCCTGACACCAGGGATTGACCAAATCTTTCATTTACAATCACAAACTGTGTGTTCAATAATCAAGGTATACTTATATTATTTAAATTCATGAACTATGTATTGTACCATACACAATAAAATATGAACCTTATAAATTATTTTTCTCTTTTCAACTTTCATACTAGATATTATTCGTTTTTATTATTCTTGGATAGAAATATATTATATGTGTTTATTCAAATAAGGGATTAATATTTAATTAATATTTAAAATTAAATGAAAATAGTTAATGTAACGCAAAAGCTTGAAATTAGCATAACTAAAAATATAATTTTATTTAAAATGTTTCAATATATATATTTTTATATTTTATTAAACAAAAAATTGAAATTTGATAAGATGAATATTGATTTTAAACAATTATGTCAAAATAAGTCTATAAAGAATTTATGAAATTTCTAGTTAGAAATAAGATTTTATTGATAATTTATTGTGTAATATTTAACTATTCAACCATTTATTTATAATATGGTTTTATAATATGTATAATTAAGAATTTATTGGTTATAAATTTTATATGAAAACATACATGATCATTTAGAGGTAAATTGGTATTTTTTCAGAGAAACATTTTTATGTTCATGATGTTCTTTCTTCATAAATTAATTAATATAATCTATAATAATTATTGATTTTACTAACATATATATATATATATATTATATCAATATAGATAATTATAAATTCAAATAAATATTATTTAATTTTATATTATTAATTTATGATAATATTTTTATTAAAAATTTAATTTTTTTAAACTCACTCTTCATCACGATTTTTGAGTTTATTTTTAAATTAAATTATAACAATTATCGGTTTGTGATTTGATAATGGAAATTACATATTGGGAATAATCATGTAATTTTCACTAATTACTTAAAATTCCATTTTGGTAATAATCAATAGTAAAAGTGATAAAAATTGGATATAACAGTTTGTGTTAAAATTGGTTTACTAGGGGATTATTCTGAAAAGCCAAGGGTTAAATTGACAAAAAAAATTACAATAATTTAAGTTTATTTAGACCATATCACACATGAAAATCTAAATAAACTCAATTTGGATATATTGTTTCAGGAATTAAACTTATTTATATTCCGAAACATGAAAATTTACCTGTCTTCCACCCACTACACTTATTTGTGAGAAACTCCTCCATGATCTTATTCGCACCTCATGGATAATTTAGATTATTCAAACCCTACCCACATCCCTCTCAAACATCTATAATCACACTATAAATGTTATTTTAGTCACAAAATACCAACTATATCTTTCTTAATAGGATAACTAATAAATCCATTTTAATTAAGATGTAATCATCTTAACCAAACACCTTCATTTTTCTTTTTTCCTATACCAGCATAAATTATATCCAACCCATTTCCATATAATAATAAAAATATATACCATTCAATAATTTGTCATTACATTTATTTAATAATTTTTATCAACATACTTATCCATCAAATGGGAAATAAACCATAGCTCTTATGTATGGATAACTATCGCCTCACGAACTGATGTATTTTTTTCCATCACCACCTCACATTGATAGTCATAACGATGAAACTAATGGATATATATGATACTTATGAAATAAATATTATTTTATTAATTTAATTTATAATCTACTTTACAAGACCCAATCATAAATTCGTGTTGGTGAGTATTTTTTTTTCATAAAACTATAAATAATAATTATTTATTTATTTGATAGAATATAAACTCAAATTTTATAGAATTAATATAAAATTTGATCTTAATATGTTAAATTAAGACTACCATGAATTTTTTAATTTTTCCTTGAGAAATAATCAATGATGAATAATTGACAATTAGTATTTAACTAATACTATGTTTATTTTTAATAATGTGTTATAATATGCCAAATTATTTATTTATTGATTATTAATTTTATATAAATAAAGATAAGATAATTTTGATATAAAAAGGAATTTTTTTTCAAAAAAATATTTCTTTAAACATAATGTTATTCCATTTTAAATATTTAAAATAATCTTTAATAATGATTTATTTAAATGAAATTTATATATAATATATCATGATACATAAATTTAAATACATATAATTATTCATAATATTCATAATGTTAATATAAGATCATCTTATGCCTAAGAGTTTTATTCAGTTAAAATTCATTTTTGTTGTGTTTTGTGTGATTATTTTTGTATTATCTTCTGCCACATAAGAAAATTGAATTTGATAAAACTAATTCCACATTTTTAATATACACAATTAATATTATGTAATAATATCAACTTAATTTTTTATCATAATGAATACTAAAAATAGAAAAAAATTAATTATTATGGTTAACATCAAAATGGGTTTACCTAGTGTAAATCTTTAAATACGTGGATTAAAATAATCTAAACACATTATTACACCCATTTTAAAATTTTATTTTGACCATAAAAATATCACCTAAAAATATAATCCCATTTGGATCCATTATTCAATGAATGTTACATGAAATTATTGTAAATCATTGAAAAATGACAAGTGTGCAACTCACCTCAATTATAAAATTAGAGCTCCTTCCCTAAAATTTTCAAATAACTCATTTCATTTACAAATAATTTCACCTAAAAAAATATCCCCCAACTATAATTATACAATTTATAAAAGTGATGGATTCCATAAACTATTTATTCAATTGTCCTTAGTAAGGGGTCAAAAGGTAGGTTTCCTAAAAGATGGTAATGTATTCACCAAGCTCTTTATTTTTTTACTTTTTCTTTTAAAACCTCAATTATGTATTAATAATTAAAATATAATAAAATATTTATCTACCAAATTTTTAAATTTTATTATTTTTATGACATTATATTTATTCATCCCATTCTGAGTCCAATGGAAAATAGAACAATCACTCGTGAGTATGGAGGACTACCTCCTTGCATAGTGATGCATTTTTTTCTATCACCAAATCACATGGATAGTAAAAATAGTGTAAATAATGAATATTTATGATACTTATGAAATAAAAATTATTCTAGAAAACTATTATTTCCTCTATTTCCTTACCATTTCACCCATTAATAAAATTATAATGTCACTTGTGTGTACGCATGACCTACAATATCTATGAAGAATTTGGATCATTTTCCATAAAAAAATATTCTATATGACTCTAAAAATGAATCCAATGAATAAATATGATACTTATAACATTAATGAAATTCATGATATGATGTGACTATATCCTGTCAATATGATCCAGGACATCCTTGACCAAATATACCATGAAAAAATGGACCAGTTAACAGCCTAAACAAAGGTAATAATGAAATATTAATAATGAATGGGTGATAAGATGTTATAAGAGGATCGTTTATTATTTTATTAATTTAAATATTGTTCTGATATTAATTAATATGAATTTTAAATCCATATCCCAGGACATTAAATAAATTTTATCTAAATGGAAGATTGAGGTAAAGGATTTCATCTCAATTTCCACTCCATTGAAAGATATTTGATATTATACACATATTTAAATTTAAGTTTTGTATATACTACCCCATTGATATACATGACCTGAATAAATATTTATTCATGATTATTGATGTTTCAAATCGTGTTTATTCTTGCATGGGATCGCAGAGGGCCGTGATGGTGTATACCGATCGAGATGGTACAGACTGGCCACGGGTCAGCGCAAGGGCAGTTCAGCCTGGAGGGTGCCGCGAGGGGGAGGCTCAGCCTGGAGGGTGCCACGAGGGTAATTTGACCGAAAGGGCGCCACGAGGGGGCACGAATTGGGGCGGCTCGGCCTGGAGGCCAGGGCCTGTTCAGCTGGGGCGCCGTGCGGGGCCGGTGGGCAGGCACGGCCAGGGCGGCTTGGGAGGCCGGTGGGCCGGTTCATCCAGCGGCAGCGCGGGGCATGCTGGTCGTGTAGAGGTCACAGGTGGCTTGGTCGGTGTCTGCCATGAGGGTGCGGGCGGCTTGGTCGGGGCTTCCGTGAGGGTGCGGTGAGGCGGCGGTGTCGCGGAGTAGTGCCGTGCACCGTTGCCTTTGTCGCGGACAACGGTGGTGCCAGCCGCTGTTCTTGTGCTCCTCCACATAGGTTTCCACCCTTCTCTATCACAACTAACACCAAAGGAGATCGACGGAGGGGTTGGGCGATGTTAGTTTTGCCATCACCCTCCGCGTTTAGAGTGGTAGCAAGCGGCTCTACTTTAATCATGAACCAAGAATGAGGATAATACTTGAAAAGATTCAACAATTCGATAATAACCTCCTACCTTGTTCATTGATCATCAACGTTGGCATGAGAAGGAGGACATCGATTCGTTGTAGACGAACATGTCCTATGTCGAAAAACATTCTGAGAAAGGAAGTCGAAGTTGAGGTCATTCTTCATAGTTGAAGGCGTTCCTCGTCAATGTTCTTCGTCGGTGGAGAGTTCTTAGTTGGGAGATTTCTCCCAAGTTCCTCCTCTCCCCAATCCTTCTTTTCCAACCAAATGAAATGGTAGCCAAAGATAATAGATAAAAATATCTTATTAAGTCATTGGCACCAATTTCAAATTAGCGTAATTAAACACCTAGGTTGGAATGATTAATTAGGGTGGATTGGAAAAATTAAATTAAGGGAGGTGGTGGCACCATTAATGGTAGAGGAGGTTAAGAGAATTTCCCTCATTTATGATAGAGTTGAGAGGTTTTACTCTCCCACCATTATTAGGGGGCCGGGTGGTCCCCGCTCCCAAATTCAAATAGGAAGGTTTTGAATTCTCAGGTGGTCCCCACCATAATTAATCATGAAGAGGAGGTTTAGGCTTCGGGTGGTCCCCACCACCATAACCTCTCATGGGTGGTTAAGGTGTGGTGGTCCCCACCTACAACTGCCACATGGGTGGTTATAATAGATAAAATAAAATAAAACATGGGTTTATTTTATTTTATTATTTTCACGAAAAACCCAAAAACTAACTTTCACCCTCGACCAACTGCCATCGAGGTGAAAGTATTCTTAAGTGAATACCGGTGATGTGAGTTCAACGGTGCCCTCAGATTTCAATTCCGAGCAATGGTTCAAAAGTTATAAAAACCCACTTGAACTTTCACTGAACGTACCCAAACAAAACTTTAGAAATTGATTCTGAGCCCACCAGGCCTCAGAATCATGTACCATCAATTTTCACGGACTCATAAAATTTCTATTTAATTAAAAACAATTTACATGGAAATTCCAGGTCTTTAAATTCTCCCCACCTCAGGGCTCTACTTCCTCGTAAGCCACAACTCATACTAAGGGAACAAGTGTGGGTACTGAGCACGCATCTGAGCCTCTAGCTCCCATGTACTCTCCTAGAGGTTCCCATGATACCAGCGAATGCGAACCATAGCTATCAACCATCCATGATAGAAACTCTCTTTTCGATACTCAATCTCTACTGTAACCTCTGTAAAAGTCTCCCCATCGTCGAAGTCCAGCTTTCCATGGTCGATGATGTGAGAAGGGTCGTGCACGTATCTCCTCAGCTGGGATATGTGGAAGACGTCATGTACCTAGTGCAACTGAGGTGGAAGAGCTAAGCGGTATTACACCTTTCCAACTCTGCTGAGGACCTGAAAAGGTCCAATGAATATCGGAGATAACTTGTTGCCTCGACCAAATCTCTGTAGTGCTCATCGAGGTGAGACCAGTAGAAATACGTGGTCTCCATCCTCAAACTCCAGAGGTCTCCATCTCTTGTCTCCATACGACTTATGCCTTCTCTGTATAGTCTTCATCCACTCCTGTATGATCTGCACCTTCTCTATGGTAGCCCGTACCATCTCTAGTCCCACTAGTGTTGACTCCCTTTGGTCAGTCCAGCATAAAGGTGATCTGCAGGGTTTCCCGTATAACACCTCAAAATGTGCCATACTTATGGTGGAATGATAGATGTTGTTGTACGCAAACTCCACCAAAGGAAAGTGATCCTACTAGCTGCAACTGAAGTCGAGGACACAAGCACAGATCATGTCCTAAAGGGTCTGAATGGTCCTCTCAGTCTGACCATCTGTTTGTGGCTGGAAGGCGGTGCTCAAATGAAGCTGCGTTCTGAAATCCTCCTGCAACCCCTTACATAACCGGGAAGTAAAATGTTTGTCACGATTGGAGACAATCATCGAAGGTACTCCATGTAGCCGCACAATCTCCTGCACATAGAGGTGTCCCAAGCTCTCTACTAAACCCTTTTCTCTAATTGGTAGGAAGTGGGACGATTTGGGGAGTCGGTCAACGATCACCCAAACTGAGTCATGCCCCTTGGATTTACGTGGAAGACCTGTCATGAAGTCCATGGATATCCCATCCCACTTCGACTCTGGGACCTCTAAAGGATGAACCAGGCCTTCTGGTACCTGATGCTCCACCTTCACTTGCTGAAAAGTGAGGCATCGAGAGACGAAATCTGCAACTGCTTTCTTTATTACCAGACACCTGTGCTGTCATCGGAGGTCCTGATACATATTCTCCACTCTTGGATGTACCACTAGAGGGGATGTGTGTAACTCCCTCAACACTTCTTCCTGAAGTGACACTGGTACCATGGTATGTCCTCTAAAGGGACGTGCTCTCCACCTTCAGAAAATCCATCAGGTGCCTGTCTTGTGGATATCTAAGTACATCGTGTCTCACAGTCAGTGTCCCCATGCTGCACCTCACTGACTCGCTGAATAAGTGGGGGAGTGACTGTAAGAGACTGAAGGAATGATGCTCCATATCTATCCACAAAGGATATTTGTAAAGTAGCCAGCTGCTCCGTCGCCTCGCCTAGCAACTGTATACCAGATATCCTACTGAGTGCATCGGCAACAAATTTCCCCTTACTAGGAGTATAGACTATCTCAAAGTCATAGTACTCGAGAAACTCAAGACAATGTCACTGTCTCAAGTTTAGGTCCTTCTAAGAGAATATATACCTGAGACTCTTCTGATCAGAGCACATGGTAAAACGTTCGCCATCAGATAGTGTCGCCACATCTTCAAAGCGAATACCACTGCTGCTAACTCTAGGTTATGAGTAGCATAGTTCTTCTCATGCTGTCTTAGATATTGTGAACCATATGCAATCACTGCTCTCTCCTCCATCATGACACATCTGAGTCCGGTCCCTAATGCGTTGCAGTAAACTACATACCCTACGCCTTCCTCTGGAAGCCTCTAGATGGGGGCACTGATCAGCCTCTACCTCAGCTCTTAAAAACTCCACTAGAATTTCTCCGACCAAACAAAAGGTTGGACCTTCTTCGTCAATGATGATAGTGGTGTAGCAACTATGGAGAAATATAGCACAAATCTCTTGTAGTATCCATCCAAACCTAGGAAACATCGTACCTCCGTCACACTCCTGGGTGGATCCTAAGCAAGTACCACCTCAATCTTCGCTGGATCGACTACAAATCCAGCCTCCGAGATGACATGTCCCAGAAATTGAACCTCTTGGATCCAAAACTGGCACTTTGAGAGCTTACCATAAAGCTGGTGCTCATGGAGTGTGTCCAGTACTACTTGCAAATGATGTTCATGCTCCTCCTCAGTAGTCGAGTAGATCAGAATGTCATCGATGAAGACTATAACAAAGCAATCAAGGTATGGAAGAAATATCCTATTCATGATTCCCATGAACACTACTGGAGCGTTGGTTATGCCAAATGGAATAACCAAGAACTCGTAGTGGCCATAAATAAACATGAATGATGTCTTCTGCACATCCTCATCTCGAACTCTGAGCTGATGATAGCATGATCTGATGTCTATCTTCGAGAACCACCGTGCTTCCTTCAACTGATCAAAGAGGTCGTCAATCCTCACGAGTAGGTACTTGTTCTTCACCGTCACCTGGTTCAGTCACCGATAGTCAATAAAAAGCCTAAAGCTACCATTCTTTTTCTTGGAAAACAAAATCGGGGATGCCTAGGGAGAAACACTGGGCTAGATGAATCCCTTCCCCTGAAAGTCCTCTAACTGTACACGCAGCTCGCAAAGCTCCGCGGGAGCCATCCGATATGCTGGTGTATATATCGGTGCCATCCCGGGGTACAAGTCAATGTAAAAGTCTACCTATCAGTGAGGGGGTAGACCTGGGACATCATCAGAGAAAACATCAGCATACTGGTCCACCACTACAAGATATCTCAGACTCTCCACATCAACAGCTCTGAGGGTAAGGCTAGACAACTGATGAGTGATCAGATGCAATCTCCTCTGAGCAAGTCCATCCTGTGCTGCAAAGGATCCCTTCTCACCGGTGAAGGTAAACCTGGTCCCATCCATGCAGACACACCACAATTTGTTCCTAATACAGTAGATATGAGCATGGACTATAGATAACCATTCCATACACAAGATAACGTCGTAAGGCCTCGACGCCGCTACTAGAAGATCCCAGCCGAAGTTCTCACCTCCTAGAGTAAGCTCACACTGCCAACACTAGTGCGTAATCATCAAGTCTGATCCCGTAAGAGTCTCTATCTATAAGGATCGAGCCAACGGATCCATCGGAATCTCTGAGATCCGAATGAGGGCAGTGTCAATGAAAGAGTGACTGGAACTTGTGTCTATAAGTACTGCAACTATGATAGAGTAGACATAGATCGTACCTCGAATCATCTCCGGAGCACCATGATCATATGCCTTAGCTGCCTGGAGCCGAGATCTCCCCTGTCCACCTGCTCCCTACGGTCAGGGTGGACCTCCTGGCGGTGGTGGCGGTAACACCTCGAAACATCGTCCACTTCCAACTGCATGACCGACTCGATCGAATATTTTTCTCTGCCTGGGCGGTCCTTCGACCGTCTGATGATCATCCATAGGATGGGTAGGACAGTCACGATCCATGTGACCCTACCCGCCACATGCCTAACACCGCCCGCCTCTAGCATGTATGTCTCCGCTTCAGGTGCCTTGCACAACTGATCCTGAGTCTGCGGTCGTCCACCTATTAGTCTAGTCCTATTAGACCTCTGTGACATCTGTCTGATTCCTACTGCAAAAGAATCTGCTACGTGTCGACTGGTGGTGGATCTCGCTACTGGAGACTGCTCAGTAAGGAAAATCTCCACCAAAAGGGCTCTCTCCAACACCCCCGCCTGCATCGGGATGCTGAGTGAGACCATTGAAGCTCTAATCTCCCATCTGATCCCCTGCTTGAAGGTCCGGGCCCTGAAGAATGGGTCCCACACCATATCGGTGGAGTAGCGTGAGAGGTCTGTGAACCTCGTTGAGTACTGAGCTACAATCATGCTACCCTATTGCAGATGAAGTAGCTCCTGTATGCTCACTGCATGAAGAGTCGTTGGGACAAACTCTGCCCGAAACAAGCTCTTAAAGTCTGCCCAGAGAAGCGTCATCTCATCATGAACTTGGAGCATCAAGATCCACTATCTTCCAGCTACTTCCTGTAGAAGGATGGTGACAAGGATCACCAGGAAATCGGTTGGTGTCCCTACCAGTTAGAAAACTCTCACCACAGCCTCCAGCCAATCCTCAGCCGCCTGTGGGTCCGTCTCTCCCCTGAACCTGGGTGGTCTCTGGCACTAGAAATTGTGCAACACGCTCAAGTGGCATGCATCGTCTACTGCTGGGGCTAGTGTCATCGATGGCCCAACGGGGAGTGGTACCACTGGTGCCTCTACTGGAAAAGGGACCTTCACTGAGGCCTCGTCACTCGGTGGGCCGTTGGTGCGTACAACTCTTAGAACTCTAGCGGGCTGTCTGCGTGGAGGCATCCTGAAAATAAACAGGTGCACTACGGTTAAAAATTTATACTTGGTGAGCTGACCTGGTTGAGATGACTTAAATAAAACTTTTGAAAACACTCATGCAATCAGTGTTTTCATGCACTGAGTTGGAAATCAGAAGTCAGAGTCCTGGTGTATGGATACGTCGACCACCGCACAAACACTGGACTCCCTGAACTGAAAACCACACTCACTACACTTAACACTATTAAATCACGGAAAATATCAAAGTCCTATTTTCTACAGTAGAATCGACTCCTCTGATACCAATTTGTCACGTTCCATCCCCTGGGGCTCATTCCGTGACTACCCCAAGCCCGACTTCCATAGGCCAGGGGATGGCGACTAACACCAAATGCGTAATTCCCTAAAACTGGGAAGGCATTGCCTTTATAACCTATAAAAGAACACAAAAGAGCACATAGTTGGATACAAAAACTAAGTAAACTATATAAAAAAAGGGTGATGAAAAGTAAAAGGGGCCGAAAATACAAGCCCAACTGTAAAGTACAAGGAACTGGAAGTATAAGTACAACTGAAGAAAGGAAAAACAACAGCTGGGTCGTCCTCCGGGATTCCTACCTAAAAGGTATGTACATATGGCCTTCTCAGTACTCCTTGTCCGTCAGTCTCTTTCGTGTATCGACTCATCGTAAGGTCCACCTCCGGGTACCATCCAGTCTTGGTACTCTCAGCCTCAGTCAGTGATGTCCGTCTTCTTCATCCAACACAATAAGGTGCGGGCATAGCCCGTGCAGGGCTGAGTATAACAATACTCAGTAGGGACCCCGAGACCCTCAAGGTCTCACAAAATCCAACAAGGATAAACCCCAAAGAAAGAGATTAACAGATAACCCTACTTAGGTATATGCCCATACATATACCTACGTTATCAAGTAATCCATCTCAATCATGAGGAAAACATAAAAGTAACGACTCAGCTCAACCATTATTTTATTCACATTATCAAAACCTCTGTTGCTGGAGAACTCCTGCAAAATCGAGTATAGTGGGTCTACCGCGTCACACAGAGGCGCTTTCCACTAACCTTGGACTGCTGTGGTACTCCTCCTGTCGAGTACTGTGGGTTTGCTGCGTCACACAGAGGCGCTCTCCACCGTGGGTCTGCAGCCACGCCCAGGCGCTCCCCCTCATAGCCTGCAGAGGTACTCCTCCTGTCGAGTACCGTGGGTCTGCCATGTCACCAAGAGATCTCCTCCACTGTGGGTCTGCCGCCACAACCAGGCGCTCCCCACTGGGCCAGCCGAGTCACTCCGAGTCAAATGGTCAGAAGTCGTCAAATCTCAGCCAGCTACTAGGTTCCCACACAAAAGCTCGCTTGTCTCTGGAAGATCCACTTCACAAGCTACTGGTCGATGATCTAACTTTTACGAAGTCCCACGAAGTAGTATCTCAAAGGTCTGCCACGTCATAGGTGTCTCAACGCAACAGACAGTGCGTCAATCAGACACTTGGTCTGTGAGTTATTAGCCTTTTAGTCTCAGGGGCCCGGTTGGATTCGTGTACAATCCAACCTGACCGTAACTCAAATATACTGAAAAATCCAGTGGGGTATACTCAAAGGGACCTTCATTCTCCAAGATCACCAACACTGCTGACGGTTCATCAAATAGACGTTCGATGCCAAAGATATGGCCAAAAGAAAGTAAAGGGTCGTAGTGGGCCCGGGTCCGGTCTGACTTGGGCGAACCGACCCGGCCCGAACCAGTCTGGGCCGACCCGGTTCAGGTCGACCCGACCCATTGAGTGGGCCATCCCGTTAGGTTCGGGCCGACACACTGGGCCCAGCCCAGCTGGCCGCAAGGGGTCGCGGAGGGCCGCGAGGGCACGGACCGATCACGAGGGCGCGGACCGGCCACAGGTTGGCACAAGGGCGGTTCGGCCCGGATGGCGCCACAAGGGTGTGGCTCAGTTCGTAGGGCACCGCAAGGGTGGTTCGGCCTAGAAGGTGCTATGAGGGGGTGCGACTCAAGGCGACTCGGCCTGAAGGCCGAGGCCGGTTCAGCCGGGGCGCCATAAGTGGCCGGCAGGTTAGCGCGGCCAAGGCAGCTTGGGAGGCCGGCGGGCCGGTTCGGCCAGTGGCGGCGCAGGGCACGCCAACAGCAGATCCATGTGGTGTGTGGGGCACATGGAGCCGCGGGGTGCGTGGGGCGCGTGTGGCGCACGGGGCGTGCGTAGGCCGTGGGTGGCTTGGCCGAGGGCTGCCGCGAGGGTGCGGGCTGCTCGGCCAGGGCTACCGCGAGGGCGCAGTGGGGCGGCGGTGCCGTGCACCATTGCCTTTGTCGCAGCCGGTGGTGGTGCCGGCCGCCGTTCTTGTGCTCCTACACATAGTTTTTCGTCCTTATCCATCGTGAAGAACACCAAAGAAGATTGGAAGAGGGGTCAGGCCATGTTAGTTTGGCCCGCACCCTCTGCGTTTAGAGTGGTAGCAAGCGTCTCTACTTTAATCATGAACCAAGAACAAGGATAATAATCTAAAAGATTCAAGAATTTGATAATAACCCCCTACCTTGTTCATTGATCATAGAAGTTGGCATGAGAAGGTGGAATTCGATTCGTTGTAGACGAACACGTCCTATGTCGAAGGAAGTTCTGAGAAAGGAAGTCGAAGTCAAGGTTGTTCTTCATAGTCAAAGGCATTCCTCATCTACGTTCTTCGTCAGTGGAGCGTTCTTATTCGGTGGAGCATTTTTTTTTGGGAGATTTATCCCAAGTTCTTCCTCTCCCCAATATTCCTTTTCCAACCAAATGAAATGGTAGCCAATGATAATAGATAAAAATATCTTATTAAGCCATTGGCCCCAATTTCAAATTAGCGTAATTAAACACCTAGGTTGGAAAGATTAATTAGGGTGGATTGGAAAAATTACATTAAGGGAGGTGGTGGAACCATTAATGGCAGAGGAGATCAAGAGGCTCTCCCTCATTTATGAGGGAGTTGAGAGGTTTTCCTCTCCCACCATTATTAGGGGGGTCGGGTGGTCCCTGCTCCCAAATTCAAATTGGGAGGTTTTTAATTCTCGGGTGGTCCCCACCACAATTAATCATGAAGAGGAGGTTTAGGACTCGGGTGGTCCCCACCACCATAACCTCTCATGGGAGGTTAAGGTGTGTTTTCCCCACCTACAACTTCCACATGGGTGGTTATAATAGATAAAATAAAATAAAAAATGGGTTTATTTTATTTTATTATTTCCACGAAAAACCCAAAAAATAAATTTTACCCTCGACCAACTACCATCGAGGTGAAAGTCTTCTTCAGAGAATACCGGAGCTGCGAGTTCAATGGTGCCCTCAGATTTCAATTTTGAGCACTAGTTCAAAAGTTACAAAAAGCCGCTCGAACTTTCACTGAACATACCCGAAAAAAACTTCAGAAATTGATTCTGGGCACACCGGGCCTCGGAATAACGTGCTATCAATTTTCAAGGACTTATAAAATTCCCATTTAATTAAAAAAAATTACATGGAAATTCCGGGTCTTTACACATTGTATGGTAGACATAAGGGATTCATTATAAGGTTTATGTTATGGTTACAAATCATATGGTAGCCATGAGGTTTAAAATCTTAATTATGTAATTCCCCATTTTAACTACATCTTTTATTTATGTTTTCTATGTTTTCACAAAGTATATATATGTTACTTTATGGGTAATAAGTATTCATTTGTGAAAAAGTTTTCATATGTTAATATGTATTTATGGACTAAAATTTTCTCTCCTTATTTTATCCCTTACTAAGATTCTTTTTCTCATATCATGTTTTGATAAAAAATCAAGAATTCCTTATAAGTTCAAAGGATAGTTATGGTGCAATTCCAAATAAATACAATTAGTTATTTGATAATTATTTTTGTAAACTTTGATTTAATGTATGGTTTTTCTAATCCTCCAAAACCTAGACCTAACAAGGTCCTCGATATTATGATGTACTATGTATTTTTCAATTAATACTTTATTATAAATAATAAACATCATGTTTTAGTATATAATCTGGAAGTGTGGGTTTAGGGATTTACAACTATCATTTGTTTAAAAGGTAATATTCATAAAATTTATTGGGATAAAATATTTTTACGAGTGTATAATGTAACACAAAAGATTAAATTATATAATTTGAAAATTATTTTTTCATAAAACTATTAAACTATTATCATTTAGAATTTTTATTTGGAAAATAATTAAAATTTGATAAGATGAATATTGGTTTTAAAATTAATATGTCAAGTTGATCCTGTAATATTTTTTTTAAAAATTCCATTGGAATTAGATTGCATAATTAAATGAAAATTTATAATATAAATACTCATACATTTATTTAACATAAATTGATATAATATATAAAATTAACAACTTATTTACTATAAATTTGAAAAAAATAGGGATAATATCATTTATAGGTTAAAGGGATATTTTTCAGAGTTTTCTTAAATGGAATAATGTCATTCCATTAAAATTATTTGTAGTAAAATTTATTGATGAATTATTTAATGAAAATTAGTATATTTTATGAATAACTATATGAATTTATGTCCATATAATGTTTAAAATTAGTCACAAATTTAATTTAAATTCATTTTCTATGTGAAATGTTTATTTTATAATAGTATTTTTCCACACATTTTATGGGTTTCTTTTAAAATTAAATTCCACCACTTATATAAATTGAATATTATTATTTGGATAGAATATATTTAATCAAAATAATTTATATCACATATTAAGGTAAAATTAATTTTTTTTCATAGTGAGTAGTGAAAACAATATGAATTAATTACTACGGTTAAGGTCAAATGGGTTTACTAGGGGATAATCTATAAAGATAAAGGTTAAATTGAATTAAACCATTGTTAAACCCCATTGGTTGTTTTTATTTAAATTATTGAACTATCACATTTTACAGTGATTCCTTTTGTATATATTTTTCTATGAATTTGACTTGACATAAATTTTAAAAACTCAAAAATTACAAGTGTTCCACTCACCATAATAATAAAAGGGACCCTCCTGACCTCAATTATTCATAAATATCAAAACATGTTTAAAAAAAACCCTACTAAAATTTCACACCAATATCCTATTCATGTTCTATAGACATTTTTCTTTCCAAAATACCAACAATGGTCTCTTTAATAAGAGATACAAATGTTGTTTTCAAAATACAAGATAGTTGTATTCACCAATTTTTTTTATATCTCCCCCCTTCAATTAGGTTTTAATAAATACAAAACAGTAACATTAGTATATAAAATATAATGATATATAATTTTTTAAATGGAAAAATATTTATTCATTTCATTCTCTATCAAATGAGAAGCTGAAACACCGGTTGTGTGTACAAAAAAATAGAAACTCACAAACCTATTTAATTTTATTTGCATCACTAAATCATATAAAGTATAATAATAATTAAAATTAGGAATATATATGATATTTATAAAATAATATGGGTTCTCTAATATCAAGATATCATTAATTTCTTTACCACTTCACCCATTATGGAAATAAAAATGTCGTTCATCCTTACATGCGACCTTCCATCTCCATAATGCGATGTGATTCATTTACAATGATAAAATTTGGGGAATGATTAAAAAATTATCTAAGGAATAAATGCTATATTTATAAAATTAATATCATTCTTGAGATTATGTAACTATATAAAATTCAAAATAACCTTTTATTCTATTCCAAATCAATCAGGAAAAAAGATGAAACAATTAACAAGTGAAACAATGGTAATAATTATTATATTTAACAAATGGGTGATAAGATGTTATAATAGGATCATATATATAACACCCCAATATTTAATATTAAGTTATTTTTTTAAAGTAATTCAATAGATTGCGCTACACGCAACACTGAGTTCGAGCGCACCACGACTTACCAAACTAGCCGTTCAAAAAGCAGTTATGAATAGTATTAATTGAATTTTGAATTTTATATACTTCATATAATTTTAAAATCCATATTATGTGTTTCTTAGACATAATATAAGAACAAATTCAATTTTTTAGATAAAAGAAGTATTTTTCAAAAAATGCATTTTTACCACCCTTTAATAGATAACCATTTTCAAATCCAATATCTGAAAATTTTATATATTACATTTGATGAAATAAAAATATTATTTAGAATATGGACATAAAAATTTATTTGGGATAAATTTTCGGTACTTTTCTGATAACTTTCATAATTTTAAGAATAGTGAAAAATACTAAATCTAAATTAAAAACAAAATTTTTAATCAAAATAATTTATAGTGTTAAATTATACATTTGAATGGTTTTGAGGTATAATTAGATTATATTTCTATCATTTAATCCAATTTTAGTCATTTTAAGTAATTTTACATTTAAATTGGATATAAATACATATCAATCTTTGGATAGTTTTTACTTCTCAAAAATCTACTTTCTGGTTTTGACAACAAGAATATTTTTTTAAATTAATTAATATAAATTATATTTTTTAAATTAAGTGAAATAGAAATCATTTTTTAATTTGAAATATCAAAATTATATTAGAGTTATGTTTTGGTATTTTTATGAAAACTTTCGATTTTTTATGAATAGTAAAAAACACTGCGTTACTGTTTAAAACCGAATTTTTTATTTAAATAATTATTTATTTTATTTAAATTTATTTTAAGTCAAAATAGATACATAATACCTATGTAAATTCAATTTAATTTATTGAAGTCATTTTATAATAAGATTAGATGTATAAAATTTTATTGAACTTTTTACCGTCTTTTACCCACCTTCTTGGCACATTTGCAAATTTGCATAAAACATAATTTGACCACTTATGTGATTTGAATTTCAGAAATTTTAGAGACATGATTGATATCATTAAGTAAAATTTTTTTCAATAAGAAATAAATAATTTTTGTGAATAGTAACTTTTGAATTTTATTTACCGTGGTAAAAAGTAAATAGGGTAATTAATGGTAAAAATGATATTATAATTAACCTAAACCTAACACCTGTACTAATTATATTGGATAATTTTATTTCAACCAAAATCATATTTATGAGTAAAATATGATCCTTTTGATCCACTTGGATTAGATTAGGACATTTATTATTATTTAATTTAAAGAAGAGTTAAAAGTGTAAAATTTAAAGTTTGATAACTAAACCATGTTTAATATTGGGTTATACATAAGATAAATTTGACTATAAATATTAATTAGAAAGATAAAAATATTTCCTAAATCATTATATTTTATTTATAATTTTTAGACATTAAATAATTAAATTTATTTATGACACAATGATGATGCAGTAATTACCTAATTAATGAATGCTTAAAATAATTGATATTATAAATATTAAAATAAATGTCAATTGAGACTTTTGATGCATTAATATAATTTTCTAGGTTAATATGACATGTTAGGGTTTATTTAAATATTTTTTTGAAGTAATAAATATGATATAACTTTAACAAAAGCCAAAAACTAAATAGTGTCAAAATTGACATAATTGAGTTTTTAAAAAGAATACTATTTTATTAAATTATATAATATTATTAAAAATATAAGGTTCGGAAAAAGGACTTATATAAATATATATATGTTATCAATGAACCACTTGGGGCTCAATTGATAGTTTATAGTAAGTTTATTAACCATATAATATAAAAATATAAGGAGACATGGTAAATGTAAAACTATTTAACTAAGAGTTAAATCTAAAAGATAAGGTTAATATGGTGACCTAAACCTATATAAAACATATTTTTTGAGATTTTTTATAACCATACAAACCTTATACTCAAAATAAATTAATTTTTATCTATTCGAAACCTAAAATGAATTTATAATAAAATAATATTTTAAGATTTTCCTAAAGTGATCCTCACCTCTCTTATAAAAGGGCATTTATCCTTCTCTTAATTTCACACCTTCAAAGCCATTTGTATCAGAAAAACCCTGCCCAAATATCATACCAACTACCCTCACTTCATAATAGAGGCCTTCCTTTGATCATAAATCCAACCTATGTAGCCATTTTGATCAAATCAAAATGATGCACCCGAAGAAGAGGTAATAATTTCATCACCTCTTTCAAAGTTCTTTTCTTTTTTCCACTTCCTCTTTCTTTGTTGTTTCCATAACAAAATAATAACTCCAATAACTTATACATACTGTGATGTTATTATAAATATGGTACAACCATAATCATTATTCTATCAATCCTATGAATGAAAAAGTCACCATATGTGCGTACATATGGCTTACCGTCTCCACGTTGTGGTGTAGTTGTTATTCAACACTTCATTATTTGGATGGGTATAATAATGATGTATAGATGATGTAAATAATACATATAACATGGTAATGATTCTTTATATATGATATAACATCTAGTTATATACTATTTCACTGTCAATTGAATGATATTGTCACTCGTGCGTACGTACGGATTACCGTCTCCACGAACACAATGAGATTCATTCACCATCGTAACCATTCAAGAATAATTTTCATTTTATGATTAAAAATAATGTTTAAGAACTTAATATAATTCATGATATGAATAAAATACATCCTATCCTTAACAAACACGACTTATGTAACAAGACATATAAAGGAAAACGAATTTGTTAACACCCGAAACAATGATACTACTAAAATATTATTAACAAAGAAATATTAAAAGATCATATATGATATCATATTTATGTATGTGGTTATTGTATAATTTATTAACTATGATTTAAATATTATACAGAAAGTTAACGTACCTCGACTAAGGAAAAGTAGATGGTAAGGGGTTTTCATCTCACTTTTTATTCTCGTGAGATTCATGCTATATTTGCCACAATTTCCTTTTGAGTGGTGTATGTACTAACCATGATTTTATTCTTGGTGTAATATTTATGGGTATTTAAATCTTTATTTATGATCCTTATTTCCTGGGGTGTATGTTTCGTAAGTTACCAAATCAGTAAGGGAATTTCAAATTTCAATTTCCACTCATTGGGCTTTACGCATACTTTATTGATTATTTTAATCCAAGATTATGTGTGGAATCACTATTTATTATTCATGTAGTAATTTCCACTCCCCTTTGTGTGGATATACATTTTATACACATAATAAATCCATTGATAAATTCTCATTCCATTGATATAAACTTTTTATGGGTAATCTTAACTCAATTTCCATTTATTGAGTTGAACAACCAAGTCTTTGGTACTATTTTTACAAGAATATTTGTGAATTCACTCTGATTGATTTACATTGAATATACAATTATATTGAGTGTATTTATATTTTTCACACATAATTATTTCATTGATTTATCCTTAATATAAGGATATGGTCTTTTTAAGGAATTTTGTCTCAATTTGCATTCCATTGAGTCCTCTTTGTCGTTATGCACTAATTGACTTTTATATGGTGTATATATTATCCTTTGGAATATTATATCACAAATACTTTTATTCTCAAGATATTATAAATTTTTGATTAATTTTATTCCTTAATTAATTGTATTCAAGCATCTCTCATTTGGTAAGGAACTCCTAAACTAAAATATCATTTTACATGTTTTAAATATTTATTCTTCTAAATTCTTCTCATTAATGTCCATGTTTTAAAAACTGTTTTAAGAATTTATTTATATATACATGAATGTTTTGAAATTAAAATTTCTTTCAAAAGCTGAAAAGTGGTATAGGACACTTTGATTCAAAAATTTCTTTTAAACATCTTCTTTTATAAATAGTGAGACTTTTAAATGTTTTTTAGAGAAAAGGAATATTTATCTCAAATAGTTTTACTGACTATTTTCATAAATGTAAATAAACTTCTTTATATTTTATTCTTTATTGAGGTTGATTTATTATAATACAATCTTCCATATTGTATTTAATAAGTTATGATTGACTGTGGATGTGCTATTTTTATTCCATTCATGGTTTGTGGTTAAAGTATTGACATTTCATATGCTAGTTTTAATACGAATGTTTAGATTATGTTTCACCCATTTTATTTGTAGTATTTGCACGAGGCCTTGACTATGTGGTTATGATGTCCGAAATTATGTATTCCATCATTATGAAATTAGATATTGATATTAAATGTGATTATTTGACTGGTAGAATATAAATGTGAATAATTAAATGGAATTATTTGATTTATGTTTTCCATATTATACTGAAGTTTATGTTTAAAAGGATTTTGCTTTAGTCTTATACATTTTATTAAATGTTTATGCTTATTTATGATAGTTTACGCTATATTTTTATCCTTACTGAGTAGGTGAGATCACCCCTTTCTATGTTTTATTTTTCCCCAGAATGCAAAGAAGTATATTACGATTAACCTACAGGAAGAGGATAAGGGATATGAGTGTGTTCAAAGGGGACACAATGTTGTTGTTTTTATATATCATGATGTAATGTAAAACATATGTATATATCTAGTACTTCCAAGGCTATTAAACTATTCAGTCATTAGAGAATTGATCTCTTGTGATCATGCCAATGTTATGTAATAATGCACTGACTCTGGGTAACTAGGTTCATGGCGTTACAATTGGTATTAGATAAAGTTTAGTACAATCCTTGGAAGCTAGATTTATAAAAACACGAATTAGAAAACACTACCCTAAGATAGAATTTGAAGATTATTATAGAAGAACAACCAAAAAATTTGGAAATGTAAATATTATGTGAGTTTTCCAAGAAATACATCCTTGTCTGGATACAACTAGGTAGAGGCGGCTCTGGAACAGATGTACCTAGGAGTGAAAACTCTGACAATGAGTTTCGAGCTTGACCTGGGGTATCCTGGTACACGACAACAGGCCTTGATTCACTCTTGGTTATGAAACTCCCGAGAGGTATACTTAGGATAATTCACATTTTCATTACAAAGCATTTTTAAATATTTTAATATAAGATGTGAATAAATAACCTTGATTAATATTAAGGTGTTTTAGATTGAAAATAAAGTGTCATGATATTCTCTAAATGATTTTATGACTCACACTATGATTTCTTATGTTATTCAATAGATGGATTCTAAGGAAGTCATGGTAACATTGAACATGATGTACAAGGTGAGAATGATTATGGAAATGACCAACTAAATGGAATGTTGATAGGTGTAAAAGAAATCATGTTCATGCCGAAGCAGGTTTACAAAAATATGATCAATAATATATACATTAACCAACTCCCAAACTTAAAAAATAAGAGAAAGACATGGAATTATAAGAGCTCTAGTAGTGGAAACCATGGAGAAAAGAAAGAACAATTTCCATCATGCTAGAAATGTGGAAGGAGACACCCAGGAAAGTGTCTAAATAGAACAAATAAATGATTAATGTGTGGTAAAGAAGGACATAATGTAAAGAATTTATGAGGAAAAATGAAGAGTACTATGGAATAATATAAAAATGATCCTAAGAATATAATTACAGTTATTTTCTATAAATGTAATGGACCTTGTAATTACCCGAGTCAATTACCTATTCTATAGGATAACCTCTTGGCCAAGGAAGAACCTATATAGAAATAAATGGATGGAAAAATGTTTAAATGTATTATTGCTCTTTGTTGATGGGATTACTTTGGAAGACTTTTCTCTTGTATGTTTAACCCTATAGTTTGTTACGTGAAAATGTTATTTGAGGAAAAATTATATTTTCTTTTGTGGATATAGTTTTAAAGAACCATTTGGGTTTATATGCTCCTTGAATTTGAGGCAATTACATGTTATTAATTTTTGGGATGAAAATGCGAGGTATTAGATAGCATTTGTGGTTCAATTATGTTATGGTTATTTTGAGGAATTTATCTAATTTCAAGAATTTTATAAAATATTGTTTTTTAAAAAGGACAACACACATACCATGTGACAATCCATTGTGTCAGAAAAAGATGCGAGAATCGAACCCACAACCAAAGTGCATTTAGGATTTATTGCCTACCACTGGACTATGTGAAGTACCTGGTTAGTGTGACTAATTATTTTTAGTTAAATGATTTTTTTGATCAATAATAAGTTGATTTGGGACCTTTTGTTTTATCAAATGGATATCCTTAGTATAGTAAATTTATTTATTGATTAAGTGATAAATATTATTTTGGAAGACATACGCTCTGTTTGGAATACTATATGCCTAAGATAAAATAGAATAATATATAATTTCATTTGAGGAGTAATGGTGTATTTTTTTATTTTGGAAAAATCTATGTTTTTTATAGAGATTTAGGTTATTAATGGAAATAATTAACCTATCATTGAGAATATGTGATTTTGTTAATTATACCTTTATATGAGACTTTAAGAGTAGTTGATGTTATTTGAAGATAAATTTTAAGATTTACTATGAAAGACTATGTGATTAAATTCTTCTGAGTTTTGGGTTTCCATCTTAGTTTGGATTATATTGAAGGATTTTAAGGACAATTTTTTATTGAATGGTCTTTAATGAACTTCGGGTATTGTTTGTTCAATTTTGGAAATTATGATTAGTATTTTTTCTATAAAGGATTATCCATTTTGGGAATCATCTGATCTTGTGCTAACAATTTGGTTTTGGTTAATCACTAAAGACAAGGTAAATATATAGTTCATCCTTTGTGGATTATGTGATTCTCTAGAAGTTGATTCTAGTGATTCATATGTGACCAAGTCATCTTGAATACTCATAATTTGTAGAAAAGATGAGTTAGTAGTTGAAATTTATTAAAGTATTAAACTATACTTTAAAAGTAAGTATATCTCTTTATGTCCTTAGTCAAACTCATAAATAAATTCCTCAACTTTATGAAATGGAACTTAAAAAAAAATCGGTTTACTTTTCCTACTGGGAAACTAATAACCATTTGACCCATCACAAGTTTGTGGTTTTCTTGTTGTTAACTTTCTCCTGATCAGGTTTTATATCACTCACCATCAAAACTTGAAACTTATTTTGTCTTCAATATCCATTTATTCCTACATGGAATCCTCGTATGGGTTATCTTAGGTGACCTTAGTACTTGTCTTCCTTTATTTTAAAGTGATAGTTTTGTTGACTCTTTTTATGATGTGGGACTTTCAATGAAGTTCCCAAGCCCAATTTTAAAATTTCAAGGGCACAATTTCCAAAAGGGGTAAATAATGTAACTCCCCAAGATTTCATAATAAGTTATTTTCTTTAAATTAATTCAATAGCTTGCGCTACAAGAAACACCGAGTTCGAGTGCACCACGACTTACCAAACTAGCCATTCAAAAAGCGGTTATGAATAATATTAATTGAATTTTGAATTTTATATACTGAATATAATTTTAACATCCATATTATGTGTTTCTTAGACATAATATAAGAACAAATACAATTTTTCAGATAAAAGAAGTATTTTTCAAAAAATTAAATTTTACCGCCTTTTAATAACGAACCATTTTTAAATCCAATATTTGACACTTTATATATTAAATTTGACGAAATAAACTTCTTTTTTAGAATAGGGACATAAAAATCAGGTTTGGAAAATTTTTTAGTGCTATTCTGATAACTTCTATATTTTGATGAATAGTGAAAAATACTAAATTTTATTTAAAAACAACTTTTTTAATCAAAATAATTTATAGTGTCAAATTATATATTTTAATGGTTTTGAGGTATAATTAGATTATATTTTTATCATTTGATCTAATTTTGGTCATTGTAAATAATTTTACATTTAAATTGGATATAAACACATATCAATCTTTTGATAGTTTTTACTTCTAAAAAACCCTCTTTCTTGTTTTGACAACAAGAATATTTTTTTAAATTAATTAATACAATTTTCATGTTTTCAATTTTGGGAAATATACATCATTTTTTAATTTGACATATCAAAATTATCTTAGAGTGAATTTTTGGTATTTTTCTGAAAACTTTCTATTTCTTGATGAATCGTAAAAACCACTACGTCATTATTTAAAACTGATTTTTTATTTAAATAATTATTTATTTTATTTAAATTTATTTTAAGTCTAAATAGATACATAATACCTATATAAATTAAATGTAATTCATTTAATTAATTTTATAATAATATTAGATGTATAAAATTTTATTGAAGTTTATATCGTCTTTTACGCACCTTCTAGGCACATTTGAAAATTTGCATAAAACGTAGTTTTACCACTTTTGTGATTTGAATTTTAAAAATACAAGAGACACAGTTGAAATCAGTGAGTAAAATTTGGTTTAATAAGATGGAAATAATATTTGGTGTATAGTAACTTTTGAATTTTATTTACCACTGTTAAAGTAAATAGGGTAATTAATGGTAAAAATGATATTATAATTACCCTAACACATGTCATAATTATATTGGGTAATTGTATTTTGACCAAAATAAACCTTAGGAATAAAATATGATCCTTTTTATCCACTTGGATTAGATTAGTACATTTATTATTACTATATTTAAAGAAGAGTTAAAAGTTTAAAATTCAAAGTTTAATAACTAAACCATTTTTAATATAGGGTTATACATAATATAAATTCAACTATAAATATTCCTTATAAATATAAAAATATTTCCTACATCATGATATTTTATTTATAATTTTTAGACATTAAATAATTAAATTTATTTATGATACAATGATGATGTAGTAATTACTTAATTAATGAAAGATTAAAATAATTGATATGATAAATATTAAAATAAATGTAAATTGAAACTTTTGATACATTAAAAGAATTTTCTAGGTTAATATTACCTTTTATGGTTGATTTGATGAATTTTTTTCGAAGTAATCAAGATTATATGACTTTAATAATAACCAAATACCAAATAGTCTCAAAATTGACATAATCGAGGTTTTAAAACGAATTCTATTTTATTAAATTATATAGTAGTCCTAAAAATATAAGGATTGGAAAAATGACTTATATAAGATATATATGTTATTAATTAACCACTTGGGGTTTAATTGGTAGTTTATAAAATGTTTATTAACCATATAATATAAAAATACAAGGAGACATGGTAAATGTCAAACTATTTAACCAAGAGTTAAATCTAAAAGATAAGGTTAATATGGTGACCTAAACCTATAAAAGACCTATTTGTTGAGTGTGGTTCAACCCCTAATCACCTTAGACTCGAAATAAATTCATTTTTATCCATTAGAAACTGAAAATTAATTTATGATAAACTAATATTTCATGCTTTTCCTAAAGTGACCCTCACCTCTCTTATAAAAGGGCACTTCTCCTTCTGTTAATTTCACACCTCCAAATCCATTTGGCTTGGAAAAAACCTACCCAAATATCCTCCCAACTACCCTAATTTAATACTATAGTTATTAATTTGATCAGAAAACCAACCTATAGAGCCCTTTTCATCAAATCAAAAGGATGCAACCGAAGAAGAGGTAATAATTCCATCACCTCTTTCAAAGTTATTTTCCTTTTTCCACTTCCTCTTTCTTTGTTGTTTCCATAAAAAAAATAATACAGTACCTTATAGATACTGTGATGTTATTATAAATATGGTACAACCATATTCATAATTATATCCATCCTATTAATGATGAAGTCACCATACGTGCGTATGTACAACTTACCGTCTCCACGTCGTGGTGTAGTTGTTATTCAACACTTCATTATTTGTATGGGTATAATAATGATGTGTAATTGATGTAAATAATAAATATAACATGTTAATGATTCTTTATATTTGATACAACATCCAGTTATATACAATTTCACATTCTATTGAATGATATTTTCACTCGTGCATACGTACGGATTACCGTCCTCACGAACACGATGAGATTCATTCCCCATCACAACCATTCTAGAATAATTTTAATTTTATTATTAAAAATAGTGTTTAATAACTAATATAATTCATTATATGAATAAAATACATCTTATCCATAACAAACACGACTTACGTAACAAAAAATATAAAGGAAAACGAATCAGTTAACACCCGAAATAATGATACTACTAAAATATTATTAATAAAGAAATATTAAAAGATCATATATGATATCATATTTATGTATGTGGTTATTTTATAATTTAATAACAATAATTTAAATATTATAAAATAGGTTAATGTACCCTAGACTAAGGAAAAGTATAAGGTAAGGGGTTTTCATCTCATTTCTTATTCCCATGAGATTCATGCTATATTTTCCACTATTTCCTTTTGAGTGGTGTATATACTACCCATGATTGTATTCCTGGTGTAATATAAATTAATTTATGGGTATTTAAATCTTCATTGTATGATCCTTCTTTCCTGAGGTGTATGTTTTGTAAGTTACCAAATCAGTAATGGAATTTCAAATTTCAATTTCCACTCATCGGGCTTTATACATACTTCATTGATTATTTTACTCCAAGATTATGTGTGGAATAACTATTTATTATTTATGTAGTAATTTACACTCCCATTTGTGTGGGTATACATTTTATACACATAATCACTCCATTGATAAATTCTCATGCCATTGATATGAACTTTTTAAGGGTAATCTTAACTCAATTTCCATTCATTGAGTTAAACAACCAATTCAATGGTAATGTTTTTACCAGAATATATGTGAATGTAATTTGATTGATTTAAACTAAATATACAATTATATTGAGTGTATTTATATTTTTCACACATAATTATTTCATTGATTTATCCTTAATCTAAGGATATAGTCTTTATAAGGAATTTCATATCAATTTACATTCCACTGAGACCTCTTTCTCATTATGCACCAATTCACTTTTATGTGGCATATATACTATGATTTGACATATTATATCATGAATACCTTTATTCTCATGATATAATAAAGTTTTTATTAATTTTATTCCTCAATTACTTGTATTCAAGCGTCTCTTATTTGGTTAGGTACTCTTTAACTAAAATATCATTTTAAATGTTTTATAGATTTATTCTTATAAATCAATTTCATTAATGTCCATGTTTTAAAAATTGTTTTAAGAATTTATTTATATGGACAAGAATGTTTTTAAATTAAAATTCCTTTCAAAAGTTTTAAAGTGGTATGAGACACTTTGATTCAAAAATCTCTTTTAAATGACTTCTTTGATAAATAGTGCGAATTTTAAATTTTTTCAAGAAAAAGGAAATATTTCTCTTAAATAGTTTTACTGACTATTTTCATCAATGTCAATATACTTCATTATATTTTATTCTCTATTTAGGTTAATTTATTACAATACAATCTTCCATATTGTATTGAATGAGTTATGTTTTTTTAAAAGGTTGGGGGAAAAGCCTCATTTTATTATTAAAGAAAATCAAAGACCTCTTTTTTTTAACCGGGTAGAGGGAGCCCCATAACATAGCCCGAAGGCCTAGTGGGATTGTAGCCCATTACATAGCCCGTAGGCTCAATGTTTTGGCCCAATTTCTATTCTGTGAATAGTAACCCGCCTGCTACAGTACCACACAATACCGCCACTGCTACAGTGCACTGCCGCCACTACAGTACCCACCGATCTACAGTACCTCCACTGCTACAGTACCACTACAGTACTACTACAGTACCTACCCCAATGGGTTTTGAACCCCAATTTTCTTGTAGAATTACGGGGTGCTTACCACTAAGACAAACCCCAACTACATTGAATGAGATATTTTTGACTATGGAAGTGATATTTTAATTCCATTCATGGTTTGTGGTTAAATAATTGACATTTCGTATGTTAGTTTTAATACGAATGTTCAGATTATGTTTCACCAATTTGATATGAGGAATGCATTGGACTTAGTAAGTGAGGGGTGGAGCCTGCTATATCTCCTTGATGCATAGGTAGGTCTCATGAGACAAACTAGTTTCTTGGCACAAGGCCTTGAAAAAATTTTATTTTTAGTCTTGGAATGAGGCCTTGACTATGTGGTTATGATGTACGACATTATGCATTCCATCATTATGAAATTAGCTATTGATATTACATGGGATTATTAGACTAGTAGAATACCCATGTGAATAAGTAAATGGAATTATTTGATTTATATTTTCCATATTATGCTGAAGTTTATGTTTAAAATTCTTTTGTTTTAGTCTATACATTTCCTTAAATGTTAATGCTTATTTATGATAGTCTCCACTATATTGTTATCGTTACTGAGCATCTGAGCTCACCTCTCTCTATGTTTTATTTTCCCCCAAGATGTGATGAAGTATATTATGATTAACCTGTAGAAATAGGCTAAGAGATATGAGTGTGTTCAAAGGGGACACAAAGTTGTCGTTGTTCTATTTCATGATTTAATGTAAAACTTATGCATGTATCTAGTACTTCCAAGGATAATAAACTAATCGGTCTTTCAAGACTTGATATCTTGTGATCATTCCAATGTTATGTAATAATGCACTGACTCTTGGTAATTGGGGTCATGACATTACAATATATGACATTATAAATATTAATTTATTACTTTTATAAATTAATTATTGTTTTATAAAAATTATACTTGTGTTTAAATAATTTTTAACTAAAAGGAATCGTGGGGAAAGGATTCTTTCTCAATTTACACTCCATTGGGATATATTTTATATTATTCATGTACTTACTTTTATATTGTGTACATAATAAAAATATTATTTATTTAACAACATTATTTATTTTTTCAAGATTATTCATGTTTCAAATATTTTGTATTCTTTAATGGGGTCACATTTTCATTGCTACCAAAGAAGAATGTATTTATTTTACAATCTATTTATTGGCATTTCCTTATTTTTCTTGAAAGAATATTATTATACATCCTTTATAAAATCGATCTATTTTATTTTCCTTAGTATATTTAAGGATATTTTATATTTTCTTTTAACTTTTCCATTATTTGGAAATAAAATAAATTAAGTTTATGTTTAAAAGAAAAGTTGATCTTATTTCACTTTTGACCAAGTTTATTTACATTCAATGTCCATATTTTTCAAATTTTTTATAAAAATTCCTTGTAATTACTTAGATGATTTATTATTGATATTTTATATTATCGTTTAATTTTTAATTAGTTTTAAATAAATCATTATATTTTTTTCCAAAAGTTTTATTTTTTACATTCATTATAAAAGTAAAAATGGATTTTTTATTGTATACAGTGTTAATAGACATCCCCACTACCATAACCATTTTTTTATATTTAGCTTCCTCTACACCTATAAAATGGTTTTACAAGGAATAAAAAAATAATGAAAATTTATATCAATAATTCACTTCCCATTTCATTTTTTACAATGGTAATAATGTTATTACAAAACATATATTTAAAATCAACCAATGAACATCTCTTATCCTGTATTAATAATTTGGATGATAAAATCATCTTAAAACATTCACCTTATTATGATCATTTGAAATTTATGTTATATTAAATATAAAAAATATTTTTATCATGGATATGATTATTTCATAAAATATATCCCCTTTCTAAAATGTGTGTTTTAATATGATTTTTATTTGATTGAATATGGAAAATATTGATAATTCCAAATTAATTACTAAATACTAATATTTATTGATAATGAATATTGTACTATAATTGAATTAATAATTCAACAGATGAACAATTAATTTGATGTGTAGTGATGGGTGTGTTCAAGGTATAGATATCACCTTGATGAATTGAATATTCTCTTAATACATTTCATTATCCAAAAAATAAATGAGTTCTTGGTGTATCCCTACACATCGATTAAACTATCTTGGTGCAAGGAAATGATGATGTTTATATCATGAAGTATGATATCATAAAATATAATATTATGCATTTTTGTAATTGAGAATATAATAATTATCATCCATGGATTCATTACATGATAAATTTATTCCCTAAATTTCATGTATTTCAATTCATTACCTTGACATATTGATTATTACATTTTAACTCATGATAGAATCAGCTATATTTAACACTTTGTAATCATTTTATCTCACACAAATTTACATTTCATTACCCATGTTATGTTGAAAAAATCATTTAATGATTTTCAAGGATTGAAAATTTTTACATTTGTTTTGTTTTATATTTTATTCCCAATATAAAATGGGTATCATGTCTGTATCTAGCTTTCCAGAGCTAATAGGCCAATTATTCCTTCAGTATTTGATCCATTTGATATATATAATGTAATAAAGTTACCAAAAAATATAGGATACTGGAATCAGGTTTTATACATACTTCATTACCCTTACCCTAATTAAACATTGATAACATCACTCATGCGTACATGTTGACTGCTACCTCTAGGAAGCAATGTGAATCATTATTCATGTCTTATTTTCACGGTTGATTCTATATATTTATATAATGAATATATATATATATATCTATGCGTGTGTGTGTGTGTGATAATTATAACAGGAATATAATTTTTCATATGATGAATCTATAATTTATGCATGAGAACCATAACATTTTTTATGAAACATGCCTGACAAATCAAACAGTTAACACTCAACATGATGATAATAATGAAATATTTTATTAAAATGGGTGATATTAATTAATAAGTTAATTATATATGATATTATCAATATGAATATGGTTATTTTTTGTAATAAACATAAATATAAAATTATTATATCCACTATTAAATAATGTTCAACTATATGGAATCATGTGGTAAGGGATTTCATCTCAATTTCCACTATTTTGAGGAATATTTTTCATTATGCACCTATTTTATTTTACTTTACGTATACACTTACCCATTAATGCATAAAAAATGAATATATATTTATTCAATGTATTTAATGATTCAATTCATATTTACACATTCAAGGGGTTACAATTTAAATGTTACCAAAGTGGTAATAATTTATTTTACAATATAATGTTTTATGACTGATTATATTTTTATTAATGGAATCTATTATATATCCTTCATCAAATCCATCAATTTTTATTAACCATAAGATATTTAATAATTTTACATGTAATATTTATTAATTTACTTTATTTTTCTCTTGATTCATTTAAAAAAATGATTAAATATAATATTATATTACTTAATTATTCTTTGAGTATATTCTTCATCTATATCTATATTTATTAAAATTATTTTAAAAAAGACTATTTTTTACCCAAATGTACTATTAAGAACATTTTCTATATTCAATGAATTTTTTACATGTGTTGATAGTAATAATTAATTTTTTTATAAAAGTTTCATTTTTTACATTCTTTTCAAAAATTCCAACAGATTGTTTCTCTCTAACATATAAACATTAAGAAATTTTCCTACCACATTAAATGTGTTACACTATTTGACATAGTTTATAAGAATTAAATAGTAATATAATGAATATTATTAAGTACATATTTCATTTAAATGTTTTTCTACTATTTTATTATGTTATCTAAAATTATAGATTTTATTACAAAATCTATTTTTTAGATGAATTGGTTGGGATATTTTATCTCTTCTTAATATGGCAATAATTAAATTTTTCTTTAAAAAATATACTTTTTGTGATCTTATTTCATCATAAAAATCAATATTATTTGTATCATGGTTATGATTATTTCACATAATAGATACCATTTCATTATATGGGTTTTTAATATGAATTTTATTTGATTTGCTTCGATAATTTTGATAATCCATATTCTTGAATTAATATTGATATTTTGGATTAGGAATATTTTTTTTATGAATTAAATGAATCATTAAACATCTGAGGAATGTATTGGATAAATAGTTAATCGTGGGTCCTAGTTATAGATAGTACCACGATGAACAGATAGGTATGATGAAACATATCAGTTTCTAATCATATTAAATGGGTTTTGGTGTATACATACCCATATTTAAAAATATCCTGGAAAATAGAATTGAGAGAGATGTTTGATATTATAGATTTACTCCATAATTATTTAATTATTATTATCTATGAGATTATAACATTTATATTATTCATAGATAAATTTCATTCAGAACATATTAATTAAATTATATGTTTTTTTTAATTAATATGTCATATTAATTATTTCTTATTTACCCCTGATAACTTCCACTTTATGAAAAAATTACTAGGAATTTGATATCACCGTATATTATTTTCTTTTCAATTATATATGAATAAATAATCATTGATTTATTTTCAGGGATACATTGTTTTTTATCTTTTCTATATTATTTCTAATGTTAAACTGGAATCCTATATGTATATGGATTTTTAAGAAAAAATAAAGCAATATGACCTTGGTGATGTGAGACTTTGTATCATATTCTAATGTAATAAAGCATACAATAGATTAAGATTAATGGTGTATGAGTTTTTATTGTTGGGACTATGATAGGTTTATTAGAAACCTTACGAACATGATTTTGGAAGACATCTATTTAGTACCATAACTTTATAAAAGATAGCATTTTTAAGTCAATCATAAGATAATATCACAATATTTTTTTTTGTAAAATTCATATTTTTTGGTTTTATTTGAAAATGAAACTATATATAGATAATAGAAAGTGGATGTTGTTATAGAAATAATTTACCTAGTTTTAAAAAATCTGAATGTGGTGAATTTGGTTTTATTAAAATCAACATTGGTGAATGATGAATTGTTATAAGACTAAAAAACTTTCTAGAAACTCACAGTGAATATAGATTTTTTGATTGACATACTACTTAGGAAAAATTATAAAATATTTTAGAATATTTTTATGAATGGAGTAATTTCCCAAATAAATCATGGCTATGATTTTTCAGATTAGATATAGGTAAATTTTTAATCTATTTTAAATGCATCAATATATTTATAATTATATACTATGATTTAATAATCATAATTTTATAATATCATTCAATATATTCCATTGTTTAAAAATGGAAACTCTTTGAATGAATTTCATCAATAATAATGAAAAAAATATACTCCCTAATAAGGAATCCAATACATCATGTGTTGGAGATTAGTAAATACATTCCATATAAGAAATATGAATTAGGTAATGACTAATAACCCTAACCAATTTCAGAAATATATTTTTCAGAGGCCTTGTAAACCTATGTTTTATTGTTTGATTTAAAAAATACTATATCATTTAGTGGATCTACTAATCTAGTGGCTGCTATGGAGAGGATTATGTCCCTAAAAAAATTCCAAAATTTCAATGAAATGAACTAGAAAAGGTTATATGAGTTGTGTATTATCTTAGAGGTGGTTTCGATCAATAATGGACACTTTTTAGGAATAATATATAGGAATAAAGAATATGACACATATTTCTTAGAGATATTAAAGTATCCTTATTTATAAAGAATTTCCATTGTGAGTATCAATCTGAAATGTAGTGAAAGTTACTTAGCTTATAAAAAAGAATAAGATTGGGTAATTGTGTATGAGGCTACAATTTCATGACTATAAATGCATATTGTATATATCATATATAATCAAAAAATGATCAATTATTTATTTTAAGGGATTAATCCAAGCCTCTGAATGTAACTAATTCCCCAAACTTTTTCATCATATGTTGAAATAGTATTTTGTGGCATAAAAACAAGTAGAGAATGTTCTATAACCAATATCTTCATGTGATATGAATATATGGAGATGAAGGATAATAACTGGTAAAAAAGGAATGGTTCAACAAAGTAGTTTTAAATGAAAAAATTCTACAAACTTATAATTTTTTAAACAAAAACGCCTAGAAAATTACTATAGGTAATTAGAGATTATTATAAGTACAGAGATAAGGATAATTTGTATAATGAATGCATGGGAATGAATACAAACTCTATTATCTAATGCTTAATATATAGTTAAATGGGCCACTATTCAAACTAATTTAAGATTCATCATGGGAACATATCGTATAATAATACTATTGGAGAAGGTAATGATTATGAAAGAACTATAGCATAGATTTTAATTCATTAATATGTCGTCAAAGTTATATTAATAATAGCCTAAAATATTGTGAATGATGTATTAGATTGTTTATCTTTACAAACTTCTATATAATTCATGTTATCCATGAAAATAATATATTTCACTATAATTATTAGAGTATTTTTTTAATAAATAATCAAAGTATAAATATCACCATAATAAGTATGTGTCAGTCTATACCCATTATGAAACATATGGATACCTTATTAGAATGAAGGGTCATCATTGTTATTGTTCAAATTATTATAATTCTTCTTTTTGGAATTTATATCAAAATATTATAAAAATATATATTCTTATAAAAAGACAATTATTATTATGGAAAAAATGATGGATTTCTTAACTTTAGAGTAGACAATTCATCATATAGGTCATGCCAAGATCTACCTACAATAGCTCTTTATATTAAGAATCATGGAGAATAAGAGCAAATGATGTGTATGGATTGGTTAAAAAATATTCTTATTGATTTACATATTTTACAAGAATACATTGATGTGTTTCTTAATAAATTACATAGACACCCACCCCAAGCATTAATTTGAGTATTATATTAATTTAATCCCTAATTCCAATGTTAATGACTCACTATTGAAATGAGACATTGGAAGTAACCGAACTGAGGAAGAAACTATATTAAATGTGTTATATGGTTATTATACACCCCAACTATTCAACATAGGTAGCCCCTACTACTTACATTATGAATAAAGATTAATCTACGAGGCTATGCATTGATTATATGGAAATCAATGATACTAATAAGAAGAAAAAATATTTGATACTCCAAATTGATAACTTGTCCAATCAACGTTAAGGAGTAGAATATTTTTTAATGATTGAACATTTTTCTAGGATGCATAAATGTGAGTAAAGAGGAATGATATTCCAAAAAGAAAATTTTGAATGAGGTATGAACACTAAATGATTATTGTAATTCCCCATTTATTTACTAATACACCCTATGATTCTATGGATGTGATGGATAGAGTACTGAAAGAGAGTCTTAATTATTTTTTAGATATTTATTGATGTTATTTTGGTGTATGGTAAAATCTTTCTTGAATATGTGATGAACTTGTGAATCATTCATGAGAATCATTGAAAAAAGGGTTATATGGTAAATTTAGCTTGGGTGAATTTTGGAATTCAAAAGTTTACATTCATAAATAAATTGTATTTATGGATTCAATATCAATTGATCATGTGAGGGTATAGTCAATAATTTAATGTCTTAGAATGATGAAAATATCCAAGTTTTGTAGTTTCGTTATATTGGTAGGTTACTATATTTAATTTATTCAAAAAATATCTCAATTATCTAACTAGTTGACCAACATTAGACATAAATGAATTAAGATCATATGTACAAATCAGTATGAACAATGATATAAGTAATTAATGAGTAAATATTTTGAAGATACGCTAATTAATCCACCATCTAGAAAGTATGTAATTGTGATTTATAGTGATGCTTAGAATAAGGGACATGGTTGTGTCCTTTTTTAGAATGGTAAAGTTATTTCGAGTCCATTAAGGTAGTTAAATATTCATGAGAAGAAATATCCAATCAATGATATTTATTTGTCTATCATATCCTTTTATATGGTGATATCAAAACATTATCTCTATAGTGAATGATGTGATTTATTAATAAATAATTAGATCTAGCTATAAATATTGTCACTCAAAGATAACTACATGAGAAAAAGGTTATAGATCAAGCTACTTAAGGATTATGAATTATCAACACATTACCACATAGGGAAGGGAAATAAGGTTTCATATAAAATGATATGGAAGGATCATGGAGTCCAAAAAACTATGAATTGGTAGGGTTACTGTTTTCATGGATTTAGAGAAGATGGATTGGGGAATTACTATAGAATGGGAAATGTCACTACTTTTTTTTAAATGATTTCATGACCATAATTATTGGAACATATAAAAAATTATCATCTTAATAATGATAATTTTTATCTAAAAACTAAATCTGTGAATGATGGTAAATTTATTAAAATCATTAAGATAGATAGTTTTCTCAAATTAGGAATGAGGATATGTGTTCCTTAGATACCTATAATAATTTAGAAATTATTTTATGACACTCGGGGCTTTAATTTTTCAACATACCTTGGTACAACCATGATGTGTAGGAATTTGATAGAATATTTTTGGTGGCATGATAATAATTATGAAAGTACTGATTATATACCTAGATGTTTTGGTTTTCAATAGTCGAAGGCTATGAGACAACATCCTAGAGTAGTAATATGATACCAACAGATTCTTATGTGTAAACTGGATGAAAATACAATTGACTTTATCTTGGGATTGACAACGTTTAAAATAAATAATGATTCTATATAGTTTATTATTGACCACTTTATAAAATATGCATAGTTTCTCTACATAAGAGAATATTTATCAATTTATTGTCATGAATAAGTATATATTAGGAAATATGTAAGACATATTTTAAAACCTCCTTCAAATGTGTCAGATCATGATCCAAAATATTCATCAAAATTATCTGAAAGTATTTAGTACAATCATAATTCTGAGCATCATTTGAGAACCACCTATCTATATCAAACTAACTGAAATTATGATAAGATTATTATAAAATTAGAAGGAATTTTAAGGCTATTCCCACCTAAATATAATGGTATTTATGATCTATATTTACTTTTTGTGTATTTTTTATAAGACAATTTATTTTATTCATGTATTGAAATTAGATCATATGGATCAATATACGAGAAGATATTTAATTACCAAAATTTTTTTGTTTATTTTTGTGAAAGTAATCATGTCGTCCTAACAAATATCGAGAAGAAAATGATTTAGCTAAATGATATTTAGACCCCTATTATAGAATATTAAAGCATGTGACTGATTTGTGTTTATATCCAAAGGAATGATTTTTAATTTTAAGTGTGAGATCACATTTTCATGATTTTTATATATGGAAGGGTGTTATAATATTTAATAAAAATATTATCTAATCCCTAAGATAATCGATCCTTGTTCAATTATGTAAGGAATTGGAGAAATGTCTTAACAATGGGTAATTCCACCAATACTCTCTAATGTACATGATTTATTCTATATCTAATTATTAAGGAAATATATTCCAATCCAAGTTCTTGAACCTATATAATATGGGTTTTTTATTCAAATGAATCAACTAGTAATTTTAAATTGGATATATAAAAAGATAGTGGATGACACATGAGAACCAAGGTATATTATGAAGAATAAAAACATTATTTGATTAGAATGTAATATCCATGAAAACTTTGAGTAGAAAAATATTATAGGAGTGAAGAATTACACAACTGAGCATCAAGCTATAGTGTGTGAACATTTTTTCAAGAAACTATAATAAGAAAATTTAATATTTCATGTCATAAATATTTTAATTTTTTATGATGAATATTTTTTTAACATATAATGTAAAAATAATCCTAAAATGATTTTTTAAACATCCCATGTAGAAAAAAAATATGATAAAATAAAAATGTAGCATTTATAAAATCATAAATTTATTTATAATAATATTATATAATATGTATATTAACTATATATTGATTATAAATTTTATAGAACTAAATATAGGATCACTTGGAGGTAAGAAAAGTATTTTTTTAGAATTTTTTTTTCTATTACATTCTCATTTTAGTTAAATAATATAATAAATGATAATAAATGATTTAGATGACTTATATGCATTATATATGTAAATATATAAATTAATATTCATATAATGATGATTATTAGTCAAAGAGTTAATGTATGATCTTCTTATGTTTGTAAAATGAATTTCTACTCAAAAAAATTATTGTTCCTCACATTTTGAGGGTTTATAATCAAGGTAATTTCATAAATTTATACAAATATAATTTTATAACATTATTTCCACATTTTTAACAGTCACATATTTTTTTTTAATTAGGTTTGATTCATATTTATACATAATAAATAGTAAAAATGTAAACATTCTTTACAAAAGTGAAGATTGAAATTGTTTTCTAAGGGTTATTCTAAATATATATGGGTTTAAATGACATAAAACCTATCAAATTCATATTGGAGATTTTGAAAGAAAATGTTATTTATAGTTATAAATAGACTCAATTTTCATTCATTTCTCTAATAAATTGACTTAATAATATTTTAAAACATTGAAAAATTATAAGCATGCCACCCAACACAATTATAAAAAGTAACATCCTAATTTCAGTTTTTAATACCTAATAAATCATTTTTTATCAACTAAAATCTAAAGAAATATCTCTAAAAAATTAATAGACTTGTTCAAGATATTTTTTTCTTCATAAGTGACATACTATACTGTCATTATGTGAAGATCTAAAGGCGATCTTTCAATGAAGTTGTAATCAACTTAACTGAACACATCCATATTTATACATATTCCACTAACTAAAATTATATAATATCGATTAAAATAATATTAATCTAATATATTTAAAATTATGATATTAAATATAATTGTTGAAATAATATTTATCCACCTAAATCTCCATAAAATGAAAAAAAATTAATCATGTGTACGGAGAAAACCCCTTCATGAACCTACTTCATTTGTTTTCCATCACTATGTGACATGGATAAAAAAGTATATATTTGGGTTTATATTACATTATAATTTATTAGTACTATCTAAATGAACTGATAAAGGATCCCACTATCAATGTTAGAAAAATTCTCGAATTAAGGCCCCCGTTTATCTACACTTTTTAGTAGTGCTGATAAAGGGTATATTTCATAAAAAATATATGAAATTTATAATGCCTCGACCCTAGTTACCCAGAGTAGGTCCATTATTACATAACATTGGCATGATCACAAGAGATCAAGTGTCAAAAGACTGATTAGTTTATTAACCTTGGAAGTACTAGATATATACATAAGATTTACATTACTTTATGAAATAATAAAAACATTGTGTCCCCTTTGAACACAGTCATATCCTTTGTCCCATCCTTGCAGGTTAATCATAATATACTTCTTCACATCCTCAGAAAAAGAAAACATAAGAATGGGGTGAGCTCAGATGATCAGTAAGGATAACAATATAGCAGAAAGTTTTATAAATAAGAATAAACATTTAAGTCAATGTATAAGACTAAAACAAAAGGCTTTTAAAATTAAACTTCAGAATAATATGGAAAAGATAAATCCAATAATTCCATTTACTTATTCACATGGATATTATACTAGTTGTATAATCAAATTTAATATTAGTAGAAAATTTCATAATGATGGAATGTATAATGCCAAACATCATAACCACATAGTCAAGGCCATGTTCCAAGACTACAAATAAAATTTTGTCAAGGACTTATTACAAGACACTAGTTTGTCTCATGATAACTACCGATGCATCGAGGAGATATAGCAGGATCCACCCGTCACTTAATAAGTCCAATGCATTCCTCATATGAAAATATTGAAACATAACATAAACATTCATATTAAAACTAGAATTTGAAATGTCAATACTTTATCCGTAAATCATGAATGGTATAAAAATAGCACATACACAGTCAAACATATCTTAACTCATTCAATACAACATTGAAGATTTTATTATAATAAATAAACCTCAATCAAAAATAATATCCAGTAAAGGATGTCAACATAGTTGAAAATGATCAGTAAAACTCTTTGAGAAAAATATACCTTTTTTTGAAATCATTTAAAAGTCACATATTTATAAAGGAAGTCATTTAAAATATATTTTTTTAATCAAAGTGCACCAAACCACATTGAAACTTTATAAAAGAATTAAAATTTTAAAACAATTATGTCCATACAAATAAATCCTTAAAAATCATTTTGAAAACATAGAGATTAATTAAATAGATTTAGAAACATAAATCTTTAAATCATTTAAAATGATGATCTAGTTAAAGAGTAACTTCCATAAAACCATAAAAGATTTTTTTGAAAACATTTTTATGAAACATGGGAATGGATGATAAATATTCCCCAGTAAATACATACAAATAAACAATCTTGGATAATAATGAGATTGAGGAATTAACCCTTACCATGTACTTTCATTTGGTTGAGGGTACGTTTAACCTCCTGTATAATGGAGAAAGTATGTTATTAAATTATAAAAGAAACATATTAATATTTATGATATCATTATTTATTAATTTATGGATTTATAATTCCCATTTAATAATAATTTCTATGTTGAAATAATATTTCAGGTAATAATCGCTTTCTTTATTGTACATGTTTTAACATGTTATTATTGATCGTATCACTTATATCATGATTTAATTGCTTCCAGAAAACATTATTTATGTATAATATATATTCATAATATAAATATGTATAATATAAAGATATATGAAATGGAAAACAACGTTTATGGAGTTGGTAGGCCGTACGTACGCATAAACATTGTTTCCGTTTTCATATCGCAATGAACAGAAGTATTTGAATGAGATATATGTAAATACACACACACATGCACACACACACAAACACACACACATATATCCAATATAATTATTATGTCATATATTACATACATATTAATAATATATATTTTCATAATCATCGTTGAAAGGTGAACGTGGAAGTGAATCTCATCACGTTGTGGAGATGGTAAGCCGTACGTACGCACAAGCGACAATATCATTCTATTTAGGGTGAAATAATTTGTAATTTGATGGTATATTATATGTACAGAATCATTAACATGTTATATTTATTATTTACATCAATTATAATCATTATTATACCCATCCAAGCAATAGAGTGTTGAATAACAAACTACACCACGACATAGAGACGGTAAGTCGTACGTATGCACGTTTGGTAACTTTGTCATTCATAGGATGGATAAATACTGAATATGGTTGTAAAATATTTATAATAAAATCACAGAATGTAGAAGGTACTGGAGTTATTATTTTGGTATAAAAATAATAAAGAAAGGGGAAGTGGAAGAAGAAAAGAACTTTGAAAGAGGTGATTAAATAATTACCTCTTCTTCGGGTTCTTCATTTTGATTTGAACAAAAGGGCTCCTTAGGTTAGATTTTTGATCAAAGTAAGGCCTCTATGTTGAAGTTAGGGTAGTTGGAATGATATTTGAGTAGGGATTTTTTGGGCCAAATGGATCTGGAGGTGTGATTTTGAGATAAGGGGAAGTACCCTTTTATAAGAGAGGTGAGGGTCACTTTAGGAAAAGCTTGAAATATTATTTTATTATAAATTTATTTTCAGTTTATAATGCCCCCAAATGGATTTATTTTGAGGATAAGGCGGGGTTGAGTTGAAATACCTCAACAAAAAGGTTTTATACAAGTTTAGGTCCCCATATTAACCTTATCTTATCGATTTAACTCTTAGTTAAATAGTTTATATTTTACAATGTCTTCTTATATTTTTTATATTTCAAGGTTAATAAACTTACTATGAAATTCTAAGAGAACCTAAAGTGGTTAATTAATGACATATATATCATTATATAAGTCCTTTGGCTGAACCATATATTATTAGGAATATTATATCATTTAATAATATAGTATTTTTTAAAGAACCCATTTATGTCAATTTTTACACTATTAAGTATTTGGTTTTTGTGAAAGTCAACAAAAAATGATCAATTCACAAAAAATACATTAAATAAACCCTAAAATGTCATATTAACCTATAAAATTTGTATAATGCATCAAAAGTCTCAATTTACATTTATTTTGATATTTATAATATAAATTATTTTAATTGTTCATTAATAACGTAATTACTGCATCATCATTGTGTCATAAATAAAAATTATTTATTAAATTTTTAAAAATAATAAATAAAATACCAAGGTGTAGGAAATATTTTTAGATTTCTAATTAATATCTATAGTTGAATTTATCTTATATATTACCCTATATTAAAAATGGTTCAGTCATTAAACTTTGAATTTAACACTTTTAACTCTTCTTTAAATAAAATAATAATAAATGTTATAATATAATCCAAGTGGACCAAAAGGATCATATTTTATTCCTAAGGTTTATTTCGATCGAAATACACTTATCCAATAGAATTAGGACATGTTTTAGGGTAATTATAATATCATTTTTACCTTTAATTACCCTATATAATTTAAATCGTGGTAAATAAAATTCAAATGTTACTATTCACCAAAAATTATTTTCATCCAATTGAACAATATTTTACATTCTGATTTCAACCATGTCTCTTGGATTTTTCAAATTCAATTCACAGAATTGGTAAAATTATGTTTTACGCAAATTTGAAAATGTTCCTAGAAGGTGGGTAAAAGACGTTAAAAAATTAAATAAAATTTTATATATCTAATCTTATTATAAAATGACTAAAATGAATTAAATTGAAATAATATATGTATTACGTTTATATTTTGACTTTAAAATAAATTTAAATAAAAATAATAATTATTTAAATAAAATTTGGTTTTAAACAATAACGCTGTGTTTTTCACTATTCATAAAAAATTGAATGTTTTCAGAAAAATACCAAAAATTCACCCTATTATAATTTTGATATTCTGAATCCAAAAAGATGCATATTTTACCAAATTTAAAAAAAATGAGTTTCATTGATTAATTTAAAATTAATTCCCGTTGTCAAAACCAGAAAGCAGGTTTTTAAGAAGTAAAAACTATCAAAAGATTGACATGTGTTTATGTACAATTTAAATGTGAAATTACATAAAATGACATAAATTATATTAAATGATAAAAATATAATCTAATTATACATTAAAACCACTCAAATTCATAATTTAAGACTATAAATTAATTCGATTAAAAAAAGTTGTTTTCAATTAGAATTTAGTATTTTTCACTATTCATCAAAATATGAAAGTTATCAGAAAAGTACCAAAAATTCATCCAAACTAAATTTTTATGGCCCACTTCTAAAGAATAATTTAATTTAATTAAATTGAATATATAAAAGTGTCAAATATTGGATTTAAAAAGGGGTTTCCATTAAAAGGTAGAAGTAGTGCATTTTTAAAAAAATAAATCATTTATTTGAAAAATTGAATTTGTTATTATATTATGTCTAAGAAACACAAAATATGAATATTAAAATTATAGAGGATATATTTATAAAATTAAATATGTGGTTAATACTATTCATAACCTATTTTTAAACGGTTAGTTTGATAGGTCTTGATGCACTTGAGATCGGTGTTGCATGTAGCCCAAGCTATTTAATTAATTTAAAGAGATAACGTACTATGAAATCATGGGGTGTTACCTTATCCCCTCCTACAATAAGTTTCATACTAGCAATTCGAAATTGTTCTTCTAAAATAAATGTTTGAAAATAGAAAATAACTTTGTGGAAAACCCACATCGGAAATAGGGTTAATAAAATTTAGTCTTAATAATAGAGAAAGAGAAATGATAATGTCACCACCAAATTAGGGTTTCGAATATGAGAACATTGGTGGAAATTATAGAAACATAATTGGAGAAAAAATGTAAATATTTATCGGGAGTTATTGAGTACATCAATCACAAACAAGTGAATAATAAATGGAAAATTGAGGGCCTAAAAGCCATAAATCTATGATGATTTATAATATCATCGGTTCAACAAAACATAAGGTATTAGGATAACAAATTTATCTTTTTATGTTCCTTTTCCTAATGTTTAAAAATTAATTTCTTCATCTAATACGAAAAAAATACTTGACTAGTAGAGTTCCATCCTTAAAATAATTTCTACCACAAACTCATCTTTCACTTCAAAAAGATAATAGAACTCAAAAATATTATATTTAACTTAATTGTATAGGGTTTCAATTTTTTTTTTGAAATTATAATTCATATTTCATACCATTTTAAAAAAACTACATTATAAAAACCAAGACATCACATAGGCCAGTGGTAGGTGATGCACTCTTGTCGCCCCTCGGTTGCAGGTTCAAGTCTCGCGGCCTTGCCGGACGTGATGAGTTGTTGCCTGACCCCTGGGTTGTACTTTTAATAAAAATCCAAAAATAATCTAATGAAATTATTTAACCTTAAAAATATTATCCAACGTCAAACTTAATCCATTCCAACCTTTATACTTATCCACAATATTTCTGTCCAAACTCACAGTCCAGAATTTATAAGGAAGTTCACATAATATACATGTGAATACCTTCATCGTGTATTCTATTAAGTCATGGTAATAAACAAAATTACTATAAAACCATATTTGAATAGGTATGTACTTATTTATTCCTTCTATAAAACATAGAATACTAGATATAGTCCTTAAATCCAGAAATGTGGTAATATCCAACAATAATGGAATAAACAAACCATTAATTAATTCCAAGGTAGTTAATAATATCCAATATAATTTATCAAAATAAATCATCTCTTATTCCAAAATCAATACCTCAGTATCAGGACCATATTAAGGTTTATCTTTCCATCAACCATGTTTTTTCCAAAAAGTTTAACTTACTATTGAGTCACTTTTCTTGGTACCACACAATCTGAAATCCTTAATGAAATAGTATCGTAGTATAATCCTTATATACTCCATAATTATTATAACTAGTAAATCGTTGATACAAAACTCAAATGAAGTAATTATTTAATATCAACATAAGAACATTAGTAATTCCTCTTCATCTATGCTAGTATCATAACTTGATTATTATCCAACAACATCATTTGCGGTATACTCTGATTATTGGGACATTGATTCGTGTAGTGTCCCAACTCCTTCCAGATGAATCATTATAAATTTGAAACCTTTTACATACCCTTGAAATCTCATACTTGGTGTACTTTTTCTACACAATTATAACAAAATCCCATTCCCTTCAAGAATTTACCAAGCTGATTCTTTCTACAATTATCACATATGAGAAAATCCTTTTTTTCCTTCTTTCCTTTATCCATATTTCAATAGACCATCATTTTCTTCTCTAGATTCCCTTCAATGCCATAGGAATCAGAGAATTATTTACTTATCTTATTAACACATGATAATATTTCTCCATGTGATGAGAATACATGGGAGACTATATCCCTTCTAAATATTTTCTTAAGACCATGAAAGATATTATCCTTCTTACTCTTAGATCATGCGTATTGTTGGAGTTCTCATTCCTTATACTGGGAACCATTTCTGAACAATGGCATGCACTAGGTTAGTTTATGAATTGAAATTCATAATTCCAAACTTGTAAAATATCTAACATAAATTGAATAGTTTATGCATATAATCCACAATCATAAAAAAATGTTTTCTTTGAGGAGGTATTTACTTATAAATCCTTCATAATGGTTTGTAAAGAAAATGTGAATTGTCCTAATCATATCCCCCAGGAGTGTCATAACCAAGAGTGTAGGAAGGTCCATTGTCATGTACCAGGATACCCCAGGTCAATCCCAGAACTCCTTGTCAGAGTTTTCACTCCTAGGTACATTTGTGTCAGAGCCGCCTCTACCTGCTCGTATCCAGACATGGATGTATTTCATGGAAAATTCACAAAATCTCTTCATTACCAAAATTCTAGGAAGTTATTCTATACTAATAATAAAAGTATATATTAGGGTAATGTTTCAAAATAAGAGTTTATCTAAATCTATTTAAAAGGATGTTGCTGAACTTCCTCTAATACCAACTATAACGCCCCAACCCTAGTTACCCAGATTCGGTGCATTATTATATAACATTGGCACGATCACAAGAGATCAAGTCTCAAATGATCAATTATTTTAGTATCCTTTGAAGTACTAGATACATACATAAGTTTTACATTACATCATGAAATAAAAAAAATTGTCCCCCCTTTGAACACACTCATATCCTTTATCCTATCCCAACAGGTTAATCATAATATACTTCTTCAGATCCTGGGAAAAAGAAAACATAAGAAAGGGGTGAGCTCATATTCTCAGTAAGGAAACAAATATAGTGGAAACATTCATAAATAAGAATAAATATTTAAGGAAATTTATAAGACTAAAACAAAAGACTTTTAAACATAAACTTCAACATAATATGGCAAAGATAAATCAAATAATTCCATTTACTTATTCACATGGATATTCTACTAGTCGAATAATCACATTTAATATCAATAGCTAATTTTATAATGATGGAATGCACAATCATGGAAATTATAACCACATAGTCAAGTACTCGTGACAAGAATACAAATAAGATTTTTCTAAGGCCTTATTTCAAGACACTAGTTTGTCACATGAGACCTACCGATGCATTGAGGAGCTATAGTGGGCTCCACCTATCACTTAATAAGTCCAATGCATTCCTGATATGAAAATGTTGAAGAATAACATAAACATTCATATTAAAACTAACATATGAAATGTAAATACCTAATCCATAAATCATTAATGGTATAAAAATAGTACATCCATAGTCAAATATATTATAACTCATTCAATACAAAATAGAAGATTTTATTATAATAAATCAACCTCAATCATGAATAATATCTTGTAAAGGATGTTGACATATTTGAAAATGATCAGTAAAAATCTTTGAGGAAAATTTCCCTTTTTTTGTGAAATCATTTAAAAGTCACACATTTATAAAGGAATTCATTTAGAAGATAATTTTGAATCAAATTTTCCCATACCACTTTGAAACTTTTGAAAGAAATTAACATTTTAAAACAATTGTGTCTAAATGAACAAACCCTCAAAAATCATTTTGAAAACATGGACATTAATTAAAGAGATTTAGAAAAATAAATCTTTAAAACATTTAAAATGATGATCTAGTTAAAGAGTACCTTCCATACAACCATAAAATATTCCTTTTTGATTTTTTTTTATGAAACATGGACATGGATGAAAAATATGTCCGACTAAATACATAAAAATAAACAATCTCAGATAATAATGAGATTGAGGAATTAACCCTTAACTTGTACTTTCCTTTGGTCGAGGTTACGTTTAACCACATGTATAATGACAATAGTATGTTATTAAATTTTACCCAAACCATATTCATATTTATTATATCATACTTTATTCGTTTATGGCTTTATACTACCCATTTAATAATAATTTCTTTGTAAAAATAATATTTTGGGTAATAATCACTCTCTTTATCATACATGTTTTAACTTGTTATTCTTGATCATATCACTTATATCATGATTTATTTTCTTCTAGAAAACATTTTTTATGTATAATATATATTAATAATATAAATATGTATAATATATAAATATATGAAATGGAAAACACCATTTATAGAGACGGTAGGCCACACGTATGCAGAGACACTGTTTCTGTTTTCATATCATATTGAATGGAAGTATGTGATTGAGATATATGTAAATACATACATACATACATACATACATACATATATATATATATTTATAGTAGCATTATTATTTCATATATTACATACTTATTAATAATATATATTTTCATAATCATTGTTGAATGGTGAACGTAAAAATGAATCTCATCGTGTCGTGGAGACAATAAAACGTACGTACGCATGAGCGACAATATAATTCTATTGATGGTGAAATATTTTGTAATTGGATGTCATATTATGTATAAAGAATCATTAAAATGTTATATTTATTCTTTACATCAATTATACTCATTATTACACCCATCCAAATAAGGATGTGTCACTACAAGAAAACTGCCGTTTAGCGGCAGTTTTTTTCGCGGCGGTTTTAAAAACCATCGCGAAATGCCATAATTTTTTTTTATTTTTTTTATTTTTTATTTTAAATTTTTTTGATGATTAGCGGCAGTTTTTTAAAAAACTCCCGCGAAATAGTGGCGGTTTCGGTAAAACCGCCTCAAAATGAAAGGAAAAAATAAAAAAAATACGAGAAACCCCGAAATCACTAAAACGACCATAACTTTTGATTCGGGCATCCGTTGGAGCGCCACGACCAGTCAAATAGAAGCTCATGAAGAGATCTAGAAGCACATATAATCGAAACCATGAGACAGTCTAAGGTGAAGAAGATATTAGTGTTATAAGAATGTTGAAAAAAGTTCTCCAACTTCAAACGACCATAACTTTCGCTCTGGGTGTCCGTTTGGGCTCTACTACATATCAAATCGAAGCCAGCGAAGAGAGCTACGCACCAAATGGACACAACCAAGCTTTTGTCACATTTTACGACCCCAAAATCCCTCCGAAGGCCTCCAAAACCCCGTTTCCGTCACCGGTGTCCCGTCGAACTTGTCTTCAAACAGACCTAACTTTCGATCCTTGTGTCAGTTCGGACACCTCCACCTGCCAGATCATAGCTCGTTCTATGAGCTTTAGGTTGACTGGTTGCGGTGCCCACATGCACTCCTGGATCATATGTTATGGCATTTTTAGTGAGTATCGGGTTTGTTATGTTTTTCGATGCCTCATTTCTAGCACCCGTTTCCCATCAGCTTTTTTTTTAAATGGTCATGACTTCCGATCCGCCTGTCCATTCATACTCTTTCACCTATCAGGTTGAAGATCGTTTCAGGATCTTTGATTTGACTGGCCGTGGATCTAAAATGGACTCTCAGATCATAAGTTATCTTTGTTAATGTGAGTCCAATGTTTTTGTCTCTTTATGACCGTTTTGACGGGTTTTAACAGTTGCTCCATTTATTACTATTTATTTGGGTTTCCATGACTTTTTATCTTTATCAATGGTTTTTTTGTGGGTTATTATGATGATTATGTTGAATTATTAAGGGGTTTTCCAAAGTTTTCATGAGTTTTCATGCGTTCTCATTCTTTCGAATGCCTCATTCTTCATATGCTTCTCCATCTGTTTTCATGCGTTTTCATGATTTTCCATCCCTTACCACGTCTTTTCATACTTTTTCATGTCTAACCTTTATTATTTATTATTTATTATTTATTTATTATTTATATTTACTTATTTTTATTATTTATTATTTATTATTTATTATTTATTATTTATTATTTATTACTAATTATTTATTAGTACTAATAATAAAATATTATTATTAATAATAATATTTGTTAGTGGTTATTTATTATTTATTATTTATTATTTATTATTTATATTTATTATTTATATTTATTTATTATTTATAGTTACTATTTATCATTTATTTATTTATTATTTATTATTTATTATTATTATTTATTATTTATATTTATCTATTATTTATTATTTATTATTTATATTTATTTATTATTTATTTTTTATATTTATATTTATTATTTACTATTTATTATTTATTATTTATTATTTACTATTTATTATTTATATTTATTAATTATTTATATTTATTTATTATTTATTATTTATATTTATTTGTTATTTATTATTTATGATTTATATTGATATATTATTTATATTGATATATTATTTATTAGTTATTATTTATTATTTATTATTTATTATTTATATTTACTTATTATTTATTAATTATATATTTATTTATTATTTATTATTTATACTTATTTATATTTATTATTTATTATTTATATATATTAATTATTAATTATTAATTATTTATATTTATTTATTATTTAATATTTATTATTTACTATTTACTATTTATATTTATTTATTATTTATATTTATTTATTATTTATTATTTATTATTTATTATTTATATTTAGTTATTATTTATTATTTATATTTATTTATTATTTATTATTTATATTTATTTATTATTTATTATTTATTATTTATTTTTATTTATTATTTACTATTTATTATTTACTATTTATTTATTATTTATATTTATTTAATATTTATTATTTATATTTACTTATTATTTATTATTTATATTTATTTATTATTTATTTATTATTTATTATTTATTATTTATTATTTATTTATTATTTATTATTTATTACTTATTATTTATTATTTATTATTTATTACTTATTATTTATTATTTATTATTTATTATTTATTATTTATATTTATTAATTATTAATTATTTATATTTATTAATTATTTATATTTATTATTTATTAATTATTTATTATTTATATTTATTTATTATTTATATTTATTTATTATTTATTATTTATTATTTACTATTTAATATTTAATATTTAATATTTAATATTTAATATTTATTTTTATTTTTTATTTTTTATTTATTATTTATTATTTATTATTTATATTTATTTATTATTTATTATTTATTATTTATTATTTATTATGTATTATGTATTAATTATTAATTATTAATTATTAATTATTAATTATTATTTATTATTTATTATTTCATATTTATTATTTATGATTTATGATTTATGATTTATATTTATTAATTATTTATATTTATTTTTTATTTATATTTATTAATTATTAATTTTTAATTATTTATATTTATTTATTATTTATTATTTATTATTTATTATTTATTATTTATTATTTATTATTATTGAGTTTATATCTATTATTTATGTATTATTTGTTTTTTCAATTAATATATATAAGTATATTAAATTCTGTTTATTAACCACATGATGAGCTTACTGGAGTGGTCAAGTCTTTGGAAAATATGCAAGGGGTTAGAGGTTCAAATCTCACCAAACGTAATATTTCTTTATATTGCATGGGCATGTGCATGGGCATGTGCATGGGCATGTGCATGAGCATGTGTATGGGATGTGCATGCATGGATAAATAAAGTAAATAAAGTAATACGAAATAAATAAAATAAATACGAAATAAATAAATAAATAACTAAATAAAAAATAAAATAAATAAAATAAATAAAAATGGATAAATAAAGTAAATAAAGTAATATGAAATAAATAAAATAAATACGAAATAAATAAAATAAATACGAAATAAATAAATAACTAAATAAAAAATAAAATAAATAAAATAAATAAAAAAATAAAAAAAATAAAAAAAATAACATAAATAACATAAATAAATAAATAAATAAATAAAATAAAATAACTAAATAAATAAATAAATATAATAAATAAATTAATAAAATAAATAAATAAATAAATAGATAAAAAAAATAAAAAAATAAAAAAATAAATAAAAAAAATAAAAAAAAATTAAAAAAAATTAAAAAACCACCGCTAAATCATTTAGAGGCGATTTAAACCACCGCTAAAAAACCGCCGTGAATAGTTTCCTAACGCACGATTTCATGGCAGTTTTTCAAAATCGCCGCCAATCTATTTAGCGGCGGTTTAAACCGCCGCGAAACGAAAAAAAACCACCACTAAATCGTTATTTTATCGTAGTGTGTTGAATAATAAACTACACCACTACGTGGAGATGGTAAGGTGTACGTATGCACGTATGGTTACTTTCTCATTCATAGGATGGATAAGACAATGAATATAGTTGTACCATATTTATAATAACATCAAATTTTTTAGAAGTTACTAGAGTTATTATTTTGGTATAGAAACAACAAAGAGAGAGGAAGTTGAAGAAGAAAAGAACTTTGAAGGAGGTGATGAAATAATTACCTCTTCTTTGAGTTCTTCCTTTTGATTTGAACAAAAGGGCTCATTTGGTTGGCTTTATGATATAATTAAGATCACTAGGATGAAGTGATGGTAGTTCGAAAGATATTCGAGTAGGGTTTTTCTGGGCCAAATGGCTTTGGAGGTGTTATTTTGAGAGAAGGGGAAGTTCCCTTTTATAAGAGAGGTGAGAGTCACTTTAGGAAAAGCTTAAAATATTATTTTATTATAAAATAATTTTTTGTTTATAATGGATCAAAATGTATGTATTTAGAGTATAAGGTGGGTATGGGTCGAAATCCTCTCAAAAAATAGGTTTTTGACAAGTTTAAGGCACCATATTAACCATATATTTTAGATTTAACTCTTAGTTAAATAGATTAACTTTTACAATGTCTTCTTGTATTTTTATATAACTTGGTTAATAAACTTACTATAAAATGCCAAGAGATCCTAAAGTGGTTAATTAATGAAATATATATAATTATATAAGTCCATTTTCCAAACCGTATATTTTTAGGAATATTATATCATTTAATAATATAGTATTTGTTTTAAAAACTCATTTATGTCAATTTTGACACTATTTAGTATTTGGTTTTGGTGAAAGTCAAAAAAACATGATCACTTAGAAAAAAATACATTAATTATACCCTAACATATCATATTAACCTATAAAATTTGTGTAATGCATCAAAAGTCTCAATTTACATTTATTTTGATATTTATAATATCAATTATTTTAATCGTTCATTAATAACGTAATTACTGCATCATCATTGTGTCATAAATAAATTTAATTATTTAATGTCTAAAAATTATAAATAAAAAACCAAGGTGTATGAAATATTTTTATCTTTCTAATTAATATTTATAGTTGAATTTATCATATGTATAACTCTATATTAAAAATGGTTTAGTTATTAAACTTTGAATTTAACACTTTTAACTCTTCTTTAAATAAAATAATAATAAATGTACTAATCTAATCAAAGTGGACCAAAAGGATCATATTTTATTCCTAAGGTTGATTTTGGTCAAAATAAACTTATCCAATAGAATTAGAACATGTGTTAGGGTATTTATAATATCATTTCTACCTTTAATTACCATATTTACTTTTAACTGTGATAAATAAAATTCAAAAGTTACTATTCACCAAAAATTATTTTCATCCTATTGAACCACGTTTTACTTACTAATGTCAACTGTGTATCTCATATTTTTTAAATTCAATTCACATAAGTGGTAAAATTACATTTTATGCAAATTTATAAATGTGCCTAGAAGGTGGGTAAATGACATTAAAAAACTAAATAAAATTTTATACATACAATATTATTATAAAATGAATACAATGAATTAAATTGAACTAATATAAATATTATGTATCTATTTTGACTTTAATTTAAATTTAAATAAAAATAATAATTATTTAAATAAAAGTCGATTTTAAACAATAACGTAGTGTTTTTCACAATTTATCAAAAATTAAATGTTTTCAGAAAAATTCCAAAAATTAAACTAAACTAATTTTGATATTATGAATCCAAAAATAATTTCTATTTTACCCAATTCAAGACATATGAGTTTCATTTATAAATTTAAAATTAATTCCCATTGTCAAAACCAGAAAGCGGGGTTTTAATAAGTAAAAACTATCAAAAGATTCACATGTGTTTAAGTACAATTTAAATGTAAAATTACATCCAATGAAATAAATTATATTAAATGATAAAAATATAATCTTATTATACTTTTAAACCACTCAAATACATAATTTAAAACTATAAATTATTTCGATTAAAAAATTTGTTTTCAATTAAAATTTAGTAATTTTCACTATTCATCAAAATATGAAAGTTATTAGAAAAGTACCAAAAATTTATCCAAACTAAATATTTATGCCCCTATTCCAAAGAAGAATTTAATTTCATTAAATTTAATATATAAAAGTGTCAAATATTGGATTTAAAAAGGGTTTCCATTAAATGGCAGAAAACTGCATTTATTTAAAAATACTTATTTTATCTGAAAAATTGAATTTTTCTTTATATTATTTCTAAGAAACACAAAAGGTTAATTTTAAAATTATATAAGATATATATATAAAATTCTAAATGTGGTTAATACTATTCATAACTTCTTTTTAAACTGCTAGTTTGATAGGTCGTGATGCGTTTGAACTCGGTGTTGCTTGTAGCCCAAGCTATTGAATTACTTTAAAGAGATAACGCATTATGAAATCTTGGGGTGTTACAAAATTAAAAATAATATATTGAAATATAAATATATTTATAATGTAATAAATATAATATATTTTATAAATATGAATTAGTTAAGGATAAATATGAATAAACACTTAATATATAAAATATTTAATGAAAATTGTATTATATTATAATTTTAAAAATATTAACTAATAACATTATAATTAATATTGATTAATAGTCATTTATTAAATATTATAATAGATTAAAATTCAATAAACTAATTATAATATATGATAAGATGACCACACGAATTGAACATCAAATGGATATTGCTTTTGATTCGGGTGTTTTTTGGTCTATACCACAAGTACAATTGAAGATTGTGAATAGATATGTGATGTGATAAGCTAGGGAGACCTAATCACTAATTTTTTGAGGTAAAAACCATCCTCAAAAGGCCTCCAAAACCGAGTTTTTAATTGATATAACCTAAATGTTTTTATATTTGATAGTATTTCAGCTTATTTTAATGGAGACTTCTTATCCTTTTCAGTGGAGACTAATTTTCATCATAGGTCTTACATTCATATAGATATTCTAGTTTGAATATTTTCTATTTTTCATATTTTAGATTTATTAATAATTAAATAAATATTTATTTTCATATATTTATGTATAATAAACCAATTCAATAAATACATAATTAAACATATTTACATAGAAATTTATTTTTAAATATATTAAAAAAATGGAAATAAATATTTATTATTTATTTAATTTAATTTAATAATATATCCATTTTATTTACATTATTTAAATGAATTAACTTGTATATATACCAATACATGTAATGTTTATATATAAACATGTGCGTGTCAATAAAAAATATATATTCATTTATATACTATAATATATGTCTATAAATATGTATATACACACACACATATATATAAATATTTTTATTCATATGTGTGAAATATAAATGTATACTTATTTTTGTAAATATGTGTTTGTCTTAATATTATGTATATAAAAAAAATATTTTTTATAAATAAATCCTTATAATTAGCAGTAAATATAGTTTATAAATGCATTTTGCAATAAATATTTATAAATAAATTATTAAATATTTACTTTTTAATATATTATTATATATTAGTATGTATAAATACATATATGTAAATATATAGACATATAAAAACAGAAGTAATGTTTAAAAATTATTTTTTAACATACAATATATAGTCATATTCTTATAATTTTTATAAAAAACAAGTAACCATTTATTATATTATAAAAATATATGAATATATATATATACTTATACAAATATATATATATATATATATATATATTGTTCATATATATATGTGTGTCTATAAATAAATGGATATGTATTTATATCTATTTTATAATATATGTAAATTAATAATTAAATATATTGTATTAAAATAAATAACTGTATATATATAACACATTCACGCAAAAACATATATTTTCTAAATATATTTAGAAAATTATTATATAAATATATTAATCAAAAGTATATATGTATATATATAAACTGAAATATAGTAAAATAGACAATAAAACATCTTCATGGAATGGTAATGGCATTCCAGTTTCATAAGAGAGGTACATGGATCAAATCTAGGCATGTGTTTGGGGGTAAACATGAGGATTAGAATTGCGAAAGTGATGAAAATGACCGGTTCTATGTATTGAATTGGGGTGGGGTATTGTGGGAAATTAGTTTACAGGTGGTGTGGGGGTGAGTGGATGAAATGTACTGATAAATAGGGGTACATTTATTTATATGCTGGGGGATTAGATATCAAAACAAAATAATTTCCTCATTTACTATCTGTTAAAAAAGTGCCGATAATGGTGCATTCATCATGGATTTTTTAAGTGATGATCAATTTAACCTTTATCAACATTTTTAGCAAAAAAAAGTAGCCTTTATAAGAAATTTTTATAGAGCCGATAAATGGAGTCTTTTTCTAAGATAAAAAATAATTTATAATGGACAACCTTATTATCAATTTTTTTAGCATCGATAAAAGGAGTCTTTGTATAGTTCATATATTAATAGTAATTTTATAATATTGTTAAATCCATATTTTAGCACAAAAAAAATAATTATTTGTATTTGTGATATTCAAAATTATTAAATTAGTTAATATAAATGATACTTATGAAATAAATATGATTTTGTTAAATTTTTATATCATCTAATTCCTAACCCTTGTACCCGTTTTATAATGATAACATCACTCATGCATACATGTGGATTACTACTTACATGTAGGGATGTGACTCATTTTCCTTATCTTCATTTCATGATGTATACTAAATATTTATATAATGAATATATATATATATATATATATATATTATATTATATTTAAACCATAATAGAATTATAGATATGATGAAACAATAACCTATGCACAAAAACTAGGACTCCTGTGATGAAACATGCATGGGAAAACTAATAACTAGAACATGAAATGATGATAATAATGTAATATTTTTTATAAATATGTGATAATATTTTTTGAGTTAATCATATATGATATTATATTATTTTTATATTTTTATAAATAATTATAATAAACACATATAGATTCTATAGGATTTTAAATAATTTTTAACAAAGTAGACATTAAAGGTAAGAGATTCCATCTCAATTCGCAATGTATAAGGAAATATTTTGTTTTATGAACATATATTATCTTACATGATGTATAGATTAAAATTTTAATTTATATAAGATGAAATTACTTATTCTTGGTAAATAAAATATCAATTCATGTATACACATTCTTGGGGATATAATTTAATCATTACTAAGAAGGTAAGAACTTATTTTAAAATATCATTTTTAGTGGATTTTATATAAATTTTTATTTAATTAATAAAATAATATATTATTAAAAAACTAAATCTATATTTCCATAATAATGATATCAAATTAGTTTTCATAATTTTATCCATCATTTCATATAATTTTCACATGAATTAAGTAATTAAATTAATAAAATAGCAGTTGATCTCATTTATATTTGGATCAGGTACATTTATCTTCTATTTTCTTATTTTTCAATATTGTTTCAAAATTCTTTTTTTATATACTCAAATTATTTATAAAGAAAATTTTATATTTTCTTTGAAATTTTTGATGATTTAAATAGATTCTTAAAATTATTTATGAAGGATTCAATATTTATTTTCTTAAAAGATGTCAAAAATAATGATTCTTTTTAAAATATACACAATTTATAGAATTCCCCACTATCGTAACTATTTTACACTATTGAGATTAATATTTATGTTTTAAATGTTTTTACAAATATATATTTTTTAAATTATTTCTAATGTTTTTTTCTATTTTATTATATTCTCTAGAAGATTTGATTTTATAAAAAACCTATATTTCTATTTATTTAATGATAATAATTAAAAAAATTAATTTTATGTTCATTAACATAATCCTAAATCATTTACATTATTTGGATCACATTCCATCAAACATGAAGATACTTTTTTTATTATGGCTATACTAATTTCATAAACCATATACCATTAATTCATGTAAAGTTTTACTATGAATTCTATTTAATTGATTTGTGATTTATTGAAATTTAATATTATATAATTAGGAGAGATAAATTTTGATATGGAATATATTTTTATGAATTATAATGTTCATTTAATATATGATTAATAAATTAGACATATAATTATGGATGGGGACCTCTAATGGATATTCACTTGATGAATCAATATGTATCATTAGAAATACCAGTTGGCTTGAATAATTAAATAGATTTTTAGCATAAACCTATACATATTTGAAAATATATTATCACACAGCCCTGATCAAGTCATCGAAAATTATTAATTTACTACTTTGATAATTAGTGATAATTATCCAAGACATGATTATGTTGATATTACCTATTTATGCATTTAATGACGGAGTTATTTATTAAATGGATAGTCATTTTGTTTTTATACCTTCTTATATTGATTATTCAATATTTACCAATGACATATTCCACTATACACAAACCTTACTGATAGATCATGTTTACCCTTATTATATTTTATTTTACCAGAATATGATAAATGAATATTTTAAGGACTAATAAGGTTAGAGAATAATTACTTTTGAAATGTTTTATATTTTATTTCCATTGTAAAATGGGTATCATGTTTATATATGGTTATTTAATTATACTAAACTGTTTAGTCCTCAATGTTGTTATCAATTTTATATTATTCCATTGTAATTAATTAGATAAAAACATTGGGTTATAGGATTCAGGGATATTACATTTAAAACTATTATAACCCTATTTTACCCCTACTTATGGTTGTTTTTTATTTTATGGAATTATTTTTCAATAAATTTAAATTTATCCTAAAGGAATTTTAATGTATTTTAGGTCACATCACATTTTAAAATTCAAGTATCCATATTAAATCTTATTGAAAGAGTAACCATTTTAGAATTTCTTCTATTTTTTAAATGAAATATGGTATATCTAATATTTGGAATGTTATAATGAAATTTATCATGAGGCTCTCTTACGTAGATTGAAATTGATTGATAAAAATATAATATGTTTTTATGAATCATATGATCCTAAAATGAATATTGAAACTATTTCCATTAAATATGTATATGGATTATTGCTAATAATGGTGTAAATATATATCATAAATGGGAAGACATCTATAATTTTGGAAGACTTAAATAAATTTTTATGGAGTGTGGATAACTTAACTAAAATATAATTCATTATTTTGGCATGATTAGGTTGATTAAAATATAGATATTATGAGTTATAAGGAAGAAAATGGAACTATTTAAAATGAAAAAAATAAGTTTTAGATGAAGTCCACCAATGAGGGTGTCAACGGATCAATGATTTATGATGATGTAATCCAATATAAATAAAAAATTAATAATGTAATGACCTTATTTTTTATTTTAAATCAATATAATATTTTTAAAATTTATTTTATAGATTGTTCATAGAAAAACATTCATTTAATGAGCATCACAGATACTATATAATAATATACAAAAGAAATTACATTACTTTTAGATTATTATTATAATTACTAGCCAAAAAATTTTCTTCAAAATGAATGGTTTTGAGGCTTAAATGATGAAAATAATTTCATATTTAGGTAAAAAATATAGGATTTACATTTGTAATTTTATGGATTTTATTCACACCAACCATCACAAGGATTTGACTATCTCAAGTGAATTGAATGAATTGATTGATTGATAAAATGGTTACATTCTATAATAACCATAATAATCACTTTTAATAATCTCTATAATTATTTCTAGGGTAAAATTATAGAAATCTTAGATTTAGTGAGATAAAGTGCAATGTAGGGAGTGTATGTGGGATTCTAGATTTGGAGTTCGGATGAGTGAATAAATTATCAAATAATTTATGTCAATTTGGATTAGACATAATATTATCAAGAAATAAAACCACATGGAAGGAAAGAATCATTAAAAATATTTTATTTATTCTATGGGATTCTTAGGGTATTAAATTCATATTATTTATATAGGATTTACAAGCATGTTATCATAAATTTTAAATTTATTATTAATATTCAATTTCATTCATGCCCAAGTATATTGTTGTTAGAATATATATGATGTATGATTGGTGAAAATACCCTATCACTAACCAAAAAATCATTTCAACTATTATTTATTCATTTTTATCCTTCATTATAGATGATGGTTTGAATAAATTATTGGTGTGTTATATATAACTTTAAGCCAACCCTTTTGATGGTGAAATTATATTTGAACAAAACCTCAGTGCATAAAAGATTAAAATTAGGTGATTAAGTATTCTAAAAAGAATTTAAGATATATAATAATGGAATGATTTTGTGTTATTGGTTTTAGGGATGCATTTAAACCCATTTAAAATCATTTTTCAAGGTATTGAATGTTAGAAAATGTATAATAGTGAAATATTAGTTGTGAATAAATACATTTTCAATGATTTAGGCCTAAACAGAGGAAGGAAATGTGTGATTACTAGGAGGATAGGGTTTATAAGTTTAGTATCAATCATCACATTTCATGTAGTTACTGAAATACAAGTTGTGTACCTTACTATAGGAAAATAGTTTTCGATAGGACTATATGTCACATTCCATATGACTCAGTGTAACACACTATGTATGCCAAGTAATACTATATTAGTGTTACATTATCATGAATGAGATTATTTCTTGTGTCTAATGGGATCTAATTCCATGAAATACTATGAAAATTCCATATATATTAAGATATCTAGGTGCCATGTTTGATGGAGACATGATTAGTAAGACATTTGGGACTACACACCGTGTTCCTCCTTGGGTCAGGCAACGTACATCAACCCCCACATTACAATATTTCTGGAGGTATATGTATAGTAAACCCTCTAATAACACACCCCATGTATGAAATATTATTTAGTATTACAATTTATATTTAAATTAAATTATTATAGTCATTCATGATTGGAATACTAAATAACATTACATTGTATATACCCCAATATTGAATTCCATGTTCTTTTCCAGTCTTCTGGGTGTTTGGTTTCTTCTTATCTAGATCTCTATTTTTTTCTCATGAGTACACAAATTTTTTTGTCATTACATGATAATGTGATAAAACTCCTCACATAGATGGTATAGGTGTTACATGAGGTGATTCCAATTGTTCATCCAACATTTATTCATAAGACCAACAATAAGAATCATGCATGATGGTTAGATAATTCATTGGGTTATTAAATCCCATAGTAATGTTTTTATTATAGGTTTAATGTCCTCTACATGATTTATAGAGTAGGAATACCCTCAATCATTATGTGAAATACCTCTATACCTAGATTTGGGTACTCCCTCATTTAAAGAGTTCTTATTTTCATGATGTTGTTCCAACAATAGATTGGGTTATGCCCTTCACCACCAATTATCATTTAGTAAGGTATGGGTCTCCCACTATAGATTTTGATAGGTTACATTGGTTATAAAGGTTTTTGATATATATTCTTATAATTATTGATATTTGTTTCTTCTATAATTGAGCTCTTTTGAGTGGGACCCTCTTCTAAGTCTCATCTCCCCTCTATCTATGCATATTTTTATTTTTTATACTAACACCATTGTATTGTCCTAACTGGTCATTATCATTACTCATTAATATATACATGTGAATCTAACAATATATATATATATATATATACACATGTACACCTACATGAGATGTTTTTATTGTGAATTTTACCCCACCATAATTTCATATGTTGATTTACCTTTTAGTTATTAGTCATTTCTTTTAATCCCATTACATTATGGTTCATGTATAGTTTTTTCATTATAGATCTTATTGGTTATAAAACTTGTATTGTTAATTATATATTTACATTTAAATAGTTATTATGTGTTTGGTATCTTTATCTATGTGGAACAAACAGTTTAAATGGACCATGTTATACTATTGAAATATTATTATTAAATTCGATTATTATCACATATCTATTAAACAAGGAAAAATTGATTGGGAAACCTAATTTTTTTATACTTTTAGAAAAATAATCCATTGGTTATAAATTGTTTATAAATGAAAATATCATAATCTTAAATATAAAAAGATGTTTTTTCTGAAAACGTGTGTTTATATGCATAATGTATTTTTTGTACATATTTTAAAAATAATTTCTACAAATTATTGAAATCAAATATGATTTTTTTCATTATTAAAAATTATGATTACAAAAAATTAATTAGAAAACCATCTTTTTTTTCTCATTATTATTATTAACTGAGTTAAACATTTATTAATACATTATTGGTTAAAAGGGTTAATTAGGGGTTAAACTAATGCTATATGTGTTATAACAACATAAAACCTTATCTAAATATTATTGGTTAAGTTTATTTAGATCAAACATCTTCTTATAAAACAATTTGATATTTTTTGGTGCCACATTAACTGGATAATTATTTTATTATATTACTATGTCTTTTTTATTTACAAGTGAACCACTCCCCTCACATATAAAAGGGAACCTCCAATAAACCCTTTTACACAACATTTGATCCATTGATCTCGACTAATATCCACCCAATTACTCACCCAAAATTCTTATTCATGAGATTGAGATGTTGGAAATCCCAAAAAAAATCTCTGAATCCTTATGTTTCTCTTCATAGGAGGATACCCCATGAGGAGGTATATATTCTTATAGATCATTTATGTGTTTCATTCTTTTTATACCACATATAAATGTTATATAACTATTTTAATTTTATAAAATTAATATATTTACTATAAGGATATGTTTTATTATTAATTATATAACCATTTTATATCTATTTCTCATTTATTAGAAAATTATAATGTCGCTTGTGTATTGGTGTGGAATACCACCTCCACAAATAGATGTGATTCCTTTTCCATTTCCTTTTTTCCATGTATGATTGTAAGGATAAATTTGATTTATATATATAATATATATTATATTATTATTTTTTATATGATTATTATTATTTAACTTTATTTAATTCCATACATCAAAGAGTGGAAGCATCGCTCGTTCATATATATGTCTATTATTTCCATGACTTGATGTAATTCACTTTTCATCATGACTTTTTATAAATAGATAAAAAATATTACTTAATTAATAAATATTATATATGAATTTTATATGATTCCTTATAATTTTTTTACCCTTACAAAGGATCATGGACCAAATTTTATAAATTAAAACATTTATAGAAGCAATCATTTTTTCTCTAGAATGTTTATTTTACAGCAGAATTCAGAATAAAAGGATAAATGAAAAATATAAATAAAAGATACATAGTAATTTGGGTATTAATATTTTTTGTATTATAATTATAATCAATATATATTTTTCATAAATGGTTTTAAAATGTACAATGCGATACATGACTTAATGTAAGGGTATATGATAAAATGTCAATTATTTTTGGGACTGTCGATTATAAAATTCCATTATGTGAAATTATATAATATATATACTCAAAAACACATTTATTTTCCTATCCTCTAGTTTTTCCTAGAGATGTTTTATATTATTACCATTTTCATTATATTGGTATATAAAATGATAGATATAATGTTTTTATAAAAAATAACATTATATCCACATTGGTTGATGTCCATTTTCTTCATTTTCCATCTTCATTAAAATGATACTAATAATATTTTATTTTAAGGTTCGATTATTAATTGAATTCATTTTAAATCATATTTTTACTTCATTTATTTATTTTAAAATGTAAATTATATAATGGTTATTGTAGAGTTTATTTATGTCATTTTACAAGATGTATGAAATGAATATTTGTTGTAGTGTTTACTACATGAATGAAATTTCACACCTTCATGAATATTCTATTATTTAAATATTCATTTACATTTTTCCATCAAAACATTCAATGAGAATAATTTTATCAAATATTATATGTATTTTTAAATTTTAAATGTACTTTATGATAATTATAATTTTAATATTTTCATAGAAATAATAACTGGATAATTTAAAGTTATTTTTCATGGAACTCAACATACGATAAGTATTTGTATAATTCACAAGGGATATAATATTATGACACAATCAACATATTTTTCAACGGTATCTTTTGTAGAATACGATTTAAGGATAACTCTATGAATACAATTACATTCCCACATCATAATTATTTTATGATTAAATAATTATGAAATAAATTTCTTTCTATTGGGTTATTCCCTGATAAAGTGATTAAATATTTATAAAATCCCATTTAAATTCTATAAGTTATTGTATAATGAATTTATGAATGTTTTAATTATCTTTTGAAACACAAGTGAATGGTTCTCATTATGTGATGGGTGATCCCATAATTATATTTCCCATAATGAATTTCGTATGTGTTGATATCTCATAAGACAATACATACTAGAATAGAGATTGAACCTAGTTTAGAAAGTGGATCCATAAATTTGGATAGTGATGGGAGGGAAAAATAACCAACACGATGTTAGAATGTGGAGTGAAACCAATACTTTATGATATTTTTGGATGTGATCCTTGATTGCATAAATGTATTTATATGCTTATAGGTATTCCATAAATCTATATCTTATTCTTATGATATATTCATATGGATCCTAATTGATTGCTGATGATTCCACACTCATATGACTACTATATTTTTTATGGAAAATACTTATGCCTTGATTCATGATTACTTAAATATGGATGATTGGGTATGAATATAGAAAGTTATGATCATGTTACCTTACCCATAAACATATCTTTTTCTCATATATTATCATTGAATTATTTCATCTCTGTTTTCCATTATTGAGCATTTGGGATCACCATATCATTTTTTAAAATTCACTATTTTAGGAATGTAGGTTTTATTTCGGGTTTTTCCAAAAATATTACTATGCGAGACGTACTTTGTGAGGAATATGAGATATATTTCATGATGTATGATTTTTATGTATCTATCCTCCAATTATAAAAATTCATTATGTTTTTGTGGTTTGTATTGTTATGAAATGTATTAAATATAGATATAAAATGATGAAATATCTATATATGTAATTCATGGATTTCATTAATTTTCATCAATTGAATTATTATTTATTTTGGATTAGATAATTTTTAAAAACCATGGGTATAGGATTATTCTTAGCATAACACCAATATGTTTTGGTAAACTAGAGAATTTATGTTTTCCATTCAATGAAATACTTTTGTTGATATTGGAATGTGGATGTTCATATGGTATAGATGCCCCTAATGGTAAAAACCTTTAATGTGGATGGTTGATTATAAACTCGATCTTCAATCAATTCACATTGAGTGGGATAAATACTATGAACCTAGATCAAAATTCCCATTGGATATGCTATGTTTAATTCACATTCAATTTATTAAACATTATGATTAATAATAGGATTTAATCTATAAAAATTTATGATAATCCATAATAATATGATATGAAAATAATGTTTCATTAGTTGAAATTATATTTCCTAGTTTAAGCCATCGTAAAAATTATTTCATAATAATATGACTATCCACTCTAATTATTGATGTTTGATACTCACTCTATGCTTTTTCGTTTTAGTCAATTTATAGAACATGGATGAATGATGTGAACAAAAAATCTTATTTCCAATGTAGTGATCTTCACCTTGACAATCCAAATGAAACATGGGTTATAATAATATATCATATGATTATACTTAATAATTGCTTTGGAATTATGTTTAATAACCATAATGTATTTGAATTTATGAGTGCACCAAGAGATATGAAAATAAAATTATAGGAAAGTTATTATGATAATGTCCATGCGGAGAGATTTTTCTTTAACTATTTCATGAATTTTAGAAGTATCTCTCATGTAAAATTAGTGAAGGTACATGAAGAATATTTATTTTTGGAAGAGGTGATCATAATGAAGCTACATTTCAAGGGAAATTGAATAGTTCAATTGAGGGAAATGGATTTCAACCTAAAGTAAAACTACTAGATTATTTTATTATGTCTAGGAACATTATAATTATCTATTTCAATTACCTAATACATGGTTTAACTCAAAGACCAATTATGGAATAATTTTATGTTAATAACTGAAGTGGATCATTATGGTTAAGGTGAAATTATCACCCCCTCTATAATTTGAGAGGTTATGTAAATTTTTGTAGGAATATTCACTATAGAAATATTAATATTTTAAAATTAGTCTAATTATATATGATTTTAAAGATTTATTAGGTCTATTTATGTATATCCCATATAAATTTCCATCGAAGTGAATCCACATTTGATATTCAGAATCAACCTTTGATCATCCTTCAATTTAATGATGAATATGAACATCCAGTGGATATTATATCCCTTATATGGTCATATTTTCTATTAATAAAAGGTAAATATCTAAAATGGCTGGGTAGAAAATAAAAATTTAATAAATCTGTGTTTTAAAAGAAAATATTTATGTACGTCTTGATGAAATTCTTAGTATTACCTTGAATTGTGATGTTCTTTTTTCAAAATAATTCATATCTATTCTTTTAACTATTTCAGATACTCTATATATATTATCTCTAATTATGTTATAATAAATGAATAAGAAACTATATTATAATCCTTATTAAGGATTCATAAACCCCTTTTTTGTCATCATAGGTTTCACCTATTGAATTTTTAATGAGATATATGGGTCAATTTGTCTTTTCATTGAATATTGAGAACCTAACATGACAAAAATTAAGAAAATGTATCATTTACCACATATATATGATTTTATTGATCAATTACACGGACCTAAATATTTTTAAAAGATTGAACACTTATATAGATATCTTTAATTGTGGGTTAATAAAGAGGATATTCCCAATAAAACCTTCCATACGAGGCATGATAATTATGAATTTACAGTGATTCCATTTGGAATTTAAATATTCCCTATTATATTAATGGATTTTATATATAGTATCATTAGATATATCATTAATAGATTTTTATATACTGATCATATTGTAGTGTATTCCAATATAAATTAATCTCATGAAGATTATTTAAGGACAAAGTTTAATACTAGGGGAATAATTGGCTATATTATTACTTTTGAAACCATGAATTTTTGCCACAAAAAAGTTTTATTATTATATTATTTATTATAATGCATGATTATAACGTTGGATCCAACAAAGAGGATTATTATTGACCTATGGAACTAACTATACAAAGCGACATTGCTCGATATATTTTAAGTGTCAGAAAGACACTAATGAGGTTTTCTATGAGATTTAATAGGGATATAAACTATAATAAAAATTTTGACTTTTAAGGGAGGTTGGTTCCTCAAGATAAATGATAGTGAGGAAAAATTTAAGGAACATATAGGAAGGTTAGTCACTTCACCTATGATCACACTATCCTATTGTAGAGAATGGTTGGTGATCTATACTAAGGAATCACTAAGAAGATTGTATGTGACAAGTTGAAGAATTATATAGTGATTAAACATTTATTATGAAAATTTAAATTTCATGATTTTTTTTTCAAAATCATTATTTAAAAATGATAGTAGTAATATTATATTTAAAAATAGAAAGAAATTATCAAACCGGTAAAAAATGTGATATATATTATTATAATAAATTATTCATGTAAAAATCCTCACTAAATGATATGAATATGCATAAAATTAGATGGTTAGAATCAATTAAAAATTATCATAGATCAATGCATTAACACCATGGGAAGGAGAATAAGTATATTGATTCCCTGAGTCAGAAAGACTATGATGATTCTTCCATGATGATAATTGAAAGAAATATTTTTGGAACCTAGGATTTTTGCAGTTATAAATGGATTTTTTTTGTGTTTGTTAAGAATCAAAAATAGTTTGATCAAGGAGTTTGAAATCTATGAGTTCATTTGGGGTATGTGGCCTTATTTTTGACAAGGAAATAATTTCTAAGTGTATACTAAATTTTTAGTGCTCAAATTTTGATAGAAGTAGTAAGTATCATGAAATATATTTTTCTAGAAAAGATGATTTACAAATATGGTGAAGTAATGTGTTTCAAAATTATTTTAGCTTCATGAATATAGGGAGATTCATAGATGAATCAGGTGTCTTTATAGTTTTTTGGTTCATGAAAGAGGATTTGAAAAATGGGTGAGTCATAATTTGGTGATGTAAATATACTTCATTATGTAAAACTTATAGAAATATTTTAGTTAAAATGGTGTTTTAAAAATAACAGGAGATTAGATCATGTTAATGTATTTATTTGTTTAAAATCTATGATGAGATCAAATGATTTGTGAATGGAAAAGTCTATAAATTATCGACCACCCCAATCATTTATCTGATATAGAAAATTTTTAAAAGGTTGAATCGCTCTAATTTCATGAAGGTTAAATTGTTTGTAAATTAAGAACAATTCATGAGTTAAATCATCACAAAAAGTATGGTTATAAAATGATTGAACGTAAACTATTTTTGAAAAGTGGGTTTCATAGAGACTTGGTGGTTCGTGAGTGTTTGGATTTCATTGATGTATGGAAAGATCATGAAGGCTATGAACCTCGTAATAGGTAATGGGTTCACAAAAGAGGATGTATATTTGAAATAAGAAGGGAGTTTCATGATGTATTGTATCTTCACAAGCTGTAGTGTTGAAAATTTGGTTTTAGTGAACAATTATCCAATGTGTATCAATTATAGTCATTTGTGAAAGGATATAATTATGTTAATAATGGATTAATACTTAAATTACTACTAAATTATTGCGACCTTTATGTTGATAAATTGGGTAAGACATCACCCAATGTAGTGAGAATAGAGGACTTGAAAGAAGTGATATGAGGGAGGTATTGTGATATCCCCCAATGTATTGTAAATAATTTCATCCTTTTATATAGTGAAAATGTCTAAAAAAATTTATGAACAATACCATGTGATAACTAGTTGATTTAAGTGTGGCTGATATAGTGTCATCATATACTCCTTGGATTGTCCCTTATTTATGGACCATGTAAAACAATAGTGTTGTGTATCTTCATTTAGATGTTTTATAATGAATTGATTCCATCATACATGCTTAACAAATTCCAACCAATTTAGGAACAATATCTATCTCTTTAAAAGAAAAATTTGGAACGCTGACTCACCACTCCCCTCTCATGTTGTTCTGGGGTCCTACAATTTTTATCGAAGAACATATTTTATAAGTGTTAATATGTCCTCTCTTGTAAACATGAAGAATTCAATGAATCTTATAGGAGTTTCCCATTTTTATCAAAGCTGATTCAAGATTTGGAATAATATATTGAGATCTCATATACAGTTCCTTGGAATGTATGTTATTTTTTCCAAAGATCAAGGGATTCAGGTAATTGATATGAAAAGTCTCTCTATGACTTAAAATGATAAGAAAATAATTTATATAGATGTAAAAGTTCAAAATTGTCTTACCACATAATTACCATACCAAATCAATTTGATTTTGATGAGTTGATCTATAACCAATTTTATGAGGGACAAACTAGAAAATATATATGAAGGAAATAACAAGGTGAATTAGTCAAAAAATCAAGTGTTGAAAAAAGTTCTATGATCATAAAATGAATCTAGATGAAAATGAAGATAATTTATATTATTTAATTTATGTTTTTTTGTATATACCTAAATGAAATTAAGAATATGATTTCAAATTCATGATTATATTGGAAACTAAATCAAAATCGAGTGAAATGAAGAAGAAATTGCAGTTTGTAAAGTTTTTAGATGTAGATCTATTGGAAAGAGTTAATAGTGGTTCAAATATAGTAGACATGACCTAGAATTATTAGAGATCTACATTTATAGTAAATTGTTGAATTGTGTATGTTATAGAAACATAAATGTCTAAAATGTGATGATCCAATGTAAAAGGAAGAATAAAGTTGGACACATCAAAAAGTCTCTTGGTTCTTTAACAGAGGCGGCTTCAAGCCAAATAAAAATAAGTGTTGAAATCACTACTAATGTATCAAAATAATATTAAAGGAAATATACCATTAAAAAATAAGGGAGAATGCAGAGAAATGGAAGTGAGATGATATTTCCCATTATGAAATTTCAATTCCCGTGGCTTTCTCATCCATAATACATCTTACTTTGAAGACGTAAAGAGCAATATGAATTAGGAAGTATCTAAAAGTAAACCAAGGATAATGAGACCATATCTATTATAATATAGAATAATAATTTTTAATAATAATTTTTGATAATATAAATATATCCATAATTATATTACTTATGGGTAGATAAATGGTGGGTAAAATAAACTATAGAACTCTAAGACAATTCAATACTTGTTAACTGAGAAGAATTAATCTTGAAAATAGGTATTGTATGAATAGAATAATAATAATTTGAGTATGAGTAACCCATTAGTATTGATAAGTGATTAGAAAGACTATATTATTATTCCACTCAATCAGGTATCTAATGGAAGAAAAAAAAATAAGATTGATAAATACGAACTTGTAGAAATTGATCTCAAATCCACAAGAAAGAATATCACCAGGATTCTTGAATGCAAATTCTCATCCCACATGATAGGTAATAAATATTTTTTGAAATTTGGTATAAAAAATATTGATGAAATAGAGATATTCAGTAATTATGGTTCCATAATGATCATAGTTAATGGAAATATAGATTAACAAAATGAAGGTCCAATAAAACTGAAGTTATTTAAGTGGATAGTTTTCATAAAAATCTCAATAGTGTGAGTAAACTCGATGACTCAGGTCTGGTAGGAACGTTTAAATAGAAGTATTAAACTATAAATGGAAATACACGTAATTATATAATGAAATTATACAGAAAAAATGGTAATTTACACCAGGTTGATAGTAAATAAATAACTTGATTCTTAACAATTGATGATGAAAACAACATGTGTGACTAGAGGTTGGGTCACATTAATTAAAAAATTATGGAATTATTTTCCAATATTGTGATAGTTATAGACATTCCCAATATAAATTTTGAAAGATAAAATAAAATTGATTTATGCATGTGAGGATATATGGTTTGAGGTTCATATCGTTAAAAGAACAAACGTGTATCATATCTCTTTGATCTCATCCAAATAGAGGTGTGTGGTCCAATAAATGTGGAAGTCAAATATAGAGAGAGTTACTTTATTATTATTGTTATTGATTATATTATAATGGATTGTGCGATGTTTATCTAGAGTAAATATAATGTGATTACTTGAATGATGAGTAATTTATAATGAGATGAGAATGAAACATGTAGTAATATCATTATTTTATGATCAGAAAATGGAATAAAGTACATATCCATAGAATTTTAAAATTACCTCGAATAAGATGGGATGAATAATGGCGTTTCATTAGTGAGAACACCTCATCAAAATGGGGATGTTTTGCACAAAAAATGATTGTGTAATACGTGTTTACAACTATGCTGATTGAGAGTTGTGCTTCTCATCACTACGATAATGATGTTTTCATGTACCGGTGTACATTCTTAATTAAATTGGATTTTTTATGGGATATACCAAGACACCATATGAGATATGGTATGGAAGGAATCATTCCCAAAATTATTTTCTTGTTTTGGTAGTAAATGTTTCATCTAAAAAAGAACAAAAATATGGAATGTATGTTGATGTTTCAGATTATGGAATGTTCGTTGAATTTTCAATGAAGATTAAAGTATACAAATGCTACAAAAATTTTTACAGAAATATTTTGGAATGAAATAATGTCATGATCATTGAGTATAAAATCATTAATACCTCGAGGATCTCACATTGTGATATGATTTATGATGAAGAATAAAGTGGATAAGGTATAGATTAAAATAAAAAAATATTGGAAGGATTTTAAAATAGTTTGGGCTCTCAAAATGATGATGATTTGGACAAAGAATCAGAAGAGGAAAACATTGATGAATAAACTTTTTCAAAAACACACAAGAGAGATATGAAAGAATAATTTGATGAATCCAAAATCATTGGTCATTGGATGACACCAAAAAATATAAAGATAATAAATAATAAGGAAAATTTAAACATTCTATGAATTTTGGAACTAAAATTATTTGAATATGTAGTCAATGATGAATCACAGGTTAAATCCATAAAAGAAGAAATTGATAAAATTTAAAAGATCGAGACATGGCATCTTTTCAGAGATCATAAAATCATAATTTGATTTGATAAATATTGTAATTTTAAAAAATTCTATGACCGTTTAAATGTGATTAGAAATAAGGAACATGAGTTTTTTAATATCTATGTATAGATTGAAGGCATTGATGTTTAAGAAATTTTTACTCTAGTAGCTCATCTAAAGTTGATTAGGAACTATACTACCATGGAAATTAAATGAGGGTAAAAAGTTTATCAAAATTTTGTCAAAATAGAATTAAAAAATGGTGTTCATTAATAAAAATTTATATTTTACAACCAATTGGATTTATAATTAGATTTGATGAAACAATGGTATATAAATTATATAAGGTATATATGTTATAATACAGGAACCATGATCATGGTATTACTGAATTTATTATTATTTTAAGAAGATATAATTTATAATAGGATGTGTATACCATAATCTATATGTGTATAATTCTTAGTAAGATCAATTTACCATATTTTGGTATGTGGATGAATTTATTTTTCCTGGAACCAAGCATGGATTAGAGGATGAATTTTCTAATCACATGAAATATTAATTTTTAATATCAATGATTGGTGAACTTATATAATTTTTTGTGATGTAGGTGATTAAAAATAAGGTTTACAGCTTCATTTCTCACGGTAAATATACAATATAACTTCTAAATAAATTTAACTTGCATGAATCCAAACCAATTTTGGCTCTAATTGTGCATGGGAAAAATCTTGGAATGAATGGGGATTGGACATCTATGGATGACACACTATATAAGATGATAAATGGAAAATTATTATAGATTAATGGTACATGAACATATATAATTTTTTCAAAATTCTTAATAGATTTATTCCAATGTAATCCAAAGGAATATAATTTTTAATGCTTTAAAAGAATCATCAGATATATTCAACGTAATCTCAATTTTGGAATAAAATTTTACACTAGAAGGGAAAAAGAATTATCTATGTTTTCTGACTCTGAATAGGATAGAGATGCGGTGGATATATATTTAACAGGTAGTGGTTTATTAATTATAGAAAATAAATTTCCAGGAATAAGAATCCACTTCTTATAGAATGTATGATAATGAGTAAATATTTTTGAAAAATACATTCACTCAGATTTAATGGATACAGAAAAAAATTACAAATGTTTTTTATGAGGTGAAACAACCGATGGGGAATCAATATGAGAATAAGAGAATGATTGATCTTATGAAATACATTGTTTAACACTGACATGACAAACATATTTATAGCAGATATTAGATTATCAATGAAAATGTATATATTTTTTTGATTAAAATATACCATGTTAGAACTGATGATTAAGTGGATGACACTCTGACCAACCCTGTGGTTGCACATATGTTCAAGAAACATTAGTTGAACCTCATTTTTTAACTACCTCCCAGTGCATGAGAAGGTTACGGTTGATACAGTTTTCCCATTTTTGTTAAACAATTTAATCTATTTATTGATGTAATGAAGTTCACTAGAGCAGATAGGATCTAAACGAGTTTTTCTCAAGCACTAATAGTACATAGATAGTTTCTTTGGATTTTTTAGAAATTGAGAGATAAGTTGAATTTAATGAATTATTGGTTTTCAGGATTGGTTGATGGATTATTGAGGAATGAAATTCTCTTTTCCCACTCTTATTTTCTACACTGATCATTTCTCATGTACACATAGAGTAAAGGTTGAACGATTTCAATAATACTTGTATTTTGATTGTGGATAGTGATTTATTCAATTTGTCTATATATTACTGTCTACCACCAAGGGAGATATTGTTAGATCCAAGTGTATTCATAGCTATAAATGAAGTAATTGTTTTATGTTTTTTTTCAATATAAACTGGGTTTTTAGTGTGTTTTAAATATGAGTGATCATATCGAGTGAGTGGCATTTTGTTTATAATGTTTTTATTTTATAGTGTTTTCCAAATATCTGGATCTAAATACAATTTGAAATGGGTAATCATCACGAAATTTGGTTTTCTCAGATAGAATATTCTAATATATGGTGAAGGAATGTGTTTCATGAAGATTCTAGTTTCAATAAGATATAGATCTTTATGAAGGAATCTAGTGTCATAATGCTTTTAAGGTTCGTGAAAGAGGCTTCATGAAAATGGATAAGTTATGAAGGAGTGATAGAAATCTATGTGATTGTGAGAAACATTGATAAACATGTAAATTTTACTAGATCTTTGTTAAGACTAGTAGATTCACAAAAATTAATATAGTGGATTGTGAAAAGGCTATGGTTATGTAAACATATTCTTGAAATGAAATGTATATAAATAGTCATACACCACAATAATTTTTTATATAGACAAAATTTAGAAAATGTTGAATCACTCAAATTTCATTATGTTCCAATTCTTTATGAACCCAGAATGCATCGTTATAAAAATCATCATGAAAATTATTGTTAGAAACTAATTGAACATAATGATTTCCAAAAAAGGGGAATTCATGATGACTATGAGGTTCATGAGTGTTTGTATTTCTTAGATGGTTGTTATATTCATGAATTGTTAGATATTCTCAAACTTTATTGGGTTCATAAATACTAAAGTATATTTTAAATAATAAGGGGGTTTTAAAAGGAATATGAGTTTTGCGAGAAGTAGTGCTGAACATCTGGTTTTATTGAACAATCCATACATGTTAATCCATTTAGGACTATGCTGTAAGTATATTATCATGATAATCATAAAAAAATACTTAAATTACAAATATATACCAATGAACTTCAAGTCAATAAAATGAGTAATAAATCATCCCAGGTAGTGATAATGGGTGATTTGGTTGAAGTGTTCTCAGGGAGATAGTGTTTTATCCAATAAATTCTTATCGTTGAAGTGCTACTAGTATGAAGTTACCATATTTGAATAAATTTATCCACACTAACTTGTTATAGTCAATGGATTTAGGTATGACTAGAATAATTTTAACATATTATCCTTGGAATATTCCTTAGTGGGGTACTAGGTAAAACCACTTTGTTGTGTCACTTAAAATGGATGTTTTATTACATCATTATTATATACTATTGGTTTTATAAGTTCCTACCAATGAGCTAACAAGATCCATCTCATTAAAAGATACATTTTGCACCCTAATTCACCCCTCCCTTCTCAAGGTGTTCTAGGGTCCTACGTATTACTGAAGGAATGGATATAGATAATATATTTCCTATAGTAATGTAAAATTATCAATCAATGTGATGAATTAAGGGGTTCTTAATGAAGATGTGGTGTTATATAAGAAATTGAGGAATGACCATGATTATAACTATGATTACGCTGGAATGATTTAGTCAAGAAAATGAGTATGTGTCTTGTGAATACCATATTTAATGAATATGATGATGGATGAAGCTTATTGTTCAACATTCCAATTTCATCTTGAAAAAATGGAAATGTATATAGATCAAAATATTTTAAATTGGAAAATATGAAAAGTGATAATTCAAATTTTGTATCTTTATTCCTACTATGTAAAGATGTTAAATATGAGGGACATATGTATTAAGGGTTTTAAAGACATTTTTTATGTTGCAATGTTTTATTTAGTACTACATTTTATTTTACATGATTAATATATGACATTTACCACAATGTTCTAGTGAAATATTCATCATGAATTGATTATAGAGTTGAACTATCACACCCATGTTCTTCATTTAAGGTTATCTTTTCTCTAATATTTTGTCCTAAAATTACCCCATAAGTTTACCCTATCCCCCCTTTAATTTGAAGAAGTTGGGACACTTTTTGAGTGGAAAAAATGGGGTGCACGGTTTGGGTGCGCAGTTTTCTACACCATGTAACCAAACCCTATAGCCATGTCTATATCATTAAAATGTTGTTAAACTCCATTTTACCCCCTGTATTTATTCAAACAAACCCCTTTATTCCTCTATTTGACTATAGAATCCATGGCAGCCTCCCAAGCACCTCAACCCCTCCATGGAACTCCATTTTGAATGGGGGGGGGGGTCGGTGGAGAAACATCACACTATATCAAGTAAGATAGGTTCCTCGATAGTTAATTACTTTTCATGGGTTTTATTCCATTATTCTGGAAGTTTTTAATTTCAAGAAATTAGGGTTTCAAACCTAGGGTTTGATCTTGCGTTTCTTGGTCTATATTTGTGTTTTTAGGCTTTATCTAAGTCCCTTGTGTTGCAGCAATGGTGCTGTTGAACTTTCGCACAATGATTCAAGGGTTTTGAAACTCATGGTAGGTGATTCCATGTGTGTGCACTCCTAGATGAGTTAGTTTTTCTTAATTTCTATTTTCTGAACACTTCTCCTTCATTATCATTGCTGCGAAATTTGGTTTTGGTGATGTTTGTTAGGAAAATGATTTTTAGGTACCAATTTTATGTTAAATTGGGTGTTTTACATGCATATTCTATGTTATACCAATTGGGGTTGTTTTATAACTCATATAATGAATTTATAAAAATGTTTTAGTTCTGGAAATTCTATTTTGGTGAATATGGGTATGCACATAGTGTTCAATGTGGGGTTTTAAATTGATTTTTTGTGCAAAACATTGTTACATTTTGTGGAGTTATCCTATTGAAATTATAAAGATATTATTGAGTGAGTTAAGTGGTTTAAAGAATGTTTAGATACTATTTTTAGTTTATTATGACCTCAATTGACGTGTTTATGTGCTGGTGGTTTTTGGTAACATGTGGAAATGGTTTGATCACAAAGGGGGAAACCAGGGTATTTAGGAGGGAAGATATGTACTAGTATGCTATTGATCCAGAGTGGTTTTATCCATGTTTCACTGAGAAAAATATATAACTACAACACTAAAAAACTATATTGATGATTTTTTGGGACCACTAGGTTATGGTTATGTTCCCTAGTAGTGGCTCAGGCACGAGAATATATTTTTCTATTGTTACTTTACACTAAGGTACGAGGTACATGGGTCCCAATACTAACTAGTGCATAAGGGTGTTCCCAAGATTAGTGCTCATTGAATCTTTTGTATTTATGTTTTTCATATGGTGGTTTTGGATGGAAATAAGTATCTTACATGTATTATTGAAATATGCTCACTCATGGAATATTTCCTTTGAAAACTATTTACATTTAAAGGTTTCATTTTTCTGAAATTATTTCCACCACTTCTTGCCTATCAAAATTGACATGTTTTTTATCTTGTATTTAATACTCTACGGAATCTACTGGTGGTATAATATTGGGCTTAGGATCACACCCTACTACACCCCTTGCGTGTAAGTAGACTTGATCTTGTTTGACATAGTTAGTGGCAAGGCCTTGGGTGATGGCGGTCTGAGTTGTTAGTTCTTTTCCATGGTACGGTGTTATGGAGACGAATTATGGGTGATGAACCCTTGTCATGTGGAGTATATGGGACTATTTTTATACTACTGTTATGTGTATTTGGACCAATTTTTTTATGTTTAAACCTCTGTATTTAGTTCTTTATTTTTTTTAATTCTGGTTTGGCATGAGTTTTTAAATCCTATTTATTGATGTTTTTTGATGTTTTATGTATCCATACTCGGGTAAATCATTCCTGAACCAACATATATGATCCTCGGGCACTTGTTCTAGCCTGTGGAGATAGGTTATGCCCTTAGGTCCTTATCACGGGCTGTTTTTGGTTCTGGTTTGATGGAAACCAGATTCTGTTCATGACAAAATGGTATCAGAGGTACAAATAAAGTGGATGACTTGGGGTGTTTGTATCTTTAAATGGTGGTAAGGCTCCATGGTATATCGTCAGAATTTGTCTCAGATAGAGACCCTCATTTCACTTTTTGGTTTTGGGAAGGCCTTCATAAGGCCTTACGGTCCCAGATTAATATGATCATGGCATACCATCCTCAAACGGATGGTCAGACATAACAGGCGAATCATATTTTGGAGGATATGCTATGTGCATGTGTTCTGGATGTTTGAGGTTCTTGGTAAATCCATTTGGGATTTTTTGAGTATTCTTATAATAACAATTACACATACTCGATTCTAATGGATTCTTTTGAGGTGCTCTATGGTTAACCTTGTCGATCCCCCTTGTGTTGGGATGATGTAGGTGAGACCTCACTACTAGGACCGAGTTTGGTGTAGAAGAAGTCTGAGAAGGTCAAGTTGATCATGCAGGGATTTTTGACACCTCAGAGATTCTATAAATCATATAATAACTAGAGGTGTTAAGACCTATATTTTTCTGTGGGTGATAGGGTATTCTTGAAAGTGGGCCCTCGTCTGGGCCATCGTCACTTGGGAAAGCCAGGGAAACTGACACCGCGGAATGTCAGACCTTTTATGATCACCAAGTATATTGTCAAGGTGGAATATAGTTTTGCCTTAACTTCTTATTTTTCATCCATCCATGATTTCTTCCATGTCTCCTAGTTGACGAAATACAACCAAGATCCATCCCATGTCCTGAATTGGGAGGAGTTGGATATAGAGCCTAATTTATCTGTTTTTGAGTGGCCAATGTGAATAGTGGACTTCCAAGAAAAGGTGCTTCAAGGAAATTCTATTCCAATGGTCTAGGTTCATGGTGGGGGGAATTGTCACATCCATGTTCTTTATTTAATGTAATTTTTTCTCTCATATTTTTTTCGTAACATTACCCCCTTAGTTTCGAATAGACCCCTTTGATTTTGAAGTAGTTTGGAAACTTTTTGAGTGGACAAAAAGGAGTGCACAATTTGGGTGCATGATTTGATAAACCATGCAATAAAACTATACTACCTTCTCCAGCTCATTAAAATGTAGTTAAATTCTATTTTTACCTCCCTAGATTTATCCAAACTCACCCCTTTATTTCTCCATTCAACCAAAGAATCCATTTAATCTTCCAATTCACCTCAAACCCTCCGTAGAACTCCATTTTGATGGGGGATTTGATGGAGAAACTTGAATATTTATCAAGTAAGTGAGTTTACCCCTTAGTTCCTTCCTTTTTCATGGGGTTTATTCCCTTATACTTGAAGTTACTATTTTATAGAAAGTAGGGATTAAAAACTAGGTTTTGATCTTGGGTTTCTTGGTCAATTATTGTGGGTTTATACTTGATTTAAGTCTCTTGTGGTTCAGCGGTGGTGCAGTTGAACTTTCACACAAAGATTCAAGGGTTTTGAAACTTATGGTAGGTGATTCCATGTTTAACCATTGCAAGATGAGTTAGATTTTATTTATTTCAATTTATAGCACACTTATACTTCATTATCCTTGATGAAAAATTTGTTTTTGGTGACGTTTGATAAGCAAATGATTTTTAGGAACAAATTTTGTGTTAAATTGGGTGTTTTACATGTCTATTAAATGTTATGACAATTAGGGTTGTGTTATAACTCATGTAATGGATTTATAAAAAAGTTTTAGTGATGAAAATTCTTTTTTGGTGAATATGGGTATTCAGATTGTTTTCATAGTGGGGTTTTTAATGTATTTTGCGTGAAAAACATTGTTAAATTTTGTGGAGTTATTCTATTGAAATTTTAAAGGTTTTATTGAGTGATGTAAGCAGTGAAAAGCATGAATAGATACTATTTTGAGTTGATTATAAACATAACTGATGTGTTTATGTGCTGGTGGATTTTAGTAACATGTTTAAATGGTTTGAGCACAAAGGGGGAATTCTGGGAATCTAGGAGGGCAGATTTGTACTAGTACGTTGGTGATCCAGAGCAGTTTTATCCACGCTTCACTGAGAAAAATGGATAACAAAAACACAATTAAAACTATATTAATGATGGCTGGGGACCACTAGGTTATGAGCATGTTTTCTACTAGTTGATTGTGTATGAGAATTAATTTTTCTATGGTTAATTTACACCGAGGTATAAGGTACATGGGACCCGATACTAACTAGGGCCTAGGGATGTTATGCGATTAGTGATCATTGAATATTTTCTATTTTTCATTGGAATATGGTGGGTTTGTATAGAAAATAAATTAGCATTAATTTTTTATTGAAATATTCTCACTCATGGGAAATTTCCTTTGAAAAATGTTTACATTTAAAGGTTTCATTTTTTGAAATTATTTCCACCACTTCATGCTTACCAAAACTGGCATGCTTTTTATCTTGTATTTCATACTATATGGAATATCTTGGTTTAATACTATTGGAATTAGGATAAAACCCTAATTAAACCACTTTTTTGTAAATATAATTGATCATTTTTGACGTAGGTAAAGGAAATGCCTTAGGAGATGGCGATTCGGGTTGTTAGTTCCCTTCCATGGTGTGGTGCTATGGAGACAGATTGTGGTTGATGACCCATTTCCATGTGAAGTCCTTAGAGAAATTTTATGATACTTTTATGTGTGTTTGAAACTCTTGTTTTTTGTTTAAACCTATTTATTCAGTTCTGGATTATTTTTAAAGATTTTTTGCAACGATTTTTCATATTCATTTTATCGATTATTTTGATGTTTTATGTATCTATACTCAAGTAAATCGTTCCCAAACCAAAATCTATGATGCCCGGGCACTTGTTACAGCCCGTGGGGATATAGAATGCCCATTGGTCCTTGTCACATGCTAGATTTGGTGTCAATTTTGATGGTGACCAGATTAGGTTTGTGACATGAACATTATCCATGTATATCTTCATTAAATAGATGTTGATTCAGAGGGGAGTATTAAAAACATAGAAGATATATACATAATATATTCTATTGATTTCAAGTGTTTTTGTGATCACATATATTCTCAATTAAAGTTTTCTTATAATAATAGGTTTCACTAATTGATTCAAATGGATCCTTGTGATTACATCAATGGAATGATGTTCAGAACACTAATTTTTTTGTTCTAAATTTGCATAACAAATGATATTGGTAAATAAAGATCTATATAAATCATAGAGAATCATAAGTACATCAGGTGGTTAAGTGATTAAAAAATGTTGTGGTGAAAATAAACTCTAAGATCCAAAATTTTAAGTTATGAAGATGGTATTCCTATGAATATGTCCTTGGTTGTATGTTAAGTTTATTAGAAATAATGGAAACATGATCTATAGATATATTAACAACTTCATAATTCAGGATCATAGATAGTTGGTTTCTTATATCTTGGAAAATTCCTCAAATATCTCTAAAGTATATGGTATGTTTCATTTATCTCTCTTGAGTTAGTACATAATAATATTTTAAATCTACATAATGATGATCTCATACCACAAGGTCATGATCTATACTATAAGAAAAAACCATTTCATATTTTGAATCAATGATATAAAGTGTATCCAAATAATACCACTCACATTGTAAAGGATTTGTGGTGAAACTATAAATTTGAGGATGCTATGTTGGAACCTAATGATGTGATGAGGTAGAAGTCTATAGAATTTTTTTTATTGAGAGTGATGGAATTATATGGGAGAAATATTTATAAGGGTGTGTAATATAACATCATGATATATTATGACATATTTTTCATTAAACATGTTTTATCTCAAATATTACTTTCTTTACAAATTAAAACAAGTTAAAATGAATTGTTTTATTCTATTAAAATGTCATAATTAAATGTGAAAATTATTTCTTAGCATTTATAATGTTGGGAATAAATATTACCAACTAGTTTAATATATTTTATTTCTTATAAATTTATAACAAGAATTCATTACTTATAAATTATATATGATTGAGAATAAATGTTTTTGGATGTATAAAGAGATGTTTTTCTTAAAAAGATTGTTATCCATGAAAAGTGCCATTATCTGAATAAATTAAGTTAATAAAAATTTATGAAACATTTCAATGAAATGTATTATTAATATATTAAATCAAATATTTCAATAATTTTTTACTATGTAAACAATAAAAATATGTTCACTTTTTGGATTAAAAATAAAATTATCTAAAAATGATTTTTGTTGGATTTTGTACAATTATTTAAATATGAATTTCAAACAATTATGTAAATTGAATCTGATTAAATGGTTTCAATTATTGAAATATACATGTATAAATTATCTAATGAGGAAAATTTCATTTTTGTTAAATAATAATATCAACCGCGGTAACATTTCAATACTATAATAAAGTAAAAAGGGATTATTAAGGGTAAAAAAAAATATATAGGATAAAATAACCACAAAAACATTTAAAAATATTATTTTTTAATTTATTTAGTAACACCCATATATTATCATTTAATTTTTATTTTTTTGAATCCTCTATCACTACAATATGACTTTATTATATTTTATGGTTTTTTGTATTTACAAGAGTGATACTCTCCGCATGTATAAAAGGGGACCTCATCTTCTATCTTCTCTACACTAGTTAATCCATTAATATTGGAAAAATTATAAACCATGATATCCCAACATATTTGTACATGTAATTAAGGTGATATACTCTCTAAAATCACTATCTAAACAAATTTCAACTACTTTTCAAAGAAGGATAACCAAAGAAGACGTATATGTTATTATTGATACTTTTTAGGTTTCAATCTGCATAGAACCCTTATAAATGTTATTTTTCATTCATAATATGATGTAATAAATATATGGAACATACTATATGTTTTTATTTTTATTTAATATACATTTTATAACAGCCTTCCATCAGTGGGAAAATGATAATGTTGCTATTGTGTAGGTGTGGACTACCACCTTTGTGAAACAATGTGACCAGTTTTTAATTTACTATTTAATTAAATGGTAATTAGGATATAATTAATAAATATATGTGATATGTATGTGATTATTATTATTTTCAGTGGTGAATCATTATTTTCCATAGTTTCTTTTTATCAATTGGAAAATGTAAACATCATGTGTTCATACGTAAAGACTACAATCTACTTGAAATTATGTAATTGATTTTTCATCAAATTTTTTTAAGAATGGTTAAGAAAGTTTATATAATTAATAAATAATAAAATTATTACATTTAATAAATAAAAAATATTATGGAACCATTTACATGATTCATGGACCATAACCATAAAACTGAAATATGCATAGATAACATAGTAGTTTCCACCTGAATGATCATTTTAATAAATAATTGTTAATAAAATGATAATTTTAACTTATAAAGGAATTATATATAATTTTCTATTTATTAATATGGATATAAAATAGATTTATAAAAAATTTATATTTATTATAAAGTATGTATGAATGCATATTAGGAATATTGAGAGTTGAGGTAAGGGTTTATGTTACAATGTCATATAATTTTTCGACTACACATGATAAATATCCTTTGAGGGAAATTATTTTATTATATATATTTAAACACAATATATTATTTTATACCCAAGTTATTATTCAATTTTTTAATTATTATGACAATTTTTCTTTATTTTAATCATTAAAATATTGATAACATACTTTTAAGAAAAATAAACCTTATATCTCTTTGATTTATGGAATTTTTCTTCCATGTCAATGTTTAGTAAAATTTTCTAATGAATGTTATTTTGAATGACTATGTAAATATTTTAATTAATTTCAAACCTTAATTTATTTTACATTAAATGTTTTAAAAATTAATTTATACTTTTTCTGAAGAGGTTATTTATGAAATTTTGAAAACATAATTGAGAAAAATATTTGTCTTATCATTTACCATAGAATTAGATTTTACAAATACCTTGAAAATTAATTTATTTGAAGATTTTATTAGATGTTACAATTTTAATTTTGACTTAAATTACTTTTCTCAATATTTTTTAAAATTTTATTTTTTAGGATACATTATGAAAATTATATTAACTTTATTTTGAGAAAAATGTTTAAATTCAATTTTAAGGTATATTAAATCTCTATCAAAATTATTTATGGATTTTTATGATTCAATAGGGATATGATATTATGATACAATCCCTTAAATTTCTCTAGATATATTATAATGACGATGGGTTAGTAATCATTTCAAGAAGGACACTTATTTTCTAGGTGTTAATTATGAAATTATGAAATCATTATGAAACCTATTTATTTTTCTTGGGTTATGCTATAATGAAATATGAAATGTTATGAAAAAAATTTATTTTTCATTTGTTATGATATGATAAAATTATGAATGTTTTTCATGATCTTGTGTCACACATATGTATGAATTTCATTATGTAATGGGTTGGACAAGAATTAAATTTCCTTGTAAAGTGTTTGGTAAAGATAGATATTTCATGAGATACTATAGAATAGAGTGGAAATTGAACTTAGTTCAATAAGGGACTCGGTCCATTATAATAGTCTTCAAAGTGAACCTTCAGTATGTAAATTATGGAATGGGGAGTTACCTAAATCCACTATGATAGTATTAATAGTGATCCATGAATAAAAAACTGATTTTCAATATAATTTATATTTCACAAACCTTTGTATTATTCTAATGGTATATTATCTTGGCTCATGAATGAATATGGTTGATTCATCACCCTTATGAGTTATGTATTTTTTTTGAAAAAGACTTATTCCATGATTCATTATTAAATATCATTTCTTAATTGAGTATGATAGATGTGAGTTATGATAATGTTATCATACCCTTATTATTTTATTATTCAAACTTATGACCATTGATTTATATCTCATATTATTATCCTCAAGACGAATATGAGATTACCCATTTTTATGTTTCCTTCACCCATGTTAGGAAAAAATGTTTAAATTTGTGTATGTATAATATGTTTACTTTTTGAGAAGATCATTTTGGGATATTTTTATGATCCTTCATGAAGTAATAAAATGATGTCTTTTTTCTAAAAATATAATAGTATTTGTTTATAGGGAGTTTATTGAAATGATATGTATTTAATATACATATAAAATTATATAGTATTTATCTATATATTTATTGGGTAACCTTAGTGTCTATCACATTAATTATTTTTATTTCATATGATTTAATTTAAAAATCATTCATTATTAAATCTTTTCTAAAGATATGTGTTTTATACAAGTGAATAAGGATAAAACCTACCATCATAGGTGATATTACAACATTTTTCTAGTGAATAGACCCAATCATACTATAGAAAAACATTGGGTGGTACTCTCAGCCTACCACCAACCTATTTGGTGATCCTGTGGTTTAGGTCACGTAATATAAGTCCATTATCAATTATCGTATATATTAAAATATTTTTATAGTCATATATATGTGAAATTAATTATAGTGAATAATTCAATGTAAAATTAAAAATCTAAAAAATTCAATCATTAATAAATGATTATAGAAATTTTTTAATGAATTTTTTTTTGATTTAAGACTTATAAGAAAAGAATGATCATTTAATATTAAAAGTAATTATTTTTTAGAAAAGATAGTTTTTATTCAAAGTAATGAAATTATGACCCAATTGTATATAGTTATAAATAAATATAAAGTGTGTATGAATATATAGAGGTATGAGAAATTATACATGATATATGAGATTAATCCTCATTTTATGAAAAATATTTAAAGAGAAAAGGGTCTTTCGGCAAAATTAATTTCTCTCAAGATTTAATTTTAATTTTAATTTAAATAAGATATTGATTAAAAAACTAAAAAAATATAGATTATGTTTATTTAACCTAAGGGAAATATATGACTATCATTGATGTTGTGGAAATATTGAAAAAAGTAACTTAGGATTTAATTCCTAATTCCAATGAGAAAATGTTCTAGAGGTTCACACACTAATTGTATCTGTAATCTCTTTTAAATTCTTGTAATGAAATTAACATGTTAGAATAAATAATATTGAATCTAGTTTGGTTTATTACCATAATTTAATCACATGTTATTTTAAAAATACAAAGCGAGTTAAATAAAAATATTTATTTATTATAATTTTTGGAGTATATAAAATTTATAATTTTTTTCATTTATCAATAATGTTGAATTTATTAAATTAAATAGTGATTATTTGATAATCGATAAATGTTGATGACATAAATAATACCTTGATTAATGGTATGATTATAAATAAATAATATTTATTTATATTCTTCTTGTGTTGTACATATCATGAGAATAATAATAAAAATAATATTCACTGACAAAGAGTAAATTACATGTATTAATGATGGTTAAGAGGGTGTTTGATATTTTCTAACCCTAAATATCCCACTATTAAAATAAAATTATGACTCTTTCTTAAATAAAATTTGGTGTACAAAAAAGTCAAGTAAAAATTGGATCAATCACTATATTTTTCTCACTCTTACTTATCTATCAGTACTTAAAGATATCAAAAAGGGGTCTTCATCCATCGTGAATAATACTGGTGTGATCAACCATGAATCATGAATAAATTTCAGATCTGTCATAGCAGAACCCGGAAATTCTAAAATGTTGATTATATATTGTAGCTATTGTTTGGATCATCACTAGAGGGTTTCAATACTTGAATCCTACAACACAACAATAGTGTGGGGAAATAAATTATCTCTGATCATCAACTAAAGTGGAATAAATAGTTATGGTACTACTATATACTATCATTATTTAATTATAAATTATTTTTTAAGATACACTCCCTCTTCATCCGATATAATAATGTAGTCAATTAAAATAATTGCTTTTAAAGGGAATAATATTTTAATTATATAAAGTAGTGATTATAATTAATATGTGAAAAAAATAAATTATTATCATAATACAGAAGGGAAGTTGAATAGTTCATAGTGCTTATAAGTGGTATTAGTGTGATCACATGATTAATTTTCAATTATTTATTATCAATTGATTTATTTTATGTTTTCTCAGTTTCTCATTCTTAAAAGTATTCATTTTTAAAATCCTACATAATTTTATATTCTCATTTTCATTCATAATAACATATCAAAATACTGGTTAATATATATAAAAAACATTTATCATGAGATTTACATCAAGTGGTATCAAAATATCAACATTGTGAAAATTAATTACACACTATGTTTTCAAAGATTAGAAACCATGTATTTTTTAAATATTTGTTAGTATCTTGTTCAGTCAATTTAAATCATAAAAAATTAAATATAAGATATTATTATATCATATTGGCATATAGATCATGAAAAACTGGCACACGAAAAGATGAATTGCACACTATGTAACCTATATACAAAATGTGTTGTCCACATTACCTCTATGTCATTTTAATGTGGTTTATAGATCTTATAATGTAAGTGATACATGAAATGAGGACTGATGTTCAATGAAATTAGATGTAACACAATGCATATTACTAGTACACATTGTGTACCTCAAACAGGTTCAAGGCCTTTGAGATAGATAGACCCAAGGCTTTTATAATGGACACAAGAAGAATAAAATTAAATTCTATGTAATTTTTTACATATCGTTTAGTCTTATGTCATTAGTGTTCATAAATTTTGATGGAATGATGAATTAAATTTATAATTTAACATACTGGTTATATTTTCTGTGAGTTTTTTCATTCGATTGTATATACCATATATCTGGATTAACAATTATATATTAATGAAATTTTGATGTTAAAAATTTTGACAAGAAGACAAGGTTGCCTCCAAGTTCATTAATTTAATAAATTAATTTTAATTAAAATTAAATTTTCATTAAAATTTAGATAATGGTGACTTAAGGATAGTTGAACATATGTAATATAAGATTGAATTAATTTTATTAACTCATGTCGCAATATCGTTATCAATGATTCAATAGAAGTAATTCGAAAGATTGATTCCAAATTTATTCTATATTCATGATGTGTGGATGAACCTAAGATTAGACCAGACCTTTTATTTAATTTCCATGTTTAATTTATTTTTATTAAATTAAAATAATGGAACCATGATTCATCCCATTCCACTTTTTAGGTAAGGACCTATATACAGATGTTCTATTTTATATAAACCACTTTATATAATCCATTAGATCACCTCATATGAATTTGGTTAAATTATTATGTCATGATGGATGTCCCAAGCGAGTGGATGTGGTCTGAGTCAAGGTTTTTTTGTGAATCTAGTTGTGATTATATATTAGATCCATGGTGGAATATTAAAATATGATCCATTTTAAGGAAAAATGAATTTTCCCCTTGGGTTGAGGGTTAGGGTATTATCCTCTAGATAAACTAACAAGAGGATCTCATGATCATTCCACTAATATTTTATTTCTATAATTTTCATGGTTAATTATTTATGTTTTTTAATTCCATGTGATCACTTAAAAAAATGAATTAACAAGAAATCATGATTGAATAAAATATAATAAGATTATGCATAAATTATTTATCATCCATGGTTAATCAAAGAGATAAAATACTGTTATTTTTAATATGGGCTGTAATAGGATAAAATAGGATTTATGCATAAGGATAATGAAACCTCAAATGAAATATCATGTTAGCTTAACCTTCCAATACATATGATATAATATAACTCACACTTTATTTTAATTTATGAATCTATTTTGTGATGGTTCTAATTATTGTTGAAATTTGAGTTTGATGTTGTTGGTTCACAAAACATATTCTAAATCGATTATTGAGCGCACAAGAAGAAAATGGTGTAATTAAGAGGAAACAATTTTGGAAATCATTAAACCCAATATTAGGGTTTGGGATTCTACTAAAAAAATCATGGAGTTGTGAGTCAATTTAGTTGGGTTGTTATTCTAAACTAAAACCCATCAAATAACATTCCAAGTCCAATTGTAGTCTATGAGAAGGCAATATATATCCTTAAAAATTGAATATACAGGGGAAAATAAATTTCTAAATTGACAGTGAGAAATATTTGGGATTAATAAATTAAGTATATTAATATGAATTTTATTAATTTTAACTATATTTTTTTTTAATAATAATAAGAACTAATTTTATAATCTTATTTTTTAGAAAAATTTAAAATCAAACCTAATTGATAATATCACAGTTATCCATTATATAGAAGGATAACATTCTTCTAATATTGGATTTCGTATATTGGTATAGGTTATTGTGAATTATGTTGTTCCATGAAACATGATGGAAACCCCAATTCATGAGTTTCATGCCTAATAGGCTAGTGATAATGTATTATCAATATATTTGAATCATTTGAATGATGAAATGGATTGGAAATATTTTATGTTAACTTAAATCTTTAATTATATTTTAAATAAATATTAGGATATTTATATATATAACATAGTATCTCACCTTATGGAAATATATGAAGAGAAGTTTTGATCAGAGAGATATGAGATATCTAATGCACTATATATACGTAATATGGAGAGTCAAAACTAGTTGGGTTACATGTATTCAAGATTATTAGATCCATTGATCTTCTAGATATAATTGTATTTATGATCCATAATAATATGCACACATATATCATTCTTTCCTCACTAACCAAAATATATTAGGTTTAATAGTGAACTATAATTTCAAAAATAGCTCGAATAAACTGTCATAAGATCTTAACATTATCCAAAACATTGATAATGTCATGGGACTATGACAAACCCATTATCCTTATAGTGAATTATAAGAAGAGGAACATGAAAAATGGGATAAAGACTCAATTCCTATCTATGGATCTAGATCACCATACCTATAAAAAGAATAAAATCTATCATAAATGAAAGCAATAGTAGGTAGAATGCTTTTTTATGTAGAAATAAGGGCCACTGGAAGAGGGATTTCACCCAACCAAATAAGTAAGGAGAATCTTAGTGTGTTCATTGTTGAGAGTAGTTATTCTATATGTTCATGTTGGATGTTAGAAGCTATCTGTGTTGATCAAATAAATAAGGAAATAATGAAAATATACATATATATTGGAAGATTATGGAAGACTATGCGGATATATAGTCCACTAATATAGAGATTCAGGCCACTCTAGCCATGTGATAATACCACCTCACATTATTAATATGATTGATTTTAGAATTAATAAACTTTCATAACATTCTATGTGTTAACAACAAAATTATTTATATTTTTTATAGATATGGAAGGATTTATTCTCATATTTGGATATAAATTTTTATACTTTTAAAAATATATCATATGTTATGGTATGGAAGAATTAAATAATGTCCATTATGTATTTAATTATGAAAACCAAAATTTTGAAATTGATAATGAAACTAGAATGCATGAGTCAAATGATGCCTAGTTTTAGAATTTTCATGATGGTAACATAAATGAAAAGCATTTGACACAGCTCTATCACTATGGTTACTAGAATATTTTGACCTAAATCTACTATAGTGATGTCATGCTTGTTTATAATGAAAAATGACCAAACCACCATTCAGTGGTCATTGTAAAAGGGGAATATTTATTCTATAATTTGTACACACTGATGTGTGTCACCTGTTTCATGTTGAATCTAGAGGGAGATAATCATACCTACTAATTATACTGAAAAATTTCATAGGTATGGTTATAAATAAATAAAGAGGTACAATTTTGATTCCTTTTAGAATTTAAAAGATTCCCATAATGAAAATGAAAATTATATTAGTGAGAAGATAATGAAACTTCTATCGGGTCAATGTGTTGAATACTTTAAAAAATACATTATCATCATACTAATGAATTATTATATTTTACCTAAACTCACTTCACCTGATACACCATAGTAGAATATTGTTAGTGAATGGAGAAAAAAACCTTGTTGGGTACAGTATTACCGATAATGATCCATGAAATCCTTCCATTATCCATTTGGAAAATTTCATTAAGGAAAATGTTATAATTAATAAACCATTTAGCAACCAATGAGTCAAATGGTATTACCTTCATGTTATAGAGTTTAAATAACCCTATTTTTCATATGTTTTTTCATGGGGTTGGGAGAAATTTCTGAATTGTATCATATGAAAAAAACTTTCACCCAAAGAAATAGCTGTATCTTTATATGATATCCCAAGGATACTAGGAATATTACCATTAAAACCATATAGAAAATAATATTACTCATTCAAGATAGATTAATTTATTGAGAGGGAACACATATTTAAGGAGGATAGTGGGAGAAATATTGACTATGATAAAGATGATGATCAACATATACCAGATTTGGTACTAGAACCGAGTACACATATCTTTGTGGAAGAAGGTATTCCTAAAATGAATTTGTTATATAGGAATCAAATAGATGTATGAGAACCTGAGAGATATGGTTTTCTAGTCACTGATGAAAGTGATTCCTTATTTGTTGAAATTAATGATCCCATCTCATATAAAGTGGTAATATAGAGCTCTATGGATTCCAGATGTAAATAAGCCATAAATTTTGATATAGATTTCATGTATCCAAACATTTTTTCTGATAAATTAAATTATCCAATTTTTGTAAATCATGTTAGGTTTAAATAGATGTTAAAGAGATAACTATACATGGAACTTAATGTAAATACCTATAAAATAATTCTAGTGTCCATTGGGTTTACACCTCATCAAGGTATTTACATTGATTAAAACTTTTTTCATAGTTTCCATACTTATATTTATCATAATATTTATTCTCCTAGAAGCATACCATAATAATATTATTTAAAAAATGGATGTAAAAACAACTATCATTAAAATTAACCTTTATTTAGATGTGTATAATACATAAACAGAAGGGTTTTTGACTCATGAAAATGAAGAAACGTATAAAAGCTGTAGATTTCTATCTTTGTATTAAATCAAGCATCCATGTCACTAAATATTTAATTTGATGAAGCCATAATGAAATTTGGTTTCATTCTGAATTGATGTTTTATATGTTATTACATGAGGTTTAGTTGTTTTATTGTAGTTTTCATAGTAATATACATTGATGAAATATTAATAATTTGAATCAACATACCGTCCATAAAAGATTATAAGTCATGGTTAAAAATTTTCATTTATATATAGGACATATGTGAAGTAGCTTATATTAAAGGGATTAAGATCATGTGGGAAGGATACATGAGGCTACTTGGACTAAGTAAAGGTTAATATATTGACTACATACAAAATAGATTTATTATGGAATAAATAAAGTGAGGATTTGGTAAAAATTTTCATGGTATTCATCATTTAAAGAAAATGTATTCTTAAACACAAGGAAGAATATAGAGAATGATTAATATCCAATATGGTTATTTCATTGGATTTTTCATGTGTTCCACATTATGTACTGGGATTGGTGTTTCCTATTATTTGAGAATTGTGTGTTGATATATTATAAATCTAGGTGATCAATATTTAAATTTTATTACGGATATCATTATGTATATGAGGTTTACTAAGGATATTTTCTTAGAGTATAGATGTGAGTAAGAATTAGTAATTATGGGATACCAATATGTTAGTTTTTAGAAGGATCATAATAATACGATGTCTCTTTTTGGATATTTTATTATCTCAATAGAGAATCTATAAGCTAGATGTGATCAAAGAATCCAACAGTTTCAGATTCTATCATACAATTTGAGGATATTGCGACTTTTGATATATCAAATGATGTATTTTATATTCAAATTTTTTTTCCAAAACATTGATTTATTACTTATCAGTAAATATTCAATCACAATTTACAATGAAATTACTATAATAGTGGATTTCTCAAATTTCCCAACTTCATACCAACAAAAAAATAAAATATATTAGAGGATTCATTTCTTGAGTGTTGTTTCTTAATTAGGTGATTTTGTAGTGATAAGAGTTTCTATGGAGGAAAACATGGTAGAACCCTTCTTGTAGTACATATCTCGACAAAAACCTGAGTATATTGTGAGTGATAGTGGGTATTACGTTATTGTTAGTTGGGTATAGTGAAAGTTGGTGTCTGTTGCATTTTGATCCATATAAACAACTTCTTTTGTAATTAATAACAAGAATTTATAATTATTGATGTTTTTTTATCACATATTGGTGATTCTTCTATATGATATTTTTATGTGATAATTTCCTAATAATATATTTCTTGATGAATGGTTATATTAATTCAACACTATGATGAGAACTAGAGGTGTCATGAAATTATTTCGGAACCATATTCAATGGATAGACAATATTGACTAAAGGGACATAGAAAATACATTCTATTTGGTTTTGGAGGCTCATATGAACCTAAGACACCTTCTTATGGTGTTAGAAATTAATAAACTACAAGATATTAGGTTATGAGAATATTCTCATCATGTAGAAATCCACATTTTCGTGTTTCATTAGACGTACCTATCTATGAAAAAGCGTATTATTCCTTGGAAATTATGATTATACTTTATGGATATTCTTACTCATGTACATTGATGTAATGATGAACACCACTATAACATATGTTCATGGTGATGGTGGATATGTTTGGTACATCGTGGATTATATGGAATTAACGAATAATGTGACAGATTATTTATCAATTTTTTTTCTCTTCAAAAAATTTAATATCTCATTCTCTTTGATGTGAATTGAATTTCCAAAAAACATCAATGGTCATAGTGTTCAATGGTCCATTTCATTTATGAAAATACAAAGAATGTGACATCGATTATATTTTTTGATGTTATCAGCATGCAACTTATTTTATTTTAGATATTATTTTTAAAGGATTATATTCCATTGTAAATTTTCATAAGAGGTTGGATTTAATTGTGATTTTATGTTCTTTTTCAATAGATTTTATGGAATTTTGGTAGACACTAATCATGTACATTAGGTAGTTATGCATAATGCCACTGATAAATAAGGCTAGCGGTTCACAAACTAAGTATATTAACAATCATAGTTAAAATAAAGTATTAAATTGATAAATTTATACTAAAGAAAATTTATTTTTTTCATTGATCACTATAATTTAATAACATATTAATCGAATGAAAAATTTTGTTAAATAACAATGAATTTTTTTCATCTATAGTGAATGTAATATTTATTATATTTATCATAGAATAATGTAGTGACATTTATGTAATTAAATAGTCATTATTTTTTAATTGGTAAATGATGATGAGGGAAATCATATTGAGATTAATGGTCCGAATAGAAATAAATATTATTTTTTTATTCTTGTTATGTTTTATGTCTCAATCGGTTAATAATAATATTATTAGTATTAACGTACATGGGGTAAAAAGGTATATTAATGATGGTTTAGGGGGTGTGTGAAATTTTACAACCCTGAAACTATTGAAATAAGTACTTATTTATGACAATTACCTAAATATACATTGTTCTGTACAATGAATAAAGAGAGATAGACAAAAGTAGTAGAGTGTGCTACATATTCCTTCTCTTCCAAGCGTTGGAGAGAACCCCAAAAGTTCAAAATATATTGTGAAGAATAATAATGTGATCAACCATGAACAATGAATGCAATATGGATTCCCCATGCTTTCACCAATTGCTTCTATGGCTCTGATCAGAGATTATGGTACATGTGTGGATCCCAGCTAGAGAGATTTTATACATGATTCTATATGTACAGTGATGGTTTAACAAATTATATTCCATAAGATCATTAACGAATGAGGAATTAATATTTTAGTAAATTATATATCTACTCATAAATTAATTATAAATTAAATGTAAATATAGTATCCCTTCCTTCCCCATTGAGTTATTATTTTCTACTGATCTATTTTTTTCATTATACATGAAATTTTTGAACATGTAAGGAAACAATTACTCCTCACTTCATACTAAAATCTGAATTGATCTTACTAGGAAAGGGAGAATTTATGTTGTTCCTAAAACATAAATTCTCATCATATTCAATGATAATATATTATTGGGAAAATATAAACTCATAAAAACATGTTGGAATGTTTTTGATACATTTTAGGACTTATATTATTTTTGAACCAATTTAAACCTATTTCAACCATAACAATGATAACATAAATTTTTACAATAAAAACATAATAACGTGACCTAAAATAAAAGGAGACATAAAAGTATGTTTTTACAAGATTATCCAAAAAATTTAGTCCATTTGTTCATTTTTAATTTCTATTGGTTGTAGAAATTATTTTTAATATAAAAATTCAAAATGAATGAGAAATTTTATTAAGAAAATACCTTATTTAATATTGATAATAATTTAGCCTTAAAATATTGAAATAGAGATGTTTATAATAAGAAATTAATTAAATAATAATCAAATTAAGGTGATTATCATTTCATGTAAACCTGAAACAAAATCGAATCCTCATACAATTCCATTAAACACAATGAACCAAAAATAGTTTTTAGGGGCAAGGAAGGTGTGAGGCCAGACTATTACTGGCCCCCAAAAATTTATTAAAAGAAAAGAGAGAAGAAAAGGGTGGGGTGGGGCCAAACAACCCACACCAAAAGACCCTGGACCCCCCAAGACACAAAAAACCCAAAAGACTCAAAAAGCCATAGAGAAAACCAGGAACTTCAAATAACCTTCTCCATCCCCATATGGGTCCCCATCAGCACTATAACTAGAAGAAGCATCTGACTGCACCGAATTTCAATCAAATGATTCATAATTCTTTAGGAAAGAAGTGTAATACTCTCTAAGGTGTTTCTTCTCCACATTCAGCTGTGCCTTGACAGACCGAGCCCTGCTAGAGGCAACATCCTTCGCTTTACAAGAGGATCTCATGGACATTGTCCTTGGAAATGTTGTATAGTCATTCCTCAGCCTCCGCTTTCGGGGGTCCGCAGAGATACCTACAGGTTTTTTCCTTCCCATCAGAAGTGCCCCCCACTAGACAGTCCCTCTCTTTATTGATCATATCCATATTTTGATACATCCTTATATCATCCTTTTAGAAAACATTTTGATCAGGGATGAAGGAGGATTCTTGATTGAGGGATAATTCAGTAAGAACCCCACACTACGACACACTAGGGACCATCAAGGAAGAATCCTCAAAAGCCGGACAAGGAGGGGACACCACACTAGCGAGGGCCAGCTGCAGATCCCCCTGCTCCCTAGGCTGCTTGCTGACTTCCCCTGAGCAGGAGGGTATAATATGCACAAGCCCCTACATTGCCCTTTTCCCCTGCTGAGCATCACCAACCGAGTTCCCAATGATGTCCAACATCGTCTCGGTCACACTTTCATTCTAGGTCACACTCCCTCCACCACGCCAAGTAGCAATGACTTGCACCTCACTCAACATCTTTGTATCAAGCCTCTCATTCCTAACATCAGTAACTGGAGACCGTAGCCCCTCTTCCCCAAGAAGCAAGCTTACTTTCTCCTCATCCACAATAATCTCATCACAGTTATGGAAAAGCACCTGCATGTCCCTCTTCTCTTTCTCAACCACACCATCCAAGTGTATAGTAGCTTCCAACATTATCTCAACTTCATTAGCATTATGGTCCACACTCCGTCCATACTGCCCATCATCAATGGCCTTCACCTCTCTCCCTTGTATAACAGACCTCACACTCACAGAGTCAGCAGGTGGAGACCTATGCCCCTCCTTCCCAGTATCCAACCCTTGAAAGTGATTGAAGGTTGGAACGACTTCTAGCCTCTGCTTCATACTGCCATCGAAGGAAATATGCATCCCACCAGTGGCAGCCTCCCTGCATAAGAACTTTCTGTGTCTAAAATATGCAAGTCTCTCCTTAGTCGCTTGAATATATCACTCACCTTGGGCTCCAGTTGTCACTGAACAACCATTTTCCCTGAACCTTGATCACCAATTTCAGACCCATGACCCCCCAGCACAACCAGAAGACCAGCCCGCACAATCCTCGGGCTCAGTGATACATAACCAGGACCAAATGCAGATGCCATCCCCTTATCTCTAGTTATTTTCAGCCCACTTGGAGCAGCAGCTTCATCCTCTTTAACCTTCACCCCCACCCAATCCTAACCCTCTTCACCAGAGTCAACCTAAACCACATTCAAAATATAGGGATCCGTGTGAATAGCCTCCTGCACCTCACCCTGATTCTTCCTCCCTTCACCAAAAACCATCTACGATGGACTCAAAGCACCACAATTCCTACCGCCACACCTGCAATCCTGATCACCATGTCCCAGTTTCCAACAGGATGATCAAAAATCAGTCCATAACTCAAAAATCACAGGTTTCTTCCACCGAAGATCCTCACCAACAACAATCCAAACAAAATCAACTAGTTCTTTTGATGCATCAATCTCAATGAAGGCTCTTGGGGATACAAGGAGAAAAATGGACCTCATTATACTATCTAAACATAAGAAACTTCCCATAAGATTCCCCAACATAGAAATAATGGAAAATTTTTGAAAGGGGAGTGGAAGTTCCAGAAATCTAACCCAAGATGCCACCATCAGTGAGTCACAGTTCAAATGCAGATCAAAGATCCAACAAGAGAGAGAGAAACGGGCACCATTAAATATTCTTGGAGATGTGGACCACACATGAATCAAATCCTCCTCCGACGCAAATCGAATCAAGATGTGGATTCTATCAACAAGGCCTACCGTGGTGCGATCCTGGAGGTCCCAATGTTCAAACACAAATTTGTAAAAAACATCCACTGAAGGTTTCCAATTAAAGAAATGAGAAACCAAGGTTATGCTTTGTATGGAAGAGGCCTCGTTGAACTCCACCATCGATAACTGGAGCTACGTACATCCTTCATGTAAATCATTAGGGAAAATCGCAACCCGAGGAAAAGGGGGAAGCATATGACAACCCAGCTTTTTATTACAACATAAACATGCTTTATTACATAAAAATTCACTTGATACAACAAAGAAGATCGAGAGGTTTAGTGTCTTTGGGGCTTAGGATCATTACATAAAAACTTTAAACTTTAAATACAACATCCATATTGAAAACTTCCTTTACATGACCACTACATTCCTTCGTACTTAGCATTGCATGGGATAACCTGAGGACATGCATAAGAAAAGGGTGAGCTATAAAGCCCAGTAAGGGAGTACACAATGAATAACATGAGGAGTACAATAAATGTTAGGCAATAGGCATATCAATAGAGCATAAGAGAGACATGAACATAAAGGCATGATAAAGCATGATAATCATAACATGGAAATGTGGCAACAACACTTAACATTGAATTAGCATGAGCCAAGGCTCATTGCACATGGAGCATGAGTAAACCCTCATTGCACTTGAAGCACGAGTAAACCCTCGTTGCAATTGAATTATCATGAGTCAACACTCATTGCACATGACGTATCATGATACTATACTTTACCCAATGCATTGGAGCGCTATAAAGGGCGCACCCTTCTTAAACATTTCATTTCATGCATAAGTGTGCCACATGGATCATAAAACATGGATTCATAAAACATAATAATTTATTCCACGATAAAGGAATGTGGAATTCATACATGAAACTTTACAATCAATAAGTAAATGTGCATAAAGGTGAATACCCTTGATGGAGAAATGGGCATGGTATTCACTACACAATGATATTGGCTTAGAAAATCGGTGTGATTTCGGCAGCGTAACGGCGTGACATAAGAATTCATAAAAAAGGCTGATGAGAGAGAAAGGGGTTCCTCATCATATTTACATGTAATGGACAGTAATAAGGTCATATAGATACATGTCCCAACAATTAAAAAGGAATTTAGATTCATGATACAAAAGTATTGCTTGAATATAAAAGAGGAGAAAAAGGTTCCTTTCGGAATTTCGGCATAGTAACGGGTGTACATGGGAGGCATTTAATGAGAGAGAAAGGGGTTACTCATCATATTTACATGTAATGGACAGTAATAAGGTCATATATATACATGTCCCAACAATTCAAAAGGAATTTAGATTCACGATACAAAAGTATTGCTTGAATATAAAAGAGGAGAAAAAGGTTCCTTTCGGAATTTCGGCATAGTAACGGGTGTACATGGGAGGCATTTAATGAGAGAGAAAGGGGTCTCCCATCATTCAAACAATAAGAGGGCAGTATGGGAGAGGTGCGAAAACATACCCCAACATTCATAATTGAAATTAAAAGGGCAAAACAACTTAAAGAAAATTGACAAAAATGAGAAAGGAAGAAAAAACCCTTACTTGGAAGTGTGCTTCCAAAGGCTAGAGAGAGGCTTGTGGGAGGCTTCTTGGGAGCTTGGGGCACCTTGAGAGGATTCTAGAGATAGTAGGGCAGAGGTTGTAAGAACTTCAAGGGCTTTGGGTGAGGAGGAAGTGGGAGCTTGGGTGGGTTTATATAGGAAAGGTGAGAGAATTCTTTATTATTTAGGTTTGGGACCCCTTATATTAAAATAATCCAAACCACAAACCATCCCATGGTATTTGCCCATGGTTTCTGGAAAAGGAAAGAGGAAAACAATATTTTACAAGGCCAAGGTCCGAAAGTATTAAAAAATTAGGGTTGCTTATGTAGAGGTGAGTCACACTCCCATGGAAATTAATTTAAAAAGGCAAAGTGTTGAATAAGTCTTGAGGGCTCCATTAATGCTTTGAAAAGTGAGTCAAACAAACCCAAAACCTCATTATTTTAATGATAAAACACATATTGGCCGAACATAAGGATTATGGTATTTTATTACATCACCATTGGGTCATTATGATGTCATAAAACACATTATATATTTAAATGGTATTTAATTTTTACCCAAAAATTTGACTGTCTCAGAAAATTATGAAAAATTCACCGTTGGATAATTTCGACGTCCTGATTCCAAAAATAATATTTATTTTATCTAAATAATTTTCTAAATATGTGAATTTTCACTTTTAAAATAAAAACCGACATTTATAAAAAATTCACGGGTTTTGACAGAAATGGCTTTCAAACCTTAATAAAAATTTTAATTGCATTCATAAAATTATAAAATCATTTATATTTAATAAAAAAAATTAATTTAATATTAATAATAATATGAAAATATTATTTAATTCAAAAATCCTTTAATTTAATAAAATATAATTCTTAATTAAATAATAACTAAAAACACCATTTGTACTTTTAAAAACTAATTACAATGTATCAAAAATGACTAGAAATTATATTCATTATTATATACAAAGGTAATGTGCATGAACATGGTACTACTTATTTGTTACATAACCCCTTAAAATAGCCGCATAAGACCTAAGGGTAAGGTGTGCGATGGTGACAGACTCTTGGGGTTTCTCGGATAACATCGCTCGAGTGGTAATCTCTATCAACTTCCATTTTTCCCGTAGATGATCACGTTCGAGCTTGACTTGATGAAGCTCAGCTTGGGCTTGGTCAAGGGAAAAGCCCAAAGACGCCACCTCTTTTCCGAGCTCTGACAAATGGGCTTCGTAAGGGGCAATTCTACTGGATGAGGCCATCGCTTCCTTTGTCTGAGTAGAAAATTGGTTCGTTAAAGCCTTATATTTAAACTACCCAGATGATCACTGTTCAACGGCTATAAAAGTAACGGTCACAAATCTTAAAGTAAAACTAAAAAAGTTGATATCTTATAAAAACATTTTTCATAAAGAAAAATTTAACTGGATCAAGAGGGATTTTCCATTAATGAAACTTTGGGTCGTTACAACAATCCCCCCTTAAGAAATTTTGCCCTCGAAATTTTCCTTTTCCCACACTAAAACAAATGTGGGTAACTTAGCTTCATCATATCCTCCGACTCCCAAGTTGCTTCTTCAAACTTGTGGTTTCTCCACAACACCTTGACGAGGGGCATTGTCTTATTTCATAGAACTTTTTCTCTACGATCCAAGATCTTCACTGGTTGCTCCTCATAAGAAAGATCGTCTTCTAATTGTACCACCTCGGAAGAGAGTACATGTGAAGGGTATGGTATGTACTTCCTTAAGAGGGATACATGGAAGACATCATGCACCTTGGCCATAGTAGGTGGAAGTGCTAGTCGATAGGCCACAGCCCCAACACGATCAAGAATCTCGAATGGGCCGATGTACCTTGGACTTAACTTCCCTTTCTTTCCAAACCTAATGACCTTCTTCCATGGACATATGCGTAAAAACACCATGTCTCCGACTTTAAACTCAAGGTCTCGTCGACGATTATCTGCATAACTCTTCTGTCGACTTTGGGCTGCCTTGATATGCTGCTGAATGGTTTTCACCTTCTCCACCATTTCTTCGACCATTTCTGGTCCAAGCAGCTTACGTTCACCGACCTCATCCCAACATGCCGGTGTTATACACCTTTTCCCATACAGGGCTTCATATGGTGCCATTTGGATGCTCGAGTGGAAACTATTATTATAAGAGAACTCAACTAGAGGAAGATGTTGATCCCATCCTCCTTTAAAGTCCATTGAGCACGCTCTCAACATATCCTCAAGTGTTTGGATAGTCCGCTCGGATTGGCCATCAGTTTGAGGATGATAGGCCGTACTGAAGTTTAGTTCAGTATTCAGAGCATGTTGAAGACTCTTCCAAAACTTAGAGGTAAATCTTGGATCTCGGTCAGACACAATAGATAGTGGTACTCCATGAAACCGTACCACTTCCCTGATATATATCCGTGCCAGTTGATCCAAAGAGAAATCCTCTCGAATAGCAATGAAGTGTGCAGTCTTTGTAAGACGATCCACAACAACCCAGATTGCATTGTTGCCTTTGGATGTCCTTGGAAGTCTAGTGACGAAGTCCATGGTGATGTTCTCCCATTTCCATTCTGGTATGGGCAATGGTTGCATCATCCCCTTAGACTTCTGCCTCTCTGCCTTCACTTGCTGACACACCAGGCACTTTGATGTATATTCAGCGATCTCCTTCTTCATATTATCCCACCAAAAGTTTTCTCGGAGATCTCGATAAATCTTTGTGCTCCCTGGGTGAATAGAGAAATTTGAACTATGTGCATCATCCAAAAGTTCCTTCTTCAGCTCCGAACTTGATGGAACACATAGTCTTTTCCCAAACCGCACAATTCCTTCTTCATTAACATTAAACTCTGAGGATTTTCCCTTTTTGATAGCTTCCACTTTTTCTTGGATTCCTGCATCATCCTTTTGAGCATCCTTTAACCTTTCCAAAAGAGATGGTTGATCAATCATTTGTGAAAGGATTGATGATGTTCCCTTCTTTATGATTCCCACGTCCATCTTCATCAAGTCTAAGAAGATTGGATCCTTCTCAATTCTCATTATTGATAGAATTGCTGGATCCTTTCTACTTAGGGCATCCACCACCTTGTTCGCCTTCCCAGGGTGGTAATGTATTGAACAGTCATAATCCTTGATGAGCTCTATCCATCTTCTCTGGCGCATATTATGCTCTTTCTGTGTGAAAATATATTTAAGACTCTTGTGGTCCGTATATATCTCACATTTCTCTCCATAGAGATAATGCCGCCAGATTTTCAAGGCAAAGATCACCGCCGCCAACTCCAGATCATGCGTTGGATAGTTTTGCTCATGGATTTTCAACTGCCTTGAGGCATAGGATATCACTTTATCATTATGCATCAGCACACATCCTAAGCCCTTCTTCGAAGCATCACTGAATACCACAAAAAGCTCCCCACTTGTGGGTAAAGTGAGTACGGGTGCAGGGATAAGCCTCCTTTTCAACTCTTTGAAGCTTTCTTCACATTCATCACTCCAAGAAAACTTTACTCCCTTTCGAGTTAGCTTGGTAAGAGGGTTGGACAATCGTGAGAAATTTCTCACAAATCGTCGATAATATCCGGCTAACCCCAAGAAGCTACGGATATCAGTTACCGATGTTGGCCTCGGCCATCCCTCAATTGCATCTGTTTTGGAGGGGTCCACAGATATCCCATTGCTTGTGATGATATGGCCCAAGAATGAGACCTCCTTCAACCAGAACTCACACTTGCTGTACTTGGCATAGAGCTTCTCCTTGCGCAAAGTCTCCAGTACAGTTCTTAAATGCTCCTCATGGTCCTCCTTGGTTTTGGAGTATATTAGAATATCATCTATAAAGACTACCACAAATTTATCTAGGTAATCTCTAAAGACTCTATTCATCAAGTCCATGAATATTGCTGGAGCATTGGTGAGTCCAAAAGTAATTACTATGAATTCATAGTGCCCGTACCTTGTACGAAAAGCAGTCTTGGGGATATCTTCCTTCTTCACCCTTACTTGATAATATCCCGACCGCAAGTCGACCTTGGAGAAGTATTGTGCTCCACGCAGCTGATCAAACAAGTCATCGATTCTTGGGAGAGGATACTTGTTCTTTATCGTGATTTTGTTAAGTTCACGATAATCGATGCAAAGCCGCATTGACCCATCCTTCTTCTTGACGAAGAGGACTGGTGCACCCCATGGTGATGCACTTGGGCATATAAACCCTTTATCCAGATTCTCCTGTAGTTGTTTCTTCAGTTCTTCAAGCTCAACCACAACCATTCTATATGGAGTATTGGATATTGGTAGCGCCCCAGGTATAAGTTCAATTGAGAACTCAACATCTCTTCTTGGAGGAAGACCAGGAAGTTCCTCGGGAAATACTTCAGCGAATTCCCTCACAATAGGCATTTCTTCAAGGGTGGTTTCTTCCTTGGACTCAATCATCTGAGCTAGATATGCGTGCTCATAAGGCAGTAATATCCATGCTTGAGATGATGGAGCTAAAGGAGATTCATCTTCCTCCTGACACTTGTAAATAATCGGGGGTCGATTCTCCATATGGAGTGTGATTTTACTCTCCCGACAATTTATGTTGGCTATATATAAGGAAAGCCAATCCATGCCAATAATTGCATCAAATTCCACCAAAGGGAGTAGGACGAGGTTCGCCGGGAAATTCAATCCGCAGATTATAACAGGGGAGGACTTATACTCATGGGATGCAATGATTTCCCCATTTGCCGTACTCACCGACATCTTTACTTCCATGATTTGTGGTGGTGCAGGGATTATTCTACTAAACTTTTGAGATATAAAAGAATGCGTAGAACCTGAATCAAAAAGTACGTTCACTATTCCTGAATGAATAACTAGCGTACCTGTCACCACTTCGTTGTCGGGGTTCACTTCGGCAGAAGTGATGGAAAAATCTCTTCCTTGCTGTCTTGGAGGTTGTTGATTGCCTCCGATAACCCTTGGATTAGGGCACTGATTCGCAAAATGACCCGGTTCTTTGCATTTGAAGCATTGAACAACGCGTTGAGGTTTGAACGGAGCGTTTCTCCCCTCCGTCGCAGCCGCGGGTCCTTCTTGCTGACAGTTAACAGCTAGGTGCCCTTCTCTTCCACACTTGAAGCATTTTCTTGTCCCCCTAAGGCAATTTCCAGGGTGCTTTTTTCCACACTTTTGGAAAGTGGGGTGCTGGAATTTCTTAGCGCCGTTGGATTTATCCATCGGACCACCAGCATTGAAGTCCACCTTCCGCTTCTTGTCCCCATGATACCCCTGTGATTCTCCGATCTCCATTTCAACCTTGAGGGCACATCGGACAATTTCCTCATAGCTGTCGAAGTCACGGATCGCTAATGCTTTCCGCAAGCTAGGCTTCAGCCCACCAAAGAAGCGGTCAACCTTGCATTCGGGGGTAACGACACAGCCGGAAGCATATCGTGCAAGCCTTGTGAAGTTTGCCTCGTACGCTCCCACAGATTCCTCATCTTTCTGCTTGAGGGAAAGGAAGTCCCTTTCCATCTTAAGACGGAGGGTGGGTGGAAAATATTTATCGAAAAACATCTTCCGGAATACCTTCCATTCCAAAGCCTCGATCTCCTCCTCAGGCTTCGTATTTTTTATCAACGTCCACCATTGATCAGCTTCACCCTCCATACGATAAGCCGCCAGGAGAACCTTCTCTTTTTCAGAGCATTGGAAGATGGAGAATATCTTTTCAATGGAGTTGATCCATTGTTCAGCAATCGTGGGATCGGATGATCCACTAAAAGTAGGAGGCCTTTGTCTCATGAAGCTTTCAATAGCGACTTGTTATTTCTTAGGGGGGGTTGAACGTTCCTCTTGACCAGTGTTTCTATTCAAAACTTGAGTTAGCTGAGAGAGAAGCGTGACAAAGTTCGCGATTCCCGCTCCCATTGGATTGGGCATCTCATAAGTACAATCATCACACTGATCTTCACAACGGTTGTTAGCCCGAGTTCTCCTATTACCGACCATTGGCTGGAATAAAAGAAAGTTAGGGGTAACACATAAAGGTTAATCCAAAGACAAAAGTTGATGACTTATAAATAAACTTTAATCTCTTTAACTCATGAGTCTATAGGATTCAATCCAGGATTTTCATGATCTTCCTTCTAACATATATCCTTAGGGGCATTTTTACCTTAATAAGGGTTCATACTAAGATTGTGAATTTATCAAAACATATCCCCCGGGAGTGTCGTAACCAAGAGTGTAGCAAGGCCCGTTGTCGTGCACCAGTCCCCGTTCGAGTCTAGCTCAAAGCGGTGTTTTCGGGTTTTACCCCTAGGATACATCTGTGCCAGAGCCGCCTCTACCTGCTCGTATCCAGACAGGGATGTATTTGTTTGATAAACCACTTACTTAGTATTTACCAAAACTTAGGGATGTTTTTATTATGATTAGTCTTGTATCTAAGGCTTTACTAGGGTTTCCTAATCCCAAAAATAACTAAACCTATCCTCTGATACCAACTATGACAACCCTGCTTTTTATTACAACTTAAGCATGCTTTATTACATAAAACTTCACTTGATACAACAAAGAAGATCGAGAGGTTTAGTGTCTTTGGGGCTTAGGATCATTACATAAAAACATTAAACTTGAAATACAACATCCTTATTGAAAACTTACTTTACATGACCACTACATTCCTTCGTACTTAGCATTGCATGGGATAACCTGAGGACATGCATAAGAAAAGGGTGATCTATAAAGCCCAGTAAGAGAGTACACAATGAATAACATGAGGAGTACAATACATGTTAGGAAATAGGCATATCAATAGAGCATAAGAGAGACATGAACATAAAGGCATGATAAAGCATGATAATCATAACATGGAAATGTGGCAACAACACTTAACATTGAATTAGCATGAGCCAAGGCTCATTGCACATGGAGCATGAGTAAACCCTCATTGCACTTGAAGCACGAGTAAACCCTCGTTGCACTTGAATTAGCATGAGTCAACACTCATTGCACATGACGTATCATGATACTATACTTTACCCAATGCATTGGAGCGCTATAAAGGGCGCACCCTTCTTAAACATTTCATTTCATGCATAAGTGTGCCACATGGATCATAAAACATGGATTCATAAAACATAATCATTTATTCCACGATAAAGGAATGTGGAATTCATACATGAAACTTTACAATCAATAAGTAAATGTGCATAAAGGTGAATACCCTTGATGGAGAAATGGGCATGGTATTCACTACACAATGATATTGGCTTAGAAAATCGGTGTGATTTCGGCAGCGTAACGGCGTGACATAAGAATTCATAAAAAAGGATGATGAGAGAGAAAGGGGTTCCTCATCATATTTACATGTAATGGAAAGTAATAAGGTCATATAGATACATGTCTCAACAATTCAAAAGGAATTTAGATTCATGATACAAAAGTATTGCTTGAATATACAAGAGGAGAAAAAGGTTCCTTTCGGAATTTCGGCATAGTAACGGGTGTACATGGGAGGCATTTAATGAGAGAGAAAGGGGTTCCTCATCATATTTACATGTAATGGATAGTAATAAGGTCATATAGATACATGTCCCAACAATTCAAAAGGAATTTAGATTCATGATACAAAAGTATTTCTTGAATATAAAAGAGGAGAAAAAGGTTCCTTTTGGAATTTCGGCATAGTAACGGGTGTACATGGGAGGCATTTAATGAGAGAGAAAGGGGCCTCCCATCATTCAAACAATAAGAGGGAAGTATGGGAGAGGTGAAAAAACATACCCCAACATTCATAATTGAAATTAAAAGGGAAAAACAACTTAAAGAAAATTGACAAAAATGAGAAAGGAAGAAAAAACCCTTACTTGGAAGTGTGCTTCCAAAGGCTAGAGAGAGGCTTGTGGGAGGCTTCTTGGGAGCTTGGGGCACCTTGAGAGGATTCTAGAGAGAGTAGGGTAGAGGTTGGACGAACTTCAAGGGCTTTGGGTGAGGAGGAAGTGGGATCTTGGGTGGGTTTATATAGGAAAGGTGAGAGAATTCTTTATTATTTAGGTTTGGGACCCCTTATATTAAAATAATCCAAACCACAAACCATCCCATGGTATTTGCCCATGGTTTCTGGAAAAGGAAAGAGGAAAACAATATTTTACAAGGCCAAGGTCCGAACTTATTAAAAAAATTAGGGTTTCTTATGTGGAGGTGAGTCACACTCCCATGGAAATTAATTTAAAAAGGCAAAGTGTTGAATAAGTCTTGAGGGCTCCATTAATGCTTTGAAAAGTGAGTCAAACAAACCCAAAACCTCATTATTTTAATGATAAAACACATATTGGCCGAACATAAGGATTATGGTATTTTATTACATCACCATTGGGTCATTATGATGTCATAAAACACATTATATATTTAAATGGTATTTAATTTTTACCCAAAAATTTGACTGTCTCAGAAAATTATGAAAAATTCACCGTTGGATAATTTCGACGTCCTGATTCCAAAAATAATATTTCTTTTATCTAAATAATTTTCTAAATAAGTGAATTTTCACTTTTAATATAAAAACCGACATTTATAAAAAATTCACGGGTTTTGACAGAAATGGCTTTCAAACCTTAATAAAAATTTTAATTGCAATCATAAAATTATAAGATCATTTATATTTAATAAAAAAAATTAATTTAATATTAATCATAATATTAAAATATTATTTAATTCAAAAATCCTTTAATTTAATAAAATATAATTCTTAATTAAATAATAACTAAAAACACCATTTGTACTTTTAAAAACTAATTACAATGTATCAAAAATGACTAGAAATTATATTCATTATTATATACAAAGGTAATGTGCATGAACATGGTACTACTTATTTGTTACATAACCCCTTAAAATAGCCGCATAAGACCTAAGGGTAAGGTGTGCGATGGTGACAGACTCTTGGGGTTTCTCGGATAACATCGCTCGAGTGGTAATCTCTATAAACTTCCATTTTTCCCGTAGACGATCACGTTCGAGCTTGACTTGATGAAGATCAGCTTGGGCTTGGTCAAGGGCAAAGCCCATAGACGCCACCTCTTTTCCGAGCTCCGACAAATGGGCTTCGTAAGGGGCAATTCTACTGGATGAGGCCATCGCTTCCTTTGTCTGAGTAGAAAATTGGTTTGTTAAAGCCTTATATTTAAACTACCCAGATGATCACTGTTCAACGACTATAAAAGTAACGGTCACAAATCTTAAAGTAAAACTAAAAAAGTTGATATCTTATAAAAACATTTTTCATAAAGAAACATTTAACTGGATCAAGAGGGATTTTCCATTAATGAAACTTTGGGTCGTTACAAAGAAAATCAGGAACTGAGAACAGGACAAATGGATGCTCATCATCAAGAACCACCGAAGGCCCCTCCCCCATAAAGGGTGGAGGGAGAGGCACAGGAATGGTCATCATTCTCAAAGATAATGTCATGTTTTAGATATATTTTATATTTTATCCCATGGGGTTAACATAATTTTCCGTCATTTACCAAGGTGAAAAATATTTTCAATGATTAATATCCATATTTAAAAAATTTTAATTGACCATATTATGTTATATAAATTATTTTTGATAGAAATATAGAAACCATTTTATCAAATTAAATTAAAAAAATTATCAAAAAAGTATTTATAATTAAACCCATAAAAAATGAAAAGCTATTTAGCAAGAAAAAATGTATTCTTATGTGTGAAATATTTTTATGAAAATACTATTAATAAAATTTATTATAATTATAAAAATAATATTCTTCATGAAATAATGTATCTTTGAAACCATATTAGTAAAAAAAATATATCTTTTTGAAATTGATTAAATGAATAGACATTTTTACAAAAATCAATATTTTTTTACTTTTGGATGAAAAATTAATGTTTTTAGAGAAGTAAAAAATTTAAACTATGTTAATTTTGATATTATGAATAAAAAATTTATATCCATTTTTTAATATATAAGTTTAAAATAAGGAATAAAATAATTATAATATAAAATCATAAAATTCTATAAAAACCATTTTTGAAGAAAAAATCATTTTGATACATAATATTGTATTACCAAAAAAAATATTACTTATTGATTATAAATTAATAATTGTATTTGCATTATATTAATACCTTATAAATAATTTAAATAATATTTTTCTTTTAATTTAAATAACTAGTATTTATGAATATGTTATAAGGGACTTTATTAAGAAAAAATATTTTAACGGTATGTTGTAATCTATTTAATACTTTTTGGTTAATGTGATGTTATCTATAAAAGAAATAAATTATATATAAAGGGATATAAATTCTTAAATAATTGGTTGTTTTATTATACCCCCCAATAAGGAATTTTAGCTTCTAAATTTCTGCACTTTAGTATAATCAAATAGTGATATCTCTATTTCATCACATACTCGTGTTCCCATGTAGCTTATTTGATTTTTTTGATTAATCCAAGGAACTTTATCTATATGATTCAAGATTTATAACTGTACTTACTTGTATGAAAGATCATTATACAATGCTATAACCTCTTAATTATGTTAATTTGAATGATTATGTATGTAATTTCTTGTAGATCTCATCATAATCATGAGATACGTATAGTAGAATCTCTAATTGATAAGCTTCCATTCCTAGTCAATAAAAATAATATAAAGCGAAAATATAAATATGTATTAATTTTTTCTTCATTAAAAATTGCATAAAATTCATCCATGGTGATATTTTAAAAAATACAATATCACCAAATTCAAATTCCTCAATTTTATAATAATTATTGGCATAAATATTCTATTGAATCAGATCTATCATGATGTACTTATGAATGGTTATGAAATTTTATAACATTTGATTATATTTACTCAATACCAATATATTTATTTCTCTCCCATTGAGTATGTACACAAGTGGTAAAGGCTCCTGCTTGGCATCCAAAATACCCAAGAACATTTTTGGGTAGGGATAAATTTTCAGGAACTATAGTAGTACTGTAGCAGGGCATTGTAGCATTACTGTAGCAGCAGTGGAACTATTGTGTCAGTGAAACTATAGAGGAGAAAGTACTAGAGCAGAACAGTAGTGGCGGAAGAACTGTAGCAGGTAATCTAGCAGCCCAGGTACTATAGCATTACTATTCACCGAAGGTCCCTTTGGGCCAAAAATTGGGATTTCATGCACATGGGCCTTCATGCTATGTAATGGGTCTCCCTCTACCCAGTCCAATGAGATCCTTACTTTTATTTAATAATATAAATGAGGCTTAAAACCAAATATTTTAAAAATATCTTTATTTCTATAACAGTTTCAAAAACAATTGGTGTTCTACACTTCATTCCATAGATGTATTCAGAAGGATCTATCATAATTCATGACTGAAAACTATTATTATAAGAAAAGATGACAAGAGGAAATTTTTGATCCCATACACCTTTTAAACACATATAAAATTATAACATCGTATCCAATAAGATTTAAATTATTAACTTTGGATGACCATCTTTCTGAGGATGATAGACAATATATAAAATCAAATATATATCTTGGGGTTACTGAAGACTTCACGATAAACCTAATATCTTAATAAAATAGAATATAAATTGGTACTCCATACAACATAACCAATCTATTAGAATATATCCTTTAATCATAATCATGTTATAAATATTCTTATATAAAAATGAAGTGTGTTGAACCTTTATGTTGATCAACTACAACCCAAAAAAAATTATGTCTTTTAGTTATTTATTGTTTTCTATATAAAAATTATATGGTAATTTTTACCATTTCCATTCTAGTATGGGTACTTATTATAACATTTCCATAGAATTATTTCTCCCAAAGATAATTTTTTATCATAATAAGAACTGATATAAATATTATTTAATATCCCTCTTCATGTTGTCCCATGAGAAATACTATTTTTGATCTATTTTCTTCATCATAGTTCAAGTATGAATAGATAATAGTGAATTATGATCATAATTGATACACTCATTATTCATTTATATAATTGATGGTACACATACACACTTCATGAACTATATTATTCCATTAAAATTTATGTTGAATTTAGGAACAATATTTATCTTCATCTTCTTCAATTAATCATCTTCATTCATTTCCACTTTAATCCTAACCTATATTGATTGTTGAAAAAACGTTTCATTAAGAATATATTTCTACCCTTCATTCATGAATTCCATATCTATCCATTTTATGTCCAAAAATATTTTATATCTTTAAAATTATTCATGTAAAATATTGTATGGTAATTATGGCTCAAATAATCATCCACATTATTCCCTTTCACATGGTGGTAATGAATTGAACATTAAAATTCAATAATAAAATATATTCATATTTGTTGGTAAATTCTTATAACCTTATATACATAACTCAAAATTACATGTTAGTTAGTTTTGATTATGAACCTCAAATTTTTACAAGTCTGATTCTATAAAAATATTATTCTTCATGAGCATGAATACCAATACATTGATTGATATATCACAATATATCTAAATACCTTCTTCACTATACAGTGGTTTAAGCATAAGTTTATTGACTATAATTCTCTTATCATCCTTGAAATTTTCCTCATATTCACATATCCAAAGGAACATGGATCCATTATAAGATAACATGGTCAGTGGATTAGATAATTGTGAGAATCTTTACACAAATAATCAATAATTTTTTGAGAGACCATGAAAAACATGAATCTAAATCACCCTGGTTATTCTAGGATAATAATCGATAACATATGTATTTTATTGATCCAAAAAAATTGATCTTCATATTATATGATAAAATTAAACTTTTATATCCAAAATTCATAGTTAGTATATTTTTTATAAAAATTATCCATCCTTGGGGTCTTCTATAGAATCCTCATTTCATATCAAGAATCTTAATTTATTCTTGAATATATAATAATTTCATCCCTAATGACTATCAAAAAATAATCTTAGTATTTTCGAAATACATTAGTCATTAAATCCATAATGATTTCATGGGAATTAAAAATTCTAATTTGAAACACTATAAATTCTTAGTGTCCATAAATTTTACAAAATAATGTTGTGAGTATATCCTTCTTCTTAACCCTCAACTAATGATATACAGAGAAAAGGTCGATATTTGAAAATTATTTAACACTGTATTGTTAATAAAATATGTCATTAATACAGGGTATCTGCTAATTTTTTTGATAGAGATTTGTTTATGTTTCTAATAATAATAACAGAATCAAATTTATCCATATTTTATCTTATTAAAAAGAATAAGTGCTCCCTAATTTTAAGCAATTTACCAAATGATTCCATTGTAAAGATTATCCTAGAGTTTCTTCTTACATTCCTATAACTTAATCATATATATTATACAGGGGTTCAATGAAATAGGTGTAAAACCATGTATGAATAATATTTAAAACATAACATTACTCTTATTTGGATTAATATTAATATTTTATATAATGATATTACTAATATCATATAAAATAATAATTTAATCAATTTGGAGTTTCTATAAAATAATCTAAAAAACACCCATTTTGAATACAAATTAAAACCAATAGAATGGAAATAATTTACATTGGATCTTTATATTTACCATTGAAAAGATTTATGATCATATATTTATATGAAATATCCAATTTGACATCATATAAATTGAAATTTATGTGGGATTTATATAAATATATCCATTAAATTACAAAAAAATATCATTAAATTATACTATAAGGATCATAAAAATATTTTCAATATCTAAATTCCCACAAACAATAATCAGAGAAGAATATTATACATTAAATTACATAATTATAACATTATAAGTTTACAATACCAATTCAACATCTTATCAATGTGGTGATAGAGATATATACTTACCAAATTATAAATATATAAAATAATGGGTAGATCTGGATTGAAATAAGGAATTATTTTTTCTAAAGTTGATGGTATGCAAACTATTTCCCCTTTCTTTTCCACATTATCAATTTTATAACATAACGACCACAATCATTTCATTTTAAATTCTGGAGTGTGAGTGGTTTATACTGTGTTTCATTTCCTACATAATTATCTATCTTCTTATTTACACTATAACATCACTAGACATACCAAATATGTTCCCCTCCAAAAAAACATTTATCAATTACCTTGAGATTATTTACTCCATGTTTCCTTCAACACATTAACTATAAAGTGAAGCTCATATTTTTCTCTACATGGATTTTTCATTATCCATTGAAATCTAACATTCCTTTCTTATAAATACCATGAGATTGATTAGTAACTCTAATATCCATTTCTAATATCATAGACAAAAATAGAGTCATTCATATATACTAAATTCCATTAATTATAATTCCATTTGGAGAAGTACTTTTATAATAGTAGATAATTGATAAACCATATATTTAGGTTGGATGATAATACTAGATTCATTTCTCACATGCCCTTTATAATTTTTCATATACTCACTCAAAGATTCATAATCCATTTATATTATATGCGGTAATTCTTATCCATTTTCATATGACGAGTGTGAGTAATGTACTTATTTAAAAATATGTTCTTAAACTCACCCCTCTTAATGAATTAAATTTCATTCCATTTCCTAGTGTTATAAATAAGAGGCCAAAATTGATCTGCTTCACCTTCAAAATGATAAATATAAAAAATAAATTATTCATGATCTGGATAGTTGAAAATGGAATATAAATTTTCAATGGTGTAGATTAATTAGTCCAAACAAGGTAAAAAAATGGACCCAGTAAATGAAGGTGGATGTAGAATAATAACAGAATCTATTGAACATTGTTGTCTCCTTTTCTCATTCATAATTTTATGAATATTCATAGTTATAGAGGGTTGTATATGAATAAGGTTTTTTCTATATAAATACTATTAAATTTGGGTTATGAGAAGGAAAATAATTTAATTATATTATACATTTAGAATTTACGTGGTTCTTTTTTTAGTAATTGACTAAGTCCAAAAAATCATAGTGTGAGAAAAAACAGTCATAGAAATAATCCACATAATCATGGAAACCATTTATAACATGTCCCATTCATGACATATTCTTTTCAATTTTTTCCACATTAGGATTAAAATAGGTCATACATAATCATAATCTATTCAAATCATTTTTAATGGGTCATAATGGATATTGGAATTAACCAGTGTATAACCATGGGGAGTATCAAACTGAAGGCATAATACGGTCACTCTCACCATGCACTAGATTGATGGTTGAGATATATTTGACTAATAGTTTTCCTAGATATTACAACTAGATTAATCTATCCCAGAAAAAACATATAGTATCTATACAAGTATGTTTTTCTAGTAAAAACACAATCCTTCATTTATCATACCTTAAGAAATTATCATATATATAGGATTATCCTCTGGGATCTCAAAAATGTTTTCTAATAATATTTTTCAATGGTATCTAAGACTTACTCTAGTATAGACTATTGAGACCCATACTTTTAATATAGAAATATTGAATCTTATTATATGAAGACTTAGTAAATAACATTACAAGCCACATTATAATCCTATTGATTTTTAATATTTTAAAACACGAGTACATAAAAATAATTTTAATTTTATATCTACATCATCTTCAAATATGTTCTTCATTATTTTTACCCTTCATAGTTAGATAATAATAAAATAATATAATCCTAACCTAGGGAAATGAATAATAATAAATTGTGAGTGTAAATGTTTAGTAATGTTAAACAATTAATATATAAATGATAAACATATCATATCATGAGAAAAATGTTATTAAATAATGAGATTAACAATAAAGAATCCATACCAAATAAACCATTTATAATAATATTGAATAATGGTATATATTTTGTTAGTTTATAATACATGAATCATAATTAAATCAGTAAACATGACCCATGAGAGTATAAAATTAGAAATAGATATAAGTTTGTAGAATACATATAATCCTAGAAAACTAGTTCCTCAATCCTGTATTACGATGAGGTGTGTCATTTTGAATTGGGTCCACTCCTCATTCTATCATATCATTAGTAATGGTTCACTCCCAAAACTATTATTTAATACAATATTCCTTAGAGAAATGGGTTATCTATACATTCTGGTAATTATTATCCAATAATATATCCACCATTACCCAATTTATTAGATAGAAGTATAGTTTTAATTCACCATTCACACATTCATAATAAAATTATTTGTGTTATGAAAGATTATAAATCATTCATCATAAATCATGACCCCTGGAATGGAAATGAGTTTCAAACACATTTCAAAATTTTATCATAACATAAACCATGGAAAATAAACTAATTTCATAAAAAATCCATCTTCAAAATAACAAACCATCCATAGAATGATTAATGATGATTTACTTTTATAATATCCCTAGTAAATGACAAGTAACATCAAAATATGAAATCTTAGAAACAAAATTCATTAAAATAGAACATTGAATATTTTTTTTATGGGGATACCCTTTTGAAATTGAAATAAACACTTTAAAATATAAATTTTTTAAAATGTTATTGAATCAATTTTCATTTAATTTAAACTCGGAGATTTTTAAAGGAATATTCCAAACCTTGATCCTTCATGCTGGTGAGAAATTATATTCATTTAGGGAATATTAAAACTAATATTTAATTACTATTTTCATTAAAAAGCCTAAATTACCTCATTTAGGAAATGAAATGAACATTCCATTTTATAGTTTTTTTAAAAATTAAATCATTTAAAAAAATTCCATTTCAAAATCATAGAATATTATTAAAAATTCCTTGGAATCATTTTTTGTAATCATGGATTTTGAAGAAAAACTATTTCTGACCGAATAGGGAAAAATTTGGTTTCCCTTGAAAAAATTAATTTGTTCTCTTTATTTATAAAATAATGGAAAATGAAATATAAATATGTTATATAATGAAATAACCAGAGGTAAAGAAAATTATTGATCTTATTGAGAGGTAGACCATGAATATTTAATTATCATAAACATTAATCATAAAAAATATTTATAAACATTGAGATTGCAACACAAAACATTACCATGTTGGTAACATTATAATTATAATCCACATGAAATAATAAAATATATTGAAATATTAAATATAATTATATTATTGTGAATAATGTTATATAATTTAAATGTTGATGTATATAAACCTCCCAAAAGAAACAATTGGTGAATATGGAATATGTGTGATAAAAATAATAGCTAGACAAGAAACCCATTACCTCATGTATTTTCATTTTGTGGGTGTTTGAACATGATGGATAAAAAATATAGATTTAATATAAATAAATTATATAAAATAATTATATATAATAAAACAAATATGAATTGAATATAACATCTTATAATATATTTATAAACAATTCATTAAAAATAATATTTACTATTGATAATTGCATCATATTTCACAGATGGTCTGGTTCACCAGGTCTAGTAATTATACAGTTATCATGGATATATAACATTAATAATTATAGTCATTATAAAAATTAAATATAAATTTATTATATATATTTATATTCAATAAAAATTTGTTGATATAAGAAAATTAATTATATAATTTATGGAGATTTTATGCCATATGTATTCTTGAATACTATTTTCACTTTTTGATAAATAGACTAGAATAAATGTAAACAACAATTTAAATTTCATGAAAAAATAATGAATAACATATATATTGATCAAAACTGTCACTATAAAAATCTAAATTAAGTGGTGATTAAAAACTATTTACACCATTACTTTGATATGGTAAGATATATGTATGCATGAGTGATATTTCCACTTTCTATTTGATAGAAAGAAGAAGGAAAATGGTTTTTACAACATCATAATTGAAATTGAGTATATGTAATATACAAAAATAATTATTTTACGATGGATTCAAAATATTTATAGGATGAATAAGGATAAGTAAAATTAAAATGTTTTCATATGAGTTATACCTCTATATTGATGAACCTACTTTGGCTTAAATATTATTCATTGAAAGATTGGTATTTTTTCATTACATAAAGCACAAGCACATGGGTAAGGAAACTATTAAGTTATAATTGGAAGGACTATACATGATAAATAGATCATTAATTGTGAAGAAGAGATGAGAGGATATATCTTTTTATATGGGTGGTAATGTAAACACATTGACATATAAAAAATATTAAAATAATATAAATATAAATGTCAAATAAATTAGAACTAAGGAACCAAAAATTATAGTAATTTTTTTATATGATATAAATAAACTCAACCAATCACATTTGGGATCTTTTTGGTAAAATTATATAATTTTATTCAAGTAAATCCACTTTTAACACATTTTATCTTAACCGCAAAAATTTTAATTTTTCCATTGATAAATTAATAATTTCGGGAAAAATAAATGAGGCCTTATAATTAAATTTTGAAATTATAATTAAAAATTTGGAATCCAATATTTTAAATTTAATTTTAAATGGTGGTAGAAATTATTTCTTATATAATACAAAAGACAAATAAAAACCAATTTTTAGAAAAATACCTAATTTGTGATTAAAATTATCTTCTCCTTAAAATAATGTAATAAGTTGGATTAAGAGATTTATTTGGTATATAATAAATAAATTAATGATATAAATTTTTTCTGGAAATCTAAAACAAAAAGGAATCTTCCAAACATTCCATCAAATGCAAAGACCCACAAATAACTTTAAATATGAATTAAATAGAACTTATCTTCATAATAAGAAATATTGGGTTCCAAAATTTATAATTATGTTTTAAAATAAATTAATTAAAAACTAAATAATAACATTAATAGAAAATAATAAAGTACAATTTTAATGGAATATCCATATTTTAACCCATCGTTTTAACCCCATTTTACCTCTTTTACCATGGTGGAATATATTTACCGTGGCCACTATTCAGAATTTAAAAAAATTATGTTGACCTAATTATATTATATTAATTGTTCTGATTACATATATGGAGTCCATTTTCTTATATTAAATTCACAAAATAAAATAATTTATCTAAAAATTAATCCCGTAAAGTGTGATGAAAATCTATTTTTTCTTGAAAAAATGTTTTCTTAAGTGGAAAATAATTTTATAAGAAAATCAAGAAAAAATATTATTCTAATAATGAAAATACTATTATATAGAAACTAATATTTCTTTCATATCAATTATTTTTTAAAAAATAAATTTTTTAATTCTTGGAACCAAAAATAATAATTTTCAATAAAAATCAATATTTTATACTATACATAAAAAATTTAATAATTTTAGAAAAATAAAATAATTTTATTCAATGATAATTTGGATGCTATGAATCAAAAAATTTAATAATTTTTTCTAAATAAAATATTATAATGTTTTATAAATTAGTTATAATATTTCTAAAAAAAATTCTAAAAAATACTTGTTGAAAAAAACATTTTGTTTAAAAAAACATTACTCTACTAAAATACTAAATAAATATTTATTATAAAAATTCAATATTTTTCCATTATATAAAACCCATAGATTTTTTTTCATAATTGTGGTATTCTAGTTTGTATCTCTAATTTTAATAGTCAATTTATAATATTCATGTTTAATTAAAAATATTTCCTTTTTTATAATGGTTAATTTAATATTTGATGGTTATTTTAACATAATCAATGAAAAAAATAAAATTTATTTAATGAAAATTATATTATAAAATATAGAGGTGTTAAATTCTATACCCATAAATGTAATTTTTCCATTTATATTTTATCACTTCGTTGAAAAATCGGGACATTATTATTTCATCACTTCACTAGGTTTACAAGTAGCCTCATTGAATTTCATAATACTCTAGATAAATTTTACTAGTTGAGTTTTCTTATTTCATTGAACTTTATCACAATGGTACTTTCTTTATACCAATTTATATTCATAAGAATGATCATTCCCTAATCTTACAACCTCTATTCTCAGTACACTAGAAAGATCTGAATTGAACTTCATCAAGAGAGATACATCAAAACCATTGTGAACATAGGAGAGGTTAAATGGAATAACCATTCAATATTCCATCATTATTATGTGATCAAGAATCTATAAGGGAAGAAAATACCTAGGGATCAACATTCCACTCTTTATAAATCTCATAACTGTATTTATTAGTGAAATTCATAGTAATACGTTATCAATAAATTTAAATTCCATATTTCACTAATGATTTTCAGTATATTTTTCTATCGAATCTGAGATAACAAGATGTGGTACTAAATTGTTCTGGAATTCTCTACTAGTTTCTTAGCTAATTCATATTACAATAATCTTTTATCTCTAACATCATCCCAACACTTGTGAGTTATACAATTACTTTTATAAGAGTCTTCATAAACAACCATATGAATTCTCCCATGAAAACTACTATTTTATAAAAACTATACATGAGGAAGTTGTTAATCCCGAACACTTTTGAAATATGTAGAGTAAGATCTCAGCATATCCTCTATGGTTATTATATTATATTTTTATTTTTATTTAAATATTTTTCTTTATATTTTTCTTTATTTTTTAATTCAATTTGAGTGTATTAGATTTGTTTTATATGTTTTATTAAATGTTCAAAAATTTAAAACATTTAATGAAGTCATGTCAATTTTTTTTATAATTTTTAGTGAAGGGGTATTGTAAGATATTTCAGTATATAGGTAAATTATATTATTTAAAGTTAATATTATTTGTAGACATATCTACCTACGACTAAGAATCAACAAAACACAGTATATATATGATTATGGAATTTATGAGGTTTCTCATTGAGAATTTGAATGTGGTTAATCAATATAAATTAAACACTAATCTTTGTATGAAATAGATACCAGAAAAGGTTCGTAGATAAAAAAACTAAGATAAAGAATTAAAAAAGATGTGTAACACTTGAAAAAACAATTCAATATAAACTATTATACTGTTAATTCCATTCAAAATATGATCCTAATATACCTTTAATTTCTGATCCTTTACTACTAAATTGATTAGCGAAACATCAAGATGCATCATATTCGATATTCAATAAATTATTATATTATTCATGTTTTTATCATTATTTTTATTTTATTTCTGATATGTAATCCTAAGTCTAGGATATTCCTCTAGAAAAACAATATAAGTGTGTTTGTTTATAACTCCTAAACCAATGATACATCTTTCGGGTTTTGAATCATAAAAAATTTAGGTATTATTCAGGTTTATGATTTGTTCCATAGAAAGGACGATACAATTATGGTTATTTTTCCATGTGTGATAAAGGCATATGTAGGTTGTCACTCATTTAAAAATTCATACCTTGTCTTTGAATATTCCATTACACTTGTGGTAATTGGTATGTTTTATTTATAAATGAAGGATAATTCAATTCAATCTACTATAAAATTATGGTGTTATTTTTTATGTATTTATTATTTATAATATCATTAAATTTATTTAAACTATTATATTTTAATTTTCTTGTTAAGATAATTTTTTATTGATCATATTATAATTAATATTTTTAATTGTTTAAGTACTAATCAACACCAATAGATATATTTCTCATCTTACACTAGGAAAATAATAGGTATCATAGCCAGACCTTCTAAGGAGTTAGTTGGTTATTATTTTCATTATTTACTAATTATCCCATAGTCAAAACGGTTTAAGGGGAAAAAATTTGTATGATTATAGGAATGAACTAAAATACTTATTGCTTATCATAGAACCTCTATACATTTTCTAAAATGATTATGGTTATTCATGGGATTTATTGTAGGAAAATTATAAGTAATTATGAATTTACCATGATATTCTCATGGAATAACCATATAGTATACCTGATTCTGATCCTAATGAAAGTATAGAAAATAATACAATATTTTATGTTTTGTAATATAATATTATGAATATCTTGTATTTTTCTATTATTCAAAAAATTTCCGATGTATCTAAATCTTATAACTTTAAAAAAATTGCAGGATATATCAAGATACACATTATTGATTAGGAAAACGAGAAAACCAAAATTAGGAATACTATATTTAGAATTCCTATTCATTATGTTAGGATATTATATATCTATGTTTCATGTTTTTTACAGATTAACAAGAATTATTTGTGTTTTGAGTTCACTTGGAGAAGCTTTTTATAAAAATTTATTTTATGAATGAGTGTAGTGGTCAGTACCTAAGAAGTATAATGTGAATAAAATTTTAATTTATGAGAGTAATAAAATTAATGAGTACAAAATGGATAAACTTATCTATTCATTACTATAACATCTTGATACTGATATGACATGTATTTCATTAACCTTTTCATTTATTTTCATTATCATTGACTTGGTGTGGTTGATAATTAATTGTGAGGATACCTATAATGGTTAAGTCAATGATTTTTTGGACTCTCAACTTTAACTGACCTTTCCTGTAGGCTGTCAGAGGGTTACACACTATGTAACTGGGTTACATGATGTGTAATTATTTTTAGACAATTTTTGAAAGGATACACATTGTGAAGGGTAAACAACGTGAAGATCCTTTACACATCATAAATTAATTAATGATTAGTTTTGAATTCAGATAATCAGTTTTTAAAATCAAGGTGACACATTTTTTGGTTGTTTCATATATTAGCTATTTGATGATGTGTATTGGGATTACACATCATGTAATACACCAACAACATTTTTTGAAATGGGTAGCACTACTAGGATCTCATTATCCATCCTCTCCAGTTTCATTTCCCTTGACCCAAAGCCTTCCCCATGTAATTTTGGAGATTTCAAACCCTTATAGATCCTCTTATTAGGCATTCGATCATTTTTGTGCTTGCAATGCGACTCCTGGGTAATCATTATCCCTTGTTCTTCATCTCTCTCTATTTATCCTCCTTTGTAATTTTAATATATCATCATAAAATTTATGGATCTATTCTATGTGTTTTTGTATCTCATCTCTACATTTTTATTCGACATATTCTACAATATTGTTCTTGTTGATGGGTGTCGTTGTGAATGTTGTGTTTTGAGAAAAGGTAGGTAATTTAATCTTATTTATCCAAATTGATTATCATTGAATTTTCTTGATTTATTTCAACTTTTTATCTAAATTCTGTTTCATTAAATATATTTCTATTGATTAAATAAAAACATTTAATTTCTTTGAATTGGGGGATTTGAAATGGTTTTGAAATGAGAATTGGTAAAAAAAACACAATTTTATTAGATTGGGGCATGTTTATGGAAATTGGTTAATTTAAATTTTTTAATTTAAATGGGTGTTTATATGGAAATAACTTTAATTAAATTAATTAATTTTAATTGTGGAAATAACCTGTGAGATTGATAGAATTCAATTCAAATGGATTTTAAACTTGAGAAAATGGATTAAATTTTTTGATAGAACCCCAGAGGTTTTATATTGTTAAATAGGCATGTTTTTGATTAAAATAAATTTTGTTTTTAAAAGGAAAATTGGAATTAAAATGGAATATTTAGATTTATTTGAATTTTAAGCAGTCTTAAAATAAATTTCCCATCATTGATTGTGTAAGAGCGTATGTAAACTATAGGTATTTGGTGAGTTTTTTGGATACAATCTAAACTATTATAATATTTTCAAACATACATGCATCAGGTCACATCCCCAATGGGATGGTGAAAATTCACCTTTGTCCAGTTTCTGGGGGTGTGTGTATACACATATTGCTGAGATCACTTAGAGATTTTGGAGTCTTATATACTGGAATGTTCATAACTATTTGGAAGATAATCATTTTGCTTGCATGTTTTATATTTGAGATATAAATTTATGCCAGTGTTGTAAAACTACAATACATGACTTTTGAATTTATTTAATTTTTTTTATATAAATTTTTTATTTATGAAATTATTTTAGAAATATTACATTACTTGTAAATACTTTGTTTAAAGTATTTTTCCATCATTTGAACTATATAAAATGATCTGTTTAAATATTCTTTGAAAATTCCAATACTATTTATTTTAAAAATTGGAACCATTTATTTGGTTAATCTATCTATGGTTTCTATTATGGAATCCTTGGTGAGACCTTACTAGGATTTTTATCCCACACCATACTTTGTCCTTCAGGTGTTTGTAGATTATATCCTTCCAGGTTTGAAAAAAGGGAAATGATCTCTTGGAGGTGAATCCAGCTGTTGAAACTAGGACGTGGTGTGTTGTGTCATTAGGTACATTGGATGTTTTCCTCTTTTTTTGTACATAGGTTTTAGTTAATTGGGATTTTATACCTTTTTTACTTTAGATACATTACTCATATGGGTGTTTCATTTTCAGGATGATGAATTTCTTATCTTGAATGTGCTATGTTTTGTGTAAAATTCATTCCCACTTGAATATTGTATGGTTTCAAGTGCTAGTCACCATAATGGTTTGTAACAAAATGGTATTAGATGAGGCTACTAAGATTTTATGATAAAGTTAGTATGAATTTGAAATATTTTTGGGACATAGAAGGTAGTTTCAATTGAGTGTATGGAAAGATCTCACCTCAATAAACCTTATGTGTTCATGGGTGATTAGGTAAGGACATATTATAGATTAGTTTTATTATTTTCCCTATTGTGATTTGGATAGGGTGAAATCCAAATCTCATTGTTCTATATGTCGGAAATAATTTCCCTTTTTGATTAGTTATATTATTAGTTTGTTGTCTACCTTGTTATCTACTGATATTTTGTAGCATCATGCATCTGAAAAGATGTGCAAACTAGATCCTAGAGGAAGCCTCTAATGAACCACAATGAAAAAATCCTCCAGTGGGCCCAAATCATGTTGAGTTAATTTTTCACACTTTCTAATCTATGGTACATGCACCACCTCTAGATCTTTTTAATGCACCAACTGTGGATCCTCAGGGAGATATTATGTCAAATATATTTCAAAAGTTCCTTCACTAGAAGACATATGTTTTCAAAGGCTGTAATGATCCTCAACATGATGAGAAATTGTTGGGAAATATATAATGGCTATTATAGTTCATGGAGACACCAGATGAGATCATTGGAAAATGTACTGCCATTGATCTGGAAGGACTAACCATTAGATGGGTGACATCATGGTGATGGTGAAGAAACATGAGATATTAGAGTGTAGATAAATCAAGGTTCCTTCCACAAACAAGTTCTATCTAGAGTCTATGGTGTTATCCAAGGAAGATGAGTTTTTCAAGCTTGTGCAAGCTAATAGAACTATGACCTAGTATTCAAATCGATTTTTTGAACTCATGCAGTTTGCACCTGATATTGTTTCTAATTAGGGGATGAAGGCTTGAAAGTTCAAGATGGTAATTTGGGCTGTTATTTGATCTTAGGTTTTGTTGTTAAAGTTTCACACTTATCCTGATGTACTGGATAGGGAGATTATTATTGAGATGGGCCTAGATGGAAATTCAATGTTTTCATTAGTTTATTTCTTTTCTAATGGTAAGGTGAGATCCTTCAAGGGAAAACATATGTGTGATGATTCTAAAAGTTTTTATCAATGGTAGGGTCATTCTGAACCACCTACATCTCTTGGAGGAAGTCATTTGATTTGATATAAGTGTGTCAAGACATAATAGTTTAAGAGGGTTTTCAATGAGGCACCCACAAACTGTAGCTAATGATGATGTTTAGGATACTTATATAGATTATGCCATAATATTTCTACTCCACATAGTATAATAGGATAATTATATCCTCTTAAAATTGTAGGGAAATAAACTGATTTATGTATAAAAGGTTTCTGATAAAATGCATTTGAAATGAAGCTACACGACAAAATAGAAGAGTCTCAGGAGGAAGAAGTCATAAGTCCAACCATTATGAGAGGTAACATTGTTACAACTTCATCATTAGTGAATGATCCATCTGATACTGGTGAATCTCACTCATTTATTTCCTCCCATATTGTTCACATGGTTAATATTTATATTTACATTTTATATTGTGAAATAGATATTAATATACCCCTTGGGGAAAATAGAGAGAGGGGTCTTTTTAGTCCAATATGTTTCTTATCTCTTTCAGTTGTCTATCTAGATTGGAGTTTTCTAGTACTTGAAATGAAATATCTAGACATCATATTCGGGATGGATTGGATCATTACCAATAAGGCCCTGATTAATTTTTATCTTCGACATGTCAACCTTATGACACCTAGTGGTGTGTATCTTGTATTTCAAGTAGAATGAGACCCAAGGTCTAGTAGGGCCGAACCTTCTTATACCATGTTGGGGTAGCTAATATCAGTGTTTTCTTTCAGATATGGAGTAGAATATTTTATCCGTGATCTACCTATAGTTTTCATTGAGTTTCTTATCATGTTCCCTTCTAATTTCTATAGTTTACCACTAGTTAGGGAGGCTGAGTTGTCTATTAATTTAATTCCAAGAAATCACCCATTTTCAATTCCCTTTTATCGAATGGAACAATTTTAAATGAAATAGATAATCTTCTAGTTGGATGATTTTCATGACGAAGGCTTTATATGACCGAGTGTCTCATCTTGGGCAATGCCAGTGTCACGACCCATCCTCAGGGCCCGTGCCATGACTACCCCAATCCCGCCTTCCATAGGCCAGGGGCTGGCGACTAGCACCAAGGCATAATTCCTGGTAAAAAGTGAAGGCATTTACTTTGTAAAGTAAACATACACCACAGAGCAAGCAAATATAAGTAAACACTAAGTAAAAACTGGGTATAATAGTAAGTGCGGAAAAGTAAGTGGGATAGAATACAAACCCAAACTGAAATTAAAGTACAACTTCAAAAGGGAGTACAACAACTGAAAAGTAAAGCCACAGCGTCAAGCCGTCCACTAGAAGTCCCACCTGAAGGGTGGGTACAGATAGCCTCCACAGCTCCTCGGGTCCAGCCGTCCGCTCCGAGTATGCCCCGTCCAGTGGTCCACCTCCGGGTACCGACCTGCTCCTCGTACCTCAACCACGATCATCATTGTCCGTCATCTACAACCAACACAACATAGTGCGGGCATAGCTTGTGCATGGGTGAGTATAAGCTACTCAGTAGGGACCCCGAGACCCCCGAATGTCTCCCAGAATCCATAAAGGATAATCCACAAAGGAAATATACAATCACGAAGTAACATCTGACACTGATTAGGTATATGCCCATACATATACCTAAGTCACAAGTTCCAGTTCGGCTCCAACATCTGAGCCCAAGTTCGATCACGTCCACACAGGATAGAACAAAACAACCCACATAGAAAAGAAAAACAAGATTCAGCTCACACAGGTATACTTCTTCGTAAGATGATAGAGATGATCATATGTAGCCAATGATTCATCTAAGCCGTCAGACCCACAGAGTATCGATAGGTAATAACCCCCGCAATGACCCACAAAGGATCGATAGGTAACTAACCCCCGCAATGACCCACATAGGATCAGACCCACACAGGATCTGTAGGATTTCTGTACAGTCGTCATCGTCATCGCAGTCGCAGCCAGCTCTAGGGTTCCCACACACAGAAAGCTCGTTCGGGAGGGTCCGCTCCACGAGCCGAGGGGCTGATACATCAACTGACACATAGTCTGGAGTTGATGTATCCAAAAGTTCCGTATCGTTAACAAGAACTCAACGTCACTGACGGCGCGTCAATCGAACGCCCGGTCTGAGAGTTATTGGCTTTTTCGTCCCAGGGGCCCAGTTGGTTTTTAAGTCAAAACCAACCCGACCATACTCTAACTGCATCCAAACCTCGAGCGGAGTAATACAAAAGGTCCGTCTCACTAATAGGAATCCAACAAAGTCGACGGCACGTCAATCAGATGTCCGAAGCTCAAGCTATAAGCGTTTCCGCTCCGAGGGCCTAGTTGGTTTCGTGTACGAACCAACCCGGCCGAACCCAAAGTACTCTTAAACCTTGAGTATAATATATCGAAATGACTGTATCGATCCAAGGATCGCTACTCAATTGATGGTGCGTCAATCGGAGGTCCGTAGCCCAAGTTATGGACAACAGACCGAAAAGTCCGGTATTAGGGGGTTCAGGCCCGGTACCCCCTGGGTCGGCCCGAACCGGGTCGACCCGACCCGGGTCCGGGTCCGGCCCTCCTGGGCGTGGACCGGCCTGGAGGTCCGGCCGGGCGGCTCAGCCCGGCGCGCTGGCGCTGGCCAAGCGGCCGTGCAAAGGGGTACCACCCCCTTGGATGAAACCGCGGCCCCGCGTGGGGGCCTCCCCTTGCCAACAGACGTGGTCGAGCGCCACGTCCTGCCTCCCTCGGTTTCGCGCAGTCGCGGGACTAGTGGCCTGCCATCGTGGCTTCAGCCGTGGCGGCCCTTCCTGGCAGCGCGCCGGGCGCTGCCGCCTCCTGACGGTTGGCCGGTGCCGGTCGCCGCCTCCGGCCTCCAGCGCCGCCGTGCCAGCGAGGCGCGCCAGCGGTATTTTCCGCGGACCACCGGACGAGCTCCGGTGGTCAGTTTTACCTACCGTCTTTTCCAATGGCCCTCTCGGGACTGGTCCTTCACTTCGAAGACCTCAAAACGCCCTTGCGGCCTGCTTCGTCATCACCCGCTGATCCACACACCAAGAATGAAGAAACGGTGGGTTCAAACTTGTTCGTTGGTCCACACCCACCACCTTAGCGGTTTAAAAAGGCTTCCGACAAATTTTAAACACATGACGAGGATATAAATCACATAGATTTAATTGAACCAAAACCCCTACCTCAAGTGTCGATGATTCGAAGATTGTTGCGGGAGAAGGAACGTCCTGGATGAAGCGTCGCGAAAGGAGGATCGTTGTGTCGTGGAGAAAGGGTTCTTCGGCGTCGCGTCGTCGATCTCCGAGGATCGTGCGTTCTTGTCGACCTTCGTCGAAGGTCGGCTTTCTTCGCGTTCTTCACGTTCTTCGCATTATTCGCGTTCTTCGCGAGGAGGAAGAACTTCAAGAACCTGAGTGAATTCTCCCAAGCCTCTCACAACCCAACCACTTTAATAAAATAAGAGTTGTCTTATTTTATTAACACATAAGCCAACGATTTGAATTTCAAAAAAAAAAAGAAACAATCAATTAATTAAATTAATTTAGGAGTTTGAACCACCCAATTAATGAGGCATTTATTATCCAGAATAAACGCAAGGGTTGACTTCATTAAGAAGGGGGGTGCGAGTGCGTTACTTAATTAAAGGAGGGGTTTTAGGAAGAAAAGAAATGGTGGGGCTCGTGTAGGACCCACCTCACAAATATCCTACCAAGTGGGTAGGATATTTTGGGTCCCGCATCATCCACTTAACTTAGGTTAAGCAAAATAAAATAAAAAATCGGTTGAACCACTTTGATTTTATTCCTTAACTTAACCCCAAAAAAAAGTAAAAACCACACCCTAGAAAATGCAACTCCAGAAAAGGTTCTTCTAAACAATTACTAGCACTGCGATTCTATCTGTGCCCTCAGAATTCGATTCCGAGCACCGGTTCAAAAGTTAGAAAAAAACCCACTCGTTTGTTCACTGAATGTACCCGAGCTAAACTTCAGAAAATGATTCCGGGCACACCGAACCTCGGAATCAGTTTCTGTCAGAAACAGCGTTCTTGTAAAATTCCCAAGAAAATTAAGAAAAAAATACCCGTGAATTTTACAGGTCTTTACATCACTCCCACATCAGGTATTTACGTCCCCATAAAGATACATCATAAACTAGGTAAACAAATGTGGGTACTGGGCACGCATCTGAGCCTCCCACTCCTATGTGCTATCCTGGAGGTTCCCGTGCTTCCATCTGATGCGCACAAGAGGAATCGATCATCCACATAGGACCCTCTCCTGTCAATCCTCAATCTCCACTGGGATCTCCGCAAAAGTTGCTCCATCCTCAACATCCAGCTTCCCATGGTCAATGATATGCGTCGGGTCATGCACGTATCTCCTCAGCTGAGATACGTGGAAGACGTCGTGCACCCAGTGCAACTAAGGTGGTAGAGCCAGGCGATAAGCCACCTTGCCAATCCTGCTGAGGACCTGGAAAAGTCCGATGAAGCGCGGATATAACTTGCTGCCTCGGCCAAATCTCTGTAATCCACATCGAGGTGAGACCTTTAAGAAAACGTGGTCGCCATCCTCGAACTCCAGTGGCCTCCACCTCCTGTCAGCATAAGACTTCTGCCGGCTCTGAGCTGTCCTCATCCGCTCCTGAATGACCTGGACCTTCTCTGTCATGGCCTGGACCATCTCTGGTCCCACAAGTGCTGACTCCCCAGGGTCTGTCCAGCACATTGGAGATCTGCAAGGCCGGCCGTACAACGCCTCGTATGGTGCCATCCCGATGGTGGAGTGGTAGCTGTTATTGTACGTGAACTCCACCAAGGGTAGGTGGTCCTCCCAGTTGTGACCAAAGTCAAGGACACATGCGCGGAGAATGTCCTCGAGAGTCTGAATGGTCCTCTCCGTCTGACCATCCGTCTGAGGGTGAAAGGTGGTGTTCATATGTAGCTGCATCCCGAACACCTCCTACAACCCCTTCAGAGCTGGGAAGTAAAGCGAGCATCTCAATCGGAGACGATAGATCATGGCACGCCATGAAGCCGTACAATCTCCTAAACGTAGAGACGTCCCAAGCTCTCCACTGAGCCCTGATCTCTGATGGGTAAGAAGTGAGCCGACTTGGTGAGTCGGTCGACAATCACCCAAATGGAGTCATGACCTCTGGAAGTGTGTGGAAGTTCAGTCATGAAGTCTATAGATATGCCATCCCACTTCCACTACAGGACCTCCAAGGGTTGTACCAATCCTGCTGGTACCTGGTGCTCTGCCTTCACCTGCTGGCAGGTGAGGCCTCGAGAAATGAACTCTGCCACAGCCTTCTTCATGCCCAACCACCAGTGCTATCATCTGAGATCCTGGTACATCTTCGCCACTCCAGGATGTACCACCAAAGGGGACGTGTGAAACTCTCTCAGCACCTCCTCTCGTAAGGAAACTGGTACCAAGTTACGTCCTCTGAAAAGGACGTCGTGCTCTCCTCCTAAAGAGAAACCATCAGGTGCCTGTCCTGAGGATATCTGCTCACGCCACGTCTCACAGTCGGCGTCCCCACGCTGTGCTTCTCTGACCCGCTGCAGTAGTGGAGGAGTGACTGTGAGTGACTGAAGGAAGGCTGATCCATCTCTATCCACGAAGGATATCTGCAAAGCGGCTAGCTGCTATGTCTCCTCCCCAAGTAGATGAATGCTCGTCCTCCTGCTGAGAGCATCATCTACTACATTCCCCTTCCCAGGAGTATAGAATATCTCAAACTCATAGTCCTGGAATAACTCGAGCCATCGCCGTTGTCTCAGGTTCAGGTCCTTCTACGAGAACATGTACCTAAGACTCTGACTGTCAGAATAGATTGTAAAGTGCTCACCCATCAGATAGTGTTGCCACATCTTCAGAGCGAAGACCACTGCTGTTAACTCCAGGTCATGGGTAGCATAGTTCTGCTCATGCTGCCTCAACTGACGTGATCCATAGGCGATCACATCCTGCTCCTGCATCAAGAAACATCCAAGTCCGGTCCCTGATGCATCGTAGTAAACTATGTACCCAACTCCCTCCTCCAGTAGCCTCAAGATAGGCGTGTTGGTCAATCTCTGTCTCAGCTCCTGGATGCTCTGATGACATCTTTCTGACCACACAAAGGGTTTCCCATTCATAGTCAAAGCTGAGAGTGGTGCCTCAACTTTGGAGAAGTCTGGCACGAATATCCGGTAGTATCCAGCTACTCCCAAGAAACTCCACACCTTCGTCACGCTCCTGGGTGGATCCCAAGCTAGCACTACCTCGATCTTCGCAGGATCCACCATAACTCCCGCCTCAGAGATGACCTGTCCCAAGAAGTGGACCTCACATATCCAGAAATGACACTTAAAGAGCTTTCCATAAAGCTGGTGCTCTCGGAGTGTGTCTAGTACAACCCGTAAGTGGTAGGCGTGCTCCTCCTCAGTTGTCGAGTAAATCAAAATGTTGTCGATGAAGACCACGACAAATCGATCAAGGTATGGCTGAAAGATCCTGTTCCTGAGGCCCATGAACACTGCTGGAGCATTGGTTACACTGAATGGAATAACCAAGAACTCATAGTGGCTATACCGACATCTGAAGGCCGTCTTCTGCACGTCCTCGTCCCAAACTCTGAGCTGATGATAGCCTGACCTGAGGTCTATCTTTGAGAACCACCGTGATACCTTGAGCTGATCGAAGAGGTCATCAATCCTTGGTAGCAGATACTTGTTCCTCATGGTCACCTGGTTCGGGCGATGATAATTGACAAAAGTCACAAGCTCCTGTCCGCCTTCTTGGCAAACAATATCGGGGAAGCCCAGGGTGAAACACTGGGTCGGATGAATCCCTTGCCCTACAAGTCCTCCAACTGTACCCGTAGCTCTCAAAGCTCGGAAGGAGCCATCCGATATGCTGGAGTGGATATCGGGGCTGTCCTGGGGTACAGATCAATATAAAAGTCTACCTATCTATGAGGAGGTAGTCCTGGAACGTCGTCAGGAAAAACGTCCGCATACTGATCCACCACTGCAGGAAAAACAGGACTCTGCACGTCAACTGCTCCTAGGATGAGGCTAGCCAACTGATGAGTGATGGGATGTCCTCTCCTCTGCGAGAGTCCATCCTGTGCTACGAAGGCTCCCATCTCATCGGTGAACGTGAACCTGCTCCTGTCGGTGCGTACACACTTCACCTTGCGCCTAATACAGTCAATATGAGCATGGATTGTAGATAACCAATCCATTCCCAAGATGACGCCGTAAGGTCTTGACGCCTCTACAAGAAGATCCCAGTCGAATCTCTCACATCCTAGAGTAAGCTCACATTGTCGGCACCAGTGTGTATTCGTCGAGTCTGCTCCCGTAGGAGTCTCTAGCCGTAAGGATCGAGCCAACGGCTCTGTCGGAATCTCTGAGCTCCAAACAAGGGTAGCAGCTATGAAAGAATTAATCGCTCCTGTGTCTATAAGAACTAAAGAAAGGGTGGAATATACACAGATAGTACCTCAAATCATCTCGGGCACACTGTGGTCGTAGGCCTCCGCTGCTTGAAGATGCGCCTGTCTCTGCCCGCCAGCTCCCTATGGTCGGGGTGGACCTCCTAGTGGTGGTGGTCGTAGATCCTCAAAGTGTCACCCACCACCTGCTGCTTGGCCAGCTCCTCTGCCTCGTCCTCCTGCTCCCTGCGGACCGCCACAGTTGACCCTCTGCCTCTGCCTGGGTGGCCCCTCAACCATCTACTACTCCTCCGCATGGCGGGTCGGGCAGTCACGAGCCATGTGGCCCTGCCCGCCGTATGCGTAGCACTGTATGCCTCTCGAAAGACTGGCTCCGCACTATGTTCCCCACACCACTGAGCCAGTGTCCTGATGTCGTCTACTTGAGGGTCTGGTCTGCCTGGACCCATGAGTCATCCGTCGACTGCCTGCTGCAGAAGACTCTACTACGTGCCGCCCTGCGGTAGGTCTCGCTGCTGATGTAGGCTCAGTAAGGAAGCTCTCGATGATAAGGGCTCGCTCCAGTACCCCTGCCTGTGTCAGAATGATGAGGGAGATCAGCGATGCACTGATCTCCTGCCTCAATCCCTACTCAAAGGTCTGGGTCCGGAAGAATGGGTCCCGTACCATGTCTGTCGAATAGCGCGAGAGATCGGTAAATCTCGCCGAGTACTGGGCGACCGTCAAGATGCCCTGCCGCAGCTATAGAAGCTCCAGGATGCGCACCACACGGAGGGTGGCTGGGAAGAACTCCAAGAAAAAGAGGCTCTCAAAGTCCGTCCAGAGGAGAGATGTCTCGTCGTGCACCTGGAGCATCAAGCTCCACTATCTGCCTGCTGCCGCGTGTAGGAGGCTCACTATGAGGATCACCATGAGGTCTACTGGTGTCCTCACTAACATAAAAACTTGTACAACTGCCTCCAGCCAATCCTTAGCTGCCTGAGGGTCCGTCTCCCCGTGGGACCTGGGCAGTCGCTGACGCTGAAACTCATGCAGTGCACTAAGGCGACGTACATCGTCAGCGGCTGGGGCTGGAAGCATCGGTGGCTCGGCGGGTAGAGGTACCGCCGGTGCCCCTGCTGTCAAAGGGCCCTGTACCGAGGCCTCGTCGCTCGATGGGTTGTTGTCACGCACAACATTCGAAACCCTAGCTAGATGCCGTCGTGGGGCCATCCTGAAATGAGACAGGTGCGCCACGGTCAGAAAAGTATACCTGGTGAGCTGACACAAAGTAATCACAAAGAAAACTTGAAACACACATGAAATCAGTGTTTTCGTGCATTAAGTCGGAAATCAGAAGTCAGGGTCCTGGTGTACGGATACGTCGGCTGCCGCACCAACACTGGGCTCCCTGGACTGATAACCACACTTGATACTCTTAACACTATTGCTTCACATAGAAAAAGATCAGAGTCCTGAGTTCTGCGGTAGAATAGAACTCCTCTGATACCAATTTGTCACGACCCGTCCTTGGGGCCCATGCCATGACTACCCCAACCCACCTTCCATAGGCCAGGGGCTCGCGAGTAGCACCAAGGAGTAATTCCCGGTAAAAAGTGAGGACATTGCCTTTGTAAAGTAAACATACACCACAGAGCAGGAAAGCAGAAGTAAACACTAAGTAAAAACTGGGTACAACAGTAAGTGCGGAAAAGTAAGTGGGCCAGAATACAAACCCAAACTGAAAGTAAAGTACAACTGAAAAAGGGAGTACAACAACTGAAAAGTAAAGCCACAACGTCGATCCATCCACTGGAAGTCCCACATGAAGGGTGGGTACATATAGCCTTCATAGCTCCTCAGGTCCAGCCGTCCGCTCCGAGTACGCCCCGCCCAGTGGTCCACCTCCGGGTACCGACCTGCTCCTCATACCGCAACCACGATCATCATTGTCCGTCGTCTGCAACCAACAAAACGTAGTGCGAGCATAACCCGTGCAGGGGTGAGTATAAGCTACTCAGTAGGGACCCCGAGACCCCCGAAGGTCTCCCAGAATCCACAAAGGATAATCCACAAAGGAAAGATACAATCACGATGTAACATCCGACATTGCTTAGGTATATTCCCATACATATACCTAAGTCACCAATTCCAGTTCGGCTCCAACATCCGAGCCCAAGTTCGATCACGTCCACACATGATAGCACAACACAATCCACATAGGAAAGCAAAACAAGATTCAACTCACACAGGTATAATTCTTCGTAAGATGATAGAGATGATCAAATGTAGCCACTGATTCATCTAAGCCGTCAGACCCACACATGATCGATAGGTACTAACCCCCGCAATGACCCACAAAGGATCGATAGGTAACTAACCCCCACAATGACCCACACAGGATCAGACCCACATAGGATCTGTAGGCGCTGGCCCACACAGGACCGCTGAGCATTGACTCACACAGGATCTGAACCAAACATGATCGCTAGCATGGATCCACGTAGGATCACTGAGTGCTGTAGTCGTTGCCGTCGAATCCACGGAGGATTTATGTACAATATTCATCGTCGTCACAGTCGCAACCAGCTCTAGGGTTCCCGCACACAGTAAGCTCGTTCGGGAGGGGCCGCTGCATGAGCTGAGGGGCTGATACATCAACTGACACATATTCCGGAGTTGATGTATCCAAAAGTGTCGTATTGTCAACAGGAACTCAACGTCACAGACGGCGCGTCAATCAGACGCCCTATCTGAGAGTTATTGGCTATTTCGTCCCAGGGGCCCGGTTGGTTTTTAAGTCAAAGCCAACCCGAACGTACTCCAACTGCATCCAAACCTCGAGCGGATTAAGCCAAAAGGTCTGTCTCACTAAGAGGAATCCAACAAAGTCTACGGCACGTCAATCAGACGTCCGGAGCTCAATCTATAAGCGTTTCCGCTCCGAGGGCCCGGTTGGTTTCGTGTACGAATCAACCCTTCCAAACCCAAAGTACTCCGAGACCTTGAGTATAATATACCGAAATGAATTTCTCGATCCAAGGATCGCTACGAAACTGACGGTGCGTCGATCGGAGGTCCGTAGCCCAAGTTATGGGCAACAGACAGAAAAGTCCGGTATTAGAGGGTTCGGGCCCAGTCCGACTTGGCCCAGTACCCCCTGGGTCGGCCCGAACCGGGTCGACCCGAAACGGGTCCAGGTCTGGCCCGCTTGGGAGTGAACCGGCCTGGCCGGCGCGGCCCGGCCTGGCCTGGGCGCGGCCCAACTTGGTGGTCTGGTCGGGCGGCTCGGCCCGGCGCGCTGGCACTGGCCAAGCGACCCCGCAAAGGGGCGCCACCCTTTTGGATGAAACCACGACCCCGCGTGGGGGTTGCCCCTTGCCAACGGACGCGGCCGAGCGCCATGTCCCGCCTCCCTCGGTCCCGCGAGGTCGCGGGACCAGCGGCCTGCCGCCGCGGCTTCAGCCGCGACGACCCTTCCTCGCGGCGTGCCGGGTGCCTCCACCTCCTGGCGACCGGCCGGTTCCGGCCGCCGGCGCCACCGGGCCGGCGAGGTGCGCCGACGGTGTTTCTTGCGGACCACCGGACGAGATCCGGTGGTCAGTTTTGCCTGCCGTCTTCGCCAATGGCCCTCCCGGGACCGGTCCTTCACTGTGAAGTCCTCAAAACACCCTTGCGGCCTGCTTCGTCGTCGCCTGCTGATCCGCACACCAAGAACGAAGAAACGGTGGGTTTAGACTTGTTCGTTGGTCCGCACCCACCACGTTAGCGGTTTAAAAAGGGTTCCGCCAAATTTTAAACACATGCTGAGGATATAAATCACATAGATTTAATTGAACCAAAACCCCTACCTCAAGCGTCAATGATTCGAAGACTGTCACGAGAGAAGGAACATCCCGGAAGAAGCGTCACGGAAGGAGGATCATCGTATCACGGAGAAAGGGTTCGTCGGTGTCACATCGTCGATCTCCGAGGATCCGGCGTTCTTGTCAACCTTCGTCGGAGGTCGACGTTCTTTGCGTTCTTTGCATTCTTCGCGTTCTTCGCGTTCTTCGTGTTCTTCGCGTTCTTCATGAGGAGGAAGAACTTTAAGAACCTGAGTTAATTCTCCCAAGCCTCTCACAATCCAAACACTTTAATAAAATAAGAGTTGTGTTATTTTATTAACACACAAGGCAACAATTTGAATTTCAAAAAAAAGAAACAATCAATTAATTGAATTTATTGAGGAGTTTAAACCACCCAATTAATGAGGCGTTTATTATCCAGAATAAACGCAAGGTTTGACTTCATTAAGAAGGGGGGTTCAGGTGCGTTACTTAATTAAAGGAGGGTGTTTAGGAAGAAAAGAAACGGTGGGGCTCGTGTGGGCCCCACCTCACAAATATCCTACCTAGTGGGCAGGATATTGTGGGTCCCACATCATCCACTTAACTTAGGTTAAGCAAAATAAAATAAAAAATTGGTTGCACCACTTTAATTTTATTCCTTAACTTAACCCAAAAAAAAATTAAAAACCACACCCGAGAAAACACAACTCTGGAAAATGTGTTTCTAAACAATTACCGGTACTGCTATTCCATCGGTGCCCTCATAATTCGATTACGAGCACCGGTTAAAAAGTTAGAAAAAAACCCGCTCGTTCGTTCATTGAACGTACCCGATCTAAACTTCAGAAAATGATTCTGGGCATACCAGGCCTCGGAATCAGGTTCCGTCAAAAACAACATTCTTGTAAAATTCCCAAGCAAATTAAGAAAAAAATTCCCTTGAATTTTACGGGTCTTTACAACTATTTCTTTTTGTAATGAAAGTTGATGGTTCTCTTTGCTTATGTGTGGATTTCCAAAATCTCAATAGAATTATGATGAAGAACAAGTAACTATTTCCATTAATGGATGATATGTTTTATTAATTTAAAGGAGAAAATTTAATTTCCAATATCCACATCCAATTTTGTTAACATCATTTGAGGATAAAATAATTTGACATCAGAAAAACGCCTTTTTGAGAAGGTATGAAAATTATGAGTACCTTGTTATACCATTTGGTATAACAATTTATTATTTAGTTTTCATGGATCTAATGAACAGTATTTTCCACAAGTATTTGGATGCCATTGTGGTAGTCTCTATGGATGAAATCCATATTTCCTCCATGTGTGAGGAGTATCATATGCATCACCATAGAATAGTTTCAAGTTTTTTGAGAAATCATTGACTTTATGCCAAGCATTCAATGTGTGATTTCTATATTTGGGAAGAGAAATTATTAGTAAATGTGGTGTCTGAATAGGGTATATCAGTTGATCCTGATAAGGCGACAGTTGTTAGGATTTAGGAACAACTGTGAAATTTCTTCGATATTAGAAGCTCCTTGGACAGAGATGGATATTAATGTCAGTTCGTGAAGGACATATCTAAGTTGACTTCTTCGATGACTACTCTGACATTGAAGGTAGTGATGTTTTCATGGAATTATAAATACATGAGTTATTTAGTTTATCTAAAACATATTTTGACTAATACATCAATGTTGACTCTTCCAAAGTTCAGGCATGACTTTGTGGTCTTTTTTGATGGATCATGTTTAGGCTTGGGATGTGTTATTATGTAGGGAAATAATGTATTGGATTTCAGATTTTGTTAGAATAGGTCACATGTGAATGATTATTCTACCCATGACCTTGAAATTGTAGTTATGATTCACTCGGATAATTTTTAGCGACACTAACATTTTAGAGAAAGTCTTATCATGTATTCAGACAACCAAATTTTGAGTTATATCTTCTCTAAAAATGATTTGAATATCTACCTAAGGTGTTGGATAGAGTACTTTAAATATTTAAATATTAAAATCAACTACACACCAATGAGTGGGAATGTAATTATAGATTCATTGAGCATGAAACATCCAAATCATGCAGTGAAAGAATCTTCAGAAGAGATGAATTTGATGACTCTCTTTGTATAGTTTCATATTGGAGTTTAGGGGAAAGGGGTTGAAGTTTCTTTAGCTAATATTCAGTTGAAATCCACTCTTCTTAATATTATTAATTAGGATAAATATATTGATGATGAATTTCATTGCATAGAAAATCTATTTATGTTGGGGATAATGTTACCCTTTTTTCATTCTCGAAAGAGCATGATCTATGCTATCAAAATTGCTTTGTTGTTCCATTAGTGGACAGAGGGGCCATGATGGGGGATTTCCATAACTCACTTTGGGATATTCACCGAAGAAACACAAATATGTTCTATGAAATTTATTGATAGTTATATTATATAGTGATGGGATGGGGTATTACTGAGTTTTTTTTCATTACTATATGTGCATGTAGGTGAAGGTCGAGTGTCAGAAAACAATGGGTTTACTTCATCCACTTCATGTAACTATATGGATGTGTGATGAAATCTATATGGATTTTATAGTTGGGTTGCCTCATACTTATGAAAACAAGAAATTAAAATTGGTTGTGATTGATAGGATGACCATGTCGGATAAATTCATACCCATTTGTGATACAACCTTGTTCAAGGAGTTGGGAAATCTCTACAAGATGTAAATTGATTGTTTTCATGGAGTTACATTCTTTATAGTTTATGATAAGGATCCTCAATTCACTTATCACTATTGGAGATGCCATCAAGAGGCACTGGTATCTTAGTTATTTTTAAGAAAGACCTACCATACATAGTCGAATTTCCAGATGGAGAGGGATATACATATTCTAGATGACATGCTCTGCACTTTTGTTCTTGACATTGGTGAGGCTTGGGATGATAATTTGGGGATAATTGATTTTTCTTAAAATAATAGTTACCAGTCTAAGATCAGAATGCCTCATTCTGTTGCATAGTATGCCAGCCTTGTAAATTTCATTAATATCGGCCGGAGATTGGTGAATGTTCCTTAGTCGAACAAATATTGGTGCAAGAGACAATAGTGAAGATTCAAATGACTCATAAAAAAATGTTGACATTAGAAAGCCGATATAAATCTTATGTTGATCATCTCCGAAGAACATTGGAGTTATATTTTGGTGACCAGATGTTCTTCAAGATTTCACCATGGCTGTGTCATCAACGACTTGGGAGGCAAGGGAAGATTGATACTCATTTCATGGGACATTTTGAGGTTGTTGAAATGGTGGATAAGGTTTCATACCATGAAGAAATTCCACCATAGATAAATTTGATACATAATGTATTCCATGTACCATAGCTAAGAAAGTAATTATCTGATCCATTTGATGTTTGGTGATGGAGTTATCTATAGATTTTACCTGACTTATCTCTAACTGAGTGGCTAGTCATGATTGTTGATTATGGGACCATGATACTTCGTAGGAGGAACATACCTTTGGTTCGTGTGAAATGGAAGGATTTTTCTAATAATCAGGGGATGTGGGAACATAAGACACTAATGAGAGAGTAGTGGAATCATATTTTTGGCATTAAAGAAACATTATAGGATTTATAGGGACATAATAATTTTTATGGTAGGGTGGTTGTAACATCCAGTTTCTGACCAGACAAGTATACCTGTAATCTTGTTGTTGATTTTACTTTTCATTGATTTGGTAGGGTTGAGAATGAATTGGGAGGACACCTATAATGGTGAAGTCAGAGATTTTTTGGAATCTCATCTTTAACCAACCTTTTCTACAATCTTCCCAAGGGTTACATAATGTGTAACTTGGTTAAATTATGTGTAATGGTTTATGGTGGTAAGTTGTGAAAGGATTCACACTATGAAGGGTACACAATGTAAAGATCCTTTACACATCACTACTGAATTAATGATCAGGTTTTAATTTTTAGCATTGATATTTAAAATCAAGGTGATGCATTTTTCAATGGTTTTGGATGTTAAATATTTCATGACGTGCATTAGTATTACACATGGTTTAATACCATGAATGTGTTTTTTCTAAATGGATAAAACAACTGAAATCAATTTTCCCTCCCCTCTAGTTTTGTTTCTCTTAACCTAAGGCCTTCCCCAATTGATCTTGTTTCCTTCCAACCCTAAAATATCTTCTCGTTCAGTGTTTCATCATCATTGTGCTTCCAGTGTGATTCCCTCGTAATTCATATCCATTATTCTTCATCTTTATCACTTTCTCCTCCTTATTTATTTCAATATATCATCATGAAATTTATGGATCTATGCTCCATGTTGTTGGATACAATCAATATATTTTGTTTTGAGGTCTTCTACCCCTTTTTTCTCTTTAACAGATGTCATTTAGAGTGTTGTGTTTTGAGAAAAGTTGGTTATTCTATCCTATTTAGAAAAAATGGTTAACATGGAATTTTATTAATTTATTTCAATTGCTGATTTAAGTTTAATTTCTCAGGATTTAATCAAATTTATTCAATAATAAAAAATAGTCCAATTTCAATGATTTGGGGGATTTGAAATGATTTTGTCATGAAAATTGGGGAAACACCCAATTCCATTGATTTGGGATCTATTTATGGAAATTAGTTGATTTAAATTGTTTATTTTAAATCGGATTTTGAGGGAAAAGAATTAAATAATTTTTTAAATTTAAAATTGTGGATATGAATTGTGAGATTGATGAAATTGGTTTTGAATGGATTTTAATGTTTTGAAAATTTCTAAAAAACTTTTTGAAAGAAACACAGTGGTTTAATCTTGTTAAAGAGGATTGTTGTTTATGAAAACCCATTTTGGTTTAAAATAGATGATTGGTATTGAAATGGAAGAATGTGAATTAGTTTTATTTTAAGAAGTCTTAAAATAAATTTTTGATAATTGATTGTGTAAGAGAAAAGGAAAGCCTTAGGTACTTGGTTAGTTATTTGGATACACTATATACTATTATAATGTTCTAAAACATACATGTAGTGGGTAACATACCTAATGGGATGGCGATGAGTATCATTTGGATATTGTAAGGTGACATTCGTATACACATATTCCTATGATCACATAGGGAGTGTGGAGTCCTATATGATAAAACATTCATATATATTTGGCCTATGGCCATGTTGCTCTTTTTTTTATATTTACGACATAAATGTATACAAATTTTATAAATCTATGTTACATGACATATGGATCTATATAATCCATTTTATATAAATTTTTTATTTAATACATTGTTTTATAAATATTCTATCAGTTGTAAAACCCATTCTTAAATTATTTTTCGATCATTTAAAATTTATAGCATGACTTGTTTTATATGATTTGAAAATTCTAAAAATATTTATTTTAAAAATTGAAATAATTTATTTTGTAAATATATTATTGGTATCTATTATGGAATCCTTTTTGAGACCCTATATGGATTTTTATCTCACACCCTACCTGTTCCTTCGAGTGTTTGTAGATTATCTCATTTCTGGTTTGAGTAAGGGGAAAAGATCTCTTAGAGGTGGAACCAGCAGTTAAACCTATGATGTGGTTAGTTGCATCCTTTGGGACATGGGATTGTATTCCTCTATTTTTTAACTTGGGTTATAGTACTTTGGGATTTGATGCCTTGTTGACTTCTAGTACATTACTCCAAGTGGTGTTTCTTTTGTATTAAAGTTTACTTGCTTATCATTCTTCTGATATTTTCTGTGGAAAATCATTTCCCACTAGCATGTTGTATGATGCTAGGCTCTAGTTGATGAACCTTAGGGATTGGTAATGCCCTTCATGCTATATCAGGATTGGTTCGGTTATGAGGTTACTAAGGTACTCGAGTTAGTACTTGACAATTACTATAGTAAGAAATTAAGTGAAATATAATTATTGATGTGGAAAATTATACGAAGAAAAGTGATTAATTAGAATAAAATAAAAATGTATCTTATAAATCATCAAAATCTAAATCCTAATAAATTATCAAATGTGAGAAAGAAATCATCATATGTATAAGTTACAGAATAATCCAAAATGAAAAATGAATCCTGAAGTGGATAAGAAATTATAATAAAATAGAAATGAAGAATGAAAATAATATTAAGAATAATGATATTTTAAATATTATTTTTTTGAATTTCATAAATTAATGAAATAATATGCTAGAATTTTAAAATCTAAATAATTTTAAAAAATGTAATTAACTATTGAAAGAAGGTAAATAAAGATCATTATGTTAGATAAAGCTACACAAATAATTGGGATTTGAGTAGTGATTCTGGAAGTTATAATGCGCCTGGTAAACTTACTATAATGCCTATATGGTCAATGTTTCTTTATTCTCCTTTTAAAAAATCATTAATACTTAATAGTTTTACTATTTTTATTGAAAATTAAAATAATTCATGTTTTACTAAAAGATATAATTTATATTCCAAAAAGTGTTTAATTAAATATATATATTATGAAATTAAAAATTAGAACATTATATTTTGAATGTTTCTAATTTTTATAATGATATAAAAATATGGACATAAGATGTTATTTATAGGAAATATAGATGATAGAGGAAAAAATAAAAAATTGAATGTTTCAACGTTGAAAAAAGAAGGAGGGAAAATGATACAGATTTTGAACATTGAAAAAAATATTAAAACTAACAGGAAAACTAAATATAAGAATGATATATCTAAATAAATTATATAAATAAATAATGATTTTGAATATATAAAATTTAAAAAAAACATTAAATGACATGAATGATGTTGAATAATATTATAATATGATCATCAAATAAAATATATGACTGGAAAATAATTGTTTATATTCAAATGTGAATTTTTGGGATTATTTATAATCAATTTGAAAAAATATTGAAAAAGTAAAAATAAAAAACGAAACATTATAAAAATATATTTATACTTTTTAAAATAATAATAAAAATAATGATAATACAATTTTAATGATGAAACCCAAAAAATAATAGTTTTTCCTATAATAGCCAATTATTAAATATGAATAAGTCTTAATTTCCTACAAGTTTAAATGTAAGTGTTCTATGTGCTAAATATTATTAGTATGAATTACAAATCTATTATTAAGGTTAATGCTTATACAAATTTATATAAGGTTTTTTTACATTGAAACTCATACATCTAGAAATAGATCTTCAATACCATTAGAAAATACATATTTGAAGTATGATTGTGATTTTAAGAGTTCTACCACTAATCATACTTGACCTAAGACAACATGGGTACCAAAATAATCTTCTAATTGAATATTTTCAAAAAATTGACGTTTCAGTTTCAAGGATTTATAGTACATGTATAACTATTTTCCAAAACACAATATTGGTGATCCTTTGAACTATATATGTTTTAATTTATCAGATAGAGGATCTATTACCTACTAACACAACACTAAAAGATGGATCAATGTCAACGACGAAGTAAGTTTTTCTAAAATAGTAAATAATTCCATTATTGTGTATTATATGGGGTTAAAAACAATTTAATTACCATATCCCATCTTCATGATTATATGATTACTGGAAAATGTTAAAATTTTAAGTATATATATAAATAAAGGAACATTTTAACATTTGGAAAATAGAAAATAAAACATATACTAAATTTAATTTTGATTTAACTAAATATAATCTCAAATATAATAATTCAATATAATAAAATTTTATTTATTTCATAAAAATATTGAAAATGATAACTTTTATATATTTAGAAAATTATCAAAGCATAGAAAATTCATGGATCTACTATAACTAAAAGTTAATAAATTCATTATTTGTAATTCATTTTTAATGATATATAATAAAATTTACGTTTAACTTCATATATTGATACAAACAATTATATACCACGTCATCATTTACATCTTGATTTATTTTTTACATTATAAAATTATACATTTTATGGATTGAGTATGTGGATTTAATTAGTGATGAATAAATTAGATTTACATGGACATGATTTCTTGCTTATAAATTTTATTCTTGAATAAATTTTTTTCTTTTTAAAATTAGTAAAAAACCAAATATATTATTTAATAAAATCTAATAGAAGTTATATTACTTAAAATATTTTAAATCCAAAATTAAAAAATAATAATTATAATTGTTACAGTTGTATATTTTTTTAGCATATGAACATCACAAAAAATGGTGTTTTTTAATGAATGCAATCAAAAAATTTCATGAAGTTGATTGAAAATACTAAATGAATTTAGTTTTTCTAAATATTACCTGGGTTTATTTTATGAATATAAATTTTCATATTCTAGGAAAAAATCTAGTAAAATAGATTACAAAAGAAATTCATTAACAATTTTTATTGTAGTTAAGCATAGGATATATTATTTTATAGAGCCCGGTTGAAATGATTTTACATTAAATACAATGGATAATATGAAAAAATTATACTATAAAATTGGTGAAAAAGTATTTCTAGGAAATTATATTTCTTATAATTCATTTTTTGGTTTTTAATAAAAAACATATAACATTATAATAGTCAATTAATTTTTAATAGTAGAATTTATATTTAGAGAAAGATGAGTAATGATTTAGAGATGTTAAATTTGGTGAAAGTGATCATTAAAATGATAATATATCAATTGGGGGGGACCCATATATATCATATCAAAAAACATATAAGACTATTAATTATCACCATCTTGAAAAGCTAATTTGAAATGTATATTCAGTAATTCAAACCAAGAGAATGGTTTTAATATTATTATCTAACTATTCTTTTGTTTTTTATTTGATTTCTGAAAATGCTGATGAAGTATTGAATGATTCAAATTAGATTGCTTCTATTAATGTTGAAAATAATAAATTTTCTAAAAATAATGCCTTTAATCTGGTTAAAATACTTAATGATAAAAATACTATAGGAAATATGTTTATATTTCAGAATAAACTATATTTATATTGTAATATAGTTAAAAATAACTGTAGATTTATTTCCTAGGTTTATTTTCATAATGAATGAATTTATTTAGAATATTATTTTACAAAATTCTCTAGGATTGAATATGTTAGGTTATTATTTTAATTTTATTGTCTTTTTTTTAAATTATTTCAAAAGTATGTTGAAAGTGTGTGTCTAAAATTATGGATTTACGAGGAAGTTTATGTTAAACAAAAACCAATATATATACATGAAATGTTTTTGAATAATGATTTTAATATATAACAAGCATCATATGATCTATAGAAATCTCTAATTTGTTTTTATAAAAGAATATATATGTTCTTGTTCTAAAATTATTTTAGTAAAGTAAAAGTTAATCCAACTACTCAGGTTAAGCATGTTTATTGTTAAATACTAATTAAGAAATTTTTTATTTAATTTAATATATCAATTTTTAATAGTCATACTCTTATTAATATATTTTTTAAATTAATGAATTCTTAATTTTATCTGTGATTAATGGATGATCACAAATTATTATTAGATATTGAAACATAATAGTGAAATGATGAAATATATTTAAATAAATCAAAATAATCTATTGATCCAGTAAAAATATAAAATAGTGATTCATGAAAAAACATTTGAAACCCCAATGATTAATAACTTTAATGTGGTTTTATATTAATGTAAAAAAATGTAAGCATGAAACTATTTATGATAATGATTTAAATTATAATTTCTTTTTCATTATATATACGTGATATAATTTTTAATGTTTCAATGTGTTTTATAATTCAATCTAATACTGAATAACATTATTTAAAATTTTTCTAAATAATAATAAAATATATTAATGAAAATATTAATATAACACTATTTTACACTATTAATAACTATTTTGACTTTTCCTTTTACTAATTATTATTTTGGATGATTTACATTTATTTAAAATAACATCATGTATGTTTCAATTACATGGTAAATATATAATTTCACAGAGTTCTAAAAAGAAATTGGATTTTTCCTTGCCTATATCTAAGGATGATAATATTGGTTCTCATAATATTTTTCTATAATTTTTGAGTAAAATAATCACCACATGATTTTAATATTAATTTTGATAAATTAAAAATATATTATGATAATAATTGTATAATATCATTTTAGAAAGTCTTAACAACATTATAGGATAAAAAATATTAATTTTAGATTTCAATTCTTGTGATATCATGTTAATTAAGGATATATTATTTTATAATATATAATTATTTATGATAAACATGATATCATGTTTACTAAACCTCTATAAATTTTGATTTTTTAGAAAAAAATTGATTTTTAATTTTGAATATTTTTCTTGAATTAAATGTTTTATAAATTTTTGTTATAGATTTTTGTATTTTAATGATATAATTTACATATTATATTGAATATATTTTTCAATAACATATTATAATAGTTGTAGTATAATTCTCAAATTTATAGAAAATTTCTATGTTGGTAAAGTTTTTATAATTTTAACATCGTGGATTAGATATTTCAAAGCATTATTCAAAATTTATTTCTCAGATTTTATTTTCTTAAAACAATTTTTTATAAATTAATTTATTTAATAATTGTTTTGATATTTTATATGGTTTAATTAATATATTTTTATTTCTTATATATGCATCAATAAAGGGGGAGATAAATTTTTTTACGAAAAAAATAGTTTGAGTTTTACTAGTTTAAATATGATAAATACATTAAATTTATATGATTGTTTAAAAATTAATTTTTATTTTTATACTATTATGTAAAATTAAAAGGTGGGATAATTTTTATAAAATATACATTAGGTTGTTATGGTTTTCAATTTCCAAAAGAAGAATATTATTAGAGATTGGAAAAATTTTTAGTGATTGGAATTTTTTTTGAATGATGTATCTTGATTTAAATATTAAATATTTCTTACTTTTTTTACATATACCTCACACGCTTAAATTATTTTATTATAATGTCTCAATTTATTATAAAATAAATTTTTTTTCCTATAAATAATTTTGGACTTATAGTGTTTTTCTAAATAATATATATTTTCTCATTTTTAGTATTCTTTCAATTAGTATACTTTCATACATGACATGAATAAATTTCTACACATTATTTTAATTTCATATGAAATAACTTTATGTCAAATGAAAATTTTCAAAGCCAAAAAAGATGTTTCAATGCTGTTTGTTTTTAAAAAATGTGTAAAGACCCAGAAATTTCAAGGAAATGTTTTTCATAATTTCTTTGGAATTTTACGAGTCTGTAGTTTTTGACGGTGCATGATTTCGAGGCCCGGTGTGCCCTGAATCAATTTCTGAAGTTTTGTTCGGGTACGTTCAGTGAATGTACGTGCGAGTTTTTCTATCTTTTTAATTGGTGCTCTTAATTGAAATATGATGACACCGATGAACTCACAACGCTGATATTCTCTTAAGGGAACCTTTACCGCCACTGCGTTTGATCGGGATGAGAAGTTAATTTTTGGAGATTCATTAAAAAAAATAATAAAAATTATGTGTACATAATTTTTATATGATGGTGGTTATTTTCCTCCAAAGAGGAGTTGGATGTGGGGAACAAACCCCACCTAACCTCCCATGAAAGGATAACGGTGGTGGGGCCCACATGAGCTCTAACCCCTTCAACACTCCTCTTTAACTCCCTTTAACCCCTCTCTTAACTCTCCACCTCCCCACTTTAATTCTAACTCTCCACCTCCATCCATTAATTTTGCAACACCCTTTAATTAATTAATTGATCCACAATTAATTAATTAATTTATGTGTTTGAATTTTGAAAATTCATGTTGGGAATAAAATAATAGCTTAGGCTATTATTTTTGGGGTTGGCTTTTGTTGTGTTGGGGAGGCTCTGGAGAATTGGAAGGATAGAGTTTCTCTCTCGACGAAGAACGATAACAACCATGAAGAACGATGCCCTCTTCGACGAAGAACGCCGATTCCATCGAAGGATGACGACGTTTCTTCCTTCCTCTTCCTCCGCGAGAAGAGAGAAGACGCCGCTTCCTCTTCGGACGCACCCCGACGTCAACAGAATCGACGTCCGTAATCCACGACGCTCGACCTCAGCGAAGCTCGTCTTCCACAGTTCATCGACGTGCAACATTCTTGAGATTGTGGTAGGGGTTTGTATAATTTTTAAATTGAATAATAATTATACACTCGTTCTTGATGTGTACTTTGGAAATGTCTTGGGCACTTGATACCGCCTAACACGGAGGGGGCAGGCCGAACGAACATGGCCTGATGACCCTCCGTAGTTTCTTTATTATTTGCGATGGAGAGCATGTTGGAAGAGGTGGCGATGACCAGAGTTGGTGATGATCAGGGGCGGCGACGACCGAAGGCGGCGACGGCAACGACGGCCGCGCGTAGGCCCGAAGAGGACCGTGACACCGAGTGCCGCGCGGAGAGGGAAAGACTGCGACCCGCAACTGTGGGCCGCTCGGCCGACGAAGAACTGGCCGGCTGAAGCCGGCCGGACCAAAGGAACCGCTGCGCCATGAGGGCTCCGTGCAGTAGAGGACTGCAACCTACGTTCCGCGGGCTGCTCGGCGGACGAACCGACCTGCAGGCGGCCGACCAGGTGAGGAAGACCCCGCGGTTCCAGGAGGGAGTCGTGCTGGGGAAACTGCGACCCACCCGTGTGGGCCGCTCACACTAGGAAGACCGGCTGGATTAGGCCAGCCGGAGAGGAGGGAGGCGCCGCCGGTTTGGGAAGTCGGGGGGGGGGGGGCACGCCCCCCGCACCGGCTCGGCCAGCCGCGGGCCGGGCCGCGCCCTTGCGCGGGCCGAGCCACCTGCCACGGGCTGGGCTGTGCCTCATCGGGCTGGGCCTCACATTATCAGGCCAGGCTAACCCCTTAGCCTAGTCAGACCCGCCGAGCCAGGATGGACCGACCCGCCAGCCCACCGGGCTTGACTGGCCGGGCCCGTTTCGCTTAAATGCGAATAACTTCACAACCGTGCGTCCGATCGACGCGCCGTCTGCGGCACTAGGATTCTCGTAATGAGGAAGTACTTTTTTGATACTCTAAGTGAGTTTTGGATGACTTTGGAAAAACAGCTAGGTTGGTTCGAAGCCGAAACCAACCGGGCCCTCGGAGTCGAAACTCTTATAACTTAAGGACTGAACGTCCGATTGACGTGTCGTCAACTACGTTGGTTTAATTTTGGTGAGACAGTTCTTTTGGAATAATCAACATGTGATTCAGATGAGATTGGAGTATGGTTGGGTTGGGTTTAGCTTAAAAACCAATTGGGCCCCTGGAACGGAAAAGACAATAACTCACAGACCGGGCGTCCGATTGACGTGCCGTCTGTTGCGTTGAGACCCCTATGATGAGGTGGTATTTTGTGATACTTCTACCTGAGACTTAGTGACACTTGTAGTATAATATTGAGGATCGTGGAGCGGGCCCTCCTGGTGATGAGCGAGCAGATTGCAGAGACCTAGTAGCTGGATGAGACTTGATGACTGCTGATCGATCGAATCAGAGTGATTCAGATGGCCCAGTGGGGAGTGCTTGTTTGTAGCAGCAGAATCACGGTGGAGGAGCGCTTGGTTGTAGCGGCAGACCCATGGTACTCGACAGAAGGAGTACCACTATAGGCTATGAGGGGGGAGTGCTTGGTTGTAGCGACAGACCCATGGTGGGAAGCTCTTGGTTGTAGCAGCATGCCCACAATACTCAACAGGTGGAGTACTTCAGCAGTCTAAGGTTAGTGGGAAGCACTTAGTTATAGCGGCTGGCCCACTATAATCGAAAAAGGAGGAGTTCTCCAGTAGCCTTGGTTTTGACTTCATGAATAAAAATCCTGGTTTGAGCTGAGTCAATGACCTTTGTGTTTTCCTAATGATTGAGATGGGTTACTTAATAACTTAGGTATACGTATGGGCATATACCTAAGTAATGGTTATCCATTGAAATATTACTTTGTGTATTATCCTTGTTGAATTTTGTGAGACCATGAGGGTCTCGGGGTCCCTACTGAGTATCGTTATACTCACCCCTACACGGGCTATGCCCGCACCTCATTGTGTTGGATGCATACGAAGGACAATGCTGACCGAGGTGGAGTGTATGAGGACTAGATGGTACCCGGAGGTTACCTCACAACGAGACGGTACCCAGAGTTGACAAATGGATGTGGAGCACTGAGGAGGCTATATGTACCTACCATTCAGGTAGGAACCCTGGAGGATGATCCAAGAGCTTCTTTCACCTTCCAACTGTTTATCGCTTTTTAGTTGTACTTGCTTTCAGATGTTGTTTCCCTCTAGAATTGGGGATGATCTCATTGATTTAAGATTCAAACATTCCAAGCGGTTTCTAAGGGGTTTTTTTGTAGAATCGGAAACATCCAATGATTCCATATCCATTTGAACCTACTTTCCAAAGGTAGACGCTCATTAGTTGTAGACTGATGAGGCTTAGGAATTTGCATTGGTTGAGAGGATGGGAGGTCGGACTCATCACACCTTTTTAGGGGAATTATTGTCTACTCTGGGACTCTCTTCATAGATTTAAGTTATGTTCATGAGTCCTTATTACATTACCAAGTATAAAATGAGTTTTCCTTTAGATCTGACAATCAATGATTGATATGTAGGAAATTTAGAGAATCTTTTATATGTATTATAGGTTCTTCATTGATAGAGAATCATCTGTATTTGTTAGAGATTCTTAGTCAACAGTATCCTTTGATACATTAAAGTATCTTGGTCATTATGATGACCATACTGGTTTTAAATCCACTCAATGGGGCACTTGATGTTTATTGTCATTCATAAGGACATGAATTATTTCAAAGTTGGGATCGTACCCGCAGATGGGCTACCTACGTATCCTTTGTTTAGGAAAAGGAATCAGAACCCACGTAGTTCGAGTAAGGGGATATGATGTTTATGATTGATGGCTCAAAGAAAGATGTCATAATTACTTTTACACTCTAAGCTCATGTGAGTCATGATCGGTGTGAGAAACAAGAGGTATTGGTAAAACCAGACAATTGTGCCATAAAATATGCAATCATAAGAAATGATGCGGTGCTTATGTATGTATGACTGCCCAAATAGATGAAGATTAGGATTTACATTAGGGAATAAATCCAGGAACATGGTCCATAAAGGTATATGTACTTTATGGAGATTTGGATACTCTAATTTGGGGATTACTCCTGAAAAGGAGGCCCAAATTAGGAGGGGACTTATGATTGGGTTTTACTCCTAAGAAGGAGACCCAGATCAAAAAGTAAATTAAGACTGGTTAAGAGAAATTAAGACTAGGGATTATTCCTGAGAAGGAGGCCCAGGTTAAGGGACTTGAAAAATTAAGGGACTTGGGGCTTACTCTTGAAGAGGATGCCTATGGAATCCCGCCTTTTTATAACATAAACTTTCATTACATTACACAAAACTGGGGATCTTTAAGGTTTAGTGTCTTGGAAACCCGGAACATAATACATGAAAACAACATAAAAAATTCCTCTTAAACACTTGAAAGGATTCTCCTTAAATTCATCCTAGGTTCATTACTGCATCTCATAACCTGGGGATACATCAAAAGAAAGGGTGAGCAGAAGGCCCAGTAAGGGAAACAAGAGAAACATTTAACATGTGAACTTATGATACATCAACTATGTCATGAAAAGAACTTTAAGGCATGAGAAAGAAATCATGTGGAATATCATAATAAAAATAAATTTTTTTATAACTTTAATATGTGGCTATATCATTTAACATAGAAAATCATGAACATATCACCAAGGTCCATCCCCAAGGTGTCATTTGAAAATTACCAAGGTTATTCACCAAGATATCGTGAATATTGTAATCTCTAGTGGTTACATCATTACCCAATGAATTGGAGCGCTATCAGGACGCAACCTTAAATTTGTCTTTATCATCAGGTGATCCACATATATCGCCATCAATAATTTCATAAACAAACCATATAGCATAAAAGAAATGGGTTTCATTTCATAATCATAACGTTTCAAAAACTGCTTTAAAGACATGATCTTTGTGTCACTTTAAAACCCACGGAAGGGGAGAGCGGGTCTCATGTATGTAAATCCCATAATTTAAAATAGAATGTTTTGATATATATGTGAATACCCCTATAGAAATAAGTTCTTTGAGTATTTACTTTATAACATAAAATAATTTTGAGAAAAGAGAGAGACATTTTGAGACGAAAATTCTGCAGCATAACGGTTATGTTTCGGGTTTTTAGAAAACATTGAAAAGAGAGGGGACATGGGTCAAACATTCATAAATGACCCATAAAATAGTATAGGGACATAATAAGAAGGATATATGAACATGGTAATGAAATTTAAAGTACATACCATTTGAAATGAAAAACATGGAAGGAAGACAAAAATTAGATTTCTCTTATGAAAGTTCGGCAGCCTAACGACGTTACTTAAACTTCAACAAAAATGATTTGAAAAGATCAAATAGGGTATCTCATCATGTAAACATAAGAGTTCAGTAAGATAGATATAGATATCATACCCCAAAATAATTATAAAGGAACTTGAAATACTTGACATGAAAGTAGAACTTTGAAATGAATGAGAAGGGTGAAAGAATCCCCTTAAAAATTTGGCAACCTAACAGCGCCACTTAAACATTATTAAAACGAATTGATGAGAGCAAGATGGGGTCTCTCATAATATGAACATTAAAAGTGAAGTAATATGAATATAGAAAAACATACTCCAACATAAGAACATGGAGTATAAAATATTTTACTTAAAAATAGATTACTTGAAAAGGAAGAGAGAGGTCATATCCCTTACCTTAAAACGTAACTCTTAAAACTCAATGGTTTGGACCTTGAGGGCTTGGGGGAACCTTGGGAGGACTCCTTGGGAGGTAAGGAGACCAGAACTTCGTTGAGGATGGTTTTGGATTCGAAAGGATGAGAGGAGGGATTGGTATTTATAGGAAAAGTGAGGGGACAAGGCATTAATGGCCAAGGGACACCTCATTAGTGGTTTTGGAAAAACCATGGGCTTGCCCATGGTATTTGCCCATGGTATTGGCAACTTGGGACACCTCACACAATAATTCATCCCCTTTAGTCGACCATCCTTTAAAATATCTCATGACATCATCATGACACAATTATGATGTCATTTAATATACCGAAACCCTAAAACTGCATTTTTACTATTCAATGAAAATTCATATTTCTCAGAAAAATCCCAAAAATTTACCATAACATAATATCGATGCTCTGAGTTCAAACATAAAGATAATTTTATAAAAAAAAATTTCAAAATTTTTTTAATTAAATTTTTAAATAAAAAACACTATTCACCCAAAAAAACTAATACTTGATTAATAATTTATGAAACCATTATTTAACCATTTTATTGAATCACATTACTTCATCAATGTGTCTAAATTATATTAAAACTTTCTTTAAGTGAGATTACTAATCCATTTGGTCACATTACAAATCCTAAGCATAAAATCACTATTCATAATTTACTATTCATCAAAAATTAAGTTGATCTTATTAGACTCCAAATTCCTTACTGAACACTTTTGCAGAAGAATTTTTTTTGAAAATCATTACACATCATTAATTATTTAAGGTTTACATAAATATTTTAAAATATCCTTTTTCCAAAATTCATTAATAAAATACATCCTAAAATTATCCGGACATTTGAAATTTCACAAACATCACTAAAGGAAGAAATATCAATTTATTCATCCCAAAGGATTACATAAAGAAGCTATGGTCTCGTCACATAGCCCCTTATAACACCAACATATGACTTAAGTGTAAGGTGTGATATGGTGAGAGAATCTGAGGGAGGCTTAGATAATATTGCCCTAGTAGTAATCTCTACTAACTTGAACTTCTCCCGTAGGCATTTCTGTTCAATCATGACACACTAGAGTTCGGCTTGGGCTTGGTCCAAAGCAAAGCCCAAAGATGCTACCTCCTTCCAATGCTCTGATAAGTGGGCTTCATAAGGTTCAAGTCTACTGGATGAAGCCATCGACTCCTCTTTCTGCATTAACCATTAACATCTCTATTAAATCGTTAAGAGTAAGTTAATATACTATTTAAAAAGTTTGGGTCATTACATTCTTCCCCCCTTAAGAAATTTCGTCCCTGAAATTTTATACTTGAGGCCTAGTCGAAAAGGTGAGAGTACTTTTGCTTCATTGTTTCCTCAGGCTCCCAAGTTGCTTCATCAAACTTGTGATTCCTCCACAAAAATTTCACAAGGTGGGTAGTCTTGTTTCGTAGAACCTTGTCTCTATGGTCTAGGATCTCCACTGGCTGCTCCTCATAAGAGAGTTCATGTTCCAGTTGTAGCACCTCTGGGTTCAGTACATGCGAAGGGTCGGGTATGTACTTTCTCAAGAGAGATACATGGAAGACATCATGAACTTGAGCTAGGTTCGGTGGAAGTGCTAGACGATAGGCCGCTGCTCCTATGCGATCAAGGATTTCATAGGGGCCAATGTACCTACAGCTGAGCTTCCCTTTCTTCCCAAACCACATGACTCTCTTCCATGGAGAAATTCGAAGGAAGACTTTGTCGCCAACACCAAACTCCAAGTCCCTTCGACAGTTGTCAACATAGCTCTTCTGCCAACTCTGAGCAGCCTTTATGTGTTGTTGGATGGCATGAACCTGTTTTGTCATCTCTGGCACAAGATCGGGCCCAAGAAGCTTTCTATCACCAGTTTCATCCCAACAAGTAGGAGTTTCACATTGCTTTCCATACAGAGCTTCATAGGGTGCCATCTGAATACTCGAATGGAAGCTGTTGTTATAGGAGAACTCAACTAGTGGGAGGTGTTGATCCCATCCACCTTTAAATTCCATTGAGCATAATCTCAGCATGTCTTCGAGTGTCTGAATAGTCCTTTCAGATTGGCCATCAGTTTGAGGATGATAGGCCGTACTAAAATTCAATTCAGTATTCAGAGCATGTTGAAGACTTCTCCAGAATTTTGATGTGAATCTTGGATCACGATCAGACACGATGGATAGTGGTACCCCATGCAGCCTTACCACTTCCTTTACGTATATCTTGGCAGGTTGATCCAGAGAGAAATCTTCCCGAATAGAGATAAAATGGGCGATCTTGGTGAGACGGTCCACAATAACCCATATCGAATTGTTTCCTTTGGATGTTTTCGGGAGACCAATTACAAAGTCCATAGTGATATTATCCCACTTCCATACTGGTATGGGTAACGGTTGTAATACCGCCTTTGGAATTTGTCGTTCTGCCTTTACTTGCTGACACACCAGGCACCTTGTAGTGTAATCAGCAATCTCACTCTTCATGTTATCCCACCAATAATGATCATGAAGGTCTCTATACATTTTAGTTCTTCCCGGATGTATAGAGAAAGTAGAGCTATGAGCTTCATCCATCAATTCTTTCTTTATCTCCAGAATAGATGGAATACATAGTCTTGTATGAAATTTCAATACACCTTCTTGATCAATATTCAAATCAGGGAACTTCCCATCCTTTATAGCCTCAAACTTCTCCTGCAGCAAAGGATCTTCTTTTTGAGCCTTCTTGATCTTCTATAGTAATGAAGGTTGAGAAATCATTTGGGATAAGGTTGATGATGTCCCTTCCCTTACAATTCCCATGTCCAGTTTTACTAGATCTTTAATCAAGGGATCTCCTAGGATCCTCGTTGTTGCCAGAACAACAGGATCTTTCCTACTTAATGCATCCGCAACTTTGTTTTCTCTTCCAGGGTGATAATGAATTGAACAATCATAGTATTTAATAAGCTCCAACCATCTACTTTGTCTCATGTTCAATTCTTTATGCGTGAAAATATACTTTAAAGTTTGGTGGTCAGTGTATATATCACATTTCTCCCCATAAAGATAGTTTCTCCATATCTTTAGAGCAAAAACAACTGTCGCTAGCTCTAGATCATGCGTAGGATAATTCTGATCATGAATTGTCAACTGTCGTGATGCATAAGAAATTACCTTGTTATTTTTCATGAGGACGCACCCAAGCCCTTTCAGAGATGCACCACTAAAAATAACGAATCCTTCTCCGATAGAGGGTAGTGTTAACACAGGTGAAGTAACCAATCTCTTCTTCAGCTCTTGGAAACATTCCTCGCATTCCTTTGTCCAGATAAACTTAACCCCTTTTTGAGTCAACTTGTTTAGCAGATTAGAAAGCCATGAAAAGTTTTTCACAAACCTCTTATAATATCCTGCTAAACCAAGGAAACTACAAATCTCAGTTACTATTGTGGGTTGAGGCCACTCCTCCACAACCATTGTCTTTGTAGGGTAAACTGAGATTCCTTTATTGGTTACGATGTGCCCCAAGAAAGCCACTTGTTGTAACCAAAACTCACACTTGCTGAACTTTCCAAAGAGCCTCTCCTTCCGCAGAGTTTTCAAAATAACCCTCATATGATCTTCATGCTCTTCACGACTTTTTGAATATTTCAAAATATCATCAATAAAAACTACCACAAAATTATCAAGGTAGTCCTTAAAGACTCTATTCATCAAATCCATGAAAATAGAAGGAGCATTAGTCAAGACGAAGGGCATAACAGTAAACTCATAATGCCCATATCTTGATCAGAAGGCAGTCTTTGGAATATCTTCCTTCTTCACCCTCAGTTGATGATAACCAGATCGAAGGTCAATCTTGGAGAAGAATTGAACCCCATGAAGTTGGTCAAATAAATCATCAATTCTTGGAAGAGGGTATCTATTCTTCACTGTGATCCCATTCAGTTCTCTATAATCAATGCATAGACGCATTGATCCATCCTTCTTCTTCACAAAGAGAACTGGTGCTCCCCAAGGAGACACACTCAGTCGGATAAAACCCTCCTCCAACAAGTCTCAGATTTGTTTCTTTAACACTTCTAGCTCCACATTTTCCATTCTATATGGAGTCTTTGATATCAGTTGAGACCCAGGTATGAGTTCAATGGAGAACTCTACCTCTCTTTCTGGGGGAGGTCCAGGTAACTCCTCAGGAAATACATCCATGTATTTCAGAACAATCGGAACATCTTCTATTTGTATACTCCCTTTTCCTTCTTCATCATTACCAATTAACTCCATAAAGAAAGCTATAGGAGGTGCTTCTAGATAGGGATCAGTTCGGGATATCTCTCCTTGGAAGATAATTGTAGGTCGTTCATTCTAGACTACTGAGATTTCCTTACTTCTGCATTTGATCTTAGCATTATACTTTGAGAGCCAGTCCATCCCTAGTATAACATTGAATTATAACATGGGAATGAATACTATATGTGCAATAAGATTGTGCTCACTGAAGTAAACACTAGAGTCTCTAAACATTGTTGATGCATGGATAATCCCACTTTGAGTCTTGACTGACAATTCTACCTCAAGCAGTTCAGGGATTGATTCTATATTCCTTGAAAACTTGGAGGAAATAAAGGAATGCATAGAACCAGAATCAAACAATGTATTTGATAGTTTTGATAGGACAACAAGAGTACCTGCTACCACATCGTTCAGAGCTTCAACTTCAGTTTTTGTGATAGCAAAAGCATGACCTTTCTCCCTTGGCCTTTGCTGAGGTTGATGGTGATTCCCCTCCACCGCCCTCGGATTTGGACATTGATTAGCAAAGTGCCCAAGCTATCCACACTTGAATAATTTGACTTCGGGTAGGGCCAGAACCATCTTTCCTCTGTCGTTAGTGTTGGTAAGTTGAGGCTTCACATCACTACGACAATTCTGAGAAATATGGCATTGTTTTCCACACCTTTAGCTCTTACCACTTCCAATCAAGCAGTTCCCTGAATGCTTCTTCCCACATTTATTGCATGTGGAATGTTGCATATGCTTTCCACCTCTTTCCTGATCAAAAATTCTTCCCATGCTTGGTTATAGAGTTCTCTTCTTCTCATTAGATTTGTGAGACCACTGTGTCTCCCCAAACTCTAGTTCAACTTTCGTAGCACTTTGAACTATTTCTTCATAGCTATCATAGTCCCTGTTGGCTAGATTCTTCCGCAGATGAGGTCGTAGTCCACCAAAGAATCTATCAACCTTACCATTAGGGTCCATGACAAAGCTTGAGGAATAACAGGAAAGCCTTGTGAAGTTCATCTCGTAGGTTCCAACTGATTCATTCTCATTCTACTTCAGCTCGAGAAATTCTTTCTCCATTCTTGTTATCATTGAATGATGGAAATACTTATTAAAGAATATTCCCCGGAACTCTTCCCATGCCATAGATTCCATCTCTCCTCATGGCTTCATGTTTTTGATCAGTGACCACCACTGATCAGCTTCTCCCTCTAGGCGGTAAACAGTAAGGGTGACTTTTTCTTGTTCCGAACAATGAAGTACCGAAAAGATCTTTTCAATGGAGCTTATCCATTGTTCTGCAATCAATGAGTCAGTAGATCCACTGAATTTTGGTGGTCGTTGACGCATAAAGGACTCAACAGAATGTTGTTCCCTTCGTGGTGAGATCGGCCTCTCATCTTGATTCATGTTATTACTCATAACTTGAGTCAGTTGGTTCATCATTCGCATGAAGGTTTCCATTCTGGCTTCCATCGGAGGGCGATCAGCACATGGTGCATTGCGGTCAACATCTGCACGGTTCCTCATATTTCCCGCCATTTTCTAAAATAATAAAACCTTAGTGAGAAACTTATTTCATTTATGAATCTTTTAACTAAGACTTCATTCTTAGACAATTACACTTCTCTATAATTCCTTCATAATGATTCATAAAAAACTTGTGATTAACCAAACATATCCCCCGGGAGTGTCGTAACCAAGAGTGCATCAAGGCCCGTTATCGTGCACCAGTTCCCATTCAAGTCTAGCTCAAAGAGGTGTTTTTGGGTTTTAACCCTATTTACATCTGTGCCAGATCCACCTCTACCTGCTCGTATCCTGACAGGGATGTATTGGTTTGATAAACCACTTACTCAATACTTACCAAAATACAAGGAAGTTTTCCTATATTTAAACTTTTCTATAGGGTCCTTCCTAAAGTTTTTATATTCTAATTTCCACAAATAACTAAACCATCCTTTGATACCAACTATGGCATCCCACCTTTTTATAACATAAAATTTCATTACATTACACAAAACTGAGGATCTTTAAGGTTTAGTGTCTTGGAAACAAGGAACATAATACAAGAAAACAACATAAAACATTATTCTTAAACACTTGAAAGGCTTATCATTAAATTCATCCTAGGTTCATTACTGCATCTCATAACCTGGGGACATACATCAAAAGAAAGGGTGAGCAGAAGGCCCAGTAAGGGAAACAAGAGAAACATTTAACATGTGAACTTGAGATACATCAACTATGTCATGAAAAAGAACTATAAGGCATGAGAAAGAAATCATGTGGCATATCATAATAAAAATAAATTTTTTCATAACTTTAAGATGTGGCTACATAATTTTACATAGACAATCATGAACATATCACCAAGGTCCATCCCCAAGGTTTCATTTGAAAATTACCATGGTTATTCACCAAGAGATCGTGAAAATTGTAATCTCTAGTGGTTACATCATTACCCAATGCATTGGAGCGCTATCAGGGCGCACCCTTAAATTTGTCTTTATAATCATGTGAGACACATATATCATAATCAATAATTTCATAAACAACCCATATAGAATAAAATAAATGGGTTTCATTTCATAATCATAACGTTTCAAAAACTGCTTTAAAGACATGATCTTTGTGTCACTTTAAAACCCACGGAAGGGGAGAGCGGGTCTCATGTATGTAAATCCCAGAATTGAAAATAGAACATTTTGATATATATGTGAATACCCCTGTAGAAATAAGAGCTTTGAGTATTCAATTTATAACATAAAATAATTTTGAGAAAAGAGAGAGGCATTTTGAGACGAAAATTCTGCAGCATAATAGCTATGTTTCGGGTTTTTAGAAAACATTGAAAAGAGAGGGGACATGGGTCAAACATTCATAAATTACCCAAAAAACAGTATAGAGACAGAATAATAAGGATATATGAACATGGTAATGAAATTTTAAGGACATACCATTTGAAATGAAAAACATGGAAGGAAGACAAAAATTAGATTTCTCTTATGAAAGCTCGGCAGCCTAACGACGTTACTTAAACTTCAAAAAAAAAATGATTTGAAAAGATCAAATAGGGTCTCTAATCATGTGAAAATAAGAGTTCAGTATGATATATATAGATATAATACCCCAACATAATTAAAAAGGAACTTCAAAGAGTTGACATGAAAGTATAACTTTGAAAAGAATGAGAAGGGTGAAAGAATCCCCTTAAAAATTCGGCAGCCTAATGACGCCACTTAAACATTATTAAAACGAATTGATGAGAGAAAGATGGGGTATCTCATCATGTGAACATGAAAAGGGAATTAATATGAATATAGAAGAATGTCCTCCAACCTAAGAACATGGAGTAGAAAATAAATGACTTAAAAGAGATTACTTGAAAAGGAAGAGAGAGGTCGGATCCCTTAGCTTAAAATGTAACTCTTAAAACTCAAAGGTTTGGACCTTGAGGGCTTGGGGGCACCTTGGGAGGACTCCTTGGGAGTTAAGGAGACTGTAACTTCGTTAAGGATGGTTTTGGAGTCGAAAGGATGAGAGGAGGGCTTGGTATTTATAGGGAAAGTGAGGGGACAAGGCATTAATGGCCAAGGGACACCTCATTAGTGGTTTTGGGAAAACCATGGGCTTGCACATGGTATTTTCCCATGGTATTGGCCACTTAGGACACCTCACAAAATAATGCATCCCCTTTAGTTTAACATCCCTTAAAATATATCATGACATCATCATGAAACAGTTATGATGTCATTTAACATACCGAAATCTTAAAACTGCATTTTTACTATTCACTGAAAATTCATCTTTCTCAGAAAAATCCCAAAAATTTACCATAACATAATATTGATGCTCTGAGTTCAAAAATAAAGTCCATTCTACAAAAATAATTTTCTAAATATTTTTAATTAAATTTTTAAATAAAGAACACTATTCACCCAAAAAAACTAATACTTGATTAATAATTTATGAAACTGTTATTTAACCATTTTATTGAATCACATTACTTCATCAAGGTGTCTAAATTATATTAAAACTTTCTTTAAGTGAGATTACTAATCCATTTGGTCACATTACTAATCCTAAGCGTAAAATCACTATTCATAATTTACTATTCATCAAAAATTAAGTTGATCTTATTAGACTCCAAATTCCTTACTGAACACTTTTGCAGAAGACCATTTTTCGAAAATCATTACACATCATTAATTATTTAAGGTTTAAATAAATATTTTAAAATATCCTTTTTCCAAAATTCATTAATAAAATACATCCTAAAATTATCCAGACATTTGAAATTTCACAAACATCACTAAAGGAAGAAATCTCAATTTATTCATCCCAAAGGATTACACAAAGAAGCTACAGTCTCGTCAAATAGCCCCTTATAACAGCAGCATATGACCTAAGTGTAAGGTGTGCTATGGTGAGAGAATCTGAGGGAGGCTCAGATAACATTGCCCTAGTAGTAATCTCTACTAACTTGAACTTCTCCCGCATGCGTTTCCGTTCAAGCTTGACACGCTGGAGTTCGGCTTGGGCTTGGTCCAAAGCGAAGCCCAAAGATGCTACCTCCTTCCCAAGCTCTGATAAGTGGTCTTCATAAGGTTCGAGTCTACTGGATGAAGACATCGACTCCTCTTTCTACATTAACCATTAACATCTCTATTAAATAATTAAGAGTAAGTTAATATACTATTTAAAAAGTTTGGGTCGTTACAATGCCCATATTTGAGACTAGAGCTTACTCCTGAAAAGGAACCCAGGTTAAGAGAATTATGGTTGGGGCTTACTCCTAAGGAGGATGCCCATATTTGGGAATGTTAAGATTGGGGCTTACTCCTAAGGGGGATGCCCAAAATTAATGGTAATTATGACTCAGACTTACTCCTGAAAAGGAGGCCTAGGTTAAAGAGGATTTGGGGCTTACTCCTAAGGAGGATGCCCAGATTTGAGAATTATGACTGGGGATTATTCCTGAAAAGGAGGCCCAGGTTAAGGGGTTCTCTCATCTTAAAGGATGAGGTTTAATGAATGAAATCTCAATATTTAGTGACATAAAGATGTGTAAATCACTAGGTTTTGAGAGATATTCCACAGAATTCCTTTCAGATAAGGAAGTTAATCAAGAAAACATGCAATAAATGGCTTTGAAGAATGTCTTGAAGACTGAATCTTGAATAGGAGAGGTGGAATGGTATAAGAGGGGTTAAATGGGCAAGAAGGGCACCCAAAAAGGCAGGGGCGTGCAAGTCCTGGTAGGTGCGCAGGTACTGCGTGGGCACGCAAGTCCTGGTTGAGCAGGTATACCTGCGCGACACATGGGTACTTGCGTGATTGTTAACCAGTAGGGTAACACTTGGGCGATCCTTGACCAAAGCCTTTATAATTATCCTGAGGTACTTCCAGAAGAGAGGCGCGCAAGTTTTGGTGAAGAAGTAGGGCGGCGTGCAAGTATGTTCATTTCCCTTAAGGGTAAAACACCTTAGGTGTGCAAATTTTAGTGAATTATAACACTTTAGACCTTACTCCTCTTGTTTAGACCTTCCATTCTAGGTAAATAATTACCTTAGAAGTATTCGAAAGACTTGAAGAAGAGACTTGGGCATTCAGAGATCTGTATCTGAATTCTGGAAAAATTGCTCCTCAAATGGGGGGCCCACAGGGTCTATTTATATGCTGGAGAAGACCCCGGGCGGTTATCACTTAGGGAGCGCAAGTTACTTGCACGACCATCAGGCGTCGCACAAGTATACTTGTGTGACCGTGAGGGAACTTGCACGACCCATGTGCATTTGAAGCCTTGTTCATGCCTTTGTCGATTTTTCATGTTTTCTTCAAAGGATGAATCAATTTGTGCTAAGTCATTTCCCTTTCCATTCTTTTAGACAATGTGACGAAAATGGAGTGTCAACAAAAGTCCCCCCTCAGAGTTGGATCCTAAAGAATAAGGATGTGACTCTGAGGAAAAGAAGAAAACCCAAAGGGAAAAAGGCACACAGGGTGCATCGCGCAGGCATCATCGCGTAAGTGCGAGTCGCGCAGGGCTGGAGCGCGCCAGCTGTAGGTGCGCAGGTGGGTAGCCTGGCCTATAAATATGCGATCATTGATCGCGCATAGCACATGACTTCTGGATTTCTGAGCTCTCACCGCACAGATCTCCTTCGCCACGCAAGTTTCTCTTTTTCTGCTGTTTTTTTACCGTCGTGCTGTTGTCAAGGTAATAGGACTTGCGCAGTGAAACTTGCGTGACAAAAATTTGCACGACATGTTAACACTTGCGCGACACATCCATACTTGCGTGCCTTAATGCCTTTTCCATTTTTCTTAAATTCCTTCACAAATTTTATGAAAAATCTTCTTACTAAAGAGTTAATTTATTCAACTTTTGTAAAGAATCAATGGCTCTTAGAACCAGAATAGCTGATGAACTGGCAATAAAACGTCTTGATGATATGATGGATATCATTGGCCACGATTATTATACCGTAAAAAGTAGTACTCTTCCAGATTTGGCTAAATATCTAAAGAAATATCATCGCGACTTTCCCCAAAGCATTTATTTGCCTTTGTATGGCTATGGTCATCTGCGAGAAGTTACTATTCCAGAAGCAAAGAACTATCTCCCATATTCTTGGTTTCAGAATTATACCAACTTTTCTTCAGCAAATATCTCATGTGGAGGAGGATTTATAAATTCTTGAACAGTGGAGAAATCTCACATGATTAATCATAGCCCTTGTACACCATATGTAAAACCTCATACGCTTGATCTGCAACCACATTGTCATCTTTCAATCTTCCGAAATACTCAGATGGATCAATCCAAAGGCTGGAAGAAAAGTTGGGACTTCTGTCCTGGGGGAGGTGTGAAGCCAACTTGGATGTGGACATACTGGGTGCGACAAACCTGTGCAGAGTTTGTCAAGGATCTGAAAGGAGTTGCGATATACAAAGCTGTTTGGGTTGGGCAAACATATTTTTATAGACATGATAACTTCGTGCCAGAGATACTCAGCCAATAGATCCCAGAAACTAATTCTTTCCATCTGACTCATGGAGAAGTAGGCATCAGTCTGTGGGATGTCCACAAGATCTCAGGGGCTACAATTTTGGGAGACATGTATGATGAATTCATTCCACCCAAGGTGACTTGGAATGGTTCAGAGAAGACTCCTGCTTTAGCTCATGAATTATTTAAAATCTTCCACAGGCTCAAGAGTTCAGAGACTTAGTTTACTCATTCTAGAAAGTATATTCATCTGGAGGAGTGGATGAATATATTTCTTATTGAGAAGAAAGAGAAGGAGACAAAGGAGAAGGAGCCGAAGGATAAAGGATACAAGAAAAATAAATCCAAGGATAAGAGGCCCAAACGTCCTACCACTTGCCCAAAACCTGAGAAGAGGGGTGCTCCTGGCACGTTCTGGACAACTCTAGAAGCAGGAGAGTTTGAGAAATGAGGATATGAGGTGAATCAAAGGATCCCGAAGAAGACTTGTCTGGTGGGCTTCTTTTATTTGTGGGTCAGCGTTTATCTTTTTCCAGTCAGGTATTTGAAGGGAGGTGTCAGGCTAGGGACCTTCGTCATTGTAGTAAAGTTGGTTGAGGGAAAAATGGTTGGGTTGGAAACCCCCATTTTAGCAAAGATTCACAGGAGTTTACATCAGGTCTTCCTGGGTAAATCTCCTTTAATAATAGTTGGACCATTACAAGTTTTATGGGGATGGATCGCCACTCACTTCAGGACTTATAATGTACAGAATGGATTACAAATTCCTGGAAGTTCTTTTAGGCCGTCAGTGAAAGCATTCTCTGGAGTTGCTCCATTAGATGTTAATGCCTATGACATGAAAGTGAGGCTGAGAATGTTTAAGGAATTCAACTTATTTCCCTATGGAAATCTGCCAACCGGGCAGTTTGTTGATGATGGAACAACCCACATGGATTTGAGGGCATACATGCTAGCTTGCAAAGATGGCGTGCTAGTTTCCAGGATTGACGGAGAAATTATATGCGAGGCCTATGCTGTATATAGATTTGCACGTCAATTCAAGTGTCTGTAATAGATTGTTGTATCTACCCCAGTACATGTTAGGTTAGAGCAACATCCAATGGTTTCTTGGCAACTGTGGCTACTGACATCAAGGGAGAAGGCTGGGGCGGTATTTGATCTACCAGTTGAAAAAGAGGCACATAACTTGACTACATATTATGCCGAGCACTAGATAGTATCATACCCTAAAGGGGTGTTGAATCACCCAGTTTATCAGGTGGAGAAAAGGAAGAGGACTGTAGAGAAATAAGACCTTCCTCATGAAGGTGATACTTCCCCACCTGAAGCTGATACGCCAGATTCCTCCTCCAGGACTGATTCACCGGATTCCCATGATGGGGATTATGAGGCACAAAAAGTGGAAAAACGGCCTCGTGCCTGATATTATCCTCTGGTTAAAATCAAGAGACCTACTCTATCAAATCCTGGTGAGTTACTTTATTATGGTAATTTAATCACTACTACTTTATAAAGCAATAAGTCTTATTTTCTTATTCATTATTTGCAGTTGCAGGAGTCGGGAAGAAACTGAAATCAAATATTATAGGACCTTCCTCGCAGCCTTCATATCTAAGACCAGAGGCTGTCCAGTTGTGGTAGACTTTATACTGTGGTACTGAGACCACCTGGCTGGATTTGTGTGAGGGCCTACAACTTCCTAGAATAGGGAATCTTCTGGCTTCTACAGATATACAAAACGAGGATAACCCCAATGAAGTGCGGTCTTACATCAGAGAGCTGGAAATGCTCATATATTCCACTGATGAGTCCGTTCATGTCACCAGGTGAGTGAAGGAAATGATTCATCGTGGCGCCGCTGAGGGGACTGATGAGGAGTGGCATGATTATGTGGCTCCTGAAGATGTAAGTTTTCTTTCCTTATTTGCTTTACAACTTGATTCTGGTCAAAGCTTTGTTACTTAAGGAAGTTATTTTTTTCATCTTGCAGCTTGCAAAGAAAGGAACTACTGAGGTTCCTTTGCCACAGTATAGCCCTGGTGGTACTGCCATCAGGGCTACTGCTGAATCTCCTCGCAAACCAGGAGAGATATCTCCAGGCTAGCAGGCCATGGATGAGGAATTGCACATGGATTTCCCCTCTCCCATCCAGGTACCTATAATGGAGACTACCGATACTCACAAAAAACCAAAGAAGCAAAGGCAAAGAAGGAGGAAGTCCACAACTAAATGCTTCATTAGCAGCGGTAAGTCCTTCGAGTAATCATGAGTCTATACCCATGAAAAGGTTGCTCATATTTCTGGGGATTCCAGGGGCTTCTTCAATTTCCCCCACGAGGGAAAGGACTAATCCTCCTTCAAGGACTACAGAGGGTGCTGTGGAACAATCGAAAATTCAAGCTGACTTGGCTGCTCCTGGAGAAGAGCCAGCATCTGTTCCCAGTATCCCTCCTGCTACTGTTGCAAGAAGAGAAGAATCTGTTTCTGGTAAGTTAACAATGCATCATAAAAATGTTGAACGAAACACCTATTGACTTCCATTCTGTGATACTTCAGGTTCAACTCCTACATTAGAGCTTCTGGCGGCTGTTGCAACTGATGTCGTGATTTTATCCGAAGATGCTGCCCAGGGTCAGGGGCCGTAGGATGTAAGTCGTCCAGAAGACACATCAAATTCTCCCACTAGTGAGACTAACCAGGATTCTAAAATATCATTGGATGAAATGATGAATCTTGGCATGTCTTTCGAAGAATTTTATGATCATGCTAAGTTATCATGTTATTTAGAAGACCTTGGGCGTGAGTGTTATCCTTCTCCCAGTAAATTTTCTTATAATTTAAACTTCTAATCATGACTGAAAATAACATGCAGTTCCATCCATAGAAGTTTCTGAACTCCCAATTACTGAAGAGGGTGCGGACATTGATGTCAACCATACCATTGCAGAAACATTAGCTCAAGTAGAGCTAAACCCAGTAAACCCTCATGAGACCCATCTTGAAGATTTTTTTGAGACTGGGAAAGATGGGGAGGAGTCTTCTCAGGTTGCTGATCTACCGTCGGGTAAGGGATAACAATATTTGTGATTGTATTTAATTTGCAAGACAATCGATTATTTTGTTATCCTTTTAAACTAACCAAATCTTTTAATTAGTTATGCAGGGCCATCAACTGTAGTGTCTAGATCTAGAAGTGAGGCCTCAGTCTCAACCACAACGAGAATTGAATGTGAAGAAGCACAGGTCAGGGGGGAAGGAGCAGAACAGGGCACTTACTTAAGTGCATTAATCCCAGATTACATGCCCTCCTATGATGATGATGTTGAATCAGACCTAGAGGTGCTTAAGGCGCTCAACTTTTCACGACGCAAGGCATAGAATGACATATGGAAAATCATCTCTGAGGTTCCTTTAGAAGATATATCATTGAAGATCCCTCGATTGTCATCCTAGTTTGTCATGCTAGTAATTGACAGTTTTGGATACCAAGAGATCCATACCACAGTGAAACAAGTCATCTTCATGAGGGAGCAGGAGCAAAAGTGACGCGAAGATCTGACCAGGGTGAAAATGTTAGTCAACATCGGTGAATTTCAGGTTGCGGTATCCCGAGATGAGGCTGACTATGCTGCCAAGATGAAGGAGCTGAAGCATAAGATCAAAGAAAAAGTCATCCAGAAGATTCACCTTCAGCAACAGTTAGATTCTGTTACTGGGGAACTTGACCAACTCAATAATTCACTGGAAGGAGTTCAAACGAATGGTATGAAGGCCATTGCGGATGCCAAGAAAGCACTCCATCAGGCTGAAAGGAGTGAAGTTGGTTGAGTGCATGATCTTCAAGTAGCTGCTGATGAATCTCGGGATGGGGTTCATCAAGTGAAGACTAATGTCGACAACCTTTTTTAATTTCTTGAAAAAAGAGAAGAGACTTCAATCTGTGGATGTCCTTCTAATTCTTGTGCATCAATGGAGAGTACTTTTATCTTCAATCATTTATGCTTGTATTCTTTCTCTACTTGCTTTAAATTTTACCTAAGCCAATGGGCTTAGTAGGAATAGCTTGATTTTTACTAGGATTATTATAAATAACCCTACAAACTTTGAATCTCTTAATTGCTCAATATTACCTAAATCATATAAAATGTATGTTTAGTGAGCTGGAACTTGACTTTTATTTAGAGTTCCTTTGTCTTTTGTGGGAAGTTTAAAGTCATGCACGTCAGACATAAAGAGGCTAATTTGTAAGGTCAAAATAGCTTTGACCGAATGAATTAGAATTGACTCAATTCTTTGACAATTCATCTGAAAACATATTATCATACTCAAGTATGAGGGAAAATATGTAAACTATGACTTAAGAATATTTGAATCTGAGGAATGATATGAAAAAGAGCTAAAAGGCATTAGAAGAAGTAGTTCCCAAGAATGAAGTTACCATTATTTAACAAACCCGTTAGGGGTTTAATTATGCAGGGCCACCTAAGGGAATTATCTGCATAGTCAAATAAATAGCATCTTTTGGCTGGCAGGTCCGTTATGTAGACTACTTATGCAAGGCCACCTAAGGGCACGTGCTGCATATTTAGGCAAAAGAACTCTCAGAAATTTACTTTCCTAGTGCTAGAAAGCCAGTGAAAGTTTATGGAGATTCAAATTTTCCAAAGTATAGAGTTTTCTGTATGGAAAGAGGTACTTGAATATAGAGAAGATATCTCCAAACAAGATTATCAAAGAACTGGATGGCTATCACTCCTACAAAGGCCTGACCCAAACGTAGGGAAGAAGAATATAAACCATAGACATGAATATTTTCAGATCATGAAAAAGGATATGGGACAAGTACGTTAAGGATGGCTATTTTTGTTGATCCCTAAATATTTTAATTTAAGACAAATAAGGAAAAAATGGGATTTATTCCCAAGAATGAAGTTACCAGTATCCGACAAACCCGTTAGGGGGTTGAATTATGCAGGGACACCTAAGGTCCTTGACTTCATAGTCAAATAATAGCATATTTTGGCTGAAAAATCTATTATGGAGACTGTTTATGCAAGGCCGCCTAAGGGCATGTACTGCATCGTCAGGCAAAAGAACTCTCAGAAGATTGAAATTTTTGTGACTAGAAGTCAAGAAAAGGGTTATAAAGATCTGAAAATATTTAAGGTTAGGATTATGACACATAATGATTGGTATTTTCCAATGTATGCAGAGATACAAAAATCAATACTAACCATAATCATGTTGTGGCTGGGTCCTGAATGGAAATGTTGGACTTCACTACGTATCCCATAAGGATGGGAATCAAGCCATACGTAGTTCTTGAACTACAGTTTAACATCGTGTGGGACAAAAGGATTGGAGATATTAGTTTAGGGTCATAGAGCTTGGACCATTATAAGAAATACACAGTGTGTGTTTTCATGGGGACTTTTCAGCCAGGGGACTGAAAGAGGAATTTGGGGTTAGGCCCAAAAGACTTGGGGTTGGATTTGAGGGACACTCGAACGTTCCTACATATCCCATAAGGATTGGAATAAAGCCCACATAGTTCTAGAACTACCCTCTGTACAAATTTGGTTCGTACATGTGAAGGGTGAAAGGGGAACTTAGTGCAATGATGGTTTGACCCTAGATAAAAGATTTGGGTGTTGCCATGTATGAACATAGTATTTGAAATGAATCATGATTGAAAATCAATGTAAATAATGATTCCCTCTCAGGTGAGGGTATCAAAGAATATTGTATTTTATTATCATACTGGACAAAAGTGTTGTATAGTTTAACGTCATATAGCAAGGACGAAAGTGAACCAATGTAAAAATATTGATTCTAGGGGCGGTTTCACGAATCAACATCATATGAGATGGAGGTGAACCGATGTGAAGAGATTGGTTTTGGACTTAAACCTTAGGAGGTTGACTACGTACCCAGCCTAGCAGTCAAGGATCAAAGTCCGCGTAGTTCAATTAAAGAATGAAATAGTGATCAAGTTGTTCTTGGGGACAACGATATAAAAAAATAGTGTTGGGACTTACACATGGTTAGTAGCCAAGAGAGAGTGTTATTGTTGAAGTTTGATCTAAGATCACGTGAGTCATACTCGGTGTGAGAAACAAGAGGTAGAAACAACCTTAACGATGCACAGTTTAATGTCATATAGGACATATGAAGGGACTATGCAGTTTATAGTCTTGCAGTTATGACTATTGGTGCTGCACAGTTTAGTGTCATGTAGCAGGGACAAAATACAGTTTAACGTCATGTTGGACGTATTAAAGGACTTTCTGTACAGTTTAGCATCATGTAGTTAGGACGATGGGGAGAATACAGTTTAATGTCATGTTGGACAAAAAGAGGACTATGCAGTTTAATGTCATGCAATGAGTACAAAAGAGTACACCATTTAACATCATGTTGGATGTATTAGGGACTTTTTCACAGCTTAACGTCATGTTGGACAAAAAAGGGATGATACAGTTTAGCGTCATGTTGGACGTAAGTTCCAATAACTTAAGGTTGTATACAGGGATCATTGTTGTATAGTTTAACGTCATATAGCAAGGACAATGAAAGAGGTACAATTTAATGTCATGTTGTCTGGACATGATGAGCAGTTTTAATGTCATGCAGGACGGTGGTGCAGTTTAAGGTCATACCGGACCAATGATGATATATTTTTTGTTTATACAAAATAATTCTTCAAAAATATGGCATTGGTTGGAGTAGTGATGAGTTCTCCATCCATCAAGATTAATTAATAAGCTCCATTGGAGTAGACCCTATGTATTGAGTAAGTTCCTTCCCATTTTGGCTCAATCTTGGGAGGTTTCTTTTCTGGTATCATTGGACATCTGAGAACTAATACCAATTCTCCCTGAGTGAATGAACGAAGACAAACTTTTTTGTTGAAAGATCATGCTATTCGATTCTGATAGACTTCCAAGTGGTGAAAAGTGCACAATCATTTCTCATCTAACCGTTCCAATTCATTCAATCGCTTTTGAGATTGTTCATATGTAGATGACTGATCACAAATAGCTACTCTGAGCGAGGGTAGTTGAACTTCAATGTGCAAGACGGCTTCCATTCCATATACCAGTGAATATGGAGTTGACCGCGTTACAGTGTAGGTGGTAGTCCGATAAGCCCATAAAGCATGAAAGAGTTTATCAGGCCATGATTTATTATCTTTATCCACCATCTTTTTCAGTATATTTGAAAGAGTCTTATTAAAGGATTCCATCTGGCCATTGGCCGCTACATGATACCGAGATGAATTATTGGATTCGATGTTGTATTCTTGATATAACTTCTTCACCTCGGATGAACAAAAGTTGGTTCCATTGTCCGTCAATATGGTTTGAGGGACACCAAATCTGGTAATGATGTTAGACTTGATGCAGCTAACAATGCATTTAGAACTGACTTCCTTAAGAGGTATTGCCTCTTCCCATTTGGAAAATAAATCAGTAGCAGTAAGAATATACTTAAACTGCTTGGTCGTAGCTGAAGGGTAAGGTCCCACCACATCCATTCCCCATGTAGAAAATGGCCACGAGTATTTATCTATATGAATAAACTATGGAGGTTGATGAATGAAGTTGGCATGTACTTGGCATGAATGGCACTTCTTTGTGAAATCAACACAATCTTGTATCATTGAAGGCCAAAAGTATCCAAGCCTTCGAATCTGATCAGACAGTCAATGTACAGACTAGTAGGCACCACAGACTCTTGCATGCACTTCTTTCATGACAGCCATTGTCTCTTCACCATTAATGCATCTGAAGAGAACTCCATCAAAACCACGGTTGTAGAGAATTTTCTCTAGGTGATATGGACTATCATAAAGAGTAAAATTGACCACACATCGCCAGAATTGTTCTTTCTCGGCTCTATCAGGTGGAAGTGTTCCATTTTGAAGGTATTCCCTGATAGGTGACATCCATCCTGTAGTATGACCATACGGTTCAAGAATGGGACTAATTTCATTAATTTCATCTATTCTAATTCAAACATAAGGTGAAATTGCACGACGATGGGCAATACTGATGATTGTCTCATCCTGATTTGGATCTGCCAGAGCTATGGCTATATTAGCCAGTGCATCAGCTTGAGCATTTTGTGATCTTGGGACATAAGAAAATGTCGGTTCCAAAGGGAATTCTTCCATTAACTCTCTGACGTAATCATACAAAGGGATTAGTTTTTATTTTCTGATGGCATAATCCCCATTGACTTGTTTGATTACCAGGTCTGAATCACCTTTCACCTTTAAGTGATTCACTTGTGCTTGAAGCGCCAATTCCAGGCCTGCGATGAGAGCTTGGTATTCTGCTTCATTATTGGTACCACCTTCCCATAATAAGAAGGAATAAGGTAACACTTCCTTTTCTGGATAAATGAGCACAATTCCTAAGCCAACTTTGTTGAATTTAGGATTTTCCATTTTCCTTCCTGTTGGACTTCTGGAAGCACCACCAAAATACATTTCCCATGACTGAGGACTTCCTTGAATAGAGAAGACTTCCTCATTAGGGAGTTCAATATCTGAAGATGTGTCTTCCACTGAAGGGTGTTCAGCCAGGAAATCAGCCAGAGCTTATCCCTTTATTTCCTTTTGAGACACATACTGAATGTCAAATTGCTGCAAAATAACTGCCCACCTTTCCAGACGTCCTGTAAGCATTGGACGACTATGGATGAATTTGAGCGGGTTATTGCAAGATACCAATTGGACCTCGTGATGTTGCAGGCAGTGTCTCAACTTCTGAACTGCAAAGATTAATTCCAGGCAGCACTTCTCAATACTTGAATTCTGGGTTTCTGCTTCAAGCATAGTCTGACCAAGGTAGTAAAGGCTGTTTTCATTCCCAGCGTCATTTTTATGAGCAAGAAAGGAACCCAATGATCACTCTAAAGCTGTCACGTAGAGGATAAGTGGTCTTACTTCAACAAGTGGCATGAGTACCGGTGGACTCAAGAGGTATTTCTTGAGAATATTGAATGCTTCTTGACATTCTTCAGTCCACTGGTAAGTGACTCCCTTCTTCATCAATTTGGTGAAGGGTAAGCTTTTGCCTACCAAATTAGCGATGAAACGCCGAATATAGGCTAAGTTTCCTTGAAGTCCTCTTAATTCTTTCAAATTTCGAGGAGGTGACATACCAAGGATTGACTTTGTCTTCTCAGGATCTACTTCAATACCACGATGACGTACAACAAAGCCGAGAAATTTTCCTAAGGTTACCCCAAAAGAACATTTTAAGGGGTTCATCTTCAAATAATGATGCCGAAGTTTGCAGAATATGACTTCTAAATCAGCCAAGTGATTAGAACTTTGTTTGGATTTGACCACCAAATCGTCCACATAGAATTCAACAAACTTCCCTAAAAAGTGTTTGATGATATGATGCATGGCATGCTGATATGTTGTGCCTGCATTCTTTAAGCCAAAGGGCATTACCTAGTAGAAAAACACACCTTAAGGGGCTCTGAAGGCTGTGGATTCCTCATATTCTAGAGCCATTCAGATTTGATTATATCCGAAATATCCATCCACGAAGGAAAGTGCTTCATAGCCAGCTGTTGCATCAATTAAATGTTCTGTAATCGGAACTGGGAAATCATCCTTAGGACAATGCCGATTAAGATATCTGAAATCGATGAAAACTTTAATTTGTCCATTCTTCTTCTTCACTGGGACAATATTATCCAACCACTTGGGATATTGAACTTCTCTGATGAAGTTAGATTTGATAAGCTTATCTACTTCAGCTTCAATTTTGGAAGCATAAGTTGGGTGTGTTTTTCTTGAGACTTGCTTAAATCCTCGATGTTCTTCTGGTAAACCCAAATGATGAGTAGAAACATTAGGATCAAGCCCAGGAATCTCCGTATAGTTCCAAGAAATTATATCTCAATATTTCTTTAAAAAGGAAATATACATCTCATGTTCTTCAAGAGTCATGGTAGCACTAATTAAAGTGGGGCGTGGATCTTCTTTTGTACCCAGATTTATTTCTTTGAGTTCATCCACAGTGGTAGAGATACGCTCTTCAAATGTTGGAGGAGCATCTCTGAGATCTTCCTCTTCTTCTTCATCATGTGTTATTTCTTCTGTTTCTACTTGCATAGTAGATGATAAAGCAGAATTTTCATGATCAGAAGAGATGTTAAAATTTGAACATCTTGAAGAAGAAGCTTCCATTTCTGACCCAATTTATGATGAAGGGTTTTCCTTGGGAAATAAAGAAGAGATGATGGATTGAGAATCAACATCATTGTTCACCTCCGATGTTTCTATAACTTCTTCTGGCCTGATTGGAGAAATATAGACTTGTTGGATTTCAGCAGATGAAATGAAGACATCACCATTTGGGCTTTCATCACTGCCTCGTGGGTTACCAATTTCTCCCATTTTGTCTGGATCTATTACCGTAATTGATATTATGGATCTTTCCATAAGAGTATTTTAATTTGGGTCTATCTTGTCAATTTGACTGATTGGCAACACATAATCTGTACTCATATGTGTAAATGGATTTACTGGAATCTTTTCCAAACCATATAGAGCATTAACTTTGGTAAGCTCCCTTGCTGTGGATTTATCCTTTCCCTTCATGTGATAGAATTCCGCCTCAATGTATTGAGACTCACATGTCTTGAATGGGGCCTTATCACCATACAATGTCCCAACTTGACCATCGAAACAATATTTGAGACATTGATGGTATGATGAAGGGATAGCCACATGTTGATGTAGCCAGGGTCTTCCAAGCAAGATGTTGAAGGCTGAGTCTTGATCAACAACCATGAAATCTTAATTAGATACAATATCTCCAAACTGAGTTCTGAGTGTAACCTCACTTAGTGGTTCTTGTTTATTTTTATCATATCCTTGTAACATCATGGTAGAAGGAGATAAATCAGATTCCATGAGGCCCAATCGAAGAAGTGAATGAATGGGAATGAGGTTGACTCCTGACCCATTATCAATGAAATCTCTTTGGACGTCTACGCCATTGACCTTGCCAGATAAGTACAACGGTCTAATATGTCCATGCACGACATCATCTTCATCTTCATCAGTAAAAGATATTACTGCATGGCATTCCGCAGGATTATTCTCTATGTGATAGACTTCAGCTACAATAATTTCAGTTTCAATCTCCTAAGGACTTGACAAAGCCTCGATGAGTGCCTCCCGAAGATCTTTTGATAAATTCAAGGCATCCAGAATTGATAACTTGGCTGGTAATTGGGACAGGTGTTTCAATACATCATAATTTTGATCCAAAGGCCTACGTTTCCCAATATGAACATGTGGTTTAGAAGGTTTCTTGGAAGTTGATGCTTTAGAAGTTGATGCATCTCGTATCGGGATAGGATTTGGCAATATTCCTGGCTTTGGAAGATTAGACTGATTAGATCCATTTAATTGCTGAGAGGAAGAAGATGGAACCTTTAACCGGTCTTCCAGAATAACTGTTCCAGGACTGAATTTTCTATTGGTGGAAGAACTTGCTTGTTCTTGTTGAGCTCGTTGAAGGGCTCTGCCACGAGTTTCTACTGCATACACAGTTCTAGTAGGGGTAGAATTGGAATAGTGGATTATGAAAGATCCGCGTCTTCCCCTGTATCCTGAGCTTCTGGAACTTGCTCTAATTCCTCTGTTTGATACAGGGAATTCAGGATCATCGAAATCGAAACTGTGATTTGCATATGGATCTGTTAATTGAATCATATTAATAGAACCAAAGATTAAATCTTCATCCGATGAGGACTCTGCTTGACTAGCCAATTTAGGCTGTGCCGTTTGGTGGGACGGTGCCCGTTGCTTCGATGTAGATGGTATGAAATCTGCCAGAGTCAAAGACAGCTTAAGCTTTGATACATACTCATCTTGTCCTGATTGTTCCTCCTTGGAATTGTGCCGTTTCTTTTAGGATTTTCCCTCTTATGAAGAGGGTTTTACTGCGGTATTCATGGCAGAAGGTACAATTGGTTTCTTCAATTGTGTTCAAAATATAGCATGAGTTCGGTTGATCATCTTTCTGACCATACAATCATCATATGTTTGTGAATTTTTGCTTTTAACTTCTTTCACTCACCTTCCTCTTCTGGAACTGTAGCAGTAACACATGTTACCTGAGCTGAAGAACCTTTCAGTTTAACTTGTCCCAAATCGACCATTTTTTGCAAGAGGTCTTAAAAAAAAACACTCCTGAATGGGATTCCCCAAAATTTGATGAAACAGGCAATAGTTGGGACGGTCTTCATCTCCTTCCTTGTTTGGCCTCTTGGGCATTGCAAATTGAACCAAATTATTTTCCAGAGCTGAAATGAAATAATCAGGAACTTGTTCATTTCGGAAAGAGTAAACTTTTATTTTCAAATCCTCAAATTGTTTTCTTATTTGATCTCTTTTATTATCTTGACGAAACGGCCTCTGTTGTTAGCGCTCTGGAGGTGGAGCCCTTCGAGAAGATGAAGGTTTTGAATTAGAAGAAGGTATAGGTGCTTGCTTAAGAATAGCTGTAGCAGTCTCTGCTTTACCCATTCTCCTTCCTGGAGCTTATGGAATTACACGAGATTTAGCCTTAGTCTGTATAAGAGAATTTTCAATCTGTTGAGCAATTGAAGTAAGGTCTCGAAACCCTCCTACGTATTTCACAGGGATCAATGGTGTGCGTAATTCTTCATGTAGATTTGCCACACATATTGGTAATAGTTCCTCTTGAGGAAGTACTAATCTTAGGGAATATGTTAATCCCTTCCTGCGAGCAATGAAATATGAGACCCTTTCATTCTCCCTTTTTATTAATTTTGTAAGATCGAAAACTATTGTCTTTAGTAAATTTGAGCTGAATTGAAGAAGAAATCGTTGATGGAGATCTTCCCATCCGGTAATTGACCGGGATTGCAAGCTCGTGTACCAGACAAAGGCTGGTCCTTGCAAGGTTCGCACAAAGCATATGAGTTTCACTGCTTCTTGCTGCTCCGGAGTTCCCATCATAGGATCGCAACAAGACACGTAATACGTCAAATGCTATTCAGGATCACCTGATCCATGGAAAATAGAGAATAAAGGGTTCCCAAAACTTGATGGGGGGAGAGATTGAATCTACCCATTCAGGGTAAGCTTTCTTTTCTGGTTGAACATGCGCACGCTTCCCTTCCATAGTCTCTAACCGAGATTTTATTGACTCAATGGTAGTTATTAAATTTTGAGAATCATCCGGTTGAACTTAGACTTGGGCAGGTGGAATGAATGGAGTTTGGACAGGTATGACAGCTAGTGCTACAACTGATGGCAGTACTACCAATTGTTGTTGCACTTGACCCATAGGATTAGACCTATGAGGATGTACTGATAAAGGAGGATATTCTTGATCCATCTCGGTAGCTGCTACAAACTCCCTTGGATGACTGACTCTAGCATGTGTAGGAAGAAAATTACCATGAAGTAGTTCTGCATTCAACCTCATCAATTCCTTCATTTCTTCCTCCTGTTGTGCAAACCTTTGCTCTAGTGAGAGCGATTGTCCTTCTCCAGAGGAAGGATATGTAACCTGATTCTTTCCTCTCCCTTTGTTGGATCCTTTTCGGAGAGGGGGAAGTGGGTTAGTCGAAGGATTACCTAGGTTCTGAGTAATCCTTTGATTTCGTGTACACACACCTTCTTCATTTGTGTCTGTGCGTATATCTTCTTGAGCAGGAACCTCTTTATCTAAATCCCCTGAGTGAGCCTTATCTAGTGGATCAGCAACAATGACATTGATGACATTGATTGATGCATAATGCATCGCATCCCTTCTATCATCATTTCTGTGATATTGTCTTCTTCCATGTATTTGATGAGACATTGCCTTTTATTGATTCGATCCATTAGGAACTTCTTAAAGAACCGTAATTTGGAGGAAATATCCTGATAATTTGGCTCTTCGTTCCTCCTGTGGCTTCTTCCCCAATTGAGGGAAGACCGAATTTCACTGAGGAGGGGATTTATGATTTGAAAAAGTCCCCAGTCCGGTGGACTGGGGCTGTTCCTGCTGTCTTTTCTCAACTCCTCGAATCCTATTTGTTGATTTTGAGGGTTGTTTTAAAAGAGTCCCCAGTCTGGCAAGCTGGGGTGGCTCTTGACATGCTATGTCTGAGACTTTCTTAAAATCTCTCCTGATCTTATGGACCTTAGTCCTGAAATTAG